>OX452980.1:10519644-11119644 GCA_949699065.1 Metalampra italica
AAGCTAACGATGACGTGTTTTGCATTTCGAACGTCGAGTTGTGTACTTCCATTTTCGAAAGTCTCCATTCACTTTGTTATCGATAAGTTTTAGCACTGCACTGGCACGTCACTGTTTTTGAATTTGGAACTTGTTCTTGTCATTTTACTTTATTTTTAAACACTGAACTGCAAAGGTTTTGATACGTCAGTAATGTATTGCCAGTCATTTTGTTGGGTGTTTTTCCGCACAATAATTTGAGTTCTGAAACAAAACAAGACAAGTTAGATAAGTACAATTTAATAAATACAATAGGTACCATTCTTCATTGCACAAATAAATATGAAAACACTTATATGTAGGTATAATTTGCAGGTAGCAAGTCTTGTACAGTCGACCGCACGTCAATGGAAACACTTTGACCTCGAGCTGGCCTAGTCTACTAGGGAGTTTCAATACTATGAGAGACCAGTTTATACTGGTTTTGTTTTCACTGACGTTCGGTCGACCGTACAATTCGGCGGTCCTATCGCTTTATAACGATTTTTTTTTCTTTTTTTTTTACCTTACAGACTTTTTGGCGGGATCTTGTCAGATGGTTTAAATATAGACTCCAATCTAAATCACGCGTAAGTACATACGCGGCCTGCGGTGGCGGCCTACCGCAGGCCGCAGCTTCCAAACGACTCATCTGATCAGTTGGATATCTATAGCGATCTAAAAGTCCTCCATCTACTCTCTCGATGACCGTCATCAGATCATGCCACGGTCAATCCTTCACGGAGAACCATGGCTTCAAAGTGACCTCGATCGTATGAAAATCTTGCTCTGTTTCTAATTATCCGTCCACCTATGTACATAATTCCCTAATATATTCCTGGATATTACGATGAATCGATGGCTTATTGCTATGACAATAAGGTTTAAAACACACTAGTGACTTGAGTGGACAGTTATACCTAATTGGTTTTCGTGTTGTCGTGCGTATCGTTGTACAGAAAAATGACTCTTAGCGTGCTACTGCATTTATGAACCTCACTGTACCTACCTACCCTCATATTTTTATGAAGTACTTAAAATACAAGTTTGAAAATATTTGTCAAAATATTAATACTATCTCCAGTTTAATTGCTTTTATCTCGAGCGAAGAATAGAGGTACAATAAAACAATAAAATAAATAATTATATAATTATTTACGGGTCTTACACACGAATAAGTTTTATTTACCTTGCCCGACGTTTCGACCGTCAGTCAGTCAGTTCAGTCAGCTCGTGACCACGGCCAGTGTAACCTGGTCGAAACGTCGGGCAAGGTAAATAAAACTTATTCGTGTGTAAGACCCGTAAATAATTATATAATTATGAATACAAAGCGCGAAAGTCTAAAATAAAATAAATGTTTTTCAGTATTTATAAGGAGTCAAATGATTACAGCACAGGAGATTGTAAGGTAAATATTGTATATTTTATTTATAAAAGGATTGAGTTCACAAAAGGCTATCTTAAGATCTTGTAGTCACAAAAATAAAAGTGGGTAGATACCTATTCTGCTTAGTTTTGTGTTATTTTAGTCTAACTATAGCTACATAGCTCTACCAAAATGGATCTAGATAAAATTTTCCACTAAGCCTTTAAAAATGTTTATTCGGCGATATTATTAAAAATGCAAACAAGAAACTCCTGGATGCCTACTTGACGCATTACTTACATAGCGTAAATGCAATCCTAACTGAGAAGTAAATAAAAAAAACAGCCAATGCATGTCGGACCACCAGTATAGCGTAGGGTTCCGTATTTCAGAGTTTTTTAAAGTGGGTTTTGGTTTGGTTACTAGACCTCTAAGCAATTTTTCTTATTTATAAAAATGGTTACAGCACGGCGGCATTTCACAAAAATACGGCTCAAGGCACTCTCGGCTTTATTACGCACTCGCCTTCGGCTCGTACTGTGCAATCCAACCTCGAATGTAATAATAATAATTTCATTATTTACAGGTATAAACCCATTAAACATTAGAAAACATACAAATACAAATATTACAAATAATCAAATTTTCTCATTTGTATCAGTAATGTAGGGACTATTAAACCTATTAATTAATATTTATTTTGAAAATTGTGATATTCATCGAAAGCATCCTTGTACAAAAGTAGCTGTTAATAAACCCAGATGAAATTATCTGAATGATAGTGAAAACCGCATCAAAATCCGTTGCGTAGTTTATAAGATCTAAGCGTACAGATAAAACCACTTTGTTTTATACTATGTATAAGAATTTAAAGAATGTCGGTCGGTTCATCGTTCACCCCTTTTTCGCATACGGAACCCTAAAAGTGGTTTTTAGAGCCGCAACTGCCATTAGTCAAAGCAAGTCACGCGGCAAGCGGCCGAACCTATTTACATGGATTTACCTACATCATGCACACGCGGATGGACGTGGAAAATGTACAGTTGCAGAATGAAAACATACTTCAGCTTTCAAATTCTTTCCTTTACACGCCAAAGTCAAAGTCAAAACTATTTTATTGCATGTAAGTACACAGGGTACATTTGTACAACGTCAATTTTTTATCTACCACCGCTTCCGCATCGCCGGCGCCGCGAGCACATGCTAGCTTTTTAAACTAAATTACAATCATCATCATCATCAACAGCCTATTATTATGTCCGCACGACAGCGTATGGGCTATAGTCTACCACGCTAGCCCACTGCAAAATCACAATGAATACAATTAAATCTTATTGGTACTTATTCCATTCCATCTAACCTACTAATTTGTAGTTGTAGATGTATTTTTGATATTTAATTTTTCTGATTTTTCTGAATAATCTAATAATTTGTTGCATGATTTTTTTTTAAATACTTTTTTATTTCTTTTACGTTTGTAAACATCAATTTATTTCATGTTAACAAATAAATTATTATGATATTGAGTTTCTAATGTTGGCAATACTGTTTCTTGCACAAACAAAAATAGACTTCAGGATGACAAACCCTTTAATACGGCGAGTGTACCAATAGTTATATTTACCTACTTATCCACTGACACAGTTTCTGCGGGTATTATCACGGATATGTTGGTTTAACATAAAAAAAATCCCCGTTATACTTACAAGAAAACGTGTGTGTTTTATTTCAAAATTCGAACAGAATACAACACACGCGGCGCGGGAAAAACGAACGCTACCTATGGCTCGAACATAGATCGAAAGTACCATAGATATTGAAGATAGCATAGCAAGGCGATCTTGTTTAATTTTCTTTAAAAAATAACAAATAGTTTTTATTTAATACATACTAGCTGTTTCTGTTGTTGTTTTTCCAGAGGCACTTATCTATAGCCTTATGAGCTATATGTGTTATTCTGATGTATAATCTATATTACTGTGGTAAAATTTGATCAAAATCTCTTCCGCAGCTTTTGCGTGAAAGTGTAACAAACATCCAAACTCACAAAACATCCTTACAAACTTTCGCGTTTATGCTATCTTGTGGAAGTCGAGTCACTTTAAATTTTTGAAAGGAACGAGTCACAATTTGCATTTCTTGCCAAGGTCCTTCGCTATGGTGCAGAATTGCAGATTCGATCGTGTTCTGTCCACCCACAGTTCCCCACTACCTACCGCCCCTGAATACTAACTGCTTATAATACGATTGACGGAATTACTGCTGCCCTCTATGTAGCTACAGCCATGAGTTGATGACTTCTCATCCTTATTAAGAAACTTCTGTGAATTACTCGAGTCGGTTGGGGTTTAAAAGGTTAATTTGAAAGATGTTGCATCATTGTCGAGCATAGAAATTTTAGTCTGTAGTTATTTGAATGCCTAACCTATAACTAATAGAGAATAGAGCTATTACTTGTGTCGTCATTCGTTCATCAACCATTCACTCAACAAGTCCGAACCAATGACGACACTTTCATTCATTTTGTTTAAGATTACCAAATGAATGAAAGTGTCGTCATTGGTTCGGACTTGTTGAGTGAATGGGTGATGAACGAATGACGTGGTAGTAGCAGAAGCCAGATAGACTACGAGATAGAGTGATTGATACCAAGTGCTGACAGAGTGAATGGTGAGAGCGAGCGAAGCGAAAGAGGTGTGTCAGGATCGCGATACTTGGGTCTACGTTCTTTCCGTCAGGAACAAAGCGTGAAGATATGTATGTGTCCCTAATACAAGGATAGAGCCGTGGTAGCCTTGTTGGTTGCACTCGCCTCACGTTCATGAGGCCCTGCGCTCGATCCCAGCCCGTACCAATGAGTTTTTCGAAACTTAAGTACGGTTTATTATAATACCACAGGTTTTTCGGTGAAGGAAAACATCGCGAGGAAACCTGCATACGCCAAAGACTGGTATTTACTATTCTAAGGCGTATGTGAGTCCACCAATAAACTGATTAGGGCACGGTTTGGCGGACAGGGGTTCGGCACAACAGATCCCATAGGGTCGAAGTGTCGCCAGGTATTCCTGGCCGCATAAGAAGATAAGATAATAAAAAGACGGGAAATAGATTTTCTAAAGCCTTATATATGAGGTAAACAAGTAGGTATCCTTTTAGTATAGAACGCATTAGGCGTATCCCTGCCACACGCCACGTAGGCCGCAGGCCGCGCGTGTCTGAAGTCTCACATACATTGCGTATGGAATACAACAGGCCGCCACGGCAGGCCTTGTGTCTGTGATACCTATGTTTGCCATCAATTGTACCCAATACGTCAACGCAATGTTAATGACAGATGTCAATTTAATACCATCGAGTGGTCGATGATTGTTTACACACAACACTAATCTGTTAAGAGGTCGACAATCGATTTGCGCGCCAAATTCGGCGGCTAGTGACGTCGGTAATTTGATAATGTCGAAGTTTGATAGACGGTACGTGCGAGCAATTAGTTAATCTTCCCTAAGTGTAGGTACCTACGTATGTATCGTCACCTACTTTGTTATCTAGGAGTTCGTTGGCTCATGTATCTACCCTATCTACTTGGTAAAAGGCATAGTTAAACCAGAAAAGTAGGTTATTTTCATAGAAGGGTGGAAGGTTACCGCGCGACTTGTATGAATCTCAAACCACCTGGGCTGCCGCACTCCAGGGCTGCCTCTATGGACGCATACCTACCACGTGTCGCTTTTTTTACTTTATTCAAATACTTCATCATCATAGCAGCCTGTAAACGTCTAGTGCTTGACAAAGGCCTCCCCCAAAGATCTCCACGACGACCGGTCCCGCGCTAACCTCATCCAGCCGGGTCCCGCGCCCTTCACCAGACCGTTGTTCCACCTTGTGTGAGGCCTGCGCTGCGTCTTCCGGTCCGCGGTCGCCACTCGAGAACCTTTCTGCCCCCAACGTCCGTCAGTTCTACGAGCGATGTGCCAATGTGTTCAAATACTTAGGTGCTGTACAGAAATATCATCTACATCTCGCAATCGAAGACTGTCTTTGATGCCTAGATCTGTGCTCATCCCACTGTATGTGTCTTTGGATTTTATGTTTGTCGCCTGGCGAAGATGTATTGAGAGACGGAGGTGCCTATAGGGTTCTAGATGGCAGCTTTAAACAAAACGATACTAACATGAATTGATATACCTATTTATTACTGTTTTACAATTCTTCACCCTGTCTTATTGCGCTTACAGTCGATATTTAATTTGTAAAGGTGGTGCTCCTCGAGGAATACCTCCCTAGAAAGGTCCTGCACTGGAGTCCTACCACCCGGTAAAATTACCAAAATTCCTATAGTAAATAATCAAAGCACCCTCCTATCATCACTAAGAATAAGATAATTCACCCTAACTTCCCTTAGTGTCACCCTTGCTTGGTGCGCGAACTATAAATTATCGATAATACCCAGCCCTGTTCAAACAGGGCGACCCTTGCTGCCAGTTTGCTTACCATGGAGCTATATTTAGAGCCAAAGGGACAAGTGGAAACGGAACTAAATTGCAAGGGCAGTTCCGTCAGGCCGCAAGGAAAACCACTAACGACTGGCCTGAAATAGGTGACAGGCTGATATTTCGGGTACAAGAGGTTGTTACATATAACCATCGATATAGTTACGTCATATCTTTGACTTGCGTCATATATCTTCACGTTGCCTGAAGAAAAAATAGCGTCCTACCCGTAATGAATTACACTCGCCGAAACGTGGACACTGACAGTGGGACTAGTCCGAAAACTCAAAGTCGCTCAACGGGCTATGGAAAGAGCTATGCTCGGAGTTTCTCTGAGAGACAGGATCCGAAACGAGGAGATCCGCCAGAGAACCATAGCCTTCGACATAGCTCAAAAAGTTAGTACGTTGAAGTCTGGTTGAAGGGCTGGTCATATGGGTCGGTCATATGCACCGATAACCGCTGGGGCAGACAAGTTCTCGAGTAGAGATCACGCGTGGGCAAGCCTAGTGTGGGACGCCCCCCGGCTAGATGGACCGACGAAAAATCAAAGACAGATAAAAGATGAGATTCGGCCGCCTTGAATCGAACTTAGGTGTTTAGTTTTTCCTAAGCAATGAATGACAGGTACATACCACCTACTCATCATCATATCAGCCTGTAGACGTCCACTGCTGGACAAAGGCCTCCCCCAAGGATCTCCACGACGACCGGTCCTGCGCTAACCGCATCCAGCTGGGTCCCGCGACCTTCACCAGATCGTGAGTCCACCTCGTGGGAGGCCTGCCCACACTGTGTCTTCCGATACGTGGTCGCCACTCGAGAACCTTTATACCACCTACTGCTGGAAGTGATCTACGTCATCGTCAGACCAAAGAAACGCCGAAAATATCCCCAACGTCCAAAATAGTAATCCATGCCGGTGTTTACCGTCATTCATGCATCGGCTTTTTACCAATCACGTTTTACGATTCCATCGGATTGCTTTCAAGTATCATACGGTACGCATTAGAGCAACACGGGGGTACGCCACGACACAGGGAAAAATGACAGGATATTTTCCCCGCACTCACCCCTATGAGGTTGACTCACACACTCAAAAATACCTAGCTTAGCTAGGTACCTATTTTTTTAACCAGACAAGTGCGAGTAGGACTCGCGCCCTGAGGGTTCCGTACAAACTTATGTATGTAACTATATGTATATAAGTTCAAATATATTTTAATGTGATATAGGTATAAATCAACGTTTTTCGGATATTTTATTAACTGGTGCTGTGAGACATTGCTTCTCGCTTTTCATGATTCTAGAGGTCAACGGGAAGTACCCTATAGGTTTTGATTTGTTTGCAAGCACCAAAATATGTGCCTTAAATGACAGTATCTTTTGATTACGTTGACATAAAAGCAAATTTTTTACACCCCCAAAGAACCGGTAGACCGTATTTAATATTATTTCAACTTGATACGTCTACCCCTTCCTGAGAAAAAGGGTCTTGTCTTGACAAACCGGATGGACAACACAGTGTGCGTGTGGGGAGCGAGATACGGGATATCATTTGGGGATTTAAAGGTTTATGAGTTGAGAAAGGAAAGGATTTGACATTCAAAACCTCTCGTCTACACACATTCATACATTTCAACAGGGCGCATGATCAGATGGAACTTTGGAAGAGGGTAACGCACGACTGCGGCAGAATATCAGCGACGGCTGGCGGTCCCCGCCCAGTGGTCAAATGCTGAGCCGCAGACCTTTTTGTCTCTTCCTCATTTAACTATGTTTAATAACTATCGTAGCTTAAGTCCTTGCATGTCATAGTTTTAAGCGTGCTCATTGGGAAGTCACATGTGATAAATACCTACGACTGTAAACTGTATTTTTTATAAGACAAATAAAGATTTATTTAATTTAATTTAAGGCGATTCCCCCCCGTGCTGCTTTATGTAAGAAACACGCCCACCGCTCCCAGTGCCTACTACAAGGTGATTTGGCTTTAGATCCGCAGATCAATTTAGTCATGCAAGATTCATTGCGTTCATTCTGACGCAAGATTTAAATCTTTTTTGAGTCATCGACGTTATTTTTGTTTGACCCTGAAATACTTTCTAAAAGTATCGAAACTTTTAGGTATCCTCTGCTTTTTGAGATTGGTAACTTTCAGACAATTCAAGTTTTCCTTGGTGCCTTTTGAATGGTTCTAAACTGAGTCATAGAACTTATGAATTTTCAGTATTAGTCTTATTTTACTAATCCAGGCATTTATTCACGAAGCTAGGACCTTCTTGGTGATCCTACCTGCATTTATTGATCTGGATCAAAACTCGCTTTTAAAAAACTGTCACCAAATCATACGATTTGGATATTTAACGTTACGGTAACGAACTTTCGAATGAGTCACCAAAAGATGGTGCCTTTTGGACATTTCTGTTGACTCATGTTAGTTTTTTGACCCTGAATCCTGTTCGGATTTGTTTGAATCACTACCTTCACCATCAAATTGATCAACCAGGAGGGAAACAGGAAAATACCTGCATTAGTCAGTCTTGCGTGGTTTTGCTTACGTGATACTTACGTTGGATAGTGAATAGTAGGTAATATCATAAGACGTAGCTTCACATTCATTCACATAATATTTGAGTCGTAGTATGTACAGTCGACCGCACGTCAGTGAAAGCACCTTGACCTTGAGCTGGCCTATGTAGGGAGTTTCAATACTATGAGACATGAATCAAAAAATTTTGCCACTCCCTTATAGATGAGTAATAAAAGCATTCTATGGGTGTCAAAATCGTGTCAAACTAATTACAAAATTATGACTCACTCACACCTTCTCATTTTCAAACTCCATATAAATTTGTATTAGCAACCTCCTCCCGCTACTCCGCTTCCTTCGTCCGCACCCCCCCGGTAAATGGCATCATAGGTTCCGATACTAAATATGCAAGATGCGATCCCACAGGGAGCGCACGCGCGACCAAAGAGATTTGAAACTTCTTGACAAGGACCAATTTTTAGACTCAAAGCTCAAAAGATGTAGTTAGATGAATAAAATTATTCGTAATGAAAGCGTTTGTGAAACTGAATGACGCACAGCAGACAGCTGGACGGCGGGCTCTTACATTATCCATGGACCATACCATCACAAGTGGTTGTATTTTGATCCTATACCATTGAACTGTGCTGCCGTATACCGCGTTTTACCCAAAATAAGCCAGATTGTTGCAATGACGAACCCTGATTGATAATAGCTCGGACGATTACGAAGATCTGTCATAAAGATATTCGATGCTTCGTCCTAGGATTATCGCAGCGATCGGATTTATTATAGATTCTAAAGAGCTGAAGATACCATTTGATATTTTATCTAGGTTTTTAACGTTCAAATCTCAAATCAACAGCCTATTAACATGTCCCCACTGCTGGGGCTCAGGCCTGCCAACCACGCTAGCCCAGTGCGGGCTGGTGGACTTCACATGCGCCTAAGAATTTCTTCTTCGGCGTATGCAGGTTTCCTCGCGATGTTTTCCGTCACCGTTTGAGAGCAGTCAGTAAATGCACATAAGTTTCGAGAAAAAACCCATTGGTACATGGTCCAGCCGGGGATCGAACTTTTTTCGATATGATAGGCCGCGTCTTATCCCCGGTACCACTGACGCTCCTATCTAACGTTCGATGTGGTAATACTAAATAATTAGTGAACTAGTAACAACTTCGCGAGGTGGTGTAATGATTTTAGCATATTACTGCGGACTGGCCTAGTTACTGCTCAAAGGCTTACTACAATGTGGAGTTCTGTCTGTATGATACGACATGCGGCATGGCGCGATGAGACGCTTCGATTTCTACAGACAGTAGATTTTTTTGGGATCCGTGTTCCGGACCCTATAATTATTGTCAAAGGCGGAGGCGCAAGCGGATGTCGCTACCTATGCCTTTTACCAGTCTGCACTAGTCCACTGCTGGACATAAGCTCCCACAAGAACCAGATTTTGGATTCTCTCTCACTGCTGAGAGATTACGCAGATCGTCGCTCGCCTACCAACAACGTTTTTTTAGCTTCATGGCGCTGACTTAGGGTTTTTTTTCATTGAAGTACAGGTCTCCATTACTTCAAGGAGTGGGGATGGCTGGACTGACGGCCCGGGGGGAATTGCACAAAACTCCCGTTTCTTGGAGTCGGTGGAGGGACCGTCACCCCGGTTTAAGAATAAGAGTAGGTACTCTTGTGACCGGGGTGACGGTCCCTCCACCGACTCCAAGAAACGGAAGTTTTGTGCAATTCCCCCCGGGCCGTCAGTCCAGCCATCCCCACTCCTTGAAGTAATGGAGTAGGGCTTCTGGCTGACGGCAGCACTGTTGCAGGTTGCTCGTTGCCGAGAGGTCGGCCCCGTCCATTGTCAGCCCCGTTTCGAATCTGAATTCCTGTGTTGCGGGACAGTGTAGCACAGGTATCTAATATACAGGTTTTTAAAAGTTGTATAGGAACCCCATTCAAAGAGCTAGATAAATGACAAGAATGTCACATGCAATGCAATGCGTGTCGTTTGAGAAATGAAATTCAAGAGGCATCGAATAATCGGAATAGAAATAGGCGCCTGCGTCGGTATGTGCACAGATAATAAAATCAATTACTCCTCATAAATCTGCGCGATAAGTCTATTCTAGTGTCGCCTACCCGCTCCGATACATAAGTCATTCATAGTAGGTAGTAGATAATGATCCGCTGACTTTGATGAAATCAAAGGAGAAAGACACGGTATTACTCTCTTGAGTAATACCGTGGCACAGTAGGCTCGGGGCACAGTATATTATAATAGTTTCCAACTCGGGGCTACCCTAGCCTACACAGCTGAAATCAAAGTTACGTTCCAGTTATTTTTCACTGAAAACAGTAATAACGAACGAATGTAGAAGTTACAGTGGCAGTGGGCTTTGGGGGAGGCCTAATGTCCAGCAGTGGACTAGTGCAGGCTGATGATGATGAGCGAATAAATGACGTGCAATGAAGACGTCGTTCGGTGCTGGACGGGGCAGAACCAAGCACTTAGTAGGTATTTATACTACTTATTTATTTATTTTATTTTTATTTGGGTAATAATTTATTGTGAAAACAATACAAAACAACAGAAAATTATACAAAAGGTCTAGCTTATTTCTATGACATCTCTTCCAGCTAACCCGCGGTTGAGATAAATGCTTCAGTTTGCCTTTGGACCATTATTTTTATGTAGCCCATATCTCGAATGCAGACGTAGGGGATGGCTGTGTTGAAAAGTGCCTAAAGAAACCTTGATTATTTTTTAAGTCACATCATTGCGGTATAATTTTTTTTATTGTTACAATAATAATTAGTTTGCGATTTTGTATAAGTAGGTAGAGATACAAAAATGTCACAGTCACAGGCCAACGCGATAACTTTTGACACCTTTTAAATCATAAAAATGTATTGCTCCTTACGATTACGGATGATGGATGATAATGGAAGTTCAATAAATGGCAGTAGGTACCTAAGTGGCACAAAGTGATAATGTTAAGTGGCACATAATTGACAAACCAAGTTATTTGCCAACTTATTGTAATAAGCGTGTAGTGTTACCAAGGATTGGACTTGTTAAGCGGCCCCTAGACGATCATGCGGCATGACATGCGTTACGTGAATTATCATGCTGCATGATGGACCCTCATGCTTGCTATCAATCATTTAGTACAGTGAAGAGTACGCGCGATTGTCAATCAACGGCCAGCACGTTTGCATGTCAATCGCATCAATCACTACAATTAAACGGTCATGCATGAGTGACAGCACGTAACGCATGTCATGCCGCATGATCGTGTAGTGTAGGGACCATAATACTTAGTGGTTGGTAGATTTCTCGCAGGTTTTTTTTCGAGAAATATTTTTTCCCGCGGGAAAAATTAACGTTTAAACTTATCTACGCGGACGAAGCCGCGAGAAACGGCTGGTTAAAAAATAAAACATTGCGTTACAAAATAAGGTTGAATTGAAAGAGGTCAATTAATGCACTGCCATATCAGCTTGTAGTTAAAAAAAAATTGGGTATAAAAACGACAGGTGGGGCGTCCCTATTTTGTGCGGGAAGGCGCTTCCTTTCGTTGTTAATGTTATTTTTTAGACGAAGCAATGGCCGCTTCTTCATCCATTGTGTTTTGTGACCCATCGAACCGTGACGACCTTGGGGGCCGTCCATTAATCACGTGAGGCTTGAAAGGGGGGGGAGGGGTTTGACAAGATATCCCGTGTATTTATTTTTTCATTATTTTTTCAAACGCGCGAGTTTTTAATCGAAAAGCGGCGTGTAGTGTGACATTGACTCGCCGTTGCTAAGTACAATATATGTTTTTCGCATGATTACACCATTCGTTTATTATTATTTGTATGCCAACCAAAAACAACCTGCAACCTTTCTGTCTAGACATTTTTATCATGGTCCTTAATTACAGAATAAAATAAGATTACACTTTATACCTGTATTTAAGATAATATTATAAAATATTTAAGATTTTTTGTAGATATTAAAAATACACGTGATGTTGGGGGGGGGGGGGGGGGGGGGGGTTTAGTCTTAAACCTCACCATGTACCACCAAGGGGGAGGGGGGTTAAAATGCATAAAAAAAGATCACGTGATTAATGGACGGCCCCTTGGTTGTTGGGAATAAGTAGATCGAAAATCCAATGTGATTAGGTTAATATACTTTAAGAACAAGGTAAAGCTAGGCAAGTATAGGCACTTAGGCCACAGAATATAGGTATAACAGGTAGAAAGTATTGGCTTCGATTAGTCATTAAAAGACGCCTGATGGTTGATTGCCTTTACATATTTTGAATTATTACCCACCGAAATCATAATTGATTGGGCATTTGGGATTTTTTCCGTGTTCCCCATTAGATAACCAATTTCCATGGGATTTTAATAAAGTTATATACTCCCCGTTATAAAAGTGAAACAATACCTTTTATCTCAAAAATCACAGCTCTCTAAGTAAGTATTCCTACCTATTATTTTTTATTACGAGTCCATTTTTCATAACAAGACTAAATGTATTCCCTAAAACATGTTAAAATCTTGATTTGCTTTAGATTCTTTGTGTTAATTTATAACTTTATCAGCTAAAGATTCAAAAAATTATTAATTATGTAATAGGTAGGTAGGTACTTACCTATATAGGTCATGGTGGGTGCTTACCTACCTAACCTAAGTAGGTAGGTAGTTAGGTACCTATATAAAGTTTAGGAATACAGTAGCAGTAGGTAAGGACATCCTAAGATTGTTGACTATATGCCTATTTATAGGAAGGAACCATTGTTTACTAACAAAAACCACTTGAATATTTTTTTGTACTACGAACTCAACAAAAAAGGTTCAACAACAATACCATGATACAATGAATAAAAATAGTTCGACTTCTATTATATTATTCTGTGGCAAAGCGTATGTCGCCCGTCGTGTGGGATTCGTCAATTTCCTGAAATACCTATCCATAATTTTCCTATCATTTCCAGGTTTTACATGTAGTGTACGTTCTCTTATTTAGTCAAGTAGTTTAGGATTTATTATACCTACTTAGGTATCTGCCGAAGACAGACCGCCGAAATGCGGACATAGCTCGTAGGTAGAAGTATTATTATGTAGGATTGTGATGCAGGGGTCTCCGTATTGACGGATCCCAAAATATAGGCGGCTGTTGGCGGCCCAGTAGGTTTATGTAGGTA
Source organism: Metalampra italica (assembly GCA_949699065.1). Taxonomy (NCBI): domain Eukaryota; kingdom Metazoa; phylum Arthropoda; class Insecta; order Lepidoptera; family Oecophoridae; genus Metalampra; species Metalampra italica. The sequence continues at coordinate 10,533,256 of OX452980.1, forward strand.
TTTTTTAATACAATATGTAGGCTAGGTATTACACTACACACTAAGATTCACATCCTTACTAAAGTGATGTAGCTGTAATTTAAATTTACAACTGAATTTACATGAATGCACATCAAAAAAAATATGTTAGGAAAACAAATAGAAAAGACGAATTTTAATAGCCTTACCTTCAATTGCGCATTTTAAAACACCCAACTTGTTTTTAGAATAAAACTTTTAACACAATTTCAGGTTTTAAACACAGAATGGACACGCGCGGGATTCACTTCGTTCGAAATTTAAATAATATACGCGTCACGCGTGCAGCTGTCGCGAGAACCCTCGTGCAACTGTCGTAAACGTAAACATAGATAATAAAAATTTGTGCGTGCAACCGGCTCTGGATGGAACTGGCTGTCTCTGGAGCTGGAGCCAGTGATTGTTTATTTACTTAATTTTCGACGAACAAAACCGAACAATTAGAAAGAAATTACATGTGATTAGTATCAAAAATTATAAATTAGTTTGTAGCGTCGATATAGCTTAGGACTATGCTCGTAGTTTCTTTGTAAGTTAGGATCGCAATGAGTAAATCCGAATAGGAACTAAGGTAGGTAGGTAAATAAAGTAGACAAAAAGATTGGCAAGCTGAAGTAGCAGTGGATAGATCACATCACATGATCACATCTGACGCACTGACGAAGGGATTAGTCAATAAAGGGTATTCTCTCTCTCTCTCTCTCTCTCTCTCTTTCTTTCTTTCTTTCTTTCTTTCTTTCTCTCTCTCTCTCTCTCTCTCTCTCTCTTTCTTTCTTTCTTTCTTTCTTTCTTTCCTTCCTTTTTCCTATATGTAAGTACATAGTCCGTAGAAACAACTTGTATTTTTTAGAACGGAATTACGGAACAAAAGGCGACAAAATCGCGTATTGCCAAGGATACTTGCCATTTGCAGCTGCGCATACGACCTATTGTCACCTCACCACACGATTAAACACGTCACTGTCCATTTTGAGCCGTATTGCAATGTACCAAGGGTGGCAATTGTAAATTATTATTGTTACTAGTGGTTTTATTGGGGTTCCATTGAATCCATTGCAATGAAGAGATTCTACCTCAGTGTTATTATTATTGATACAAGCTTAATGCGAGTAATATGAATTATTAACAAGCATTAAATGTTCATGTATGACCAAAATAACAGGTAGGTAGGTACTTGATTGAGTTAGAATGGTTAAAAGACGATGATTTGAAATTAGAAAATACCGTTGAAAAATTGCTTTTGTGACTGACTATCAGTATTAATGGAGTAGATAATAATAATAATAATGTTTTGGACAAATTAACACACGGCTGTTTAGTCCCAACTAAGCCGAAGCTTGTAAATGGGTACTCAACAACTGATAAACATACTTAAATACTTTTAAATAAACACTTAAATACATACAAACACCCAGAATCCGAAAACCAACAGTTATGCTCATCACACAAATGTTGGTCCCGGGTGGGAATCGAACCCACGACCTTTGGCGCAGTAGGCAGGGTTACTACCACTACGCCAACAGGCCAGTCAATGAGAACATTAAAACTTTCATATTCTCATTACTTTTCCATAGTGTGGAAAGGCTCGACGCTAAGCTACGCTGTATAGTTTAGAGTGCCTTCGTCTGACCGAAGGAAATGTCAGAAAAACTAATGTGATCGACCAACCAGGCCCCTAGGACAAACAACCAACCGTTCATTGGTTGATTGTGTATGCTTTCTCTGTCTATGCACCAATCAAACCGCCCAGCTGAGAGCTGTCACTGTCATGAATTGTCATGTCAGTCTGCTGTTTGTCATTTCTGTCACTCACCACAAGTTGTCAAAAAATATAAAAATGTCAGGCAATTTTGCATGCGAGATTATCGAAGATATTGAAGATTTAATATCTTCACAGGACATCACGCCTAAGGAGAGATACGCCAGCAGAAAGCATGTCACCGTAAGATTAAAAAAGCGTGAAGATACCGCCTCTCAGCCCGCCGAGAAGATCATATTGGAGTCCGTCGTCCCAGGTGGAGTAACCTATGAATACTGCGTGATTTATAGTGTTTATTTAGTTCTCGTGGCACTCTTTCGTATGCTATTGTCTTCCTTAGAAATCTTTGAATGTTTTTAGTTCTGGTTTATGTTGTTAGGAGTCGGAATAAACGTCCGTTATTATATTGAATTGTATGGTCCGCCCGGGCGGCACAGCGCAAGACTGGTGCGCGTTTCTCGGTCTTTTATTGACGTTATCATATTGAATTTCGCCCCCAAATTTCGTTCGGCTGAATTATAGTTACGTACTGCCAACAATTTTTAGGCCTTTGACGTCTGACGTTCTTTTTTAGACGCCCAAAGCCGAATCTTTTATCAAACTCCAGCCAGTAATGTACTTTTACTGTGTGTATTTGTACTAATGTACTTCTTAAAGACAAAAATTAGTTTATTAATTATTTTAGACATTTTTACATTAACATAAACAATAATCTTCATAATCTCTTTATTGAAAGAAAGGAAATTAAGAAAAAATTACAAAATTTTAAAACAGGACTGATTTAGACAGCCTAAGATAAATGTTTCAAAATTAATTTATAAGTTAACAGATGAGGTCCAAAACACTTAAGAACTAAATTTAACTTAATAATAGGCCCGATTCTGAAGGAAAAAAGTTGTTGGTTGATTGATTTCATTTTCTTTCGCACCGATCACAGGCACCCAAACTATCTACGTGAAGACATGGGGCTGCGCACACAACAACTCCGACTCGGAGTACATGGCCGGGCTGCTGGCGGCGCAGGGCTACAAGCTCACGGACGACAAGTGGTCGGCGCAGCTGTGGCTGCTCAACTCCTGCACCGTCAAGAGTCCTGCAGAGGACCATTTCAAGTTTGTTTATTACTGTTTCGCCTGCGTTTTATAACTTATTTCTCACACTTTTTCTTCTTGCTCAGCTCCAAAGGGTCATAGCGTGATGTTAAATAGCCTATAACCTACCTCTAGAATTAGTCTATCAAATATCACAAGAATTTTTTAAATCCAACTTATGCTAATAAAAAATTCAAACAAAATAAACCATCTTTACTCATCTGCTTTATTATATTATGACTTATAGATGTTAGATCTATCCTGATTTAGTTACTTTACATTTACACTTTCACAACTAATGGACATGTCATAGGGGGAGATGTTGTGTTGTAAGTCAATGATATGACACGAGAGGAGAGCGTCAGTGGCGTCGGGGATAAGACGCGGCCTATCGTATCGAAAGGTCAGATGTTCGTTCACAGCCATGTACATTTACTGACTGCTCTAAAACGGTGAAAGAAAACATCGTGAGGAAACCTGCATACGCCGAAGAAGAAATTTTTAGGCGCATGTGAAGTCCACCAACCCGCACTGGGCTAGCGTGGTGGACTTAGCCCAAACGTCCTCGTCGAGAGTGGAGGCCTGAGCCCCACATGTTAATAGGCTGTTGATTTGATATGACACGATTGAACTTGTAGAAACGAGATCGAGCTGGGGCGGAGCCGCGGGGTGCACGTGGTGCTGGCGGGGTGCGTGCCGCAGGGCGCGCCGCGGGCGCCCTACATGCAGGGCCTCAGCGTGGTGGGTGTGCAGCAGATAGACCGCATCGTTGAGATCGTAGAAGAGACCCTTAAAGGTTACCTTTTTATTATTATTTTAGCTATCTAATGCATAATAATAATGCAGGGGTTCACATTACATAATAAGGTATCGTACTAGATTTTTTATAAATTAGTAAAAAGGTATTTTTTTACTAATTCATAAAAATCAAGTATACCTTATTAATTACACAGATTTTAGTCTACTGACTTGCAATGCGCCTATATCCTATATTGGTACTATTAAGTCGCCTAAGAATTAAATCGTAAATTATATTTTTTAATTTAATCCCAAAACTTTTCACTTCCAGGTCACACAGTCCGTCTATTCGGCCAAAAGAAAACCCCCGGCGGCCGCAAAGCGGGCGGGGCTTCCCTCCTGCTGCCGAAAGTGCGAAAGAACCCCCTCATAGAGATCATTCCGATAAACACGGGGTGTTTGAACCAGTGCACGTATTGTAAGACGAAGCACGCGCGCGGCGAGCTCGGGAGCTACCCCCCGGAGGAGATAGTGGAGAGGGCGCGGCAGGCCTTCCTGGAGGGCGTGTGCGAGATCTGGCTGACCAGCGAGGACACAGGTGAGATGGCCCTATCACCAGCCTGTAGACGTCCACTGCTGGACAAAGGCGTCCCCCGGGGATCTCCATGACGCCCGGTGTCGGTCCTTTACCAGACCGTCGGTCCACCTTGAATCGAACCCCACCTCGACCTCTGGCGCAGTAGGCAGGGTCACTGCCAACGACGCCAACAAGTCAGTCAAGACATTAGTTAGACATTAGCATCATCATATCAGCCTGTAGACGTCCACTGCTGGACAAAGGCCTACCCCAGGGATCTCTACGACGCTCTGTCCTGCGCAAATCTCATCCAGCCGAGTCCTGCGACCGTGAAGGTCGCAGATCGTCGGTCCACCTTGTGGGAGGCCTACGCTGCGTCTTCCGGTCCGCGGTCGCCACTCGAGAACCTTTCTGCCCCAACGGCCGTCAGTTCTACGTGCGATGTGCCCAGCCCACTGCCACTGAAGCTTCGCAATTATTTAAGCTGTATCGGTGACCTTGTTTCTCCTGCGGATCTCCTCGTTTCTGATTCTAATATATCTACTTAGCTGTGTATAATGTCTAGACAATAAGGGCCACAATGAAACTCGGTAATTTTGGAATAAACAGCCGTTAGCGAATTGGTCCAAAATTATTATAATATTATTCTTATTCTCGTTAGGCACGTACGGGCGGGACATTGGTACGTCGCTGCCGGAGCTGCTGTGGCGGCTGGTGGAGGTGATCCCCGAGGGCTGCCGGCTGCGGCTGGGCATGACCAACCCGCCCTACATCCTGGAGCACCTCGCGGAGGTGGCCAGGATCATGCACCACCCCAGGGTCTACAAGTGAGTCACCTTATCTTCTTAGGGGCCAGGAATACCTGGCGACACTTCGAATAGTAGTTGTAATCTTTGACGTATTCAGGTGTCCTCGCGATGTTTTCCTTCACTGAAAAACCTGTGGTGTTATAACTAATCGTACATAAGTTACCCACACCCAAGACGAACCCACGACCGCTATGAGGCGAGTGCACAACCTACTACCACGCTACCACGGCTCTTTTATTTGACGGTTACTTACTTACTGAAGGACGTACGGTCGACCGCACGTCAGTGGAAACAAAACCAGTATAAACTGGTCTCTCATAGCCCAGGCCAGCTCAAGGTCAGTGTTTCCACAGACGCGCGGTCGATCTGACCATTCTTTCCCTGGCCACATCTGTCGGAGAACCGACAACTGCTGGGGTAGAGGAGGTCGTGAGTTGAGACCACGCGTGGGCAAGCGTAGTGTGGGACGCCCCCCGGCTAGATGGAGCGACGACCTGCGTGAGGCGGCTGGCAGTGACTTCAAGTTCATTTATTCAGTAATAATATAAATTGTGATTGAATTTTTATACATTACTAGCTTTTTCCCGCGGCTTCGCCCGCGTAGAAAAATTTTCCCGTGTACATTGTGAAACAGCGCCCTCTATGTAGGCGTTTTGAGAATGAGGTGGTATTAGCGGACGTCCCGCGACTTTGTTCGCGTTAAAAAGTAGCCTTTATGTTATTCCGGGATATAAGCTATCACTGTACCAAGTTTCATCAAAATCTGTTCGGTAGTTTTTGCGTGAAAGAGTAACAAACATCCTCACAAATTTTCGCCTTTATAATATTAGTAGGATTAAAATTAACATTGTACAGGTTGGCTTTTAATATGTATCTTGTATTAATTAACACAGTAGTTTAATTGGAAATTAGAAATTAAGCAAACCATAGTGATAGGCAGATCGGATCAACGCCGACATGTTTTATTCTTTTTAATAACCATAGAGCAGTGCACACTAGTGATGTGACACCTTACACCCTTTCTCTTACAAGATTATAATTTATGAAATAGTATTTCGTTTGAACATACTAATATTACGAAAATACAAAATAATCAAATCAATTAATCCTAAATCTAAGAGGTACATTAATGGCACTCCGATCACGCAGATTGTACGCAGTCGATCCATTATCATCTCTTGTGGTAACATTCTGTGTTACTAAGTCATTTTTATCAGACTTCAACGTATGCTGAATAGCCTGGTCATGAGGGCTACCAATGCCCACAACCTGCGTGACATCTGTCGACTCGGAGTCGACACTACATGACTGATCCGAACATACCGGGTCCACTATGCTCAATCTACTGGAAGAATGACTCTTCGGTAAAGCCGTTTGGCCAATAAATCTACGAAGATGCCGTCTATTTCTACGCACTTTAATTCCATTGGCTAGTTGGACCAGATAGCTTCGGGGCTCCTCAGTCTTTTTTAATACCACACCTGGAGTCCAAGAATGCTTTATAAACTCAAATACATAAACCCTGTCACCAGCCCTAAGTTCTGGTAAATCTCTGGCATTGCGATCATAATAATATTTTTGATTTTCTCTTTTTCCCAATATTCGTTGCTTTACAAATTTATTAATCGATGGCTTCAATTGACTCAATGTGCAAGGAATTTTGGTTCTAAGGGATCTATTGAACATGAGTTGGGCTGGAGACAACCCCATGTCATTCAAAGTTGTATTCCTGTAATTCAACAAAGCTATGCTTATACTAGCATTATTGTCCAGGGACTTTTTAAGGAAAGTTTTACAAATATTTACCCCTTTCTCAGCTAACCCATTGGATTGCGGATATTTTGGGCTTGAAAAAATACAATCAAAATCCCATTCTTTAGCAAAAAGCCTGAATTCCACACTATTAAAAGGAACATTGTCACAGAGAAATTTTTCTGGGATTCCCAGTCGGCTAAAAATGACACAAAGAGCCTTTATTACAGTTCCTGCGTTTTTTGAACTTAAATACGCCATCTCAATCCAATTACTGAAAGAATCAATCACAACAAGATAATCCTTGTTGCTGTGAGTAAATATGTCACAGGCCACACGCTCCCATGGCCTTGATGGCACTTTGTGTTGCAATAAAGTCTCTTTGGTATTTGTATTTTGATACTTCATGCAAATTTGACAACTTTTCACATGTAGTTCAATTTGTGAAGACATACCCCTCCAGTATAAACATTCTCTGGCCCTCCTTTTACATTTATTAATACCTAGATGCCCTTCATGTATCAAATTTAACATAGGTTTAATTAAAGTATTTGGAACAACCAATTTTTTCTCAAGGAACAAAAGCCCTTCGTCTAGTATCAACTCGTCTCTTAAATTATAAAAATGCTTCACTGCTGGACATAAACGTTTTGGATTGGGCCATCCTTCACTTACATTTTTACAAACTTGTGACAGAACAACATCTTCAGCAGTGCATTTTCTGAACTCAGTTTTTCTGTTTTCTGAGATAGGTGCATTGCGAGCCAAATTGTGAACAAGACGTTCATGGGAGTCATTGACTTCAGGACATATTTTAAGACTGGCTCTGGATAAGAAGTCTGCAATGTACATTTCTTTGCCTGGAGTGTATTTCACTTCTAAGTCATACTCAAACAATCTCAATAATAATCTTTGCAATCTGGGGCTAACTTTAACAAACTCTTTGTTAAAGATGGCCTCCAAGGGTCGATGGTCACTCTGAACATGAACTTTCCTCCCATAAATAAAATAGTGGAATTTTTCTACACTAAACACAATAGCCAGCAACTCCTTTTCGATCTGGGAGTATTTTTTTTCTGAGGAATTCAAGCTACGGGACACAATCCAATTGGTTGACCCCCTTGAAGAAGACAGCTACCGAGCCCTTCACTGCTCGCATCACACTGTATAGTGAGAGGCTTTGTTTTATCAAAATACACTAAAACTGGAGCCTTAGTGATTATCTGTTTCAGATTCTGCAACGACTGTTCATGTTCAGGGAGCCATTGCCACGGCACATCAAGTCTGGTCAGATCCCTTAAGGGTGCTGTCACTTTAGACATGTTAGGTACGAATTTAGATAAAAACTTTGCCATGCCAAGCACCCTTAAGAGGTCTGCTCTATTCTTAGGGGTTTCAAATTTTAAAATTGCATCTACATAGTTTTTGTCAGGAGTAACCCCTTCACTAGAAAATGTGTGTCCAAGATATTTTACTGACTTTTGTCTAAATTGTACTTTGTCTTTGTTAAATCTCACATTATTTTGACGAGCCACTTCCAGTACTTTGTTGAGGTTGTGATCGTGCTCAGCTGCTGACACTCCGGTGATGATCAGATCATCGAAATAGACATCCACACCTGGTAGGCCACCAAATATCTCATAGTTTAATCTCTGAAACACTTCAGGTGCAGACGACAAGCCAAAAGCTAATCGTAGGAATTTATACCGACCAAACGGAGTGTTGAATGTAGTCAAATCAGCAGACTCGTCCAGTTCCACTTGTAAGTAGCCGTCTTTCATATCTAAAACTGTGAAGTACTGCATGCCACCAAGCTTAGCAGTAATGTCTTCGGCTGTTGGAATAGGAAAATGTTCACGTTTTATAACTTTATTTAAGTCGCTGGGGTCTATGCATAATCTCAAGTCTCCATTTTTCTTTGTAATTACTACAAGTGAATTTACCCAGTCTGTTGGATGTTCAACTCGTTGGATGATGCAGTCTTTTTCCATTTGGTCCAATTTGGCCTTGAGTCTATCATGAATTGCTAAGGGAACACGTCTGGCTCGATGTACTTTTCCAACTGCTCCTTCTTGTAACTTTATACCATACTTTTTAGGATATTTCCCTAAGCCTTGAAATAAATCATTATTTTCTTTTAGAAGTTGATCAATATTAGCATATTTAACATTGTCAAGTGCTGCAACATCTCTTGTAAACATTTTCAGTTTCTCGGAGGTCTCTAGACCTAACAGCGGAGTGGCATTAACTACATCAACTATTAAAAACTCAATCATATATTTGTTTCCTTTCAGCTCACATGGCAGCACAACGGATCCAAGAGGTTTTAATTCTCCACCTCCATAGGGCAGTAACACATCTCTGGTTGGCTTCAATGGCCCTGACCAGTTAAGAGTTTTATAGGTAGCAGCAGGAAGGATATTTGGTTCACAGCCAGTATCAATTTTGAAGGCAACTACATGTTGGTTAACGAAAATGTTTTCATACCAACCTCTGCCCCCTATAGAGTAGACAAAAAATTCCTCACCTTGCTCCTCTTCATTTGAGTTAGTCACTGTGCCAATGTTCACAGCATTGCATTGTTTACTTTTACATACCGTTTGAAAATGTCCCTTCTTCGAGCATTGGCTGCATATAGCATGGTAAGCTGGACATTTCCGTGGTGGGTGCCGACGGCCACATCTATAACAGACAGCTTTAGTCATAGTAGTCATTTTCACTGCATCAATTTCAATGTTTTCTGACTCATTACGGAGCTCTTTCATTTGTGACGACGTCGACTCACGTGCTTTGCATATGTCAATTGCACTTTTCAATGTTAAATTACTTTCTCTCAACAAACGTTCCTGCGTTGAGCTACTTTGTATCCCAAAAACAATGTGATCTCGAATCATGTCATCAGCTTTATCATCATAACCACACGATAAGGCCGCGTGTCGTAACTCTGTTAGGAACTTATCAAATGTTTGGTCTTTTTGAAGTATATTCTTGAATTTAAATCTTTCAAATATAATGTTTTTCCTGGGTGCGAAATGATCGGCAAACAGTGCAATGACTTGGGCGTATGTAAATTTTTCTTCGGCCGGTTTGGCAAACGTATTGAATACACGCAGCGCTTCTCCACCCATTATATTCAGCAATAGGGCGATTTTCCTTTTATCCGGCTCACTTTCTTGAAGGCTAGCGTCTAAATAGTTATCGAATTCCATGGAAAATCTAGACCACTCCTCGTCAAGATTTGACGCTAAAAAATTGAGCTTCTCTGGCAGTCTCACAAACGATTCCATCTTTCTATTCACACTTGACACCATGTACAGGTTGGCTTTTAATATGTATCTTGTATTAATTAACACAGTAGTTTAATTGGAAATTAGAAATTAAGCAAACCATAGTGATAGGCAGATCGGATCAACGCCGACATGTTTTATTCTTTTTAATAACCATAGAGCAGTGCACACTAGTGATGTGACACCTTACAAACATTAAACTGGATGCGGAGGACGAAGATCGGTTTCAGTAGCGCCTTGGGGGAGGCATGTGTCCAGCAGTGGGCTGGTGCAGGCTGATGATTGATATTGTTGCAGGTTCCTCCACGTGCCGGTGCAGTCCGGCAGCGACCAGGTGCTGTCGGACATGAAGAGGGAGTACACCCGCGAGGAGTTCGAGCACGTCGTCGACTACTTGAGGGAACAGTGAGTGGAACTCCCTTTTTTATTACCAGCTATTATAGTCCGCGTGGCCCTTTTATTCCCACAGACATCAGAAAAGTCACAAAGTTTGAAGATGTTGTACTTAAAACCAAACAACTGAAATGGCGATGGGCGGGCCACACATAACCTCTCCCCTCTAGTGCTGTTGTCCGCTGTTGTAGGCCCGGCTGACCGGCCACTGGCCTACGACACTTGATGAAATAAGGGAAACAAGGGAGAAATGGACAGGGAAGATTACTGAATGGACACCCAGGTTTAACACCAAAAGAAAACGCGGGAGACAGCTCAAAAGGTGGTCAGACGACATACGGACAGTAGCTGGAACACTCTGGCTCAGGGTGGCTGAATAGGTCGAGCCGCCGCGGCCCGCCTCGCGAGGCAGCGCGGTCGGTCTGGACGCACCTAATGGAGGAAGCTGGAGGAGGCCTAGGTGTCAGCAGGACACGCTGATGCGGGCAACTGATTTGCAATAACTTTTAAGTACCAAATGTAAAAATTTAATCAGCAATAAAGGCTTTTGTATTTGTGCTATAGTCCGCGTAGAATTTCTTGGCGGCTGAATGAATATAGTCACAGATTGTTTGCACATCGCTGACAGTGTTTGTAGTCTATGTGTAGTGAGTGGCAGTCCTGGCAGTGACTGCATGTGGAGAGCCGAAGATCGGGCTCAGTGGCGGGAAGTTTTATTTACCTTTGCCCGACGTTTCGACCAGGTTACACTGGCCGTGGTCACGAGCTGACCGTGTAAGACCCATAAATAATTATGAATACGAAGCTCGTATGAATACATACAGCTCGGAGTTTCCCTGCGAGATCGAATCAGAAATGAGGAGATCCGCAAGAGAACCAAGGTCACCGACATAGGTCGAAGAATTGCGAAGCTGAAGTGGCAGTGGGCTGGGCACATCGCCCGCAGAACTGACGGCCGTTGGGGCAGAAAGGTTCTCGAGTGGCGACCACGTATCGGAAGACGCAGCGTAGGCCTCCCACAAGGTGGACCGACGATCTAGTGAAGGTCGCGGGACCCGGCTGGATGAGGTTAGCGCAGGACCGGTCGTCGTGGAGATCCTTGGGGGAGGCCTTTGTCCAGCAGTGGACGTCTACAGGCTGACATGATGATGATGATGAATACAAAGCGCGAAAGTCTAAAATGTAACATTTTATTCAGGAAACTTACAGTCTAACAAAGGAAATACTATAATAATGATGACAAATAATAGAACATAGACAGGGACAGTTTCCACAGATTACAACATCTATTATGTAATAGTACATTGTTAACCTAGGGGTGAAAGTAACTTATTTAAGTCCCGAGACCGCGAGGGCGCCAATAGTTCGAGGGATCTCTAAATAAGTCTTGAACCCGAGGGAAACACTGTGCTTTTCATTACGAATACACTGAAAGTAAAAACAAATTCATAAAATGAGTGTTAATACAAATCTCTGCTATACGGAAGTATAAACAAAACTCTACAACTCGAAAAAACAAATGAAGATCGGATTGTCGCTTTCCCGTCTATTTTGTTTTTTTTCTGTGGCCGGCCAGCTATTTTGCCATTATTTTTCATTTCCATTATTGAAAAAATGGTAAATATTTCGCCCAAATCTATGTTATTTTAAAGAAATGTTGACAATAATAATTATAATAAAGTCATTTAAAAATATATATTCTTTAATTATTACATAACTTTATGTTATTTCAATTTTATATAGCGCTGTATTGAGTGGCTGTATAGAAAGTTGGAACGTGGTCCAATAGAAATGTCAAAATAGTACAAGTTTTTTTAAAATAATTCGACAGCTGTCAGTTGAAAGCGATTCTCCCTAGGGCTGAGATGTATTACTTTCAACCCGCTACTCAGGCAACTTCAGACCTTCTTTCAGAGTATGAGTAATGAAAAATTTGTATAATCTTAGCTGTTGGTTTTCCAAATAAAATGAATACGAATAAACCCGGTTGCAGCGTGCCCGGCATCACGATCGCGACGGACATCATCTGCGGGTTCCCCACGGAGACGGCGGCGCACTTCGACGAGACCCTGACCCTCTGCGACAAGTACCGCTTCCCGTCGCTCTTCATCAACCAGTTCTTCCCGCGGCCGGGGACGCCCGCCGCCAGGATGCAGAGGGTTAGTACTTATCAAAATGAAAATTCGTTTATTCAAAATTGCTCTTGGATATATGGCGGGATTTTAGAGCTTCAGTGGCGTCGGGGCTAAGACGCGGCGCATTTTGGTGTATATCTGTGATAGTTTTTTATGCAACAAGTGCTTGTTAAAGAGTATTCATCAACAGCCTATTAATGTCCCCACTGCTGGGGCTCAGGCCTACCCTCTTAACGAGGGCGTTCGGGCTATAGTCCACCACGCTAGCCCAGTGCGGGTTGGTGGACTTCACATGCGCCTAAGAATTCTTCTTCGGCGTATGCAGGTTTCCTCACGATGTTTTCCTTCACCGTTTGAGAGCAGTCAGTAAATGTACTTAAGTTTCGAGAAAAAACCCATTGGTACATGGCCCAGCTGGGGATCGAACTCCGGACCTTTCGATATGATAGGCCACGTCTTATCCCCTACGCCACTGACGCTCTAAAGAGTATATTGTGAGGAAAAGTTAAATAGAAGCGGGTAACGACTCTACCGGATTGTTCCAAATTGACCCTTGTTAAATCAACATTGAAAATATTATCAGTTTAGTGCGGTGTGAACTGCAGTGTGGATCACCGAACGGCACTAGTCGTGCCCTCGTGGAACCCGCGCTGCGGTTTTATGTATTCGTGATTAAAAACTACGATTTGGCCTCTAAGGACTTGTTTCCAATTGGTCGTAAAACTATATAAAAAAAACTAATGCGTGCGTGGCTAAGAACAAGGTTCCTGTAGAACCGTAATCAGCGTATAGCATGAAATAGCAATAGTCTTTTACTCCAATAATTTGAGAAGACGCTTCTTATATGGCGGGGTCAAACTGAACCAACACTATCTATTTTAGTCGGGTTGTTGTGCGTTGACAGTTATGGTTTGTCCCCAACAAAAAATTCCCATACATAGACAGAGATGGAAGATATTATATCTGTCTAGCTTACTCTTACCACTTTTGTAATAAGTGTGTCCCTCTCTGATTATTATTGTTATTTTAGCAGCTGTTTTATGGGATTCTTGTTCTATGGTGTGTGGTCATCAGGTGCCGGGGCCGGAGGTGAAGCGCCGCACGAAGGCGCTGTCGGAGCTGTTCCGCTCGTACGAGCCGTACGCGCGGCGCGCCGGCGAGACGCACCACGTGCTCGTGACGGACGTCTCGCACGACACCAACTACTTCGTCGCACACAACCAGTACTACGAACAGGTATACCACATTTAGCTATGTCTCCTCAAAATGTTCCGATCGCTGCGTATCACCGTTGCGGAGATACAGCCCTCTCAACATATGTTTGAAGTTGAAAATTGTGTAAGTTTGCGGTGGATTTGATAGCTTTTTTTAAAACAATACCTTCACTTTTTTTTTTCTTTTGCTTTGACAATAGTCTGTTAAAGTGTCCCTAAACGATCATGCTTGCATGACATGCAACGTTTACGTGGATGTCATGATTGCTATCAATCAATACAGTGAAGCAACGGCCAGCACGTAGTTTGCATGTCACGCACGTCAATCACTACAGCTAGTCGGTCATGCATGAGTGGCAGCACGTATTGCATGTCATGCCGCATGATCGTTTAGGGAGCCCTTAAGAGTATTTGACAAACAGACAGACAGTCGGACAACGGAGTGATCCTATAAGGGTTCCTCTTTTGAGGAACTCTAAAAATGGAAATAAATTATTTTTATTTATTAATTAATTATTATTACAGGTGCTAGTCCCAAAAAAAGAGAAATACATGGGCAAGATGCTGACAGTGAAAATAACGGGCGCGTCAAAGTTCTCGATGATGGGCGAGCCCTTGCACGAGCCGTCGTCGCCGGGGCTGGCGCCTCCGCTGCCGAGGGGCGAAGTCTCCGGCCTGGCCATGGACGCCGAGCTGGGCCTCAAGGAGACGAGGGTGGCCATGCCCATCCCGGTGTTCGTGCTCCTCGCCGCGTTCGCGCTCCGACTCATCTGGATGTTCTTATAGCTAATGGTGAAAAGTAAACAGTTTTACGATTAATTTCTTTAGTTTTGTTTTACCTTTCGATCATTGGTAATTATCTAGATATGGCATGTTCTGACAACGCATAATCAGTCAGGTCAGACCGTTTTGGGGATAAGTGGCAACATTCGTTTGCTGTGCACAAAAAAACAAACAGACAGACAGACAGACGAACGTACGAACAAACGAACGAACAGACAGACAGATAGATAGACAGACAGACATCAGACAAACAAACAGATAAATAAACAAAAGCTCGCATATAAACAGAACAAAAACAATCCTGAGGACTTCTTACATTCAGGACATTACGCTTTTTTTATTCTATTCTATTCTTTTTGGATATTTCGTGTTATTAAAATGGGTCATTATGCAACTACCTATAGCAATAAGACCGCATTTGTTTTGTGCTTCATTGTATTACATCGTATCTGCCCTGTGTAAATGTTCGGAACAAAACGCTTTGGAATACGCTCCTGTTTTAAGAAATCTCTCCTATTTTAAGAAATGAAAGTATTTTATTTAAGAAATGTAATATTTTTGAGTGCATAAGCTCCAGATACATTTTGGTTGAGTTTTATGAAGTGCTTTATCTAGGTAATATTGTATATGATCGAAGGTTTTGCCCTTTAATTTGTTTTAGAGAGTTATGACTTACTAAGACTTTATTTTGGTATCGTTTGGTACAGTCGGCTGCACGTCTGTGGAAACGCTTTCGACATGAGTTGGCCCAGCCTATTACGGAGTTTCAATACTATGAGAGACCAGTTTACACTGGTTTTGTTTCCACTGACGTGCGGTCGACCGTACAATTCTATTTCCGTTTCGGTACTTCCGGAAACTTTACTTCTCCACTATATTAGTGCAGATAAGTTACCTAACCCTATTCTATTCTATAGGCTTGATAGAGTTACGAAAATGTATGGTTTTGATTGTTAACCACGAAAAAGATAACTTAAGTAAGGAATTTTTAAGTATATTAACGCGAGTTTATCTGTCAGTTCTCAATTTTTCGTTACCTACTTCTAATGATAAACTGGCGTCTAATTAGCATCTGATAAATCCATTTTGAATAGACAGATCTTGTCTAAATGGACTTTGGACATAATAGTCTTAATAGTCCACCATTGGCTAATCAGTAACCTTAGATAAGATATTTACCTATATATAGCATCGATGTTAGGGTCTTCCCAGACTAATGGACGTGGAATCAGCTTAAGCCGGCCAAAAACAGGTTTATCTCAGCGGAGTTAAATATTTTAATGAATTCGTACCGTACAGTCGACCGCCTATGTAAGGTACATTTGGACATAATAAGGACTGTATCTGTCAGCACAATAGAAAATGGACCTTAACTTAATAATTGAAAGTCTGCAAATTTGACGAATGCTTTCACCTGAAAATTATTTGTATGTAACTCTGTTACAATCGTAAATTCTTCGATCGTAAGTAATTACGATGAAAGAAAAGACCGGGTGAATTCACTTTTGTTCCGCAACTCGGTTACAATGCAAGGAAAAATGCTTCGTTTGTAGCCGGTTACGAAACTCAGTCGAAAATCGAAACACGGCCGAAGCCGCCACAGTACGATATCGGCCGAGGGTTTAAGCACTTAAACCGTTGAGATGAGAGAAGTTGCTGGCTGGCTTAAGCCGATTTCGTTAAATGTGTGGAGACCCTTAGCAATCTAACTAACATTACTAACGCTTTGTATTTCAATCGATTCAGAATCTTTCAACGAAATTTCATCTATTTTAGAAAATGTATTATTTTCGAAGTCTTAGATCGAAATGTGGTCCGTTTGAGCAGCACAATTAATGCCTGCTCTACTGCCCGATCATCGTACTATGCCGCATAAATATCTACACTTATAAATGTATTAATGTTGTACGAAATGTCTAGATTGCCATCTACTATTACTAGGTTTCTAACTACACACATAGCCACTAAATTGGTAATATTTACTTCTGAATGTCTAGACAGCCATACTAAATGTCTACATAGCTATTAGCAGTTTTAAATGTATAGGTACTTAGTTATTTGATATACTTAGAAATTTTAAATATCAACGTACTAAATGTTTCAATAACCAAATCAATAGAGATAGCCGTAGTAATATTCGTGTAGCCGGTAATAAATGTTTACATAGCTACGCTAAATGTCTAAAAAAACTAATAATATGTACCTACTGAATATTATACCAAATCAATAGAGATAGCCGTAACTATTAATATTTATTTATCTTGTAATAAATGTTAACATAGTCTTACTAAAAGTCTACATATTGTCATTAAATGTTTACATAGCCACACTAAATGTCTAAGTAGTCATACTAAATGTCTAAAAAACCAATAATACGTACTAAATATTTCAATAACTAAATCAATAGAGATAACCGTACTAATATTTATATAACTATAATTATTTACGGGTCTTACACACGAATAAGTTTTATTTACCTTGCCCGACGTTTCTACGACGAAATAATTGTATAATTATAAATACAAAGGGCGAAAGTCTAAAATTTATATAACTATGTTTGTATTTGTTTATAAAGTCTTATCGAAAGTCTACATAGCCACGCTAAATGTCTAATTAGTCATACTAAATGTCTAAAAAAACATACTAGATATCTTAATAGTTACATTAAATGAATTTAAATGTCTATAGAGATAGCATGTCTTCATAACCGGGTTAAGGGGATTCCAGACACACCCTGCCTGCGGTGGCGGTGGCGGCCAGTTGTATTCCATATGCAATGTATGTGATACTTCAGACACGCGCGGCCTGCGTTTTCATATTGAAGCTGCGACCTGCGGTAGGCCGCCACCGCAGGCCACGTGTCTGGGATACGCTTTAAATGTCTACATTACTATTCTAACAGTATATACCATATTACATGAATGTCTAGATATTTGTGAAAATAAATCTCAGTATCGCCGCACAATATTGTCTCCTTAACCGCACTAAAAATACATAATCATACTAAACGTCTACATAGCCATACTAATTGTCTAAATATTTAGTCATTACCTATGAAGTTGCCGTTTTTTTCTTACATTTAATTTCGCATGTAATTTTCATAAAAGCTAATAAAAGCTATTAGAAAAAAAAACATTTTTTTTTCTCAAAAATAGACTATTTACGACGATTTACTGTAGTTTTGCTAAATTAATTGTGGTTCATGTTTATAAATAAAGGTCAAAAACAGTGCATTTAGAGTCTCACTGGATTGGTTGCTTCATTTCGTCTTAACGCGATGGTTTCTGTTTTTGAGAAATTAAAACATGCAATACTTAGCTTAAAGTTATTAAGTCATACATACAAAATACCGCTTAATTCGGATTCGATTAAAGAAATATATTATGCAAAATAATTTGTATGAAAAATGCAATCTTCTTAGTTTTCTCGGCGATCGAGAAGTTTTCTCCATACAAATCGGTAATTTTATAGGTATAGTCCCCGTAGAATTTTTTGGCGGCGAATGAATATAGTTACAGATTGTTTGCACATCGCTGACAGTGTTTATAGTCGATGTGTGCGTAAGCGAGATAGTGTGCTACATAGAGATGTCCAAAACCTTGAAAGTTTGATTCGGTTGATGGAATCAATGAACTGTTTCTTGAAATTGAATGAGCGTCTCTAGTGAACCCCCGCACAGCTCCCCCTTCGACACCCAACTTTAGTCGTTGCGCAGAAATCAGCTAACTTCACACAGCCGCCATTAAACTCTACGGGGGCGAAGCATCAAACAAAGTATCAAAATAATAAATTATTATGTCAATACAAATGTCTTAATTCATAAAATTCTATGGAATATTAACCTACTTAACTGGATCTCTTTTAATAACCTTACAAATATTCTAACATTACATTAAAACTAGAACAATACTATGAAACTAGTTTAGCAAGTACAAAGTTATAAACAAAAGGACATGTTGACACTATTACGCTCGGCTGATCCCATTCATATGATGTTATATAAGGTTGCGAGGCGTTCGTCCGTCCGTCTGTCAGTAACTGACATTGTAACAGTTGTCAGTTAGGTGTTTTTTTTGACAAAATGTCAGCTGGGTATTCGCAACTGGGAGGGAAAAGACAGAAAGTGAGAGAGGGAAGAGCTGATGTGGACTATTTTCAAGGTAAGCAATTATTTACTTACTAGATGTTTCCCGCGGTCTCGTCCGCGTTTTTAGTTATTTCTGATTTTTAGGGTTCCGTACCTCAAAAGAGGAAAAAAGGAACCCTTAGAGGATCACTTCGTTGTCGTCTGTCAAGACACTTTCTCAGGAACGCGTGGAGGTATCAAGTTGAAATTAGTATCAAATACTGAGGTCGCAAATCCTTGGAGCTTTGGAAAAAATCAAACTTCTAACCTAGTCAGAAGATATGGCCGATTTTGCCGCATTTTTGAGTATTTTAGTAATCAAAACCTATGGGGTACTTCCGGTTGACCTAGAATCTTGAAATTCGGCAAGAAACAAGGTCTTATAGCACAAGTAAAGAAAATAATCCGAAAGCCGTAAACTTGTAGTTACATCACAAAAGCCTGCAGCCGTCCACTGCTGGACAAAAGCCTCCCCCAGGGATCGGCGTCGGTCCACCTTGTGGGAGGCCTAAGCTGCGTCTTCCGGTCCGCGGTCGCCACTCGAGAACCTTTCTGCCCCAACGGCCGTCAGTTCTACGAGCGATGTGCCCCCGCCCTGTGCTTTGTTTATCTACTTCTTTGGAAATTATTTCTTGTACTTAACTGTACTCGGTAGGTATAGAGAAGATAGAGTACAAGATCTCGGCGGCCCCCGGCGAGACCGCCGCGTACCGCCACTACAGCGGTGGTGAGCGGCTACATTCCCGCGCCCTCGACGACTGGCTCCGGTGCGGTGCGTCGCTCACTCACTTCACAGCGCGCGGTGGGTACCCCCAGACAGAAATGTGAGCATTGGTCATTACACTCCTCGGCTTCATTACGCACTCGACTTCCCTCGGGTATATACTTAGCTCTGGTATCATAATGTCCAGTACTATTAGCTGCAGTTTAAAACCCATCTCTTTTACTGTTTATTTTTTCATTGAGGAGATAGGTACCTATTGTATCGTGAAATCCTCCATCTTTGGCCGCTAACGGTAACTTTGGCCATAGCCAGAAAGTGGCTAATTGCATGGTGGCACCGTAAAACTATGTGAGATGCGCACATTTTTTTTAATGTGACTCCTCTCACATCTCGTGCCAAAGGTCATGGGTTCGATTCCCACCCGGACCAAGATTTGTGTAATGATGGTGATTGTATTTTTATTGTATTTAAGTATTTATTTAAAAGTATTTAAGTGTGTTTATCAGTTGTCGAGTACCCATTTACAAGCTTCGGCTTAGTTTGGGACTAAACAGCCGTGTATAAATTTGTCTAAAACATTATTATTATCGTGTTCCGGTGCAATTTAATTTAGCCACTTTCTGGCTATGGCCAAAGTTACCGTTAGCGGCCAAAGATGGAGGGTTTCACGGTACATATAGGTACCTACCTCCTTAATGAAAAAATAAACAGTAGGTTTTAAACTGCAGCTAACAGTACCTACTTAGGTACATTATGACTAAGTATATATACCAATTACACTCGAGGCTGGAAAGCATAGCACGGGGCGAAGTTGAGTGCGTAATGAAGCCGAGGAGTGTAATGACCAATGCTAACATTTCTCAATACACTAGCGAGGAAAATAAATAAAATTTCATAAACTTATTTTCGATTGATTTTGTAAATGCAACAGGCCGTCACTTACATTTTTTGCCTCAATAAGTACTTCTGGTGGCGTCGAATTATTATATGGCTCTTCTTCATCACTTGAAAGCACTATTCCATTTAAGTATCACATTTTCATTAACACAATAATTTATTTATTCACAAAAAGTTTAAGACTTAAAAACTCTTTGCTGTAAAGTAAACAAAGGTGCATTATAAACCTAAAAGCGGTGCAATAAGAGCCGCTTTACCAGCAAGTGTGTTAGAAAAATAATTTGGGGGAAATATTTAATTCCTTTATGTAAACATAAATAAACCGTTGGGTTTAGTACAATGGTTTTTCCTAGACTTGTTCCGACTCCTCCAGGTTCCGATCCTCACGGGAGACCAGCCCACAGCCGGCCATGGGACGACCACTCCGACTCCTTAGAGAACCACAAGCGCTACCTCAAGGCGTTCTTCGACTTTTGTGCCAGGCTGGGCATCAAGCAGTGGACCGCGTTCGACACCGACCTGGCGCCCGCGGTGGACTGCTGGGAGGACAATAAAACCAATTGGGAGGACATTGTGGACTACGTTCAAGAGTTGAACCAGCGCTTTCATATGAAGTTGCTATGGCTTGCGCCTGATTTGCATTCGCATTCCAGGTAAGATTTTTACTTTTATTCATCAACAATCACATCTCGACTATGCCTCGGTCAACTACCAAACTCAACCCGATGAAGTAAAACTAACCAGCGCCAAAAGTTCCTAACTGAACTATAGTAATGGAGACGATCACAACAGATCAGCGATGGTCGCAGTCATGAATCAAAAAATTTATCCACTCCCATATGGATGAGTAATAAAAGCATTCTACGGGTGTCAAAATCGTGTCAAAATAATCACAAAATTATGACTCACTCACACATTCTCATTTTCAAATTCAATAGTGAAAAGATACTTCCACCTCCCGCTGCTCCGCTTCCTTTGCCCGCACCCCCCCTGTAAATGGCATCATAGGTTCCGATACTAAATATGCAAGATGCGATCTCCACAGGGAGCGCGCGCGCGACCAAAGAGGCTGGGTAAGCCTTGAAAGAGCACCACCTCAAATAATAATAATGTTTCGGTCTGGACTGTTTTTTTGTGTGTACCGATATCTTCGCCGATTATGAACCCATTTTGAATGATTCATTTTTTTAATAGGATATTTCGAGGGTGGTCCCATTTCAATTGGAAAAAAAATTACACCTCTAAGGATGAAATATTATCAAAAATAGGTGATGAATATTCGGAGTACCTACATACAAAAATTGAAATTTTTTACAATTGGTTTTAGTTTTACAATTTAGATTTTTAATTTTCCAGATACGCGTCCGGCGCGCTGACCAGCAGTGACGCCGGCGTCTCCACACAAGCCGCTTCGCAAATCAAGAGGTGCCTCGAAATTTCCCAACGATTGAACGCCGAATGTTTCCTCATCTGGCCTCACAAGGAAGGCTACGAGGCAATCTACCAAACAGACGTCGCGAGAGAACTCAAACTGTTCGCGAAACTGCTCAAGATCACCGCCGAGTACAAAGACAGGCTGAATTACAGATGCCAGTTGCTGATAATGCCGTATTACAATTGTAATTCGTGTAATTACAAGAGTGGTAGGGGCTGGGTGGAGAGTGATTTGGTGGGGAGGTATATGTGGGACGTGACGAGCTGTTTGTATCTGTTGAAGAGTTACAACCTGGATCGGTATTACAAGGTGTGCGCGCCGCCGGGGCATCACATGTATATGGCCAATGTGTAAGTATTATAATAATAGTTTGGATAAATTTACACACGGCTGTTTAGTCCCAAACTAAGCCGAAGCTTGTAAATGGGTACTCGACAACTGATAAACATACATAAATACATACAAACACCCAGACTCCGAAAACCAACAGATATATGCTCATCACACAAATGTTTCGCGCTGACTGTGCTAATTTGTTCACTTTCCTAATCCACTTTAGTCTATCTATTTTATTTATTTACTTTTTGGGGTACTTCCAGACTAATTGCAACTTAAATAACAATATGGATATAAATATGCTGATAAAACTGTGAGTGACCTTCATTTTTCGCTGCTGTACCTTGGCGATACGGGAAAAATACCGGGATTCCGGAATTTAAAATGGCAATACCGAATGAATACCGGTATCGTTAAAGGGTGAATATTTCTTAAGTATGACACTGCGTATACGCAGTGTCATACTCTACTCATCTGCGTAAGGCGGCTGGCAGTGACTGGATGCGGAGAACCGAAGGTCTGGTTCAATGGTGCGCCTTGGGGGCCAGCAGTGGACTAGTGCAAGCTGATGATGATGATTGAAGTATGACAATGTGTTACAGATACGGGATGCTGGGCGGAGTGACTATAACTGATGACTTTGACCAGTTTGATAGCAAGAAACTGACTCTCATGATGAAATGCATTGTTGATCAGGTGAGGTTGTTGAGGATTTCTCATGAAGTTGACAACTTATTTCCGTAATCATCAACAGTCTATTAATATGTCCCCACTGCTGGGGCTCAAGCCTACCCTCTCGACGAGGGCGTTCGGGCTATAGTCCACCACGCTAGCCCAGTGCGGGTTGGTGGACTTCACATGCGCCTTAGAGTTTCTTCTTCGGCGTATGCAGGTTTCCTCACGATGTTTGAGAACAGTCAGTAAATGTACTTAAGTTATGAGAAAAAACCCATTGGTACATGGCCCAGCCGGGGATTGACCTTTCGATATGATAGGCCGCGTCTTATCCCCGACGCCACTGACGCTCATTTTTCGGAATATCTTATATCTTGACCGACGATCTGCGTGAGGTGCTGGCAATCAGTGACTGGATGCAAAGAGCCGATACGATCGGGTTCAGTGGCCTTCATCATCATCACCAGCCTGCACTAGTCCTCCGTCAAGGCGCGCCACTGCACCCGATCTTCGGTTCTCCGCGTCCACAGTCACTGCCAGCCGCCTTACGCAGAATGTCGCTCTATCTAGCCTTGTGGGAGGCCTATGTCCAGCAGTGGACTAGTCCAGGCTGATATTGATGATCGTAAATCATCTGGCATTGTTCCTGCAGGGTACAGCGCCCCCTGGCGGCATCAGCCTGCAGCTGACGCCGCGGCGGGACGGCGACCTGCGCGAGATGGTGACCACGTACGTCAAGTACATCGACGCCATCGCGAAAGCGCTCAGGGTTGCTTGCAGCCTCATCGCCGAGCAGACATTCTCCAAACATGTGCAGGTGAGAGTATCTTGTCTTCTTAGGGGGCCAGGAATACCTGGCGACACTTGGACCCTATGGGATCTGTTGTGCCAAACCCCTGTCCGCCAAACGGTGCCCCAATCCGTGGTGGACTTCACATACGCCTTAGAATAGTAAATACCAGTCTTTGCGTATGCAGGTTTCCTCACGTTTTCCTTCACCGAAGCAGGTGAGAGTAACTGCTTCCACAGTCCTCCAGCAGACGAGTTTTGTAGACCGCGGGTGGGTACGCGCAGCGTGGGGCGGCGGCGTTCATAGGGAAAGGCCTATGTCCACCAGTGGACGTGAAGGGCTGACATGATGACATTAAAGCGTAACACACACAGCGCGGCGGCGTTGCGAAAGCGTTGCGGCGGCGAATCTGCGGAAGAATAAAAAGCGGAGCCCTTCAGACAGGAATACCGCTAGCGGCGGCGGCGGTTTGTATGAAGAACGCTCCGTGTAGGGCTTCTCATACACTACAAAGGAATACAACGCGCCGCCGCCGCTCCGCAACGCCTGTCTGCGCTAATCTGTCAAATCAAAACGTCAAATCTGTGCGCGCGGTTTTGTCGCTTTCGCCGTCGCACCGCCGCCGCGCCGCACCGCCGCCGCGCCGCACCGCCGCCGCGCCGCACCGCCGCCGCGCCGCACCGCCGCCGCGCCGCACCGCCGCCGCGCCGCTTTGATGTAAAACGCTTCATACTATTTCGAACATTACAAAAAATTACCGCGACGCTTTCGCACCGCCGCCGCCCTGTCTGTGTTCCGCTTAACGGTCCTCAGCATCGCACTTGTGGTCATTTAGTCTACAGTCGTGTCAATTCGGATGTGCTCGCTTGAACAAAATTATAGTCTGATGCTCCTTTTTAGGGTTCCGTACGTCAAAAGAGGGAAAATGGAACTCTTATAGGATCACACCGTTGTCCGTCTGTCTGTCCGTCTGTCAAGCAAGATCATTTTTTAACTTTAAAAATAAGAAGGAGATGTCTTGAATTAGATATAGATATGTCAAAATAGTTACATAGGTGGACGGATAATTAGAAACAGGGCAAGATTTTCATACAATCGAGGTCACTTTGAAGCCATGGTTCTCCGTGAAGGATTGGTCGGGGCATGATCTGATGACGGTTATCGAGAGAGCAGATGGTGGACTCTGAGATTGCTATAGACATCCAGCTGATCAGATGAGCCATCCAGAAGCAGCATCGTCATGGAGAAAAAAAACCTCAAAATACCATCAAAATGTATGGAAATCTTAAAGTTAAGGAATCATGACGATGGTGCTGCCAGATGGCTCATCTGAGCAGCTGGATATCTATAGCGATCTAAGAGTCCACCATCTGCTCTATCGATGACCGTCATCAGATCATGCCCCGATCTATCCTTCACGGAGACCCATGGCTACAAAATGGCCTCGATTGTATGAAAATCTTGCCCTGTTTCTAATTATCCGTCCACCTATGTAAGTCCTCTCAGACTACTTAATAGGTATATTCTTATACCTACTCATTTTAAGCGATTTTTCAAGATATTTCCCTTAACTTGTTAGACGTGTGGTATTTTTACCTCGTCGCCAATAGAACAAAATGAGTGGTATGTTCGCAGCAACGCTACGCGTCCTACCACAGCGGGTTCGGAGCGCGGCTCGCCACCAGTGACGTCACTATTGAGGAGTGCGAAGACCACTACAGGTAAGCGTGGCTAGCTACCACAAGCAAAGGACAACCTCAGTTTTCCAATATTGTTTTTTTTCCCGAGAGAGGATGATACAAATTATTGTTTAAAAAAAATCAAAAAACAAAACCGCTCAAATGTCCTATAGAATAAATGCAATACTTCACATTTTAGTTTTTTCTAGTTTTAAAAAGTGGATAAGAGAGGTTTTGTTCTTTACAGAGTAGAAGCGATACCTGGGGGTCAATCGCGCAAATTCTGAACGATATTACCACATCGAGACCAGAACCAAAAACGTTATGCGGCATTCACACGTTTGGCAAACCTTTGCAAACGCAAACGTGTGAAGGGGTTTGGCTGGCGTTTGAGGTTTGCCAAACGTGTGAATGCCGCATAACGTTTTTGGTTCTGGTCTCGATGTGGTAATATCGTTCAGAATTTGCGCGATTGACCCCCAGCTCTAAAACCCCAACCGACTCGGTCCATTATTATGTCCTTTTCCAAGACTTCCTTCAACTTTTTAGGGAAATGACATTTTTGAAGAGGATATTTCAATGGACCGAGACGAGTCGGTCCATTGTGACCGAGACTCGAGCCCAACGCTTCTATTGCAGAAAGAACCAGACGGCGCACATAGACGCGAGCTCGAAGCGAGAACACCTGGAGGTGGTGCTCCAGCGGCACCTGGACGCCTGCGAGCACGTGTGACGCCGGGTTCAGTACTAACACCTGCACGAAGCCAGCCACAGGTCACAACACAACTCCTGCACGAAGCTAGTCACAGGTCCCAACATCGAATATTCCGATAAAAAAACTTAGAATAAGGCCCCGGCCGTGTTTGTAACCGAGTTTTGTAACCAGCTACAAAAGATGATTTTTGACCAAGTTACGAAACAAGAATAATTTGATCATTGTATTTTTCTTCGGAAGGAAAATTACAACAAAACTAAATTCATTATCTCAATTGATTTATTCGCATTTGCATTCAGTAATTTTTTTGTATTTTTAAGTATTCACAGCTACATTTATTAATATTACATACATATATAGTCTATCTACGTAATATACACAATACATGTGCAATGAACTATACAGGGCGTCCCATGACCATGCCACACGGAGGGAAAGTGCATTAAATATTGAATATAGGATATTTTACTAAGGAAGATCATGAAATTTAACATTTTATTTAAAACTAGCTGTTGCCCGCAACTTCGTATGCGTGGATTTTGGAAGTAGGTATAGGTATCTCTCCTATACTCAGACAGCGTCTAGTTACAATAAAATTATGCGAACAAACGCGCGAACAAACCCGCAACCAACAAACCCGAACAAACGCGCGAAACGCGCGAATAAACCAACTAACCTACCAAGCGATCAAACGCGCGAAACGCGCGAACAAACGCGAAACGCGCGAAAAACAAACAAAATAACCAACCAACAAACCAAAGGCGCAAACAAACGCGCGAAACGCGCGAACAAACCAACTAACCTACCAAGTGATCAAACGCGCGATACGCGCGAACAAACCAACCAAATAACCAACCAACAAACCAAAGGCGCACACAAACGCGCGAAACGCGCGAACAAACCAACTAACCTACCAAGCGATCAAACGCGCAAAAAGCGCGAACAAACGCGCGAAACGCGCGAACATACGCGCGAAACGCGCGAACAAACGCGAAACGCGCGAACAAACCAACCAAATAACCAACCAACAAACCAAAGGCGCACACAAACGCGCGAACATTCGCGCGAAACTCGCGAACAAACCAACTAACCTACCAAGCGATCAAACGCGCAAAACGCGCGAACAAACGCGCGAAACGCGCGATCAAACGCGCGAAACGCGCGAACAAACCAACTAACCTACCAAGTGATCAAACGCGCGATACGCGCGAACAAACCAACCAAATAACCAACCAACAAACCAAAGGCGCACACAAACGCGCGAAACGCGCGAACAAACCAACTAACCTACCAAGCGATCAAACGCGCAAAAAGCGCGAACAAACGCGCGAAACGCGCGAACATACGCGCGAAACGCGCGAACAAACGCGAAACGCGCGAACAAACCAACCAAATAACCAACCAACAAACCAAAGGCGCACACAAACGCGCGAACATTCGCGCGAAACTCGCGAACAAACCAACTAACCTACCAAGCGATCAAACGCGCAAAACGCGCGAACAAACGCGCGAAACGCGCGATCAAACGCGCGAAACGCGCGAACAAACGCGGAACGCGCGAACAAACCAACCAACATACCAATAGCGCACACAAACGCGTGAACATTCGCGAGAAACTCGCGTACAAACGCGCGAAACGCGCGAACAAAGCAACCAAATAACCAACCAAACACGCAAACAAACCCGCAACCAATAAACGCACGAAACGCGCGAACAAACCCGCAACCAACAAACCCGAACAAACGCGCAAACAAACGCGCGAACAAACGCGCGAAACGCGCGAACAAACCCACTAACCTACCAAGCCATCAAACGCGCGAAACGCGCGAACAAACGCGCGAAACGCGCGAACAAACGCGAAACGCGTGACAAACCAACAAAATAACAAACCAAAGGCGCAAACAAACGCGCGAAACGTGCGAACTAACCTACCAAGTGATCAAACGCGCGATACGCGCGAACAAACGCGAAACGCGCGAACAAACCAAATAACCAACCAACTAACAAAATGCGCGAACAAACGCGCGAACAAACCAACCAAATAACCAACAAACCCGCAACCAACTAACGCGCGAACAAACGCGCGGAACGCGCGAACAAACGCGCGAAACGCGCGAACAAACGCGAAACCCGCTAACAAACCAACCAAATAACCAAAACCAACCAAAAGCGCAAACAAACGCGCGAACAAACCAACTAACCTACCAAGCGATCAAACGCGCGAAACGCGTAAACAAACGCGCGAAACGCGCGAACAAACGCGCGAAACGCGCGAACAAACGCGAAACGCGTGACAAACCAACAAAATAACAAACCAAAGGCGCAAACAAACGCGCGAAACGTGCGAACAAACCAACTAACCTACCAAGTGATCAAACGCGCGATACGCGCGAACAAACGCGAAACGCGCGAACAAACCAAATAACCAACCAACTAACAAAATGCGCGAACAAACGCGCGAAACGCGCGAACAAACCAACCAAATAACCAACAAACCCGCAACCAACTAACGCGCGAACAAACGCGCGGAACGCGCGAACAAACGCGCGATCAAACGCGCGAACAAACGCGCGAACAAACGCGAAACCCGCTAACAAACCAACCAAATAACCAAAACCAACCAAAAGCGCAAACAAATGCGCGAACAAACGCACGAAACGCGCGAACAAACCAACCAAATAACCAATCAACCAAACGCGCGAACAACCCGCAACCAACAAACGTGCAAAACGCGCGAACAAACGCGCGAACCAACCAACCAAACGCGCGTACAAACGCACGAACAAACGCGCGAAAACAAATGTTGGCCCCGGGTGAGAATGAACCCAAAACCTTTAGCTCAGTAGGCAGGGTCACCACTCGTGGTTACCACTCACCATCAACTAAGCCAACGGCCAGTCACTGTAGAAAACAAATCAGTAGGTATTCGATACCGAGAGCCCCTGTAACCGGTCAATATAGGGATTTTGTTACATCCTGTATGTCAGTCAGTCAGGGTTTATAATAAAAAACCTATGTAGTTTGCAGAGTAGCCCTATCCTTTGAACTGGGCTCACTTGTAACACTTTCAAAAATAACCAGGCTACTCTGACCTGTAAGTTCATACAAATTTTAGCAAATGAGAGTTTTTTATTGCTGGTTGTTATTTCTCGGCAAATTTTCGAGATTTTTGTGATTTATTATGTTATTCCGGGATATACACTGTCACTATACAAAGTTTCGTCAAAATCCGTTTGGCGGTTTAGGCGTGATGCGCGTTCAAACAAACAGACAGACAATAATTTTAAAAACTGTTCTAACATGTTCAGTTGCTCATTTTAAGTCGCCCTGGTTGGTTTTTTTTCGAATATATTCAATGTACAGACTTTTTGGCCTTTACGATTTTATTATATGTATAGATAATTAAAATTTAATTTATCAAGTTCTCACTTTTCCATAACTGATCTTCCTTTCATTTAACATGCTATGTTATTTAGGAAAAAATAATCCTTATGATTAACCTTTTCGACCGTTATCAATAAAATACATGTTTTTTTTCACATTTGGCGGTTTCGATTCCCGATTGAGGCAGGCGTTTAAAAAATCTGTGAATGCAATTCTACTTATTACTAAATCCAAAAAGATGTCTTCTTTCAGCAAAATATCCTATCTTCAATACTATGTACTTTCCCTCCGTGTGGCATGGCCGGAGACGCCCTGTATACAGGATGTAACAAAAACGTGTAGTCAAAAATTCCGATGTCTCGTGGACATTGCACCGAAAGCACCAAAATTGTTCAGTATCCGGTATTTTGTTACGTCCTGTATATGATGAGTTACATTATCTTGGATTTTATAGGTTAGTATACTTCAATTTTTCAGTCCACACCACTACATGTTACTGCAAAATCGATCTTAAGATAGTACATTTTAGACTTTCGCGCTTTGTATTCATAATTATATACGGGTCTTACACACGAACAAGTTTTATTTCCCTTTGCCCGACGTTTCGACCAGGGACTTTCCAATAATACAAGACCAGCAGAGGGTAGTTTCAGAAACTACTCACAGCGATCAACAATGACAGCTCGCCTCTCCAGTCAGCTCGTGACCACGGCCAGTGTAGCCTGGTCGAAACGTCGGACAACGTAAATAAAACTTGTTCGTGCGTAAGACCCGTATATAATTATATAATTACGATCTTAAGATAGGTTTGGGTTTAAGTTATGGATTTACTATAGTGGTAAATCTTAGGTTTCACCTATATTTTTGTAGTTGGGTTTTTACAGTATTACATTTAGTAAAACCAGCGTTGTTTTCACATTAAATGACCCTTATCAGGATCGAGGCAGACCAAGCGGAAATTTGCCCCCGCACTTTTTGACGTCATTGTCAAATGAACCTTATCACTATAGCATAAAGAACAAATTCGTATGAACTCGAGCGTGAGGCGACGCCGACGTGCAGAAGTCATTATATGATTTTGTTCTTTAGTCTATAGTGATATGGTTCAATTGACAATGACGTCAAAAAGTGCGCGAGCATTTTTCCGCTCCGTCTGCCGCGTCCCTTAAAGATTGCAAAATTTTAAAGTAGTAAAATACAAAACTACACAATAAATAAAGGAAAATATTTAAAATATATCTAAAAATACCAATGAAATAATTTCAGTAGGTAAAGATCGTTTTCATTAGAAGTTTCCAATTATTAAATAAAATCACCTATAGGTATTTAGGAAAATATTTAAAATATATCTAAAAATACCAATGAAATAATTTCAGTAGGTAAAGATCGTTTTTATTAGATTTTCCAATTTTTAAATAAAATCACCTATAGGTATTTAGGAAAATATTTAAAATATATCTAAAAATACCAATGAAATAATTTCAGTAGGTAAAGATCGTTTTCATTAGAAGTTTCCAATTATTAAATAAAATCACCTATAGGTATTTCCTAATATAAAAAATGCATCAAAGTATACTTGCGTCCCTAACACCCAAGATATCATTCACTCCAGTTCGATTCGATTTTTTTGACATATATTCAACACATATTACAAACTTATTCAATTAAATGCTAAATTATTATAATTGACTTTGATTTATCATTTTGCAAACGGCATAAAATATTTTTCAGCTATCAAAAGGATTCGGTAAAAATCTTGAATATGCTTCTGGATAAATATTTTTTGCTTATATTGCGAGGAACTTTTTGTCAGTTATTTTGTCAGTACTTACATAGGTGGACGGATAATTAGAAACAGGGCAAGATTTTAATACAATCGAGGTCAATTTGAAGCCATGGTTCTACGTGAAGGATTGATCGGCGCATGATCTGATGACGGTCATCGAGAGAGTAGATGGAGGACTTTTAGATCGTTATAGATATCCAACTGATCAGATGAGCCGTCTGGAAGCAGCATCGTCACGCCCCGATCAATCCTTCACGGAGAACCATGGCTTCAAACAGACCTCGATTGTATGAAAATTTTGCTGTTTCTAATTATCCGTCCACCTATGTATATGTCAGTACTGTGGAACGATCTGCCTGCAGATATACGTGACAGCCTCACTCTACGATCTTTCAAACTTAGATTAAAAGAGCACTTCCTTCTAACTTGTGATTATATGTATATATCTTTTGTGTATATTTTGTATGGTATAATATTTCATTATATATTTTATTAATTTCAATATGCACAACTTTTTGAATGCCCGTCATTTGTTATATATAGTCTGTCCAACACTGAGGGTTGGTTGGAAGAGGTATCTTGTAGAGATAGGTATTCCTTTTTCTTGTTTGTTTTTCATGTAAATTTATTTGTGCATTAAGAATATAGATCGGGCGTAAGAAAAGACAATGTACTTAAAGAATGAACTACAGTAAATAAGATTTTGTGGTCATTTCATGTTGAAGTCACAGGAGTCTTAAAACTGTGCAGTTAAAATAACCTTTATCACGAGAGCTATACGGATTAAAATGCACAGTCGCTTTACAACATACTAAAAACTATAATATTGTACATAAAACATATAATTAACATATAATTATATAATTATAAAACGTCTAATAATTAAGCACATCAACTACTTATTTCGAGAAAAAACTAAATCTAATTAACAAAAATGTAAACATACAGTAATATCAAATTATATGATATAGCTTAGGAAGTACATACTTTTGTATTATCCAATATTCATTATATAAAACAATTAACATTACTTTATTACAATTTTAAAAAAAAGTCAAATAAATTCGCCGTATTTTTTACACTGGCCACATTAAGTATTTCATAATACTGAAAACGTAAACAAAATACCCTCCTTGCCTTGAGAAGTCGGGTAAAAATAATAATTTGGCAGTAACTAAGAGGAATGAAAAATATTATGTTATAGCCCATACAGGTAACAAGATAATCAAAATTCATTTGCAGATGTCCAATTGTCAAAATGTCCAACTTTTTAGCATTAGCGAGCGCAAGCGTCAACATTAAATGTTGATACTTATAAATTTTACAAGTATCAACGTTTTCAACTGGCAACATTTTCAAGTGTCAACAATCCCAAACCGAAAGGAGACCGACCTTTTTGATAGTGTGTTAACCATTAGCAAAAAGTAATTATTATTACACTTAGGGCTTCTTTCACCGCTTCCTGATATTGTTACAGATAGTAATCTTAGTGATAAACTAATCTATCAGATAAATCTGTGTGATAGACTATATAAAATATATAAGATATAGGCAATCAGATACCTGTGAAACCAAAAAAACAGGCTATCTGTCAGATAACCTACAGATAGGGTATCTGGGACTTTATCAGCAAGCGGTGTAAGAGGCCCTTAGTCTTGGACATTTCGACAATTGTACATTTTGTTGACAATTGGGCATTTGACAAATGGTCATCATGACAATTTGGCATTTTGACAATTGGGCATTTTGGCAATTGGACATAACGCCCACAAAAGTTAAAATAATCTTGAACTTAACAACTCTATTATCAATGATAGAGAGTTATCTTACAATCCACGGTATAACCTTTAAAATTTCATAATGTTTTGAGTTGTTTCATATATTTTGTATTGTTTTTTGCATTAAGAAAATATATTTATCTTACAAACATACTTAAGATTACAAGTAAATAAAATTAAGTCAATATTCGGCAAGTTACTATGGAGGTTTGCATGTGTGTTGTTTGTTAGTAATTATATTTATGTTATTTCATTGTAATAAATTATGTTAATACAATAAATATATGTTATTTTTAACATTATAAGATTTCATTCTTAAAGGAACATCCTATTCTTTGGGTACTTGTTGTTTTGTGACTTTTTAAGGTTACTTGCAAAAAATGGAATAATCGTCTTTAAGGAAAGATTAAGATGACTTCTTACTCAAGTCTTATAGTTTACGTAAGGAAATGTTCCATAGAACATTCCTGTATCTACATATATCTGTGTATCATTCTCGATTTACCAGTTTATCCAAAAAGCAAAGGTATCTAATACCAAACAGTCTTGTCTTTCTTCATTGAGTGCGGTGTAAAAATAAATTATTGAAAATTAAGTGTTTTCGTGCGCTTAAAAAGAAATAAATAGATCTAAAAATCACTAGTACTACTAGTGTCGACTAGATGTTATTTTGAAAATAGATTTTGAATCCTAAAACATCATAACAGGTATTTCCAATATTATTGTGCACTATTTTTGAAAATTTTCTAAGATACATATATCTTAAGAATCACAATAAAATTCATTGAAATGCAATCACCTAAAAAATTATTAAGAACAGAAACAAACAAAATGTTTATAAGAAGAAAGCTTAATACATTGTATAGTTCTATCTTCTACTACGTATCTTACGTACTTCGTTACTACGTAAGATACGTAGTAGAAGATAGAAATATACAATGTTCTACTTGTCCAAATTCAGAAGCCATAAAATTTGTCTAGAAAATTACTGATGATTCCCTTCCATAGCAAAATGCCGAGGTGAACCTAAAACGGAAATTATAGCAAACGATTGAACTAAAATAAAAGTCGAATTTTCTATTCATTAGATGTCATAATGACAGATCAACTGTCAAAATGACTGATCGCATCAAAGATGATGATGATGGTAAAAACTGTCAATCGAGTAACAGATAACCATTGTAACGGATAAGATACCACGAATTTTTTTACAGTTTGCTTTTGCTATCCTCACGGTAAAAAAACTACTTATTCACTGAAACAAACAGTAAAAACTGACTCAAAAGGACTTTGCTTCCAGGGCCGTGAAGGACATTAAAAAAAATCGCTTTCGCAGCGCCGACCATCGTCAGGCATCCTTTAAAACCTTACTTTCTTCAAAATTGTTACAACCACCTGTACAATTTTGTCTCGGCCAACCCAATTAGTAATGTAACAATAAATTAATTAACCATTAATTATTTTCTACGCTACTCATTCACCAGGATACACAAGTATTTCTTTGCCTTCCTAAATTCTAAAACAAATATGGCAGTCATATTTATCTGCAAGGAAGGTGTAAACGAATTTAGGGGGTAATGAACAAAACCTCAGTTTTCCACTAAGAAAGAAAAGCTTAAATCATAAAGGAATGAATTTTGTGAGTATAAAGTTAAATCATTCTCATTTTATTGATTTTCCTAACGTTTTAACCCTTGACTCGCAACACCGTTGAAACTCGGACGTATTTCACGTCAGTCAGACACTCTGATATTGTCACTCAAAAAAACTGTCATATTGAAACGTAACCGCGGTTTAATTGGTCAAGACAAAGTATGACAATGACAGGTGTCTGAGTGACTGCGAACTAATGACAAAAGGACAGGGCATAAGTACAAAAAAGCGTGTATACTTTTACATTGGGAAATCATAAAATGTCCGACAATTGGCATGGCACTACACTGTTTTATTGAACACTGACATGTTTCTTGTTGGTCCACATCGCAATTAAAGTCCAGTAAATCTCACGAATCCCACAAAATTACACGAAAACATGTATTTCACTGTAAACAGCATCAAACACAATATGGCGAATCGGCACGCTCAACAAATTAAAATATGTATCTTTATGTTGATTAAGGCATCTCCTTTAGTTCTTTTGTCATTGTTACCAGGAAGGTCTTCTTCCCAGCTCTATATAACACCTTGGAGGCGGTGGTAGATAAAAAATTGACGTTGTATAAATGTACCCAGTGTACTTACATGCAATAAAATAGTTTTGAATTTTGGTTCGAATCTCTTTGGTAGCGCGCGCGCTCCCTATGGAGACTGCATCTTGCATATTTAGTATGGGAACCAATGGTGTCACTTACAGGGGGGTGCGGGAAAAGGAAGCGGTGTAGCGGGAGGGGGCTGCTAATACAAATTTATTTGGAGTTTGAAAATGAGAATGTGTGAGTGAGTCACAGTATTGTAATACATTTGACACGATTTTTACACCCGTAGAATGCTTTTTTACGGCTCTTGAAGGGGCCGCGAGCACGCACCAAAGAGATCTTAACTGTATGGAATAATATGACATATCACCCGGCGGAATATTTAGCTAGCTGTCACAGATAGTCAGAGTTAAAAGTGATAAAGTGAGCCTCTATTAGAAGTCTCCTCGATTAGAAGTCGAAATAACTAGTGACCATAGATATAGATCGGAATTTAAGTACGTACCTGATATTTATAGAACAACAAAAAAAAACAGAATACATATACAGTAAATTTAAAAAGACAAAAACAACCGAAGTATTTAAATGGAACCGCAATAGATGTAAGCTTGACGTACGCTAGATACAGGAAGGGCTTCTTTCACCGCTTGCTGATAAAGTCCCAGATACCCTATCTGCATGTTATCTGACAGCCTATTTTGTTTGTTTCACAGGTATCTGATTACCTTATCTGTCATATAAACCGCCTGTTAAACTAACAGCAAAATCAAGTGGCTGTTATTTTTTTATCTGTCACATATTTTATCAGATTTGGAGAAACACGAAAATATTCATCTGACAGATTAGTTTATCTGTTAGATCACTGTCTGAAACAATATCGGCAAACGGTGAAAGAGGCTCTAAATGTCTGGATTAAAAATCCTCTCCCAGTAATTTATGTAAAAAAATTACATCACAAATTATTCCGACCTCCGAAAAAAATACAAAACACTCTCTGTGATTTCATTTTGTCATCAAAAAGGACTAACGTTTCTCGACCGGCACACTTTCCTTTATGAAAAAGATCGTAGCGCAACTAAACACGTACCGTCTCGCTCGCTCTCACAGCGCCGCCGCATCACCTCTCTCACTCGTCCGGTTCAGTACCGAAGTAGCGGTCACCGAAGTTACCGATGCCGGGCAGCACGTAGAACTTCTCGTTGATCTCCGGGTCTAGGGCCGATGTTACTATTTTTACCTAAAAATGAGGAAAAACAAAATTATGATTGGGCAATATTTGAGGCCAAAGTCACTCAGCTCGGCGTTTCTTTGAAGAACTTAGGTCACCGACTTCTGAAAGGTTTAGCTAGCTGAAGTGGCAGTGAGCGGGCCCCACCTGTCACTGAACGTATGTCCGACCATAAGGCGGTATTTCTGTTCGTTTGTCATTTAGAAAATAAACTCCTAGAGCCATCTTCGTATCTCAGCTTGGGGAAGGAGTATGCCATCTGTAGACTTAGGAGTACCCCACCGTATTCTTATTCTTAGACGGGGGTGGCAGTCCCTGCACCGACTCCACGAAGACGGGAGTTCTGTGCAAACGTACCCCACCGTAGTAAAGGAGTACGTCATCTAAGGAGTGTCTTACCTTAGGGAAAGCGTAGGCTCGACTGCACGCCGATCTCTGCCATGAGCAGAGATCGACGTTTCAGTTTGTCAGTCCAAGATAATAACCTCGCGCCATCTTCGTACCTCAGTAAAGGAGTACGCCATCCGTCGATTTAGGAGTACCCCATCTTAGTAAAGGAGTACGTCATCTAAGGAGTGTCTTACCTTAGGGAAAGCGTAGGCTATCGAGTGCACGCCGATCTCCGCCATGAGCAGCGAGACGAGGCTGATGTTCTCCTCGGGCACGTCGTGGTCGAGCAGCACGCGGATGGCCATGATGGCGGCCGCGCCCGTCGCCACCGTCGCGTCCATCAGGATCACCTGGTAGTCCTTGATGTCTTTGGGCAGGCGGAGGTAGTACAGCTGGAAAAGAAGAGTATAATAAAATTAGTTGAAAGGGTTTTGTTTAAGCATAACCGATAACCGCTGGGGTAGACGAGTTCCCGAGTGGAGACCACGACTTGGCAAGCGTAGTGTGGGACGCAGACAATTTTCATTTTCGGGTCAACCAGGGTAATTGTAAGGGTGATTGGAAACGAGGTATAATAAATCCTTTGATATTCATACTATGGAGTTCTGCCTAGCACAGTTTTTTATCACCCCTGTTTACAATTGCCCTGGTTGACTATATTCATGAATCAAAAAATTTTGACACTCCCATATGGATCAGTAATAAAAGCATTCTATGGGTGTCAAAATCGTGTCAAACTAATCACAAAATTATGACTCACTCACACATTCTCATTTTCAAACTCCATATAAAATTGTATTAGCAACCTCCTCCCGCTACTCCGCTTCCTTTGTCCGCACCCCCCTGTAAGTGGCACCATCCGTTCCCATACTAAATATGCAAGATGCGATCTCCACAGGGAGCGCGCGCGCCACCAAGGAGATTCGAAACTTCTTGACTATATCCGTCCGCCTATGTATTGTTATGTTACCTCCGGCTCGTCGGTGAGCTGGTTGGTCTGTATGAGGATCTTGCCGATGCGGATGTCCTTGCACACGTCGCACACCGCCTGTTCCATGGTCTCGCCGGCGCGCAGGATCGACACGCCACAGATCTTCTCCACGTCACACTTGCGACCTGACACAATCACCAGACTATTGAAACTTGGTACAGTGATAGCTTATATCCTGGAATAACTTATAGGCTATTTTTAACGCGGACAAAGTCGCGGGGCGTCCGCTAAT
The DNA here is from genome assembly GCA_949699065.1 of Metalampra italica. Taxonomy (NCBI): domain Eukaryota; kingdom Metazoa; phylum Arthropoda; class Insecta; order Lepidoptera; family Oecophoridae; genus Metalampra; species Metalampra italica. The sequence continues at coordinate 10,571,173 of OX452980.1, forward strand.
ACCCCTTAAATAACAAAACGCCTACATAGAGGGCGCTGTTTCACAATATACACGGGAAAAACTTTTCTGCGCGGGCGAGGCCGCGGGAAAAAGCTAGTCTGAAATACTTTTGAATTGTAGGTAGGTATAAATATTAATGACTAAATATAACGTATTCTAATGACTTAGTAACACTACCAATCATTCGGCGAGTTGTTTGTGAGTCTGGATGTTTGTTACTCTTTCACGCAAAAACTACAGTAGTCAGTAATAAAGATTAATCCGAACGACACAGACTATATAAAGCACATAACTAGATACCACGGGAAAAGCTATTCCCGCGGGAAAAACTGCTGTACGCGGGTTATGACTTGCTTATGGCTTGTACTGACTGTTTTTCACACGTTTCATATCATAGAGCATAGCAATGTGGTGTGAGTAGGGTGTTCTCTATTCGGGGAGTAATAAATAGTATGTTACCTCTATAGCTGAACCCCTGCGGCGTGTCGACGCAGTGCGCGGCGTACGGCAACAGCGACAGCGCGAACTCGATCACGAGCCGCATCAGCCGCTTCGAGTAGAATATGAACTCGTCCCGCGGCGTGTCCTTGTTGCGGATGAACGTGTGCAGACCTTCCACCTGGGACACAGCACGTTATAATTACAAGTGAGACAATTCGCCCGAGCCGAAAGCGAGTGCGCGATGAAGCCGAGCAGTGTAATGCCCAATACTCACGAGTTTCATACGACTTTTTTCAACACACTTGCGAGGAAATAATAAATATACCTACGTATATTGAAAAAGCGCGCGAACTTCTTTATTCGCGCGCCGTGCATGTTGTTGAGTTAGCTATGCGCGCGCGGGTGGAAGGAGAGGCACTGACGAAGTCGTCAAACAGCCCTAATATTAAAAATATAATAAACTGAATATTTCTATTAACACAAAATGTTAATGTACTAACTTGTGGCGTGTCCTTAAGTACAAACAGCGAGTCCGGAACGGGCTGGCCGATGTGGCCCACCGCCAGCTTCTCGCGCACTTTGAAGCCACGCTGAAACAACAATTTTATAAAACGTTACTTTTGAATTAGATATGTAAACATGAGCCACGGTGATATCCGCATGCGCCATGCACGGCGCAAAAAAGCAGCTGCTTGTGCACGTGCTGCACGATGAGCTGTATGACGACCTTGTTCTCCCCGCCGCGTGGCACGACGATGTCCGCGTGCGCCATGCACGGTGCAATAAAGCTCTGGCACGTTACACTACGCCACGTTACACTACGCTACGTGACACTATACTACGCTACACTCACCAGCTGCAGCTGCTTGTGCACGTGCTGCACGATGAGCTGTATGGCGACCTTGTTCTCCCCGCCGCGCGGCACGATGATATCCGCGTGCGCCATGCACGGCGCGATGTAGCTCTGGTACGCCGGCTTCACGTACGTCATGTACTGCTTCAGTACGCCCTCGAGGTCGCGGCCGCGCTGCACTATGTCCCTACGAAGTAAAGGTTAAAGCTACCACACAATGTCCAGCAGTAACCGTGGACGGAAGCTACGTAACATCTTCTCGTCCCAAATACCGCAGTGTCTCAAGACGAAAATCTTCGACCAGTGTGTGTTGCCAGTGATAACATACGGTACCGAGACGTGGTCGCTCACTATGGGCCTCATAAGAAGACTCAAGGTCACCCAGAGGGCAATGGAGAGAGCTATGCTCGGAGTTTCCCTGCGAGATCGAATCAGAAATGAGGTGATCCGCAGGAGAACCAAGGTCACCGACATAGCTCAAAGAATTGCAAAGCTGAAGTGGCAGTGGGCTGGGCACATCGCTCGTAGAACTGACGGCCGTTGGGGCAGAAAGGTTCTCGAGTGGCGACCACGTATCGGAAGACGCAGCTAGATGAGGTTAGCGCAGGACCGGTCGTTGTGGTGTTCCTTGGGGGAGGCCTTTGTCCAGCAGTGGACGTCTACCGGCTGGTATGATGAACAGTGGACATCAAGAAAGTGATGATGATAATGATGTACCTCCTCAGCCGCCGCGCGAGCCGTATGTCCGCGTCGGTGTCCACAAACACCTTCATGTCCAACATTTTGAGAACCTCCGCGTTGTAGAACGCCAGGATGCCTTCGAATATTATCACGTTTGCGCCATACATCGTTTTCTGGAAAACGAAAGTATATGGTTTAGTAATGGTGGTAGGGCTCCAGTTAGGGCTCTACTTTATTATTTAATACTTATCTATTTGTCTGTTTTGTTACTGAGACCACGAGGAAAAATGATTTTGTTATTTACCTTTTTTTAGATTGAAATTTGATGCGTTTTGTTTCACCAATGTAAACTAATATAATAAAGCTGAATTTGTTTGTTCGTTTGTTTGAACACGCTGATCTCTGGAACTACCGGTCAGATTTGAAAAATCTTTTTGCATTTGATAGCCCAATTCTTGAGGAAGGCTATTTAACATCACGCTACGACCCTTAGAAGCCGAGCAAGCTACTTACAGTGCGGTTCTCCCGGGAGTGTGTAACGTAGTTGTATATGGGCACCTCCACCTTCTTGCCCTCCTTGAGCCTCTGCAGCACGGATATAAGCAGCTCCATGTCGAACGCGTCCGGGTGATCGAAGTTGTATTCGTTGCGCATCGACAGCTGGTGTTGCTTCTCGTTCAGTACCTGGCGAATAAGACAAGATGGGGTTAGTCGGGAAGCTGCCTTGAAAGGTATCGTCTGGAAGATTTAATTCATGGAAATGTTTTAGTACCTTGTAAAAGGAATCCATAGAGACGATAGTGACCCATGGTATGTTTAGAGATTCTATGATTTTGGCGGCGACTGTCGTCTTACCGGACGCGCTGGCGCCGCATATACCTGAAACAAGATGAACTCTTTATCTGATATGATAATTATTGTTGTCCAACGCAACACCAACATTTCTTCATGTTACAACCCACCAGTATTTATTGTTACGAAGTACCATAAATTAAGATAATACAACGAATCGATGCTTGTTGCAAGACGAGCTTGTTGCTACAATGTAATTTTTGATCTTAGACGTAACGTACTAACTTTTAATTAATATGTGCAGTTGCTTGTTAAAATGTACCAATGTTTGTTACTAACGCATCAATGTTTGTTGTTACAATATGCAAACATTATGCACAGTAATATACATACTACATATGTACTTCATTTAAGCTTCAAGTTCGTTAAAATTCAGACATTGTCACTAATGTAACATCAGCTCATACTATCCTAGCCCTTCAACGTCTACTGCTGGGCATAGGCCTTCCCAGTGAACGCCAAAACACCCGGCCATCCGCCCTCCGCATCCATGCTTTGACAAATGTAATTTTCCCCGACCGTGTCAATGCTTGTTACAACGCACTGTTAATGTTACACTGTACCAAATCTTGTGACAACGCACCAATAACAAAAGGCTCGACCTCCTGCCCCCCCGTGCAGTTGTACCAGGGGGGCCGGCCCGCCGTGTAGATGGTCCTCCTGTCCGCGTGCAGGATGCTCTCAGCTGTCGTGCGCTTGTTGGACTGCGACATGGAGGTGGTCCGCACGCGCCGAGCGCGCGGCGACTTCAGGATGTTTGACCCTGGGGAAGAAAACATAGTCGTTCGCGAATAATTACTTACATCACATTAGCATTCAAAGCGATTTTTATCGCTATTTATGTAAAGTACTAGAAGTGGAGTTAATCAGAATTAAAAATAATATTTTATGCGTAATTTTTAGTTAAAACGTTGTTGACACGCCACACTATGGATGTATTTCCGAAATAAAACAATCATCAATCATCATCATCAACAACCTATTAATATGTCCCCACTGCTTCGCCTACCCTCTCAACGAGGGCGTTCGGGCTATAGTAAAAAAAAAAAAAATTTAATTTAATTTTAGTAAACCCATGATATGACAAATTAACATTTCTAGAAAAAAAAATCATTTTAACCTAATGCTTTATAAAAAGACGTGTTACGTACCCCGAGATTACGTGCGTACTGAAATTACAAGGCAGATATACAAATTAGCACAATTACAGCTGGGCCTGACCGGAGGCGAGGCCGAATGGCTTTTTGTTGGCAAACTGAATGTCAAGTCGCCACTCGGTAATCAGAGAGTTTCTTATTAAATTTTTTTTAAATTCAAGGCTCAAAGTTCATGTATAATTGATTAATGTACGAGCCTCAACAATATTGGAAAATAATGTAGAAATTACACGCTCTGAATTCAGTATTTTCAGCTCTGAATTAAATATTTTCATAAAAGAAAAAAAATAGCTAAAGAATAACAACATGAGTACGTAGTTATATAGAAAGTAATATTGTAACTTCACACATGCAAACTTATAGACTTTAAGAAGTTAGATATTATTATAAATAAAGATATAAATTCCCCGCAATGTAATTCTGTACACATAACAGCTACATAACTTATCAGAAAAACGATAATACCTACAAATGATCAATGATAAAAATCAAAACACTTGTATAAAACAGATAATAATCAATTATTACGGTTATATAAAACTGCAATTCTTGGTATACTTACCTAATATTAATTTAGATTAGATTTATTAGATATAAAACCACACCCCAATCAATTGCAATTCTTAGTATACATACTTACCTATAATTAATTTAGATTAGATTAGATTTATTTGATAAAGCCACATCCCAATGACAAGAATGACACCACCGGTCAACAATGCACATCGAATCATGGTCACTAGGTCATGTTCTAACTGTGAGTAGGTCACAGGAAGGCATGGGTGGTCCCGGCACTCATAGCGGTGTAGTATGGCGGATCTGTATTGCCTTACTAACGACAAAAGTCCGGAATTTTCAAAGCAAAAATGTAAATACTTATGGATTGAATGTTGTAGTCATTGGCGTCACTGGCGTCGGGGATAAGACGCGGCCTCAAAGGCCCGAAGTTCGACCTCCGGCTGGGTCACGTACCTAATGTTTTTTTTTTTCGAAACAGTACATTTACCGACTGCTCTCAAACGGTGAAGGAAAACATCGTGAGCAAACGTGCATACGCCGAAGAAGAAATTCTTAGGCGCATGTGAAGTCCACCAACCCGCACTGGGCTAGCGTGGTGGTCTACAGCCCGAACGCCCTCGTTGAGAGGGTAGGCCAGAGCCTCAGCAGTGGGGACATGTTAATAGGCTGTTGATTTGTTCAATCCCTATGCATTAAAATTTTCGCTATGTCGAGTGGGATCGAATGAACATGTACAGTCGACCGCACGTCAGTGGAAACACTGACCTTAAGCCGGCCTAGCAAATTAGGGAGTTTCAATACAATGAGAGCCCAGTTTATACTGGTTTTGTTTCCACTGACGTGCGGTTCTAGTCTCACTAATTCAGAACGATATTACCAAATCCAAACACAAGCAAAAACGTTATGCTGCATGTACAGTCTACCGCACATCAGTGGATACACTTTGACCTTGAGCTGGCCTAGCCTATTAGGGAGTTTCAATACTACGCGAGACCAGTTTATACTGGTTTTGTTACCACTGATGCGCGGTCGACTGTACACGTTTAAACCTTTACAAACGCAAACGTGTGGAGCAGGGGTTTGGCTCGCGTTTGCAAAGGTTTGCCAAACGTGTACACGCAGCATAACGTCTTTGGTTATGGTTTGGATTTGGTGCCCACAACCCTAATAGACCGGGGGATCATACCCGTATATTTTGTAAACATCTCCTTTGTAGGAATGAACTATATCGATCATGAACAAGATGTACATTACTGTATCTGTTTTTTCTCTTTTTTTGTCTGTAATTTTTAAATGTGCAATAAAGTGTATTGAATTGAATTAAACAAGTTCATATTCCGACTCGCACTTGGCTGGTTTTCGTTTTCGGGTGGCTGTGATGTGACCACAACCTTTTTTGAGCGCTGGCTCCGCGCCTGCCCTGGCTTGGTTTGAAGGGTGGCTAACCTGTGGAGGGGGGGCGGTAGGGGCGCACGTTGGGCACGGTGGTGGGCGAGGCGGGCGCGCGCGTCGAGTACTCCTCCTCGTCCAGGAACACCTGCTCGCTCAGCTCCAGCGCCAGCTCCGAGTCGCTGCGCACACAACATACACTTGTGTTCGCTTGCTTTACACTTCGGCAAACATTAATGTAGCAGGGAAATAAGAACGAGGCTTTATTATGAACGCTAGTTGATAATAAAGCCTCTTTTCAACTGACGAAAAAACAGGAGAAGGTTCTCAATTCGACCCGTATATATTATCATTTTTTTTTTTATGCACGCATACTTTTTACAGAGCACCCCGATTTTGATAATTCTTTTTCTATTGGATAGGGTATACTTCGAAGTTGAACCCCCTTTTAAAAAATTATGTGTTTGTGGCGTTTCGTTGTACGACCATTTAGCGTCGAGGCGATTGCATACACCACTAGCCGATGTTGTTTGACTAAAGATTTGAAGGCGATTTCAAGCCTTACGGCTAAATATTTTAAATCAGTCATCTTGTAAAGGTTAACAATGGATAGTTATAATAAAAACACTGAGTCATGGCTCCATTGTTGTTATGGTTTCATAACACTGTAATATAACAAACATGTGCATACTCAGTGCAGCTCAGCTGTGGATTTGCCTGATTGCGATCTCCACAGACCTTGACTCTTGCAACAATGGGTTAAGGATGTTGCTGGGATTGCCCCGCTTTTGCAGCGCATCGGGTATGTTTGCGGAGGCGCGCATCGACAGTTTTCCTGCCATAGTGCGGAAAAGAATAGCCTCCCTGATGCGTCGCACGCGGGACGGTCCCAGCAGCCTCCTTAACACCATAGTGGAGCGGGTCGACTGCCCAGTAGTCAGGTTCTGGAACCACAAACATGTGGGGTCCAGAACCGCAATATTTAATGTTAAGTGATAGGGAGAATTTTAATATTTTATTCCAATAGTTACTAACGTTATCATAAGTATTTACTAACAAATTATGGATTGTATTATCTGAAATAAATAAATTATTATTATTATTATTATATACCTATTAATAGATGTGTAAAATATTCAAAATGTTATTATTTATAATTATTACTTAGAATATGTTACAAATAATTATGTCAAAATGTCAACTATAGAAGAGTGAAAGAACCTCGACATTTATTATATCAGTTATAACTCAGAATGATTAGATTTATCAGTTCACCTTTATGACTACCTACCACAAATGATACATGTAAAATCAATTATAAAAGCAATCAATCACTTCTTGTTATTCATTTTTGTTGTTTAAATCATGTGACATCATATTTATTGGGTAGGTATCATTGTTTAGCATATTTTAAAGGCGGTTATCAATATCTGTGATACATGATAGGGTATCTGCATTGTCTATTGTTATCGATCAAGGTCAATTATTATTGCTACTGTTCAGCTCTTCCGTATTTATCTTAAAAAGAGCTGGTTTAAGTCTCTACAAGTTGCTTTTAGTTAAGGTTAAAGGTTGTTTTGCTACTGAAATGCTAAAAAGGATAATTATTAAGATTTCGGTAGAGTTTTTGAATAAATAATTGTCAGAATGAGAACGAAGCTAGAAAGAGGAATGTCTGTTTTGTCCCTAATTTAAATTTATTATTGTATTACTTTGGATAATCTGTAATGGTACAATAATTTTAAATGAATAAATTGAAATTAGGAAAAAATATAAGAACGTTTAAAGGTAAGTTTATTGTTTATATGTATTGGCACATAATAGAGTACCTAATAAATTGTTTATCAACAAATAAATATTCAGTAGATTTTATAAAACTAATTTCTATTGTGCAAATGCAAATAATAATGGCAACTGCAGTGTTTTAATACAAAAAAGCCACAATGAAGCGACGCAGATATCCTAGAACATTATTAGTGGAATATCTTACGGATTGGCGAAGATCATTGAACCTGGATCCATTTCTTGCAGAATTTTGACCTCTCATGTGATACCGGATGGTTAGACACGAGACGTCGCGAGCACGTGTCGTTTTCACGCCGCGGTAATTGAACGAGAAGCGAGCTGCCAATGCACTAAATAAAAGTCTAAAAATAAACTACAATGCCTGCAGTAGAGGTTATATTTCACAGCGTTGCAACAGCCACACGACACTTGGTAAATTTGTCGTTTAGCTCCAAAATACGACCGGGATAACACGTTATGCACGCGATGATGAGTAAGCGAACACTGGAAAACGTTTCCTTGCAGCGCAGTTTTTTTATTGACAAGAGCCAGCTCAGCTGCTCAAACAAACATAGCGTAAGAGGCGTAAGGTGACACACGGTTTACCTATCAGAGCTGGCGGAGCTGGGCGTTTCGAACTTATTCAGCTTCCCGGCCATCACTGGTGGTCCAAAAAGTGGATATTTACAAGAAAAATTATGTGAAACTTGATGAAATTGTAAATTTTAAACGTTCGAGTTGTATTGTAAGCACAAGCATGAAGTTTGACTTTTGACGTTTGAATAATACGTTCAGAAACTACGTTCATTTTTTAAATTCAAGTCAAAATATTAATTTCCTTCTTAATAATTATGTGTTTGTGTGTTCCAAACTTAATCCAAATATTGAAATTATTTTCCAGAGAAGCACATTAGAATTCATTAGACACAAATTTCTATGAATTTAATGAATTAATTTCTTTTTTTTCTCAATATCTCATTAAAGTTTCTGAACGTACATTACGTTTCGTTATACGCTTTGGTTATTTGTTGGGAAAACAGTCAACCGGTCTAGACATTTTGTAAAATCAATACATTTTAAAATCTTTTAAATTTTCAACCGACTTCAAAAAGAAGGAGGTTCTCAATTCGACTTTTGAACTTTGACATTTGATGACCATTTACTCAAAATCTAAATCTGCGTTATTGGACTACGTATTTGACATTTTGCGTTGTTGGATCAACATCAACTTGTAGGTAGGTACAGTACAGTCGACCGCACGTCAGTGGAAACACTGACCTTGAGCTGGCCTAGTCTATAAGGGAGTTTCAATACTATGAGAGACCAGTTTATACCGGTTTTGTTTCCACTGACGTTAGGTCAACTGTACCTATTGAAAATTATCTGGCCCTCATTGGTAATCGAATCCACGACCTCTGGCCCTCGAGTCTATATAGAGACTAAAGGCAAAGTCAAAGAATATGTGTTGCGGAAGTTTGTTGCGCCGCTTCTTCTGCCCAGCGCTAACACCTTGGACGCGGTGGTAGATAAAAATTGCCGTTGTATAAATGTACCCAGTGTACCTACATGCAATAAAATAGTTTTGACTTTGACTTTGAAGGGCGTTTTCACATTATACGATGTCGGACTGGTGTAGTTTCATATATTTATTAATTTCATAGCTTTCACACTGTCGTTAATTGTTGTCGACGATATCGTTTGTTATTTTTCATTACTCATACTCTGAAAGTAGGTCTGAAGTTGCCTGAGGAGCGGGTTGAAAGTAATACGTCTCAGCCCTAGGGAGAATCGCTTTCAACTGACAGCTGTCAAATTGTATTTAAAAAAAACTAGTACTATTTTGACATTTCTATTGGACCATGTTCCAACTGTCTATACAGCGCCACTTAATTACAGCGCGATGTAAAATGGAAATAACATAAAGATAAGTAATAATTAAAGAATTTATTTTTTTAAATGACTTTATTATAATTATTACTGTCAACTATTTCTTTAAAATAACATAGATTTGGGCAAAATATTTACCATTTTTTCAATGATGGAAATGAAAAATAATGGCAGAATAGCAGCTGGCCGGCCACAGAAGAAAAAAACAAAGTAGACTTAAAAGCGGCAATCCAATCTTCATGTTTTTTCGAATTGTAGGGTATTGGTTATACTTCCGTATAGCAGAGATTTGTATTAACACTCATTTTATGTATTTGTTTTTACTTTCAGTGTATTCTTAATGAAAAGCACAGTGTTTCCCTCGGGTTCAAGACTTATTTAGAGGTCCCTCGAACTTTCACACCTAGGTTAACAAAGTACTATTACTGTTTTGGTAAAATATACGAACGCAAAGATTAATTAAATATATTATGTAGGTAGTCGTGCGTGCCTCGCAATGTAAGATTTGGTTTGATTTCATCTAAGTTATCAGCAGATTTGTATTTTAGATCCAATCTGACTAATTTAAAAACTGTAATTATAATACCTATTACCTACACTTCATTTCCTAATCAAATCGATCACATGAACCGTATAGGTGATTGAGAACTGTGCTTTATTCTATAATTAACTGCGATCAGTTCGGCTCGGTGGTCCGCCAGTCACTTGCGAGCCGCGACAGTCTTGCAGGCAATTAGCCGAAACTTTGCCCATTTGCATGTTATGGGGAAACTTTGCCGGCAACCGGCAACCCCCAGAGCAAGAATTCTAAATTTGAATTGAATTCTTTTTTAATTCCGCCCCGTCTGCGTGCGTTCCGAAAGTTAAATTATGTGCCTGGCTGGCGAGACAGATTTTTAATCTTACATTTAAATATTAGCATTATGTTCAAATTAGGTACCTACTTTGGTTTGTTTTTTTACAGAGTACTGGGGTCAGGAGCATTGAGAATGGACATTAATATCAATGGATAAGACTAACTTTTAAAATTATGTTCGTGAGGTTATGAGTTTTTTCTCATGGCTGTATATATGTTTTTGGAAATTCAATTACTAATTTCTCTATGGTACGTCATCACATCTACATAACAACGTCTACTGCTAGACATTTTATAATCGGCTTTGCCTTATTGTCGAATAAGCACAGAAGACAGATTTCTATAGTTCAGTTACTTAACTCATTACGTGTCAGCAGTGCAGTTGATTGGGTCAAATGCTAATTAGATCGCAAATTCAAATGCGCGTCGCATCTGAATTTTCAATCATTTTTTTCATATTCATAAAGCTTTTTAATCTACTTATATAAATATAAAATATTAAAGTTATATTAAAATAACCTAGGTACGCTCGTAAAAGTAAAAATTACCGACATTAAATTCAAACATTTGTCGCAATTTAATTTTCAGAACGTTTCAGTGACATCAGCAAACATTGCCCTTGGGAAGGTATGGGTAAAGTTAAGTCTTTTTATGCGTGTCACAGTCGAGTTACCTTCAATTTGGCGCCGACTTTTGGGTTCTTTCTAGTCACAACTTTGATTGGGCGCGTTCGTAACTCGAATAAAAGAGAACGCACCCAGAATGTTAAATAAAACCTTTTTCTTTTAACTTCTTGCGTAAAGCGTCGTTTTATTGGCGATTGGATGTGTTCCATTGCTTTTCGATTTGTGTTCTTTTTATAGCGATGCCATGATATGCTGAAGTTTTATGAGTAATGAACTAAGTGGGTTTTCATTAAAAAAATCTAGTTTCCTGCAAAAAAAAGGTACCTACCGGCCGTAGCGTTTTACTTGAAATGTGTTTGTTGCCGCTTGTGTCAATAACTTTCAACCGACTTGTTTTATTTTATATAATCCGATTGATACTATGTAAAAAGTTTGGAGTCAAGGTCCGCGGTCTCATTGATAATGCTTTGCTTTAAGTTATCAACATATAGACGAAGTTACGGGCGTCTTAAGTCAAATCTACAAACCTAAGACGATTTACTGATACAGGCGTCTCGGATAGAGAATAGTTAAATAGAGAGAGAAGTCATGACGTAGAGAGAGTGATGTCGTCAATGAATGATGATTTGAATTATTGTATTTTTGATACACTGTGACCAGGAGCTTAATTCGAGCCTTAACCGTCGACTTAACGATAAGTAATTATGTACCTATATGTAATTAGTTTTTGTTGCTTACGAAAGCAACAAAAATAAACGTTGTACCTATTGTGAACTTTAATAGAATTTGTAACGATTTAAATTTCGGTAACGATAACATGTTAGGACTCGAATTAGATTTACATATCAAAAAATCTATTGCTAGACTAGTTTTTCTATTCCCTCTCCGAAACAAAGAAGAAAAAAACTATTTTAGCTTTAGCAATTTTCAAGGTAGGTAAGTATATCTTTCCTAACTTCGGAATCCTAAGTTCTTTTGTGTGTGGTTTTCCAATCCGGATCGCTAAGTAAAGGAATCAGTATTAAATTATATCTGACTTTAAACAGACTTTTAAAACATTTGTATCAAATGGAGTTGAATCCCGTCCAAACCAGCAGCATTTCGCTTGTAAAATCACAATCCTTTGTAACAAACGGAATGTGGAAACAAAGCACATAACAAATGAGCGCGAATGCTAATTTCATTACGCCGAGTGAGTACAGCAATTAGTTAAGAGGCAAGTCGCGACGGCCGGGCAATGTAGCCACTGACAGTAACAGCAGTCGTACTAAGTAAAAGTTGCTGCTAAAAAAAATAATGCTAAAAATGTTAACAGCTATTCAAAGCTAACATAATAAATAGATTTCCTGCAGCATTTAACATGCAATTTATATGTACTTAGTATTTTAATCCTAAATAATTAGCCTGTTCCCAAAGTTTTAAAAGGCGATGTAGCCTGTAAACTGTAATTACCTTATGTTATTTACAATTAGGACTATAAATGTACACTATTTGTAAGTTATATTATAATTATTTTACAAATAAAGCTATTTAAAAACAAAACAAACAATAAGTAAAAGTGATTTGCAACTATATAGAAAAACTTTTTTGGATTGTGTGGCCGACTGGCGGCTTACTGATATGTTGGCTAGGGTTTCAGGTATTTTTAAGGGAAACCAGGCCTTGAATAGTTGGTAAAATTTATTGAAAAGCACAAACTTGAAGCTAGGTAATTCTGACAATAGCTACTTGTTTTCTATATATAAAAATCCAAATGACAAGCAAAACAAAATCATATCATCAAAACAGGTGGCCAGTACGCCACAGATTGTTTTAAGTGATTTTCAAGTAGTGAATTAAAAACCTACTCTAAATTCATTATTATAGATAATGACTGTAATATCATCAAAACTGTCAAACTATAATGATAAAGTAATATTTCATGTCGTCGGATTTAAAATCGGACTGACTGGAAACGGACTGGACTGGAAACGGACGGATTTAAAAAACAATAATTATAATTAATTTATTGACATTGTAACTGGTACTTACTTAATTGACATCGCAAAACAAAATTTTAAATTTAATGTAAATTTTGCATGCCATATAAATGGTGAAGCATGAGATCCTGTGTAAGCATAAACTCCATACATCTTAATACCATGTTTCAGCAAATAAATTCATTTCATTTCATTTTCATTTCAAAGGCAATAGGTCGTACGTCAAAAAATTGCTGTTAAGAGTGATCAATGACATTTAGATTTGAATGTCATCATTTTAGTTCACATAGAGTAGCAATTTTTTACATATGACCTATTGCATTCCGCCGACGATATATAATACTATACTATACTTGTCCAATCTTAAACTAGGATTTTTCGGGAAGGGAATTAAATTTATGGGACAATTTACAAATTGGTCCATGTAACATCCGGACCGGGCGGGACCAACATGCAATCCTCAATCTATGTGACAATGCTTGCAGATGCTCGTGGAGCAAGTCCTTATTATACATTAAAAAGGAGTTATGGGGGCTCTATGTGATGTACCAACTTTTTTATTTTTAATTACCTACCTACCTACCTACTTATAAAAAGTTCATAATTATATAATTATTTACGGGTCTTACACACGAATAAGTTTTATTTACCTTGCCCGACGTTTCGACCAGGTTACACTGGCCGTGGTCACGAGCTGACTGGAGAGGCGAGCTGTCATTGTTGATCGCTGTGAGTAGTTTCTGAAACTACCCTCTGCTGATCTTGTATTATTGGAAAGTCCCGGCACACAACACTCACGGTATCCGCGGGTGTATTCGACGATAAGTCACGAGATTTAAGTTTATCGATCACTGGATTCCACGACGGTGACAATTTAAAACCATCTTCCCTATTAAAATTTTTGAATTTCTTGATTTCAATAGCTTCTCGCACTATCCGCGGATAATAGTGGCGATCGGTGGACAGGATTTTAGGTTGGTGGAGCTCAATCCAGTGGTCAAACGTCGGGCAAGGTAAATAAAACTTATTCGTGTGTAAGACCCGTAAATAATTATATAATTATGAATACAAAGCGCGAAAGTCTAAAATGTATTATAAAAAGTTGTTCGAATTGACGGGAACGCTCAAGGCAGCTGGTCTATAAATTTGTACACCCTGTACAGTGTACACTTGTGTTGTGAAGCAGTGTAATAAATGAGTATTTTATTCTGTTCTAATAAATCAGCCCGCAATCCCACTCTGGGCTAATTGTGGATTTGGCGCATAGAATGGCCGATGCGAGGGAGCAAAATCGACATTTTAATAACGCGGGGAGGCGTAATCGATCGATTAAGAGGAGTTATTACTTTAATGGAGATTGCGGGACTACGCGGTAGCTTTCCGCGAACCAAATATTATGTTAAAACTAGCGATTACGTGCGGCATCGCTCGCATTACAATAGATAAGAACTTTAAATACGAGTACAAATAGCCAAGCAGTCAGTATTTAGCGTTTCGCGGGCATTATGACAATTTGGCATTTTGCGTAGGTACCTATTTGACGTTAAGACTATAAATTGTATAGTGTAGGTACCCGACTACCGGCCCAGGCCCTCAAAAGCGAGGTCACTTACAAATAAACCTCCATGACAATTTTATTGTATTATGTATGTACCCATCTTAAATATTGTTATAGGTAGGTAAAGTTATAGAAATAAAAATATAAATAAAATAACTCGAAACCTATCCAACTGCAACGAGGTGTGAGGCAGGGAGATGTCATATCTCCAAAACTGTTCACCGCTGCATTGGAAGACGTCTTCAAGCTTCTGGACTGGAACGGACTGGGCATCAACATAAACGGCGAGTATGTCACTCATCTTAGATTTGCCGATGATATCGTGGTCATGGCTGAGACCCTGGAGGACCTAGGCACAATGCTCAATGGCCTCAGTAGAGTCTCTCAACAAGTGGGTCTAAAAATGAACATGGACAAGACGAAAATCATGTCGAACACCCGTGTTGTACCCACTCCTCTGAAGGTTGGAGACTCTACGCTCGAAGTTGTAGACGATTATATATACCTGGGACAAACCGTCCAGTTAGGTAGGTCCAACTTCGAGAAAGAGGTCAATCGTCGAATCCAACTCGGCTGGGCAGCGTTCAGGAAGCTACGCAACATCTTCTCGTCCCAAATACCGCAGTGTCTCAAGACGAAAGTCTTCGACCAGTGTGTGTTGCCAGTGATGACATATGGTACCGAGACGTGGTCCCTCACTATGGGCCTCATAAGAAGGCTCAAGGTCACCCAGAGGGCAATGGAGAGAGCTATGCTCGGAGTTTCCCTACGAGATCGAATCAGAAATGAGGAGATCCGCAGGAGAACCAAGGTCACCGACATAGCTCAAAGAATTGCGAAGCTGAAGTGGCAGTGGGCTGGGCACATCGCTCGTAGAACTGACGGCCGTTGGGGCAGAAAGGTTCTCGAGTGGCGACCACGTATCGGAAGACGCGGTGTAGGCAGGCCTCCCACAAGGTGGACCGACGATCTGGTGAAGGTCGCGGGACCCAGCTGGATGAGGTTAGCGCAGGACCGGTCGTCGTGGAGATCCTTGGGGGAGACCTTTGTCCAGCAGTGGACGTCTACAGGCTGATATGATGATGATGAAAGTTATAGACCGTGAACAATAACATTACCTCTGGCGTTCTTGAGTATTTTTTTCGAGAAAAAAAGTGTGAGTATTAGAAATCCGTCGAGACTCGACGAGGGGAAATTAAAATCTTTCGTTTTCATATCACGTCGGATCGGGCAAAGTTTCCAATTCCAGACCGAGTCCGGGTTGATTTTACTCGTTCCCGCGTCTGATACTTACGTTTCGAATGCTAATGTGGAGATGAAGTAAATTCGATTTATATAAACTTTCAGAAAGGTCCATTGTATGTTTGTTTGTGTTTAAGTATACAATTATTATCGCACAGTTTTTCTGAGGTAAAAGATTCTATGCTGATCTAGTACGGTCGACCGCACGTCAGTGGAAATAAAACCAGTACAAACTGGTCTCTCATTGTATTGAACCTCCATAAGAGGCTAGGTCAAAGCACAGAATAGATAATAGTAGGTCAAAGTGTTTCGATGTACCAAGTGCCATAAGCGCTTTCAATCAAAGTCAAAACTATTTTATTGCATGCAAGTACACTGGGTACATTTATACAACGTCAATTTTTTATCTACCACCGCTTCCAAGGTATTAGAACTGGGAAGATCAATTCGTAGTTTCAGCGGTGGTGGACTATAGCCCGAACGCCCTCGTTGAGAGGGTAGGCGTGAGCCCCAGCAGTGGGGACATGTTAATAGGCTGTTGATTCGGTGATGACGCAATATGAAATTTATCTCCTGATATATCCTTTAGTCGCACGCATCGCACGAGTAACGTCACAAAAATTAATAGCTCAGTAACTAACATTGCAAGATTGCTCGCAACTATGTTAGCTCAAAGGGTTAGCACGTTGAAGTGGCAGTGGGCTGGTCACATCTGTCGGAGAACCGATAACCGCTGGGGTAGACGAGTTCTCGAGTGGAGACCACGACTAGGCAAGCGTAGTGTGGGACGCCCCCCGGCTAGATGGAGCGACGACCTGCGCAGGGCGGCTGGCAGTGACTGGATGCGGAGAGCCGAAGATCGGACTCAGTGGCGCGCCTTGGGGGAGGCCTATGTCCAGCAGTGGACTAGTGCAGGCTGATGATGATGATGATGACGTTAACTTTGCCCGCTATATGAGGCACGCATGTCAACATTGCCTGAGAATAAAATGGTATCAATATGCATAGAGATCGTCCAGTTCGAATAGAAATTTTGCGAATAAGATCACAGTAGTGCTCCAGTTTGAAGACAGGATTGCAGACAGACGAATATCCGCGCGCGAAGACCGGATATAGAGACTTATGGAGCCACACAGATAGCGTTTAAGTTTTATCTATGGTAGGTACCTATTTAACTACCTACTTATGTAATAACATGGGCGAGTTAAGGAAATACACCACAAATGTAAAAACACACGTAATCTATAACCATTTAACCTCAAACTTTTGCTTTAAAATGTGAGGTAAAATGTGAAAAGCACAAGTGCCCTACGGCGCGGGTGGATTACATAAATACATACATACATAATTATAATACATACATAGTCATATATACACACATACCCATACATTATAGGTAAGTGCACAATTCGATTATTTTCAGACAGGGCTTGAATTATAATGTTTTTTTCATTACTCATACTCTGAAAGTAGGTCTGAAGTTGTCTGAGGAGCGGGTTCAAAGTAATACATCTCAGCCCTAGGGAGAATCGCTTTCAACTGACAGCTGTCAAAGTATATAAAAAAAACTAGTACTATTTTGACATTTCTATTGGACCATGATCCAACTGTCTATACAGTCACACGATTACAGCGCGATGTAAAATTGAAATAACATAAAGTTATGTATTAATTAAAGAATATATATTTTTAAATGACTTTATTATAATTATTACTGTCAACTATTTCTTTAAAATAACATAGATTTGGGCAAAATATTTACCTTTTTTTCAATGATGGAAATGAAAAATAATTGCAGAATAGCTGGCCGGTCACAGAAAAAAAAAAGTAGACGGGAAAGCGGCAATCCGATCTTCATTTGTTTTTTCGAGTCGTAGAGTTTTGTTTATACTTCCGTATAGCAGAGATTTGTATTAACACTCATTTTATGTTTTTGTTTTTACTTTCAGTGTATTCTTAATGAAAAGCACAGTGTTTCCCTCGGGTTCAAGACTTATTTAGAGTCCCTCGAACTATTGGCGCCCTCGCTACGCGTCGGGCGCCAAACCCCGTCTCGGGACTTAAATAAGTTACTTTCACACCTAGGTCAACAATGTACTATTTTTTAATAGCAATCGTCCGGTTTGGACATTGTGCCAGTGTCACGTCAATTGTAAAATAAATATTTCGACGTTTAAATTTTGAAATTTGTTTTTATTTAGATCGATCAGAAAAGTTGTTAGTTTAAGTTAGTAGTTATAATGTTAGTAATGTAAAGGTAGTTAGTAAGTATTGTTAATAATAAAATAAAAAAAATTGTTATGTGCAAATAAAAGTAGGTACCTACTACCTTACCTATTTATAATTTAAGGTCATTTTTGATGCAGAAGTCTGCTAAAATTTGATATATAGATATGTCCTTTGAGGACAACAGGCATTTTATATTTTTGGGAAAAGGGGTTCTCAGCCTTTCAAGCGCTTCTAGGAACCAAGATCGGTTAAATCTTGGACATACAAAAAATAAATGGTTGAGGTCACCGTCGGCGAGCCCACATTCACATAAGGACGAATCCCTAACATGTATGGCTTGACTCATGGGCAAATATTATTACCAACTTTTAAGGATTACGTCGGTAGGTAGTTTCGCTGTTTTCGGAGCTCCCCGGGAAGCGGGAAATTCATTGCGATCGCAGAGGATGAATCCTTTTGATTCGGCCACGTTTCCGAACGTTTTTCTTGAAGCGGAAATAAGGAGCTCGGGATTTATAAGTTTATGTTAACTTTCCAAACAAATCCCGTCAGGGATTCACGGGATTTCAACGCAAAGCGAGAAACATCGCTATCGGCATAAGTTTCTAATAGTTTTAACTGTGTTCACGACAATTTTAGCCATAAAAAAAATAGGTTTAATAACTTTATGATTAAAACAGTTATACTATTTAATAAAAATTTCACAAAAAATTGAAACCAAAAAAATTTGGTGTTTCCTCGTGGTCCTACTAATTTTTCCTACTAGTAGGACCACGAGGAAGCCCTATTCCTCATGGTCTTACTAGTAGGACAAATTATACATAAAGAAAAAAGTACAATGAAAGCAAAAAATGGTAGTATGCCGCGTGTCATAGTGTTTTTCTGAAATATTATTTATTCTGTGGTGATATCTTAATTTACATTAAACAGCCACCGGAAACACCTAACTGGCGCCCAAATTGCGATTTACTATTTATTATGTTATTCATGAGAGTTCAGAAGCTCTATTTTTGAATCGCTCTCCTCGCTTCGAGCGTTCGATTCTACTGATTTTTGTGTCGGATGTCGAAAGAAAATCAGTAGAATCGAGCGCTCGAAGCGAGGAGAGCGATTCAAAAATAGAGCTTCTGAACTCTCCTCGCTTCGAGCGCTCGATTCTACTGATTTTTGTGTCGGATGTCGAAAGAAAATCAGTAGAATCGACCGCTCGAAGCGAGGAGAGCGATTCAAAATAGAGCTCCAGAAGCCCTGTTCAAAAAACCCTTTGTCAGTTTCATTCCTCTTGACATATTACCTACGTTTCCGCCATCGTGAATTTCCATGATTCGATTTTCCGGTCGTTTCCTTTTTTAAAGTTATCGCGAGGCACTGACGTCGGGGCTATACAGCCAAGTGATCCTACAAAATTCACTCGCGCTCACTATTATCCGAGTCAGTGGATCGGCAATTCGCATTCTTATGTAAAACGGTTTTCGAACGTTGCATTGAGTTGCGTATTCGCGGCACGCGTTCCAATCTCGCGGCTGTTGATTTGGGTGCGTATCACAACTTCTGAACGCGATCGGCGATCAAGATGGCGGATTGGCGCGAAAAGATTGGCGCGAAAAGGCTTCCTCCTTGGCCTCCTTCTTTTAGTTCTTCTAGACCAGATTACTAACATATTTACCTCGAGTTCAAATAGGACCTTCCCAAAATACCTAACTAGTACCTACCAGGTACTTTTTCAAGAACACTAACTTCCCTAAAATGACGAGCAAGGTACTTTTTCAAAAACACTAACTTTCCTATGACATCTTTCCCAAAATGGTTCCCGACAGGTTGTCTCGCGACTGAGCGCAAATTATCTTTCATCTATTGGTAGTTACCGCGATACCCCGCGTAACCAGAGGTAGTCTTGTACTACCCGACAACTGAAACGAGTCACTTGGCCTTGGCCTCCCTCCGTCTCCCGCTTCCCTACCTCGCCCGCCCGCTCTCGCCCTAGCGCGACGGTACCGTTCGCATAAATGTGAGAGGTCGGGTTTAAGTGACGTCGTGCCATTAACAAATGATGATAAAGATGAAGATTTCATTAAGTATCTAACTGCTTCTTACACAATGTTCTATTTTTTAACAAAAATATAAATAAATAATAATTTATTCCCACACTTTCGCTCAATACTTTGTCAATCGTTTTTGCACTCTGTACCTATCACGGCGGGGCGACGTAGGGGGAAGCGGGAGACGCGGAGTGACTCATTATAGTTGCTGAGTAGTACTTTGAATTGGACTAACTAAGTACCTAATGCTGTTGAGTTAAAAAGGTCCAGCTAGGTAGCTGGTAGGGTGTTTGGCTTCCCTTTTAGCCGGATGTCTCATAGGTAGGTACTTTAATTTTCACAAGTATATAAAACTGAAACGTTTTAATACATTTGCCTACATCAAAAGTCCCATTTTATCAAAGTAAAGCTGGAAATCCTATGATAAATAAAAGGATTTCGCCATTCAAAATCCGAATCACACACGTTTCGTTGCACATGACAAATATCTTTTGAAAGTTACGTTTCATTTTACGTTTGTCCCCTTTCGTCCCTCGGGCGCCCGTTCGCAGTTGACCGAAACAATCCTTTGTGCGACTATAAAAATATTTGCAAGTCCAAACAGCCTACAAAAAGTTTCATAGCAAATTCATATTTAATAGTCGTAAATAAACGTTTTTGAGTAGGAGTTTTAGAGTTTGGACAACGATCAAAGAAAAACTAAATAAACTGGATTATACTTATCTAGGGGTGCGACGGTTCAACCATTACCATTACGTTAATAATCGTTATTTTATTACGATTACAGTTCAAAAATTGATACTTATGTGTTTTAAATTATACTTAGGTAATGATATTATTCTGGATTATTAGTGTATACCTTAAGCGTATTTTTTATTTTTAAAATAGATTTAATAAAATTTTAAACAACTCATTTTACAATATTTTTTTTACGTGCTAAAAATTAAAACAAAACAAAAGTTAAGCGAGGAAGTAAGCCTGGACCACCACCTGCATCATGAGTACATACCTATGATGCTTTTAGATTATGTACCTAACATTAAAAATTAATTAATTAATAATTAAATATATATATACTATGCTAACCTACTTACCTACCTAAAATAAATTAATAATAAAAACCCGTCATAGTATATTTTTGCTATTTCCATTAGTGGCAAAAAAAATCTGTCAGAATCAGAAACTATCGATTCGCCACAATTAAACAAATTTTGTCTAAGAGGTTTTGATATTAGAGAGCGAATGAGATAATTCTTGTAATGTTCTGTGTGGCCAGGCAAGAAAATGCAATTAATTTAACTAGTCAAACAGCCCGCAGGGTTGCAAGGGTGCAAACTCAGCTCAACGAGTGAATTACTCTCTCGCCCCTACCATCGTTTTGCTTTGAAATGTGTTTGGAAACCCACCCAATGGGTCAATACTTTTATTATGTAAGTCAGAATCAAACACAGTTTGTTTGAAAAAAGGCAAAACAAAAGCTTATGAGTAGACCCGAAGTAAATCTTGGCCACAGGTAGAAGTGACTTTTTAAACGTCTTCTGGGTGTACACAGAAATACGAGGCAATTCACTTGTTTTTATCTACTACTTTTTGATTATAAAATATTTGTATTTGTATATTTTTATTTACAATCATTATCATTACAGATATCCAAAGCGATAATGTTGACGTCAAAATATTAAAACAATAAATATTGAAGCAATAAAATATATCCTTCAAAGAAGTTATGTCGCTCAAAAAGAAAAACAGAAGAAGCACATTTCCGTTTTTCCCCCTGGGCCCTCCATGTATTTTTTATTTATTTTTATTTTATTTATTTTAAGGCTACCAACAAGATTTACACTCTTACATGCTAGTACAAATACGTGTGCACCTAATAGAAAAATCTTAGTGCTAGGTTAATTAGAGGCTGCTACGACATGCATTATTTTACAGAAGTGACAGGATATTTTTAGAATAGTGTGAGTTGTACATTAATTTTAAATTACCCAAGTGAAATAGTAAAGCTAAAATTGTATATAAAGAAAAATAGAAAAAACCTATAGAATACCTAGTATTGAAAAAACCGTGTAGCTCTACATAGTGAGTGATGTTATTACTTTTTGAATTTGATTAGGCTATCTGAAAATACATCGATTACTGTTTGTTTGCTTAATGAGTTAGGTATATGTAATGACATAGACAGACATAATTAGCAATATTTATTACAATGAATGTAAAGTGAAATAAAAATGAGTTGGTGAACAAATAGTAGGGGTTCTTAGGGGCACGTACGGAGCCGAAGTCGGCATCAGCGCTACGTGAGCCAAATTAGCGGAGGCAGAGGTTCCTACCCAACAAACTCTGTTTCGTACCTCCCATGTACTCCTTCATACAGAAACTTAATTGACAAGACTACATTTCCATGCAAAACTTCCTTTAACCCAAAATAATGTCTTCAAATCAAAATCAATAGTTTAACATGTCCCCAATGTTGAGGCCTGCCCTCTCACCGAGGGCGTTAGGTAGGACTCACATATTATAGTCACAGATATACAGGACTAAACATATTATAGTCACAGATATACAGGACTATACATATTATAGTCACAGATATACAGGACTAAACATATTATAGTCACAGATATACAGGACTATACATATTATAGTCACAGATTATAAACAACGGTGGCATCAACTAGATGAGAGGAAGTAACATGCAGATGGCATTGGAACATTCCTTAGGAATGTATATATTTATTTGACTAATGTGTAATTGAATTTGACTATTTATTTTATGTTTAGTTTAATATTGACTATTTATTTAATGTTTAATGACATTTAATTACAAATTTATTTATTGTTTAATTGAATT
Organism: Metalampra italica; assembly: GCA_949699065.1. NCBI lineage: Eukaryota > Metazoa > Arthropoda > Insecta > Lepidoptera > Oecophoridae > Metalampra > Metalampra italica. The sequence goes on from OX452980.1 coordinate 10,594,120, forward strand.
TAATGTAAAATAATTTATTTAATAATGTATGACTGTATGGTGTTTTGGAGACCACTCTGTAAGCCATTTATGAACTGAATAAAGAAAAAAAATGCAATCTAAGATTCTAAGTCCTGATCATTAACAACCTAGCGTCTTTATCATATCAGCCTCAAACAAAGCCCCCCCCCAAGGATCACCACGACGCGCGGTCCCGCGCTAACCTCATCCAGCCGGGTCCCGCGCCCTTCACCAGATCGTCGATCCACCTTGTGGGAGGCCTACGCTGCGTAGGCCTGCGCCAACGGCCGTCAGTTCTACGAGCGATGTGTCCGCCCACTGCCACTTAAGCTTTGCAATTCTTTGAGCTTTGCTTTGCTTTTTAAACTGTAGTATTTATGTCAAAGTCCACTCGCCTTGTATAAACCCAGGAAGGTTCGAATGTCTTTGGTGGCGCGCGCTCCCTATGGAGACAGCATCTTGCATATTTAGTATGGGAACCAATGGTGACACTTACAGGGGGGGGCGCGGACAAAGGAAGCGGTGTAGCGGGAGGAGGTTGCTAATACAAATTTATATGGAGTTTGATAATGAGAATGTGTGTGTGAGTCACAGTATTGTGATACATTGGACACGATTTTGACACCCATAGAATGTTTTTTTACGCCTCTTTGTGAGGCCGCGAGCGCGCACCAAAGAGATCTTAACTCTATGTGTAAACCCGACTTTATATGACCTAAATCCTGGCTCAATGGCAGAGGCCGGTAAACACGCAATGGAGGCATATGCTGTTTATTGACATTACCAGCACATTGTGTCGCCTTAGTCCCGTGTCTGTTATTGTATGAAGAACAACAGTGATTGGCTGTTATTACTGTAGTATTATCATAGAGTTAAGATCTCTTTGGTGCGTGCTCGCGGCCCCTTAAAGAGGCGTAAAAACGCATCCTATGGGTGTCAAAATCGTGTCAAATGTATGACAATACTGTTACTCACTCACACATTCTCATTTTCAACTCCACATAAATTTGTATTAGCAACCTCCTCTCGCTACACCGCTTCCTTTGTCCGCACCCCCCCTGTAAGCGGCACCATTCGTTCCCAAACTAAATATGCAAGATGCAGTCTCCATAGGGAGCGCGCGCGCCACCAAAGAGATTCGAAGCTTCCTGAGTTTTATATTAGTTGGTACGGTCGACCGCACGTAAGTAGAAACAGAAGTGGTCTCTCATTGAAACTCACATACTAGGCTAGCTCTCGGGTCAGACTCGGCCGTATTAGGCTATGCGAATTCCCAAAAACAGAATAAAAACCTTCAAGTAGGTAAGCTGAAATGAAATGAAATGAAATGAAATGAAATTCTTTATTGCTAAGAATAGGTTACAATTTTGTGGTCTTAATGTATAAATAAAGTTTCTCTATTCAGCTATTATTAAAAATATCATGCAAATTTGTATGTCAACTTAATAAAATTATTAAATTGATAAAAAATTGAGTACGAATAAAATAAATTTCGATATAATAAATTAATTTTCGAGAAATTCTCGAACACTATAAAAGTTATATTTCAGCAACCATGCTTTTAGTCTATAACTCATGTGCTTCAGTGGTAGATTTTTAATTTCGTCAGGTACTTTGTTATATAGTTTTATACACATCAATAAGCATTTCTTTGAGACAGGTTTAATCTTGTGCAACTTTCCAGTGCTAGTCGTTTGGTCGTTTGCTGTCGTATTCAATATTTGATGCAAGATAAAATAGCAAATGAAGTAGATACCGAAGTCAGACAGTGTTCTACCTTTAGGTTTTTTTTTTTTTTTCGAGAGCGTCAGTGGCGTAGGGGATAAGATGATGCGGCCTATCATATCGAAAGGTCCGGAGTTCGATCCCCGGCTGCAGCATGTACCAATGGGTTTTTTCTCGAAATTTAAGTACATTTACTGACTGCTCTCAAACGGTGAAGGAAAACATCGTGAGGAAACCTGCATACGCCGAAGAAGAAATTCTTAGGCGCATGTGAAGTCCACCAACCCGCACTGGGCTAGCGTGGTGGACTATAGCCCGAACGTCCTCGTTGAGAGGGTAGGCCTGAGCCCCAGCAGTGGGGACATTAATAGGCTGTTGATGACTGTTTTTTTAGGTTTAGTTTACATAATAAAAATATATTTAGAGGTTCGGTTATTTTAGTTTCATACGGGTATTTATCTTATCTTCTTATGCGGCCAGGAATACCTGGCGACACTTGGACCCTATGGGATCTGTTGTGCCAAACCCCTGTCCGCCAAACGGTGCCCCAATCAGTTTTTGGTGGACTTCACATACGCCTTAGAATAGTAAATACCAGTCTCTGGCGTATGCAGGTTTCCTCGCGATGTTTTCCTTCACCGAAAAACCTGTGATATTACAATAAACCGTACTTAAGTTTGGAAAAACTCATTGGTACAGCCCAGGATCGAACCCACCCACTCATAAACGTGAGGCGAGTGCACAACCAACTAGGCTACCGCGGTTTTTATACGGGTATTAGTTTAGTTTTAGGATATATTATTTTTATATTATATTGTAATTTTATATTATTAATAAATTTATTGTCTGTGAGATACCTCAACCCTGAAACAAATATGTGCTTACGTGTGTAGTACAACCCTTAAAGCCATCTTTTGGATTACCTCGGCCCACATTAGACATTAATTATACAGAATTTGATTGGACCCGGCACGCCATACGATAATCAAGTTGGCGCATTAATTTAATTAGCTTACCAAATAAATTAACTGAAGTGATATTAAACATTTAGGGCTTCTTTCACCGCTTGCTGATAAAGTACCAGATACCCTATCTGCTGATTATCTGACAGATACCCGATTTTGTTAGTTTCACAGGTATCCGATTGCCTTATCTGTCAGATAAACTAACAGCAAGATCAAGCGGCTGTTATTTTTTATCTGTCAGATATTTTAATAGAGACTAGAGGTGTGCAACACGAAAATATTATCAGACAGATTTATTTGATAGATAAGTTTATCTGTCAGCTTACTATCTGTAACAATATTAGCAAGTGGTGAAAGAGGCCCTTAACCTCTTTACTTACGAACGACTTTATGAGGAATTTAGGACGTATTTAAATTAATGTGATTATTGTGATCGTGCGAAAAATGTCAAGATTTTGATCAATTGATTGCATTGTATTGCACTTAGGGTACTGTGGTGGCCCGGGTATTGGGGCTCGTAAATAATACGATATTTAGATATGTGTTTGTGCGTGTGACTCGACCGGCGCGGTGTCGATCGTAGCACTCACTACTCCAGTGCTGTAGTTGGGGCAGTGTTGCCAGGTATAATATTTTCTCGATGCCATGCGAGGAACGGCCGAATCACTCCGACTATTTATTGTGTCAGTATGCCACAGGTACAGTAGGTAACTTAATATATAAGACATAGCTCAGAGGGTTAGCACGTTGAAGTGGCAGTGGGCTGGACACATCTGTCGGAGAACCGATAACCGCTGGGGTCAATTATCAGTATATTTACCTCCGTGAATATGACACATCATCAACAGCCTATTAATGTCCCCACTGCTGGGGCTCAGGCCTACCCTCTCAGCGAGGGCGTTCGGGCTATAGTCCACCACGCTAGCCCAGTGCGGGTTGGTGGACTTCACATGCGCCTAAGAATTTCTTCTTCGGCGTATGCAGGTTTCCTCACGATGTTTTCCTTCACCGTTTGAGAGCAGTCAGTAAATGTACTTAAGTTTCGAGAAAAAACCCATTGGTACATGGCCCAGCCGGGGATCGAACTCCGGACCTTTCGATATGATAGGCCGCGTCTTATCCCCTACGCCACTGACGCTCTGAATATGACACATAGTGTTAAAGAATGCGGCTATATGTAAAAAGTGTCGGGTCAAGGTCTCCTACCGGTCGGAGACCTTGAGATCCTATTGTGAACTCTAATTTCCAACCCACTTGGCGTAGCGTAGTTCATGGAAGGCCCCTAGAGACAAGCGCGTTTTCTCGATAAATTCCCATGTCCTCATCGGAATTTCCTCATTATGATACCGAAGTCTAACACTATGGTATAGTCTATCATAAAAATTATCGTACAAAGAGGAATTTATCGGAAATATCTCCAGTTTCCATAGAGTTACAAACGTGCACTCTAGAAGAGGGTGACTTAAGAGTCATACATGCGTCCAACCTAACCTAACATCCCTCCCCCCTTGTTATTGTAAATAAATTCCCTAAACAAGGGGAGGGGAATGTGCAGTCAGGGGTCTCGGGTGAATGGTTTGGGTGGATGACAAAAGACGCGGGGAAACAATGGGTCTGCACGGTGGCGGTGTATAGGGATATTTAAAAATATATACATTGGTTCAGTTGGGTGTAACATCAGGCTGGCTTTGGCATATGTAGACTGATAGATGGCTAAAGCACTAATTACACCACACATCTTAGGCGTACGCCCGCCAAGGTCATGTTAGAAGGTCATGCAAAACTGTCGTGAAAATGCTTGCTATACAGCAATATTGTGTGCTGGACCTAACAAGCTCTAACGTTTTTAAAAAGTAGGTTTTGGCTTGGTTGGACTAGACTTTTAAGCCATATCTTAATTAAAATATCAAGTAATATGGCGTAAAAGTCTTGTAACCAAGCCAAAACCTACTTTCTAAAGCTTGTCTATGCCTTGCTAGGTGCCGCGCTAGATGGTGTGAATGCTACGTCTAACATGACCTTCTGACATGACCTTGGCGGGCGTACGCCTAAGATGTGTGGTGTAATTAGTGCTTAACAGGGTAACATTTATTTTTACCCCGGGTGGGAACCCACAACAGGCCAGGCTGTTGTTTTTGATTTTTCAACCGCACAGTTGCCAATATTAAAAAAAAAATCTACCGACGAAAAAACAAAAGAAGGAGAAGGTTCTCAAGTCGACCCGTATATTTGTTTTTTTATTTTTTATGTATGACCACCATAGAGAAATAAACTCTTTGGTCGGTTCTCGCGGCCCATTTCGAACCTTTCTGATGACCACGCATAACTTTTTACAGAGCAGTCCGATTTTGATAATTCTTTTTCTATTGGATAGGGTATACTTCAAAGTTGGTCCCATTTAAATTTGAAAAAAAAAAGTCACCCCTAATGGTAGAAAAATGAGGATAATTGACCGAGCGAGCGAAGCGAGCGAAGCGTCTACGTTTCGAGACTGGCCAAAAATGCTCTTGTCCGGCTGTCTGTCTGTCTGTCTGTCTGTCTGTCTGTCTGTAATTCTCTACAGGTCGCATTTTTCAACCGATTTTGACGAAAATTTGGCATATGTATAAATTAATTAAACCTACAAAATGAGTAGAATAAAATTTTGAAAAACATTATTTTTAGAGTACCTACCATACTCGCAAAGTGGGAGTGAACTTTTTTTTTCTTGTGAATCCCATAGTGTGGGATATCGTTGGATAGGTCTTTCAAAAATATTGCTGGTGTGTGAATACCATTTTTTCGATTTAGGGATCCGTTGGCGAAATATTAAGCTTTAAAGCGGTAATTTTTGTTAGAGTCACGTGTCCCCCCCCCCTGCCAGCTAAACGGTTGCTTCTGGAAATGTGAAAAAATTCATGGCAGTAGCATATATAACGTAGTTACAAGGAAAACTATTACGGCTAAGTAGGTTCTATTAGTTTTTGAGTAATAGTGGATCGACTTAAGAAAGTTGAAAAAATAAATTATGTTCATAGAACTGCATACGTAAAATGGAAAATTATTTTTTTCCGCGTGATATCCATGGTGTGGGGTATCGTTGGATGGGTCTTTCAAAAATATCGCGGGTGTGTGATAAACATTTTTCGATTCAGGGATCCGTTTGCGAAATATTAAGCTTTAAAGTGCTAATTTTTGTCACTTTAGTAGGTACTTTTTCTGTTTCCAAAGTTGACTTTTGTTGGTTTCTTTTAGGTTTGGTTTATAAGGGCTGGCGAGGTCTACTGTTCTCACGGAACTACTAGTTGGTAGTTTGCCCACTTAATTTTCATATGTGAACCGACTCTGTTGAAACTAGGCACATGTAGTTCGAATGATCCGACTCAAAATTATTTAGGTATTTAAATTAGTGTAGGAGAATATTTATACTAAAAAGGTAAGTACTTTTTATTTTTGCCTTTTCAGCGCCTTCCTTTTTTCGACGTTTAATTTTTTGTTAAAATTTTTTTATTTACCTAAAACATACGGCTGCGCTGTTATCAAGACTCCACTCTGATCTCAGCACATTAATAAAGCTAAGCTGCTCTCGGTGACGTCACAATATCCCAGCTATCACCCGCACATGCTGCCCTGATTGATCCTCCCTAATGTGCTGCCTTACATCTTCTGTCTATACACAATATAACATATTCCTTCTTTATACTGGTCTATTGGTTTGGTCATAGAGTTAAGATCTCTTTGCTGCGTGCTCGCGGTCCCTTAAAGAGGCGTAAAAGAAGCATTCTATGGGTGTCAAAATCGTGTCAAATGTATGACAATACTGTGACTCACTCACACATTCTCATTTTCAAACTTCATATAAATTTGTATTAGCAACCTCCTCCCGCTACACCGCTTCCTTTGTCCGCACCCCCCCGGTAAGTGGCATCATAGGTTCCGATACTAAATATGCAAGATGCAGTCTCCATAGGGAGCGCGCGCGTCACCAAAGAGATTCGAACCTTCCTGGGTTTGGTAGTGACCCTGCCTACTGAGCCAGAGGTCGTGGGTGCCATTCCCATTGGCTGGTTTTCGGATTATGGGCCAAAATCTACAGCCCATCAACATGTCCCCACTGCTGTGGCTCAGACCTACCCTCTCAACAAGGGTGTTCGGGCTATAGTCCACCACGCTAGCCCAGTGCGGGTTGGTGGACTTCACATGCGCCTAAGAATTTCTTCTTCGGCGTATGCAGGTTTCTTCACGATGTTTTCCTTCACCGTTTGAGAGCAGTCAGTAAATGTACTTAAGTTTCGAGAAAAATCCCATTGGTACGTGGCCCAGCCGGGGCTCGAACTTCGGACCTTTCTATATGATAGGCCGCTGGGTTATGGATGTTTGTATGTATTTAAGTAGTTATTTAAAAGTATATAATTATGTATGTTTATCAGTTGTAAATGTACCTTTCGCGAAAAACGCATTGGCACATGACACGACCGGGGATCGAACTGGGATCTCTCATCATGACGGGCCACGTCTCCCCACTACGCCAACGAACGACTACCTTACTATTTTTATTCTATGGCCCTAGGAGAGGACCAAAGGGTTTTGATTTGAGATCGAATTTGATGGAATGATAACAAAAGAGGCACTAACTCTAAATCTGATTCCAAGAAGCTGTTAACAGTTTAGCTATAAATATAAGGGTTAGGTAGATTTTTCCTTGAGCCGATTATTGAATAAACAAGCGATTTTCCCAATATTTATTTTCCAAAAACTCAATGTGATTGCGACCTCACGGCCGGAACACGATTATATTAGCAACCAGAGGGGTTTCTATATTTCTTGTTGACATACAGGTTGGTAATGCATTATACGTACCTACATGTAAATCGAACGTAATTGCAAGAAAATTGCGTATAGTAACTTCAGTGTGGAACGCACGCGTCAAAAACGCTGCGAAATAGACGCAAAATTTCATTCGTAATACTAAATCTCTTAGGTATATGACAGACAGACAGACATTTAGCAGACATAAAATATGCGTCTGTGTTCAGGATCAACAGCAGTACGTTCCTTCAAAGTTTCGTCCATTTATTCGGGTCCGAATGCTTCGCTTGTAAGCACAGACCACCCAACCAATTGACTGCTCATTAACGGCGAAAGTGTTCACCGAACATAAGGCCATCGCCTAGGTATATTACCGGCGTCAAGCCGTACACTTGTTTTAGTGTGAGTTTGATTTTGCCTAAGGTAAGAGCTCCCGCTTGATGTCGGTAATATACCAAAGCGGAGATGACCTTATGTTCGGTGAACGCTGTCGCCTTCTCATGCGCCGTCAATGCGCAGTCAATTGGTTGGGTGGTCTATGCTTCCTAGTTAGGGGATCCGAGACACACGCGGCCTGCGGTGGCGGTGGCGGCCTGTTGTATTCCCTATGAAATGTATGTGAGACTACAGACACGCGCGGCCTGCGTTTGCATATTGAGGCTGCGGCCTGCTGTAGGCCGCCACCGCAGGCCGCGTGTGTCTGGGATACGCTTAAGATGTTCCTTTTGTTCGGAAGAAAGAATCCTGCGCCAGTATGAAGCCGTGTGTTTTCACATGTAGGGCGCCCCCAAAGGTAACGCAAAGGGAACTGTGAAAAATGTCCAGCTTGTTATTTGGATCGGCCGCGGTCCCTTGCTTCTAGCGGTTTATTATGACCAAAATGACTGGTTTATTTGGAAAAACAATTTTTTTCACTTTGTTTCCCTTCTGGTTATTTTTTTTTAGCTGTATTAGGGATCTGCCAACGAGTTGATACTTTTTCTGTCTACGGATAACTTTAAAAGTACTGAACCGATCGACCTAAAACTTAAATCATACTTTTCATTACTCATACTCTGAAAGTAGGTCTGAAGTTGCCTGAGGAGCGGGTTGAAAGTAATACATCGCAGCCCTAGGGAGAATCGCTTTCAACTGACAGCTGTCAAATTATATTTAAAAAAAACTAGTACTATTTTGACATTTCTATTGGACCATGTTCCAACTTTCTATACAGCCACTCAATTACAGCGCGATGTAAATATGAAATAACACAATAAAAGTTATGTAATAATTAAAGAATATATATTTTTAAATGACTTTATTATAATTATTACTGTTAACTATTTCTTTAAAATGACATAGATTTGGGCAAAATATTAAAAAATTTTTCAATGATGGAAATGAAAAATAATGGCAGAATAGCTGGCCGGCCACAGAAAAAAACAACAAAATAGACGGGAAAGCGTCAATCCGATCTTCTTTCGTTTTTTCGAGTTGTAGAGTTTGGAGTTTGTACTTCCGTATAGCAGAGATTTGTATTAACACTCATTTTATGTTTTTGTTTTTACATTCAGTGTATTCTTAATGAAAAGCACAGTGTTTCCCTCGGGTTCAAGACTTATTTAGAGGTCCCTCGAACTCTCGGGACTTAAATAAGTTACTTTCACCCCTAGGTTAACAATGTACTATTACACCAACGCAGAATTCTGGGAAAATTTCTGGAAAAAATTTCGACATACGCTTCGTAAAATTTACTTTAAAAGAAAAAGTTAAATATAAAAAAGATAAATACTTTTTCCACAACTGATAGGTACATTCTTTGCCTATAGGTAGATAGGTACCTACACAGCTTGAGGGGTACTCGGTACACATCACTCAATACTGTCTCGGCACTTGGTTTTGTAGAACAATTTTCAGTAAGTAAGTTATACGTAGGTACTTCATTTAAATGCCGAATAAAATGATTTCTTCCTTTCTTTATGGCTTCATCTAATGGCCCTGGGTGTTTCGGAGCCACATAGTCTGTAAAAAAAAGTAGGCAGTGCGATCTGCGAGGGATACCACTGTAGTCGCGCCCCGCGGCAGTGTACCGAACAAACATACAGACGCGGCCACACTGGGCGGATTGCCCTCACGAGATATTGGGCTCCGAGCAAACTCAGGGGAATTGTTTGTATGCCTTGTTCATCTTTTATTTTCTATCTTGTGGTTTCATTGATACACTTACATAGGAGGACGGATAATTAGGAACAGGGCAAGATTTTCATACAATCGAGGTCGCTTTGAAGCCATGGGTCTCCGTGAAAGATTGATGAGGGCGTTATCTGATGACGGGCATCGAGAGAGTAGATAGAGGACTTTAAGATCGCAATAGATATCCAACTGATCAGATAAACCGTTTGGAAGCAGCATCGTCATGAAGAAAAAAAACCGCAAAATGGCATCAAAATGTATGAAAATCTTAGAGTTAAAGAATCATGACGATGCTTCTTCCAAACGGCTCATCTAATCAGTTGGATATCTAGCGATCTTAAAGTCCTCCATGTACTCTCTCGATGACCGTCATCAGATCATGCCCCGATCAATCCTTCATGGAGAACCATGGCTTCAAAGTGACCTCGATTGTATGAAAATCTTGTATTTTTCTAATTATCCGCCCACCTATGTAGGTATATGTATCTATTGCAACTTCTACCGATTATTTTTACAATATAAGTAGGTAGATAGTTTTCCTTTCGTATACCCACTTATTTGTATAAAGTAATGTAACATTTAAAATATACTTATGATTATGAATTTGATACTTACAGTTTTCAAAAATGAATCATCATATCTGCCCTACAACGCCCCCTGCTGGACGTAAGGCTTCCTATCGCCACCACACCCGGTCCTCCGCATACACTCGCTTCCCGCCACTTTTTTAGGTCGCCGGTCCATCTAGGCCCAACTAGGTCCATCTTCACTCTAGAACTCGTTTCTCCCAACGGCAGTCGGTTCTGCGGCAATTGTGACCTGCCCACTGCCACTTCAGCTTGCTAATCATTTCGTCTATGTGGGTAACTAATTTAAATAAATATTCATTAATTAATATTTTCACGTAATTAATGTGTCTATAATTATTAATTTATCCCCTTTCTAACATTAATTATATTATAGTATTAATAAATTTGAATTAGTTTAAAAAATACATAAAATTATATTAGAGAAAGCTAAACTTGGTTTAAATAAAATAATCATAATTCGGGTTTTTTATATAATTAGAACAAGAAATATATAGTTACAACCCTTGAGGATATTAAATATCATTAATGTAAAAACTATTGTATAAAGTACATTTTAGACTTTCGCGCTTTGTATTCATAATTATATAATTATTTACGGGTCTTACACACGAAATAGTTTTATTTACCACGTTTTTTACGTTACCACCATTTTATTTTTTATTTTTATTTACAGCCAGTGTAACCTGGTCGAAACGTCGGGCAAGGTAAATAAAACTATTTCGTGTGTAAGACCCGTAAATAATTATATAATTATTGTATAAAGTGAAGAGAATGTGACATTTTTCATATTTTTTTATTCAATTATAATTAATTCCAATAAATTAATAAATATTTCATTTTAATTTTTTTTTTCAACTCAAATCAATTTTTCATATCGAAATGGCAACATTCTTACTACTCCGAAGGGATATGCTATGTGCCACAATGAGACCGCATAATTTCTAGTTACACATGAAATTGTCATAGTTAGATACAATAACTGCACAAGCGTCTTTGTGCGCTTTTGCCATAGTAAATTGTTACCGCGGATACGTGGCACAAGGATATAAGGATCACTAGAAATAACACACAAAGTATGGCTGCTCTAATAATATCTTTTCATTACTCATACTCTGAAAGTAGATCTGAAGTTGCCTGAGGAGCGGGTTGAAAGTAATACATCTCAGCCCTAGGGAGAATCGCTTTCAACTGACAGCTGTCAAATTATATAAAAAAATACTAGTACTATTTTGACATTTCTATTGGACCATGTTCCAACTGTCTTTACAGCCACTCAATCACAGCGCAATGTAAAATTGAAATAACATAAAGATATGTAATAATTAAAGATTAATATTTTTAAATGACTTTAAATTATTACTGTCAACTATTTCTTTAAAATAACATAGATTTGGGCAAAATATTTATTATTTTTTCAATGATGGAAATGAAAAATAATGGCAGAATAGCTGGCCGGCCACAGAAAAAAAAAACAAAATAGACGGGAAAGCGGCAATCCGATCTTCTTTTGTTTTTTCGAGTTGTAGAGTTTTGTTTATACTTCCGTATAGCAGAGATTTGTATTAACACTCATTTTATGTATTTGTTTTTACTTTCAGTGTATTTTTAATGAAAAGCACAGTGTTTCCCTCGGGTTCAAGACTTATTTAGAGGTCCCTCGAACTATTGGCGCCCGACGCAATAGGTTACTTTCACACCTAGGATAACAATGTACTATTGTAACGATTTGCATATACGCCCGTCTAACTTTCTTGCTTTTATCCTATCCTACTAACTAATCCTACTATATCCTACTATAGTACTTACATTACTGCCGCGGCCCGCAACAGAGGCATTGATGGATGAACGACGTGAGTCCGTCAATGCCTGGTTGTGGCCAAGACTTGTATAGTAGTTTTCTCAAACAAATGCGCGGACATTCCAAAATCAATGACGATCAACAATAAATTTCCACGCGGCAAAATGTTCATTTGTTTTTTTACACTAAACTGCTTGCAATTTGCAAGGCAATTCGAAATTTAAAAAAACTGTTGTTATTTTACTTCCGTGGTTGCCGTGGTCACATGCCATGATATGAATTAATATATTCATTATTTGACCGCTAGGCACTACATATATGGATTTTCATTCAAATTATTTGCCCGTCTGCTCTCATTTATTTGACCAGCCCCGCTATTCTGTAAGCGTATTTGTGCAACTCGATCCTGAATCCGCAGTGAGATCGGTCTCTAACTCAATGATTTACAGTTCAATACTCACTTTACTTCGCAAGTGAAGTGTTTATTAAGTAGCTTGTATTTGTTTACACAATGCGACATCAAGGTCTTTCATGATCGGATGCGGAGTGAAGTAAGTGACTTGCGATGTGATGGTCGAGTTTCAGTACAACAATGACGATTTAACTCGAAGAAGATTGTCAAAATAATGTTCACATTTCCAAGCATGTTTGAGAAAACATTATAGGTACAGGCGAAAGTTTGTAAGGATGTGAGGATGTTTATTTCTTTTTAACACAAAAACTGCAGAACAAATTTTGATGAAACTTGGTACAGGGATAGCTTATATCCTTGACGGGCGTGGCGGTCCCTACACCGACTTCAGAAGTTTCAAGGAGACTTCAAGGAGTTTTGTGCAAGGAAACGGGAGTTTTGTGCAACGCAACGGGAGTTTTGTGCAACGAACCGGGTGTTTTGTGCAAGGAACCGGAAGTTTTGTGCAACGCAACGGGAGTTTCGTGCAACGCAACGGGAGTTTTGTCCAACGAAGTGGGAGTGTTGTGCAACGAACCGGGAGTTTTGTGCATCGAAACGGCAGTCGCTGTTACCACATCCAGCCGCATGCAGTATCTGTGGGCGCTGTATGATGTCGCCGCGGACTGCGCTATAAATCAGCGCACGCGCACCATTGTCCATTGAGGCCGTCGTACAAACGTGTAAGCGACAAAGCTATGGAGGAACAGTATCTCGGGTGCCATCTGTTCTCCGGAGGATATCAGCGGATCTGCAGCAGGTTTGGCAACACGAGACTTGTGTGGGAATCGTGTTAAAACGTTTCGAAACTAATTTAAGAGGACATTGAGCGACGGACGCTCGTAACTTTGAGGTGCCAGTCCGCAGCCGACCTCGTAGCAGCAGGCTGTCGTCGCGACACTACGGTTTCTATATAATTGTATGAAATACTGTCGCCCGTGACCGCCCCACCGCAGACCAGCAGCCATCTTTTTGAATCGCTCGCCTCGCTTCGAGCGGTCGATTCTACAGATTTTTGTACCGGATGTTTGAAGGAAATTTTGTCGAGCGCTCGAAGCGAGGCGAGCGAATCAAAAATAGGGCTCATGTGGCGTCGCCAGAGAGTTGTTAGTATACATAGAGCGCGTGTTAGCAAGTATGAACTGTAAGCACGGGTTTGAACAGTCTTGAAATTTTCGGAGCGACGCTACTAGTCACAAAACGTCAGTAGCGCTGATTGTTGCTCTCGCCGGTATTTATTAAGATTTGGAGTAATCATGGTGAAATGTGCAGTGCCGAGCTGTAAACACGATTCACGGAAAAGAACGATCTAGAAAAAATCTATATAGAAGCGTCCATAGAACACCTGCTGTTGGGTAAAGGACTTCGATAGGCTACAGAAAGATGGACTTTCAGCACTCACCAGTGGACGCGTCGCCGACTCCTCGGGGGCCCCCAGTGATGCTGACCACAGAGCTGGTTCGATGGGATCTCGTAAACTGGCACTTTGGTATTTAGTTTTGTGTAGGTTGTCACACTCGGCGTTAATTATTTATATTTTATTTTATTTAATTAGTCGCGTGCAGAAATGCAGCGATGTGGCCGGTTGCCATATTGGTCGTAGACTCAATGTCTTTAAGTTCGCCGATAGATGGCGTTTTGATGGAAAAGTGCATTCAGTACAAATTCTGTTAGCCTTTCGCAATATAAAAAAAAAGAAACGAAATGAAATTATTATACTTTCTAAACTGGTGCGTTATAATACTAAACATGCCGCCGACCTTAAAATACGTAATATTTTAACAGAAACTACTGATTTACACTGTAGAAGAAACAAAACATTAACTTAACTTACGATTACTAGATTTAAGATAAAAAATGTAATTTTTATTTCTTAGTTGTCGATCGGAAGCGGATATATTTTCACTACCGGTCTTTGAACGTATGAACTACCTATACGCAGGGTGACTGCGCGGACTACGCCGTCGCGGCCGGGATGCGTCTGATGCACGCGAGCCAGTTGCCACTGCATCGGCGGTAGCGAATCGTTATGAACAAGGACGACTGTGCCCTCCGTGAGAGGAGTGCCCTTGTCGTGATGCCATTTACCTCGCTGCTGGAGTTGCTGGAGGTATTCTCGACTCCAACGCTTCCAGTAATGCTGAAGCATGTGCTGTACCATCTGCCATCTGTCTAAACGTCCCGGATTTGTGTCAGAGAAGTCGTACTCAGGCAGGGAGGTCAATGGCTCTCCCACTAGGAAGTGAGCTGGTGTGAGAGGGAGCGGATCTGAAGGATCGTTGCTCATGATGCAGAGCGGACGCGAGTTGAGAACTGCCTCAATTTGGCACAACAAAGTATTAAATTCATCGTAAGTTAGAATTTGTGAACCTACGACGCGGTATAAATGTTGTTTAAAACTTTTCACTGCCGCCTCCCATATCCCACCGAAGTGACTGGCATATGCAGGTTGGAAATGCCAGCGAATATTAGAACTTGCCGAAGCTTGTTGGATTTCGGTTTCGTTTTGTTTTAGAAATGAATACAGTTCTTTTAAATATCTGTCACAGCCTACAAAGTTGCGACCGTTGTCCGAATAAATATCTGAACAGAGGCCACGTCGTGCCGTGAAACGGCGCAGTGCAGACAGAAAGGCCTGGGTAGTTAAATCTGGTACTAACTCCAAGTGTATCGCCTTTGTAGACATGCACACAAACACGCAAACATAGGATTTGAAAATTTTAGAATTTCGAAGTCGATTTGTACGAGTTTGAAAGTAGCCCGCGTAGTCTACGCCGACGTGCAAGAACGGGCGTAGGGGGCGCACGCGCGCGTCCGGCAACGGAGCCATTGAAGGCTGCGGCGCCGCGGGGCGGGCGCGGAAGCAGCGCACACAACGACGAGTGCGTTTACGCACTGCGTTGCGGGCTGAAAGGATCCAAAACCGTTGGGACAAAATGAATTGCAAGGTCTGTGGACCGACGTGCAAATGGACCATATGGTAATGATCGATTATTAAATCTGTTAAAAAATGATTTTTTGGCAAAATTAATTGATGTTTTGCTTCATAATCAAGATTTGAGCGTTGAATGCGGCCGCCGACCCTGAGAAGACCGGCGTCGTCGAGAAATGGTTTTAAATTTTGTAAACCTTTCGAACAATGTTCGTTTGATTTTAAATTTGAAATTTCGTCTGAAAAGACTTCATTTTGTGTAAGCGAAATTAATCGATTGAGTGCAAAATTTGTTTCTTGCACGGTAATGACGTTGTTCCTATGTGATGTCGCTGCTTTACGACATTTGTTGAAAAAACGGAATACATAAGACACAACTCGAAGAAGTTTGCCTAATTTCGAATATTTGTTTAAAAATTCGATGTTTGGTTGTTCTTTTTTGTCAGCGACTAAAACATGTGTACGTCGCTCTTCGCTTGTGGCGTAGCTTGGAAGAAGCTGCGGCCATTCTGTCTCTGGGTTTTTTAGCCAGACGGGGCCTGAGAACCAAAGTTCATGATTCAGCTGCGACGGAAGAACACCGCGAGAAGCGGCGTCAGCCGGGTTGTCCGCGGAACGAACGTGGCGCCATCTAGAGGCGGGGACGCGGCTCAATATTTCCGTTACACGATTTGAGACGAAAACCTTCCACTCATGAGATGATTGCAGCCATGCAAGAACAACTGATGAGTCAGTCCAGGCATAAATATCATCGATTGTGATGGAGTCCTTGTAAGTTTCGATTACGAGGCTCATTAATTTCGACAGAAGAAGAGCACCGCACAGCTCAAGCCGTGGCAGAGAAATGCGTTTGATGGGCGCTACCTTCGTTTTTGCAATGATTAGGTAAGTGTGAACTTTACCCATCTCGTCCGTAAGACGTATGAAGACGCAGGCCGCGTAGGCCTTCTCTGACGCATCAGAAAACCCATGGATCTGTATAGATCGATGAGCGGGAACAACATGACGAGGTAACGTCACATTGCAAATCAGTGGAAGTTCTGAAAGAAACTTGTTCCACGAATCAATGATGTGTTGTGGCGGAGCTTCGTCCCAGTCTGTATGACATAACCACATTGATTGAATAAGAATTTTTACGAAAATGGTGATTGGAGAGAGAAATCCCAATGGATCGAAAATCTTGGAAATCTCACTCAGAATTGTACGCTTAGTACACTTTTTATCAATTTTATCGTAATTGACATCATAAGTGAAAGTGTCAAGTCTTGGTGTCCACTTTAGGCCTAATACCTTGACAGTCGTGTCTCCGTCAAGTGAGGAGATGATGAGAGCTTCTTGCTGACTTTTGCTATCTTCTGCGAGTACAGAAGATAACAGAGCCTGATGGTTACTGCTCCATTTGCGGAGCTCGAAGCCTCCTGCTCGACACAACTCTATGAGCTCTTGCTGAAGAGACAGAGCATCTTCTAGAGTGTTTGAACCGGAGATGACGTCATCTACGAACACTTCATTGAGAAGCACACGTTTAGCGAGTGGCCATCTGTCACCATCGTCGAGGGCCAGCTGGCGCAGCGCGCGTAGCGCGAGGTAGGGAGCTGAGCTGACGCCGAACGTGACGGTGCAGAGCCGAAATTCACGAATTAAATCGGTTGGATCTGTACGCCACAGAATTCTTTGAAAATCACGGTCGCGTAAGCGAACCTCGATCATTCGATACATCATTTTTATATCTGTTGTGAAAACAACTAGATGAAGACGAAATTTTAGAAGGACCATGACGATGTCCTGCTGTAGCTTAGGACCTGTCAACAAATTATCGTTCAGCGAGCGCCCGCTAGTTGTAGGACACGAAGCGTCGAATACAACGCGAGTTTTAGTCGTAGCGCTCTGAGTCCGCACCACGCAGTGGTGGGGGAGGTAGTACATTTCCGAAGCTCGTAAAGCTGGTTCTGAAGGAGCTGGGATCGGCTCCATGTGCCCAAGATCAAAGTACTCTTGTAGGCACCGGTGGTAATCTTGTCGTAGACTAGGATTACGCATTAATCGATTTTCTAATTTATGAAAACGAGAAAGTGCAATCTCTCGGGATTCTCCGAGAGGCGGAACGTCAGGCTTGAACGGCAAAGCCACGGTGTAACGACCAGATGAATCTCTCGTATGCGTTTCGACGAAGATCGATTCGCACAGAGCCTCACTGGGCGTGAGAAGCTGGGCTTCAGGAACCGATTCCAGGTCCCAGAACCGCTGGAGCTCGAATTCAGTATGAAACGAGGCTAGACACACGTTGAGTGTCGAAGAAGATTTATTAGCTAGCTTTCCTGAAAGGAGATAGCCGAAAATGCTATTTATAGCAACGGGACAACCGCGAGGTCCTATGATGTTCTCATGCAATAGGATGACGTCGCTGTAGTCCGCACCTAGCAACAACTCGACGGGACGCGAAGAACGGAATTCTGGGTCGGCGAGTGGTAGGTTACGAAGATGAGGTAAGTACTCAGTGTCCGCTTGTACATTTGGTACATTAGGAACGTAGTTAGTAATTTTTGTAATTACATGTGCATTGATATTTAATTTTGTTTGCAGCTTATTGTGAGGCGTAACATCACAACAAACAATGCCGTGAGGTCGCACTGTCTCTCCGTCACCGACGCCCGAAATTGAAATGGATGCTCCGGTACGCTGACGTGATAAGCCTAAGCGTTGCACACACGCCTCGGTTATTAATGAAGTTTGTGAACCGGGGTCTATGAGCGCTCTTACGGTGAACGCGTTCATAGAAGTGCTGCCGCGGGGACGGATGTCAACAAGCGCGGTCGCGAGGAGTACGGAATACTCGCATTCGCGGGAACTAGCCCCAGGGTCGCTGAGAGCGGTCGACGCGCAACTCACAGCGGCTGGTGCGGGGGAGGATTCTGAATCGTTATCACTAGATAACACGTGCGTGTTCTTTTTCGTAACACCCTTACTATCACATAACCTGGTGTGGTGTCGTTTGGAACACTCTCTGCAGGTAAAACGTGACTTACATTGATCGACCGTGTGACCAACTACCAAGCAGTTTTTGCAAATATTGTTTTTCTTTATGAAATCAAGTTGATCTGAAAGCGATAATTCGAAAAAATCATCACATTTGCTTAAAAAGTGTGAAGGCGACTTGCATAGTATGCATTTTACCTTTTGTTTGCCTTTATCATCTGTATATAAATTCGAATCTGGCGCCGTAGACGCACAGAGCGCGGGAAACGAAAAGGAACGCGTATTATTATGGCGCGGCTGATAAGAACCGCGCGCCAGCGCGCCGGCAGCGGCGGTGGCGCCGCGGGCGGGAGGCGCGGTGTAGGGGGGCGCGTGAGCGCGGGGCGCCTGCGCGGGCGCAGCGGCGGCGAGCGCACTAGCGGCGCCGCGCGGACCCGGTTGCGGCGGCGCGGACCCATCACTGCTGCGTCTCGTAGACGAATTAGCCATTATCTCACTCGCAGCTAGCTCCTTTTCGAGAAAGTCGAGTAAGTCAGAGACATTTGGTATGTCGCTGGGAGAACTTAAAGATTGTTCGAAACGTTTTCGAACATACGAAGAAAGTTTACGTAACAAAATATTCAATAACATGAAATCCCACTGATCGACGGGAAAGTTCATGACTCTAAGCGCTGAAAAGTTTTCATGACACGTATTTAGAATGTTACGAATGCCACTTTCACATTGATTGGGTTTTTCAGACATAATTGGAATGTCAAGTATTTTATCCATATGTTTGGTGGCGATTATTCTTTTATTCTCGTAACGATGTTGTAAACATTCAAATGCCGTCGCGTAGTTATCGGCGGTCAACGGAATGGTTTTTATTAAATTTAACGGTTCGCCACGTAGTGACAGAAGCAAATAACGGAATTTATCAATATCCGAAAGACCATCGTTGTGGTGAATGAGAGATTGAAATAAATCAAAAAAGGAATTCCACTCTGTTGCTTCGCCACGAAATTCCGGCAAAGACAGCGGTGGAAGTTTCATTTTTGGTTGGGGATTTGTTTGGTACCCGTGTGATGACGAAGATGATTTGTTTAATATTTGTTCCTGTTGTTTACTAGAAGTTTCTTCAGTTTTTATTTTATCGACTACCACTTTAATGTCGTAAAACATGCTTTTGAAACGGTTTCTAGCTTCTAGTTCAGTTTCCGAAACAAATGATTTTGCTTTTATTTGAGCCTTTTCGATTTTACCTTGAATTCGTAGAAAGTCTTTTTTCAAAGTAGGTAGGTCGGGAACCCTACATTTAAATTGAATTAAGTTTGTAGTTGAAAAATCCAACATGGTTTGCAAGTCATCGTAAATGACATTGCGTTCGAAAATAAGTTGATTTAAATCGTCACCCATTTTTTACTAAGTATAAACGATTTTTATTAAAAACGACAATCGAAAAGTTTCAAACCAAACGCACCCAAATGTAAATAAATGAATTGAAACTAACATAAATGCATACAATCGAAGACAGTTCCTCAACTCGGTTCGGCGCGATTAGGAACGAAACCGGTTTTAGCCACTACTAGCCGCGTGGCGTGTCAACTGACTCCGTCGAATTCGTAGGGTAGGAAAATATCTCGATGGAATTTCTTTGATTTAAATGTATTAAAATTGAATTATTACTAGCGATACGAATATATTGCGTAGCGGAAAGACGATATCTATGTATGATATGCTATGAAATTGAGAAATACGTAAGGTTAAAGCACGAAATGCTGTTTAAAAAACGATGACCGCTTGCGTAGCAAACTGTCGAATTTACGTAACGTAATTACGCGGAAACTGTAAGTTTTTGATAACAAAGCACCAATCTAGAAAGATCTAGGCTCGATGGCCATATTATGTTGGGTAAAGGACTTCGATAGGCTACAGAAAGATGGACTTTCAGCACTCACCAGTGGACGCGTCGCCGACTCCTCGGGGGCCCCCAGTGATGCTGACCACAGAGCTGGTTCGATGGGATCTCGTAAACTGGCACTTTGGTATTTAGTTTTGTGTAGGTTGTCACACTCGGCGTTAATTATTTATATTTTATTTTATTTAATTAGTCGCGTGCAGAAATGCAGCGATGTGGCCGGTTGCCATATTGGTCGTAGACTCAATGTCTTTAAGTTCGCCGATAGATGGCGTTTTGATGGAAAAGTGCATTCAGTACAAATTCTGTTAGCCTTTCGCAATATAAAAAAAAAGAAACGAAATGAAATTATTATACTTTCTAAACTGGTGCGTTGTAATACTAAACACCTGCTTACACTTGGCACAACGGGCAATGAGCGATGCGCGCGCTCTATAGCTAGTATACTAACTCTATGGCCGTCGCCGACGCACATTTTCTCTCTAAATTCGAACCGACTGAAGTAACGCAACTGAACAAAGTTCCCCTGAAGATACTATATGAAGATACTATACTGAATACTATATCACCGCCCATTAGGGATTGCAGAACAAAAAATACCTTCAAAATCAAACTCGTAGCATATTTTCTCAACCTGCAAACCCAATCATGATGCTTTGTACCTATATCTTGGTATATTAAGTAAGATTTTCATCTATATATTTATTTATTTATGTACTATATCAATTACTACTTTAAAATATACTAATTATGTACCTTTAATTATTACAAATATAAATTATTATTATAATAATATAATTATGTATGTCTACTTTTGAACGCACACACACACACACACAGGGGGACTACTAGCTAAGGTCCCCAGCAGAAAAACAGCGCTGCGCCTCCCGGGTGCAGCACTGTGCTGAGCTGGGGACCTTTTCACGATCACAGCATCGTCTACCACCTGATTTTATGTCAGGTTAATTAATTAATTTCACTTGTATATTTGTTGTGATTGTCGAATAAATTATTTTTCTTCTTCTTCTTCTTTCTGAAGATTTAATATTTTCCAACGTTTTCCCCACACGTTGTTTAGTCCACGATATTTTCAGTTTTATCATAAAAGTTAGAGCTAGAGTGTGCCGCCCCGGGGCTACACGGCTCCGCTCTCTGCGCCCCGCCTGATGTGCCACAGTATAGACAAAAGCAGTAGAGCAACTCTGTGTCTGAAATACTTAAATGCCTTTAATATACTCGTGGTCATTCATTATTTTCCTGTAGTTCCTCAGTTTAGCAGAAGTATTAAAAATCCTAGAAAAAATCGGAAATTACATTACATACAGTGACGTCAGTCATTAGGGTTGCGCATACCATTCAAATGAGCCATCGATAAATCACGAATTCCCATTTTGCAGGCGGGGGGCTATCATATTTAGCGTATTAGTAACTATTTTATTCATATTTAAAAATGTATACTACTTCGAAACATACCATAAAAAGATACCTAATACCATAGAGTTAAGATCTCTTTGGTGCGTGCTCGCGGCCCCTTAAAGAGGCGTAAAAAAAGCATTCTATGTGTGTCAAAATCGTGTCAAACTTACAATACTGTAAGTCACTCACACATTCTCATTTTCAAACTCCAAATAAATTTGTATTAGCAACCTCCTCCCGCTACACCGCTTCCTTTGTCCGCACCCCCCCTGGAAGTGGCACCATTGGTTCCCATACTAAATATGCAAGATGCAGTCTCCATAGGGAGTGCGTGCGCCACCAAAGAGATTCGAACATTCCTGCCTAAAACAATCGATAAGAAAGTTGCAACATCGCTGTGCCCGGCGGTGCAATTTATTGACACCACTACTGCATCTAAAAACTAATTAATGCATACCTACAACTATTGTCAACAGGACGCTGCATCAGCTTTTTGCCGCAAAGTAGTCTTCGGCACTGTTTTCAGGCAGAACCCTAGATATGAAGCATGAGGTTACTCTACTGCTTATCTATACTGTGCTTGCCTCCGAGGGTAAGTCGCCTCTTTATAAAACCAGCCACTATATATTTCCATTAATGGAATTTTTGCAATATACTTACATATTTGTGGGATTTCGCTGACGCAGTTTTTGAATATACCAATTCTTAACCTACATTACTACTTCCACGCCGTATGTAAGGAACCCCCGTCGGAATAAACCTGGCTACAAGCCTGGAACTCTATTTTTGAATCACTCTCCTCGCTTCGAGCGGCCGATTCTACTGATTTTCCTTCGACATCGATACAAAAATCGGTAGAATCGACCGCTCGAAGCGTGAGCGATTCAAAAGTAGAGCTCCAGATCCGTCTGCGTAATGGACAGTAATAAATAATAATTATTGTAATTACCCGTGTAATTGTGGCCAGTAATTCGTAATGGCCTGGCTAGACGCCGCCACTGCCGCTGGCTTTAATCTTGACTGGTCAGTTTATTTTGAGGCGTGGGAAGAAGGCTTTCTTAAGCTTAATAAAGCACTTTTTCTCTATAGACTTGGAGAACTTTATAAAAATAATTATGCATTTTCGCTTGATCCTGTTCGAAGGACCAATTGTTGGAATCTGTGGCTAAATAGACTTTCATTTTGTGATAGAAATATGAAAAATGCTAAACATCTACACTCAGCCCTGCTAGCTCCGCGTTCACGTCGGCGGTCCACCTGCGCGGTCTCCACTCCATGTGACCTCTCCACTGCCAACTTAGCTATCTGTGGAGATCTTTTGGAGAAGACATTTGTCCTACACTGAACGTCTCTCGACTTCCTACCTAGCGACTATGGAAACAGACCAATCCGAGTCACCTCACACCCCCCTAGTGGGGGGGAGTTGTGAATATGTACCGAGGCGACGACGGCCTCCTAGTCTCCTACCAGGGACTTCATTCGCTACCCGTTCATACGGGAGGTCATTGGATCGCGGAGTGACTCCGCTGAAAGTGGGATTGAGACCTTTTCTTCTTTCCGGCTCGCGTGATCAAGCCCGCCGGATGGAACCTCGGTGGGGGAAGTCCAGCGAGCGACCAGCAGCAGAGCCGGAATAAGCATAGGTGTCATAGGATCAGCGGAGTCGTCTTCCACGAGGTAGCTTCCTGGTGTCAGGAGGCCGCGCATGTGTGGAAACCGAATCCGAAATATATTTATTTTATCGGCAATAGTAGTAGGTAGGTATCCGTAAACACTTTTCCATTTCCGTAATTTGTCGGTAATCCGGCATTATCAGCGTTCGTCGAACCCGCCGGGGTGGGGTGGTAATCCCTCGGCGGCTACCGCTATAGCCGCCGCGGTAGCCGAACCGATCGGCGTTCAGATATAAATCACCGGTGAATTAGTGAGATAACGCCTTCGAGTAAGGGCTGCCGCGAGCTGATGGTTTTGTCTACTGGCCTTCCAGAATAACTAGTCCACTGCTGGATATAGGCCTCTCCCATGGCGCGCCACTGAACCCGCACAGCTTTTCCCGAGGTATCTATAGCCTAGGGGTTGTTATGATATCATCATCATCACCATATCAGGCTGTAGACGTCCACTGCTGGACAAAGGCCTACGATATACAATATGCAAACACCCTTACAAACTTTCGCGTTTTAACTTAGTTGGGAAAGTAGGAAAATGATGCATTTATAGTACAATTTAGACTAGCAATTGAGTAGTTGCCTGCTAGTAGTTGCTCGCATGTTGTGCCAACCCTAGCTGATGTAGGTCGATTAGTAAAACACACACTAATCCAACTTTGCCTAATGGCGTGTCTACGTATTAAGACTTCTCTTTGGAGCTTGTTTTATCGCACAGTTGGTATTTTTCTGCACTTTTACGGTCGTTCACACAGTTTTTTTTGCTACGGGGGCAACAAGCAGGCGGGCCTCCTGATGTTAAGAGGTCTCCGCCGCCCACAGACACCTGCAACACCCGGGGGTGCTGGTGCGGCGCCGGCCAAGGTTGAAGAGCTCTTTTGATTCTCTTCTTGAAGGACCCCATATCGTAGCGCTGTCTGTCACACTATGTTCAGACTTACTACTACATTTAACTTCAAATCAACAGCGTATTAACATGTCCCCACTGCTGGGGCTGAGGCCTACCCTCTCAACGAGGGCGTTCGGGCTATAGTCCACCACGTTAGCCCAGTGCGGGTTGGTGGACTGTGGACTTCACATGCGCCTTAGAATTTATTCTGCGGCGTATGCAGGTTTCCTCGCGATTTTTTACTTACCTCTATTTTAATAAAAAAGCTAAGTAAGTGAAGAGCGTCGGTGGCGTAGTGCGGTAGACGGCCTGTAATGTCGAGACGTCCAAGTTCGATCTCCGGTCGTGCCACGCACCACTGGCTCTACCTAGTATAGCTCTACCTAGAATTTTTTTTTCAACAGTTATTTTTTTCGCACAAATTCACACACGGCTGTTTAGTCCCAAATTAAGCCGAAGCGTGTGCTATGGATACTCAACAACTGATAATAAAACCAACAGAATCCGAAAACCAGCAGGTATGCTCATCACACAAATGTTGGCTCCGGGTAGCAATCGAACCTACAACCTCTGGCGTAGAAGACAGCTAGGGGACTACCAACTGAGCCAACAGGCCAGTCATATGTTCTTCTATATATATGGTCATAGAATCATTCATTACAGAAGAGACTGACGGGAGATTTCGAGGCCCTTAAGCTCTAAGACAGGGCGGCGGCGTTGCGAAAGCGTTGCGGCGGCGAATCTGCGGGAAGCGAATATAAAGCGGAGCCCTTCAGACAGGAATACCGCTTGCGGCGGCGGCGCGGCGGCGGTGTGTATGAAGAACGCTCCGCACCGCGCCGCGCCCGCGCCGCTCTGTGTGGCGGTTCTCATATACTATACAAAGGAATACAACGCGCCTAACACGCGTAATCTGTGACCTTGCTTTGATGTGAAGGACTTCACTATTTCGAACATCACCGCCGCCGCCATCTGTGTCGCGCTTTAGAAGAACATACTTTGTGTCAAGCCTCGAAGTTGTAGTAAACATCCTGTATATCGCAATGCTGGCCGCATCCCCGCTAATTAGGTAAACAGCGCTAACGAATGTGACGCCTCGCGGTGAGACGTGACCACCCTGTTGATACAATTACCTAATCGCGTTACTGATAATCAATACGCGTGAATAAGCAGGGGTGTTAACGTTTCGCGGTGGTTTTCAAATCAAATCAACAGCCTATTAACATATCCCCACTGCTGGGGCTCAGGCCTGCCCACCACGCTAGCCCAGTGCGGGTCGGTGGACTTCACATGCGCCTAAGAATTTCTTCTTCGGCGTATGCAGGTGTCCTCGCGATGTTTTCCTTCACCGTTCGAGAGCAGTCAGTAAATGTACTTAAGTTTCGAGAAAAACCCTTTGGTACATGGTCCAGCCGGGGATCGAACTTCGGACCTTTCGATGTGATAGGCCGCATCTTCCCTGACGCCACTGACGCTCTCGAACGTCACGTGTGTTTACTTCACCGAAAAGCCTTCAGTGAGTTCTATGAAGCTCATTTTGTAGTAGTTTTGCGCCTTTGTAATGCTACTAGCAGTTTCACGCGGCTCCGCCCGTGTAGAAAAGTTATAGCTATTTCTATTTAGCGTCCTTTGAACAAAAAAAAACAAAATTTAAATCTGTAACATTAATTAAAGCTTTACTTTACCTGTAACATAATGTCACAACTTCCTGACTTACGCGATAAGGCGGCCTACACACGACACGGCTTATAAACATACCATTGTAATTCGTATCGGTATAAATTATAATGTTTAATGTCCCGGAACACCTGCCCTGCCGATTACACAATGTTACATTTGTTTCGGTCTATTGTAAGTGTTATAAAGTTCACTTCTTTTCTCACTACTTTCCTTGAAGTTTCGCTAAATTAATATGTTTGTTACATTTGTCTGTCTTCCTTTTAAGACATTACGTTTATTACAGTAACAGTAGCGTCGGGGATAAGACGCGGCCTATCACATCGAAAGGACCGAAGTCGATCCCCGGCTGGACCATGTACCAATGGGTTTTTCTCGAAACCTAAGTACATTGACTGACTGCTCTCAAACGGTGAAGGAAAACATTGTGAGGTAACCTGCATACGCCGAAGAAGAAATTCTTAGGCGCGTGTGAAGTCCACCAACCCGCACTGGGCTCGCGTGGTGGACTATAGCCCGAAAGCCCTCGTTGAGAGGGTAGGCCTGAGCCCCAGCAGTGGGGACATGTTAATTGGCTGTCATCCGAAATGAAGATCTCGACGAGATCAATATAACAATTGAAGTTATTACTAAGAATTGTAGTCTAGACTATGCAATCGTTTCTACCCGTTACTGCTGTCTTGACGTGAACACACGACAGGTCACAGCTGGTTATATTTCCAGCTGTCTGTGACGAATGGTATGGGGTGATACGTCGTTTGGGATTAGACAAGTGCATGTTTGATAGAACAAACTGGAACAAACCTATTAAATTGCATTTATATTATACCAGCTGTTTCCCCGCGGGTTTTTCCTCGGCTCCTGAGGGTCGCAGCGTGATGCTAAATAGCCTATAATCTTCCTCAGGAATTGGGCTATCAAATGCAAAAAGAATTTTTCAAATCCGACTGTTAGTTTGGGAAATTATCGCGTTCAAACAAACATTTAATATACTCTACAGTTTTATTAAATTAGTATAGAATAATAATAAAAAATGCCCTTTGTTCAATTCTCATTAATTTCTGCGTCACTTTAGCATTAGTGAGGATGTGAACACTAGTAGCCCTATTGTGAAAGCCGTGCTATAACCATCGGTTTTTGTATTCTGCAATGTTATCTGGCCTAGAAGTCCTTTGTTCCCAATTGGCCGTAAAATAAAACCCATTTAAAAAAGAGTTCGTAGGCTACAGTTCGAATGCATCGTACGTACGCATAGAACTAGCATCCCATAGAACCGTACTCAGCGTATAGCATGAAATAGCAATAGTCTTTTATCCCAATAATTTGAGAAGACGCTTCTTACATGGCGGGGTCAAACTGAACAAACACTATCTATTTTAGTCGGGCTGTCGTTCGTTGACAATTATGGCATGTTGTGGCAAAAAATTCGCGTACGTAGATAGAGATAGAAGATATTATATCTGTCTAGCTTACTCTTACCACTTTTGTAATAGTGTGTCCCTCTCAGTTTTTTTTAGCGTCTGTTCTATGGGATCCTTGTTCTTAGTACGTATTTATACGAGTATATCATCGCGCAATATGTCATTGCGTAAATGATAAATCGCTGTGAGTTGTTTTAATTATGTGTTTGGTGACGCGATGTATGCGCGCACGCAAGCTTTGAAGTGGCGACGCGCGGTTAGCACCTCATCTGTTATCCCGGCTTGCCATAAATCATTCTGTCTTTACGCAATATAATCCTGAAGTTGAAAATTCATATACCGTTTATTAAATTTATAGATTCCTACATAATATTGAGCGAATGAGTGATGGATGAACTAACTTTTAGAGCGTCAGTGGCGTCGGGGGATAAGACGCGGCCTATCATATCGAAAGGTCCGGAGTTCGATCCCCAGCTGGGCCATGTACCAACGGGTTTTTTCTCAAAACTTAAGTACATTTACTGACTGCTCTCAAATGGTGAAGGGAAACATCGTGAGGAAACCTGCATACGCCGAAGAAGAAATTCTTAGGCGCATGTGAAGTCCACCAACCCGCACTGGGCTAGCGTGGTGGACTATAGCCCGAACACCCTTGTTGAGAGGGTAGGCCTGACCCCAGCAGTGGGGACGAAGACGACGCAAATTATAGAGCGAATGTGATTGGTAATAGGAGCCGGGAACGTACTGGACTGACATACGAGGATAGAGCGGTACCAACACCTCTCAAACACCCTATACCAACCTGATCATTAAATGTCATCATCATCATCAGCCTGCACCAGTCCACTGCTGGCCACAGGCCTCCCCCAAGGCGCGCCACTGAACCCGATCCTCGGTTCTCCGCATCCAGTCACTGCCAGCCGCCTTACGCAGATCCGTCTAACCGGGGGGCGTCCCACACGTGGTACCACTCGCGAACTCGTCTACCCCAGCGGTTATCGGTTCTCCGACAGATGTGACCAGCCCATGCTATACGTACTAACTCTTTGAGCTGTGTCGAAGGCTTCGGTTCTCTGGCGGATCACCTCGTTTCGGATCCTATCTCTCAGAGAAACTCCGAGCATTGCTCTCTCCATAGCCAGTTGAGCGACTTTGAGTTTTCGGACTAGTCCCACTGTAATGTCCACGTTATGTTACGTCTCGAGAAATCTCTAGGGTTTTCCGTACGTGCTCCGAGCTGGGTCGCGGCGGCACGCACGCGTGACGCGCCAGATGGGAGGTGAAAGCCTTCGGCAAATAGTGTGGCAGCCTTTGAAACTTTTATAAACCCAACCATCTATAAGTATATAAATACACTTAGAGAGCCGTGGTAGCCTAGTTGGTTGTGCACTCGCCTCACGTTCATGAGGTCGTGGGCTCGATCCTGGCCCGTGCCAATGAGTTTTTCGAAACTTAAGTACGGTTTATTATAATACCACACGTTTTTCGGTGAAGGAAAACTTCGCAAGGAAACCTGCATACGCCAAAGACTGGTATTTACTATTCTAAGGCGAATGTGAAGTCCACTAAAAACTGATTGGGGACCGTTTGGCGGACAGGGGTTTGTCACAACAGATCCCATAGGGTCCAAGTGTCGCCAGGTATTCCTGGCCCCCTAAAGAAGATAAGAAGTATATAAATAGAAGAACAACTCGCCTGACTGGTTGAAGGTTTGTGTGGGCATGAAATTTTATATTTCTTAGGCTTTTAGTCCAAAAAAAGCTTATTTCGTTGAAAATGTCAGCGAGGATGTGAAAATTTGCAGAAAAACCAGACCCCCTGGATGCAAAAGATGGCGCAGTAAACGCAGTAAGAGTAAGTACAGTCGACCGCAAGTCAGTGGAAACACTGACCATTGATTGGCCTAGCCATTATGAAGTTTCAATACTACGAGAGACCAGTTTATACTGGTTTTGTTTCCACTGACGTGCGGTCGACCGTACGTATAAGAACGTAAATAGAAGAAAATATTATAAAGTCGGTAAGAAAAAGGTTGAGAAATTTTCCTTTTCCTTGTGGTAGCAAATAAATTCATTCATTCATTCAACTACAGTCGACCGCACGCCAGTGACCTTGAGCTGGCCTATCATCATCATATCCGCCTGTAGACGTCCACGGCTGGACAAAGGCCTCCCCCAGGGATCTCCACGACGACCGGTCCTGCGCTGACCTCATCCAGCTCGGTCCCGCGACCTTCACCAGATCGTCGGTCCACCTTGTGGGAGGCCCGCCTACACTACGTCTTCCGATACGTTTATTTAACGTTTTTACGTTTGTTTAGGTGCTAGCCTAGCCTACTTATTAGGGAGTTTCAATACTATGCGACACTGGTTTTCTCTCCACTGACATGCGGTCGACCGTACAATAGGTATACAATTTGTGGAGTTTGGTTAAAACTAGCCCTTAGCCCGTAATGGGAACGTTATGTTTCGA
Organism: Metalampra italica; assembly: GCA_949699065.1. Classification (NCBI taxonomy): domain Eukaryota; kingdom Metazoa; phylum Arthropoda; class Insecta; order Lepidoptera; family Oecophoridae; genus Metalampra; species Metalampra italica. The sequence goes on from OX452980.1 coordinate 10,623,956, forward strand.
GCTCTATTGCAACAACAATGCATGATTAAAATATGCGTGGAGAGCTGTGTGCCACAAAGAAAGTTATTACGGGCCATTGTCGGGTCGGGGGTTCGGCGCTCGGGCCGGACCACACCGAGGAGGCCTACCAGAGTTTACAATGTCAATACTCACTAGTGACTACGTAAAAACTATATCTGTCTCTCTGTCTTTCGTACTTAGTCGAAAGGAGACAGCACTATTACGTTTTTACGTAGTTGTTACCGAGTATCGACGCTGTCAACCCATGGTACGGGTACCAGTGCTCAAAAATGTCCTGAACTAAAGTACCTACCTAACTTCCAAATAAGTAAACAAATATGTATGGCTGACTGACTGAAGTGTAAATTCGAAATGTTTCAATGTTTGAATTTGAAATTGTTTTATGAAAATATCCATTTAAAGCTATGTATTTTGAGAATAATGCTAATGGCGGTCATATTATAGTCCTTAATAATTCGCCAAGTTAAAAAAGTGGCATGCAATAGAGAATTATCAAATAAAGGTAAAATTCAAGTACCTTTAATACCTGGTCAATATGGTTAAAGATTTGTCTGGAAGAAATCGCTCGCTACAATAATGTACATCTAGGCGCGAGAAGACATTACATTATTGTAGGTATCTTTTTTTTCTTTTTGTGTGTAATTTTTGAATGTACAATAAAGTGCATTGAATTGAATTGAATACAACCGAATGTATACACGGCTTTAGTGGATCTAAGCACAATTGTGCGTCGTGATCGGGCACTGCGCCCGCGCAGAGAAATGTTCGCATTGCACGCCCGCAGTGCACGCATATGCAGTAGGGACGAAAATATTCCAGCCGCGGAAAGCGCGGTGCGAGATGCCGTCATACATTCCCAATAGTCACTATTACGGCGCGGCATGTCAGACGGACTGTGTCAGCTACTCACGCTTCATCTTTTTATTTTAATTGTTAAGGTATTTTTATTGATGTCAATAAAGTCAAAGTCAAAGTCAAAACTATTTTATTGCATGTAAGTACACTGGGTACATTTATACAACGTCAATTTTTTATCTACCACCGCTTCCAAGGTGTTATATAGAGCTGGGAAGAAGAAGCGGCGCAACAAACTTCAGCAACACATCTTTTAAAATCGAGTTTATACATAACATAATTTTTGTGAAGGTTGTGCGAGGCTGAAGTAACATTAACACCAGCCATCTTTGTCATTTGTCATAATAATTTTTCTATGTTTAATATTTTTAGCTTGTCCCTATGTCCCATCATAACCCCGATGCGGTGGTTCGAAGCAACAGCTCTGCCAGTTGATTCTCTATATGATAATAATATATCTTACTGTAGCTACTGTACTTGTTTACTGTAACAGATCTCTGTGTGTTCCATTCCAAGCCGTGGGATGAATGTAAGTCGACGCGGTCGTATTCAGTTCCGTAAAATGCAAGTTGTGGCGATTTTTACAGAACCATTAAGCACAGACTATACAAGTATAAGTAAAAATAAGTTCTATTATTTCTATTATTCGCTAATTTATAAAACAATAGGAAATAACGTAGGCAGAACTGTTGCTTCGAACCACAAAAATACATGTTTACTGTTCGGCTCTCTTTTCAACCGACGAAAAAAAAAGAGGTTCTCAATTCTACCCGTATATATATATTTTTTATGTATGACCACGCATAACTTTTTACAGAGCAGTCCGATTTTGATAATTCTTTTTCTATTGGATAGGGTCTACTGCGAAGTTGGTCCCATTTAAATTTGAAGAAAAAAATTCTACATTATATTACATTACATTATTATTATTTTTACATTATTATTATTTCTATATTGGTAGAAAATTAGGGGATGACTGATTAAATTCCTACAAAATTTTCATATTTGAACCAATTCTGTTGAAACTAGGCACAAATAAGTAGTTCTAATGACCCTACAATATGACGGAGACCTGAACTTGATCTGATGACGGAGACGGAAGACAGTTGAGGGAACTCTTCAACGGTGTACAGCAGCTATTACGACTACCATCTATGGGTGAAGATGGAGACGGAAGGCTATCGAGGGAATGAATTAGTATATTTTAGTCACAAAAAAGTAAAAAATAAAAACTTTTTAACAAAAAAATTAAACCGTCGAAAAAAAGAAACTGAAAAGCGAAAAAAATAACAAGTTACCTTGTTAGTCTATAACTACGCTCCTACACTAATGTAAACCTAAGTAATTTTGAGTCGGCGCCCAACAAACAAGCAAATTAATTAAAGTTGATACGTAAAGTGAAATGATGGCAGCCAAGTTTACGTAAAGTGGAATGATACAAGAAATCAATGAGAAGATCATCAAATTAAAGTACGAAAAACGTAATAGTAAGTAATAAAAATAAAAGAAATTAATTTGTATGCGTGTTGGGCGCCGACTCAAAATTACTTCGGTTTACATTAGTGTAGGAGCGTAGTTGACCGAGCGAGCGAAGCGAGCGAAGCGTCTACGTTTCGAGACTAGCCAAAAATGCTCTTGTCCGGCTGTCTGTCTGTCTGTCTGTCTGTAATTCTCTACAGGTCGCATTTTTCAACCGATTTTGACGAAAATTTGGCATATGTATAAATTAATTAAACCTACAAAATGAGTAGAATAAAATTTTGAAAAACATTTTTTTTAGAGTACCTACCATACTCGCAAAGTGGGAGTGAACTTTTTTTTTCTTGTGAATCCCATAGTGTGGGATATCGTTGGATAGGTCTTTCAAAAATATTGCTGGTGTGTGAATACCATTTTTTCGATTTAGGGATCCGTTGGCGAAATATTAAGCTTTAAAGCGGTAATTTTTGTTAGAGTCACGTGTCCCCCCCCCCCTGCCAGCTAAACGGTTGCTTCTGGAAATGTGAAAAAATTCATGGCAGTAGCATATATAACGTAGTTACAAGGAAAACTATTACGGCTAAGTAGGTTCTATTAGTTTTTGAGTAATAGTGGATCGACTTAAGAAAGTTGAAAAAATAAATTATGTTCATAGAACTGCATACGTAAAATGGAAAATTATTTTTTTCCGCGTGATATCCATGGTGTGGGGTATCGTTGGATGGGTCTTTCAAAAATATCGCGGGTGTGTGATAAACATTTTTCGATTCAGGGATCCGTTTGCGAAATATTAAGCTTTAAAGTGCTAATTTTTGTCACTTTAGTAGGTACTTTTTCTGTTTCCAAAGTTGACTTTTGTTGGTTTCTTTTAGGTTTGGTTTATAAGGGCTGGCGAGGTCTACTGTTCTCACGGAACTACTAGTTATAGACTAACGAGGTAACTTGTTATTTTTTTCGCTTTTCAGTTTCTTTTTTTCGACGGTTTAATTTTTTTGTTAAAAGTTTTTATTAAAGTAGTAAGTTGTGAAGTAGGTAGTCTAGAAGCCTGATGTAATGCGATACATTAATATGTAAAATTTAAAAAATACTTTATAATCTGTAGACTGTTCTCTATGGTGATAATTAGACGTGGCGATTTGTAATTAATAAGTATTGAAGTACCTATATGATAGAAAGAGATAATAATAACTAACTCAATCATTTAATATGCCATAGACTCTGTAATAGAGAAGAAGAAAAAGAGAAAAAACTACGTTCTAAAATATTTTGAAAGTGATTTCCTATTAATTGCCAATGCCATAAACCTGGCGATACAAATGTTAAACACCAATCTGTATTTACCATACCTGTTTCTCGCAAATAAATGTCGTTCATTCATTCACTCAAAATCCTTCGACTTTTGATGTCGACTGTACTACATCCCGAGCGCAGCGTGCAAGGCGAGTGGATTTATTTGGACCTCATATTTTCCTTGAGCACAAGATTTATCTCCCAAACTTGCCATCAAGGAAATTATAGCTTTCCCATGTAATGTGGGGCCGGCGGTGGCAGCCCTGGGGAAATCATCGCGAAACGTGTTGCCAGGGCTGTCGACGCACCGTTATTTTTGTTTTATTGTCTACAGAGGGGGCATTTAATCTACCTACTTGTTAGGAATGTTTCGATAGTTCGGTTGATTTCATTTTCCAAGACTTGATCATTTTCTTATAATATTTTAGCTATTCTGTGATTTTAGTAAAAGAAAAGGAAAAATAAATGCAGAGTCCTATCTAAAATAAATATTTGCAATATAGGTCGACCCTACAGGATCTGTTGTGCCAAAGCCCTGTCTACCAACGATCCGTTTTTGGAGGACTTTACTTAAGAATTGGAATTCTATTCTTTGTACGAAAAGCCTATGGTATTATAATAAACCGTACCTAGCTACATAAGTACCGAAAAACTCATCGGTCAAGGTTCGAACTCACGACCCCGTGAACGTGAGGCGGTGCACAAACCACCAGGCTACAGCGGCTCTCGCTTACCACGAAAGCAAAGCCGCGCCCACCCAAGATCTCGTTTTACAATAAAAAAATATAAAATTCCGTATATTAATGTAGTTTTATTTTTAAATAAATATAACCAATAACATTTATTACATCACAGGAGCAGGGTATCATAAAAACACAATTCAAGTTCATTGCAAATACACTACCAACACACTACCTTACGCAGACCACAGACAAGTCGTTATCTTTTTATTTTTAATCCAACTGCCAAGTTAAATGATCTATGGTCTGTTTAACAAGTACTGTGCACACGCCTTAATCAATTGACATCCCTTAATAATCTATAAATAAAATACAACTACAAATTACATAATTATTAATATTTCATTAAACTACTTGATCAGTACAGTCACGAAGAAAAATGGTTAGTCGTAATATTTTATGTGGTATTCACGCGACGGAAGCATTACATTATAGGCCTTAAACTCATTGTGCGTCACTATAATAAATTTAAAATAAAATATACACAAGCAATTGTGTCGAAAGAGAGCTTAGTTTATTTTAACAAATGAGTCTTTTAACAAAGGCAAGCAACAATCTTACTTTCAATTACAGTTGAACTTTCAACGTTATTCCCACTTTAAGAAGACTCAAAACTCAATTTTACAAAAACGACAGACTTGTTGCCTTTGATTATACGACTCAAATATGCGATGAACATTGATTGATTTGAGACCTAATGTTTCATAACAGTTCCTTGTTGTGATATTATACCAAAAATTAATGGTAACATAATATACAGGGGAACCACACGTTACATTCCCAATATTATTACACTGATATTGACTCAATTATCATAAATTGGCGACCCAGTTTCGGAGAAAATGGAGGAAAAACTTGGTGTTTATTTACTCTTTCTTGCGTTTGATGTTTACGCGGTATTTTCGTTCATAAACATTTTTCGAATAATATTTAGTCGGGCTTCATTTGATTATTTCGATAAAATTCGGTCTCGTTTAAATATTGTCGAAATTAAATTAATTAAATTCATAATACTTATTTTGCATTGTTAAATAAATAAATTTGATAATAACTAAATAATATTCACATAATTATTACATTCAGTAGAAATACAAACAGACTATAACTATACAATTAATTACGCTCAGATAATATTATTATTATACTTTATTCATAATTGGCTTTTGCACGTCACTGTACTTTATGTTACTATGCTTTTAAAATTGTGATACCTATGTGTCAAATTCAAATGTGCAAAAAATGACATTTTCTTTAAAACTTAATTTGACATTTTTAAGGAAAGTGGCGCGCAAAAACTAATTATCTGACATCAATTACGAAATCTAAAGATATGCATAAACTAGAAACAGGTTAATAGATCGATCTACAACTAAATACACTTTTTACAGTCCATAATCCATATTATAGTACGTTCAAGCGAAACTCCTAAGTCATTTTAAATACGTTACTTAGACTTAAAGTTCTCTTTCGGTTTCAAAAAAGTATTTTCTTTTTCAATTAAACACCATCAGATAAAAATATTGAAATTTAATGACAAATTTTCAAATTTCTGAGTCATTTTTTATATTATTTTCCAGTTGAGTACGAGTATGTACCAATTTCACATTTCGGCCACCATTTTTGTTTGAGAAATGACGTTTAAAATCGCGAATGGCAGCGCGGATTAATGCGCATCTTTTGTAAATCGCTCCATCGTGCTTTTATAATGATTTACAGCGCTATGTTCATAACTGTACCTGCGAGGCGAGATGGCATAAATAATAGTGACAGCTCAATTGTAAATGATTGCTTTGATGGAGGCCTTGCTTTGTTCGAATATTTTTCTTTTGACTTTTTGAATACAGATTGGACTTTTGATATCTGTTTAAAGGAACCTTATGAATTTAAAATGTTGTAACATAACTACGTGACAAAAAAGGAAATAATTTTGTATGCGCAGAAAATATGCAGTCTGGAGATAAATACCTGACTGAGTAGCCAATTTGCCTAAGAGAGTAACTTATTTGCCTGAGTGAGTAGTTTGTTGATTTGATCAGTGAGCTCTGCATAATAATATGATGACTATTTAAAGAACAAGATTAATTGAGGAATAGACATTCCAAATGGTGTAACTGCTAATTGATATAGTCTATTTTGGTTCGACTTTCTTTTCATTTGTTTAATAATTTGTCAGAATTGGCTAATTTAAAAATAAAATCTTGGGACTAACATCGTTTGGAATTTCCACTCTTCAATTGGACTTTGAATTCCTCTGTCTTTAGGCTCTATATTCTTCTTCTTTATTACTCTACGCGTAATTTCTTACACCTGGATTTTGTTTGTTTTGATAATTCAAAATCTTGTACGATAAGTTTTAATGAGTCTTACTTATTTTTTTTTTAAACCGAAAGAGTCACAAATATTAATTTTAACTTAGTAAAGCTAGTAATACTGTACATACCTTTATTTAGGCAAAACTTGTTGACAAAGTTAAGAATAAGAAATCATCATAAACATTCTATTCTACGTACTTAATCTGTTTAGAGATAAAATAAATTTAAAGGAAGTCAAGTTACTCTATGTATACAAAATGTAATGAAAAATGCTTTGGCAAGATGGTTATGTTTTAAATTAATTTAAATAATTGGTACTTTTGATGTACATAAAAATGGTAGGTACATAGGTGGACGGATAATTAGAAACAGGGCAAGATTTTCATACAATCGAGGTCACTTTGAAGCCATGGTTCTCCGTGAAGGATTGATCGAGGGCATGATCTGATGAAGATCATCGAGAGAGTACATGGAGGACTTTCAGATAGCTATAGATATCCAACTGATCAGATGAGCCGCTTGGTAGCAGCATCGTCATGTAGAAAAAAACCTGGAAAATGGCATAAAAATGTATGAAAATCTTAAAGTTAAGGAATCATGACGAAGCTGCTCCCAAACGGCTGATCTGATCAGTTGGATATCTATAGCCATCTAAAAGTCCTCCATCTACTCTCTCGATGACCGTCATCAGATCAATCCACGCCCCGATCAATACTTCACGGAGAACCATGGCTTCAAAGTGACCTCGATTGTATGAAAATCTTGCCCTGTTTCTAATTATCCGTCCACCTATGTATATGCAAAGAAATTATGTAAATATCGTTTACAAAATGTTTAAAAATATAACCAGTTAACTTTCGCTCTAATTATTTAATGGACTTTTTGCCAATATGATACACATATTTTGTTCGTTAATTTCCAAGTCTGTAAGTTGTAGAACAAAATCTTGTTCGACATTAAATGTCAATGTAATTAATAAGTTTTTATTGCATCTTGTGTAACCTAAATCTGGAACTGAGAAATAACTTATGTAAGGTGATATTGATTTTAGAAACTTAAAAAGTTAATAATAAATGTAAGAGTTAATTAGTCATAGTATATCCTTAACTTTTAAGTTTACATTTAATAAAATGAGGTACTTTAAACCATTGTGACTATGCTTTGTGGAGATGAGATTGATATCTTCATAATGACCTACATCTACAGTCGTGAACAAAAGTCATGCCACAGAGGAATTAATAGTGGTCATGCCATATGTCAAAAAATTATGCCCACTTTTCCAACCTTTGTTCATTGCCAACCATTTTGACTATTAGTGCAACTGTTCGTACTTAGCCAACTTGTTCATTTTGCCAACATTCAAAATGAAGCTTGTGTTTTTGTTAAATTATATAATTTCTTGTATCAAGATTTATTATAAATAAACAAGCAAGCTCAGATTTTGTACATAAAGTGAAAATTGTTGGCAAAAGTTGACAAAGTGGAATTTACAAAAAAAAATTGCATTACTTTCTATCTTTAGTTTTCATTTCCGATTGTAAAATGAAAAAAAGATTTTGACAAAAGTCATAACTGCTCTAAAACAATATTTAACATGCGCATTTTTTCTCCATATAAAATAACAATCATACAAAAATGCAAAAAATGGAACGAAGCATTATTAGGCTTATAAATTAGTTTAAATAAATAATCTTAGAATTAATGTACATTTAACGAAATCCTAGCAAGAGAAACTGATAGACATTGTTTCAAACTTTTACGTAATTAAGTGAATGTACAAAAAAATATTTTTATTTATTTTTGGCATACAATTCGGCAAACGTATCACCAACGGATGGATACGCATATTATGATATTTATAGTTATTTTGTAACATTATTGTGAGTATATTTTAACGAAAATTGTTACCGGTGACGAGATATTATATCCTATAATTGGAACTCTGGAGCCAATGGCTCGTATGTTTTTTTTTCGTATGTACTGAAATAAAAAAGAAAAGCTATATATTTTTTAAGGTGGACAGATATTATTGGCAAAATAGTAAAATAATTATAGTCGCTTTCATATTGCTTGGTGCGATGAACTTTTGAAGTATACTTTGACGGGTCCGATTACTGATGAAAGTGACATGCGTAGTGGCAAAGCGTATACTTGCGAGGTTTTGGTTTGGTTACTAGACCTTCAGACATATCGTTTAATTTTTTAATTTTATTTATTAAATTTGCGGTTTATGTTGATATAGCAGCTTTTTGATGGAGATTTACATTGTCATTTTTTGAAACGAACTGTAAGAGCGTGCTTTTATTTAAGTTTCCCGTTTAAATAGACACGCCCACAAGCAGGTTATTCTATAAAAAATTTATTACAAATTATGCATTAAAATCCGCAATGTTCATTTTTTAAGAGAAACAAAAGAAAAGCGCATGTGACACTTCGGTTCCCGCCAAAAACGCCAGCATGTGTTATAATTTACACAGACTAATATTATCAGACTTGCGTGTAACGAAATATGTTAATCTGTATAATCCCACGCACCAAGCCACATGAAAAACAACGATGTATAAATTCACAGGGAACAAGACGGACCTTAATCAAATAACAAGAACACGTTAACCCACTGGCTATCATGGACTCACGTCATTAAACGACTGGGCTGTTCGCACGGTGCTGCCTTCGCCTTTATCTTTTTTTGGACAGGCTAATGACAGTTGATGGCTCGGCGCTGCAGGCGGCGTATGCGCCGGTGCCAGTCGTCGCGCCACTCCAGAAGCAAGGTCCTGTCACCAACCGCCAAGCCCGGTAACCCTGACGCGGCCCCCTCTTTTTCCACTCCTAGGATTAGGTATGACCTGTCAAAATGAAGGAGGTGTAGTAATTTGACATTTTGATTAAAGCGCATTTAAAAATGATTTACCTAGTCGAAAGTTTTTGGACATTTTAATATGCGATATCTTCGCGGATTGTGAGCCGATTTAAACGATTTTTTATTTAATGAACAGGCTTATATTTCGAGGGTTTTCCTATCCTTATGGATAGGGAAATAATGCGAAAAGAAAATTTGAGGCTATGAAAAATATCGAATGAAAAACAAAAATGAAAAATAAAAATAACTTCAAAGACAAAATGGGTTTGAATTAGTTTCACGAACGTCACCTGCTGAAAATATTGGTAGACAGGTGCCGTTAGTTGCCCGAATACGTTGGAATTTTTACTAAAAGGTATAATAGGTACTGACTTGTTAATCTTCAGCTTGGGGCACTTGCAGGCGAGGTCGTGCGCGCGCACGTAGAGCGCGGTGGTGCCGCGGCGCAGGCGGCTCCGCGGTCCGCGCTTGTACACGGCCTGCACGCTCAGCGCCAGGCGCGCCCACGGGCCCGCCGCGCCCCCCGCCACCGCCGCGCCCCCCGTGACGCCTTCCGACTCGCGCCCTACCACCTTGCCCATTATGACTGAAAACAATACACTTGGTTATTTTTATCTTTATAAAACTCCATGGTGAGAAATTTTGGGGAAGTGGTCATTTTGACATTAAAATTATAAGCGGCAATTTTGGGAAGAGGTTATATTGACATCAAAATTAAAAGCAGTCATATTGGGATGTGGTCACTTTGACATCAGATTTAAAAGCAGTCATATTGGGAAGTGGTCACTTTGACATCAGATTTAAAAGCAGTCATTTATGGGAAGTGGTCACTTTGACATTACAATTAAAAGTAGTCATATTGGGAAGTGGTTACTTTGACATTACAATTAAAAGCGGTCATATTGGGAAGTGGTTACTTTGACATTACAATTAAAAGCGTTCATATTAGGAAGTGGTCAGTTTGATGTCAAAATCATCTATCGGTAATAAGAAAGAAGTCTTTTTGGGGAAATGGTCGGAAGTGGTCATTTTGGGAAACAGTCATTATGTACCTACGTAAAGGGACGCGAGATGGTACTCACCGTAGTCTCGGCTGCAGAACTTGTTGAGGTTCAGCGTGCGGGCGCCGGCGCGGCACCGGCCGCACTGCTCCGCTGCTGCCGTTCAAATGTTACTCGTCAACACACAGATAACAACCCCCGCTTCCTAACTGCCCACCTGAGCTGTCCACCTGGGTGGGCAGTTAGGAACAAATGCTCCTAACCACCCACCTTCTTCACCTGGGTGCATGGGCAGTTAGAAATAAATGTTCCTAACCACCCATCTCGGATGACAGCTGAGACTAGTGATCCTAGACTACTAGTTTGTTCGTAACTGCCCACCCAGGGGGGCAGCTCAGGTGGGCAGTTAGGAAGCGGGGAAAACAATACGGCAGTGCGAAGAACCCAAGGTTGTCTACTACTGCTCAAAACAAAGTGTCATCGAATGTATGAAAAAGGCCTCTGGCGCTTATTTTATTTGAGTAAGTAGTAGAGCCTCAGTGGCGTCGGGGATAATACGCGGCCTATCGTATCGAAAGGTTCGAAGTTCGATCCTCGCCTGGGCCATGTACCAATGGGTTTTTTCTCGAAACATAAGTACATTTACTGACTGCTCTCGAACGGTGAAAGAAAACATCGTGAGGAAACCTGCATACGCCAAAGGAGAAATTTTTAATCGTACGTGAAGTTCACCAACCCGCACTGGGCTAGTGTGGTGGACTATAGCCCGAACGGCTCGTTGAGAGGGAAGGCATGACATGTTATTAGACTGTTGATTTGAAGTAGGTAGTATATTTAATATTTAAATGACACATATTTAACTGTGAATAATTGATAGAATAATGAATTTTGTAATGGACATGATGTAAAATAAGCCTTAAATAAAATAAATGTGTAGGTAATGATTGAAAGGTAAATTACAATAATATTGTACAAATTAATCAAAATGCAAACAAATACAAGAAAGGGTAAAAAAAGACCGAAAGACTGTCTTCTTTGAGTGGTAAAGCCATCAATACCTTAGGTAGAGCATCCAATCTCGGTATTCCGAGGTCTCGAAATACCGATATCCCGCATCATTTTCCAGTCCCGCAAGGAGCGGGATTAGGATTTGCGGGATTAGCAAGTAGCAGCATACAAACGTCCTCCCGTAGGCGCTGGCGCGCAAGTACCGACTGGCTGAATGTTGGTTGTTCATTAAAATATTTCAATTTAATTGTTATTCTAATTAAAAGTAATAAATACCATCCCCTCAAATTTTTTTTAACATAGTATTATAAATACCTCTTTACACAACACTTACAGCTCATCTTACACTTGCGGGATCCGCAAATTCCGAGATCCCGCAAATACGGAGATAACTAATAACATGCGGGATTGGATGCCCTAACCGTGGGGGAATGCTAGAGGCATGCGGTGAGGGGGGATGAGGCGAAGTGCAATGAAGGTCCACTTACTACTTACCGCGGCCCCCCTCGCCCCTCTCCTCACCCGCCTCCATCGCCTGCACCGCCGTCACCACGCGTGGGATACCTGCCCAACACACACAATATGAAATTTTAATAATTAAAAAATAAAATATACATAAATCCTTCAAACTTCAAACTGTTTATTCGTAAACATAGGTGGGTACAAAGATGGTGAAACATTAGAATGGTGTCTCTATGTTTTGCCCATTAGGCGTACGACATTAATATTGTATTGTTATTACATCATGAAAATTATTACTAACTAGCTTTTTCCCGCGGCTTCGCCCGCGTAGAAAAGTTTTTGCTATGTACATTGTGAAACAGCGCCCTTTATGTAGGTGTTTTGTTACTTAGGGGGTATTAGCGGACGCCCCGCGACTTTGTCCGCGTTAAAAAGTAGCCTATATGTTATTCCAGGATATATGCTATCACTGTACCAAGTTTCATGAAAATCTGTTCCGTAGTTTTTGCGTGAAAGAGTAACAAACATCCTCACTCACATCCTTACAAACTTTCGCCTTTATAATATTAGTAGGATTATAAATTACTAGCTGTTTCCCGCGGCTTCGCCCGCGTAGAAAAGTTTTTCCCGTGTACATACATTGTGAAACAGCGCCCTCTATATCGGCGTTTTGTTACTTATGGGGTATTAGCGTGCGCCCCGCGACTTTGTCCGGGATAAAAAGTGGCCTATATGTTATTCCAGGATAGAAGCTATCACTGTACCAAGTTTCATCAAAATCTGATCGGTAGTTTTTGCGTGAAAGAGTAACAAACATCTTCACTCACATCCTTACAAACTTTCGCCTTTATAATATTAGTAGGATTTTTAGATTACAAAATTACACACATGATCATGCACATTAATATTAATTTCATTACAGTTAAGTTAATCCAAATTCTTAAAAGTTGTCAAGAATATATAATAACAAATATAAGATTACACAAGGAACTTGATTAAAGCAGAACATAAAGATTTTTAAAAACTTAGTAGGTCATTAGGTAACAGGCACAACGTTTTTTTTTAAGTCAACTTAACAATGGATCTGTCAGGAACGATTCTATATTATAGTAGCATTTTTCTAATAAAAAAAGGCGAAATTTTTTCTTAAACACTGGTAAAATATTTATGTCTCTTATCTCATTAGGTATTCTATTATAAATTTTAGGAGCCATATAAAAAATAGATTTACGTTTAAGAGCAGTGTTACATCTAGGTAATTTTAGTTCGTGTATTCTTTGTGCGGCTAGACGTTTTGAGTTGTATGTTGAAGGGCAAAATAAATGTATATATTTTTTGACAAAAATCCCGACCTCGTAAATGTACACCCCGCTTAACGTTAGTAGTCGTAGGGATCTAAAGAAGGGTTCACAACTATCAATTTGTTTAATATTGCACATTGCACGGACGCATCTTGCCTCGTCATCTTGCTCTTGCCTACTAATATCAAAGTTTGTAAGGATGTGAGGATGGATGTTTGTTACTCTTTCACGCAAAAACTACCGAACAGATTTCGATGAAACTTGGTACAGTGATAGCTTATATCCTGGAATAACATATAGGCTACTTTGTAACGCGGGCAAAGTCGCAGGGCGTCCGCTAATACCCCCTAAGTAACAAAACGCCTACATAGAGGGCGCTGTTTCACAATATTCACGGGAAAAATCTAGTCTATACATCTTTTAATGAAATCGTATTGAAGCCAAATCTGTACATTAAATATTTTCCAAAAAAAAGTTAGTGCTACGTATTAAATATGTAAATACAGACCCAAAACAGCAGTTTTCTAAATTTTTGTATGTTTGTTTGTTCAAGCATCCGTGTGCGCGAAAATAAGGTTTCAGAGTTGGAACTCACGTATGCAGGGCGCGATGTGGCTGCGGGACTGCTGGTAGCCCTTGGCGCAGCGGTTGCAGGTGGTGCCGGTGACGCCGTCCTTGCACGGGCACTGCCCGCTGGTCTGGTTGCACGTCTTGCCGCTCGCGCCCACCGGGTGGCAGTCGCACGCTGCCGGACAACACACACCATGTTTAAGTCGTAAGATAATCAGAAAAATCGGATCTTCGCGGAAATCCTAGGATCCTGCAAAAAGCCATATAATTGGAATGTGAAAGTGTCCCTATACGATCATGCTTGCATGACATGCAACGTTTACGTGAATGTCATGCTGCATGATGGACCATCATGCTTGCTATCAATCAATACAGTGAAGCAACGTCCAGCACGTAGTTTTCATGTCATTCGCGTCCACCACTACAGCTAGACGGTCATGCATGAGTGACAGAACGTATTGCATGTCATGCCGCATGATCGTTTAGGGAGCCCATTAGAATGAATTTCGTTATATATCTAAGCATATTTCCGATGTTATAAATCTAAGCATAGATTAGCCAATCAGCGTTCAAATTTCTAATCGCCCTAACCAAACTCGAATTTTTGCAAAGCTCCTGAAAATAGCTCGGATGATAGATAACCAACTTCATTTTTAGTTTCCAATTATCCGGCTATTTGCAATCTTGTGAGGCGTCCCACACTTCGCTTGTCCACTCGTGGTCTCCACTCGAGAGCTCGTCTTCTCCAGTGGGTATCGGTTTTCCGACAGTGTGACCAGCCCATTGCCACTTCAACGTAACATTAACATAGGTTCTGATCAGAATCACCCACTGTACAAACAAACCTGCAATATTTTTACTACGTTTTGAATAAATAGTTTAAGATTAGGTCCAATTGCTAGCCAATTGCTGAATATGAAGATGAATATTAGGAACCAGAAGTGGAATAATTTCTCCCATAAGTTTATTAGTTTCGAGAATTCCATGACATTTCTACGGCCTCTACAAGCGTAGAGGCTCTACGCCAACTCGCCCAGACCCTCAAAGGCTGTCAACTCTGACATATTATAGAGATTTGTGTCACTGAAAACTGACATTTCTTGTTCCATCTCCAGTTAACACGATTTTCGCCAATCTCCCCCAGTAGGGTCGCCCCGAACTCAATTATTTCAATGTGACCCGAATCACGGTGTAGGGTTACAGTACAGTAGGTTAACTGAACTTTTATTTCGAAGTAACGTCTAGTATAGATTCATTCTAGTATAGCATTTCGATATTCGTCAATAGCAAAACATATTATCGAATTTAATATTTATTAGATTTGATTGATTTGAATAAGTATTTAATTATTTGGGCAAAGCACGTGATTGACTGATGTGTCTGTTGCTATAAGAGTATTGACATATTATTATTATTTATTATGATTTATGTAATTTGTTTTACATTCTGTGTTTTTATGCGGCTTTTGATTCATAATTTAACAGAAAATATCCGCAATAAATCCCAACCCATTCCCACTGCAATATAGGTAGATACCTAGTTTATATATTATTATATCTGTGAGTTTAGATATTTGTTGCTCAATAACGCTAAATCGCCTGAACAGATTTTGATGAAACTTGAAGTTTATCTTCATGTTGAGCAAAAGTACAAACTACTAATTATTACGCCCTAGAGCGTAATCTCAGGAATGTTCATCGAAATGAAGGGTGTTTTCCAATAACAACACTAGTCAAAAAAAAATATTTTGACGTGTCATTGTACACATCTCATGTGTAAAATTAAAGAGAAATCATGTTGGGTGTTGCAGATGATTTTTAAGCCCACTATATAGCATTCGAATATACTCGCCGGTATTTATGTAAAACACCCTTCAGTTCTGTGTCACTTCTGTACCTGCCTACACTGAACTCCAACTGACCCGCCCGGGAAATGCGACCGCTGACCTAACAGAAGGTCTGTAGTCCCAGGATTTTCACTTACTTTCATGACTGCAGATCACAAAGATGCCTGGTGCTAATGTTACTTCAGCCTCGCGCAATCTTTACAAACAATAATGGTATGTACAAACTTGATTTTTAGATGTGTTGCGCAAGTTTGCTGCGTCGCTTCTTACGCTAACACCTTGGAAGCGGTGGTAGATAAAAAATTACGTTGTATAATGTACCCAATGTACTTACATTTTACTAAGAGCGATTTTTCTAGTTCTGTAGGTATTCTTTTTTCGGAAAAATGGGATAAGTCATCTATGTAAATGCAAAGCTTAAAGCGTATCCCAGATACATGCGGCCTGCGGTAGCGGTCTACCGCAGGCCGCAGCCTCAATATGCAAACGCAGGCCGCCCGTGTCTGAAGTCTCACATACATTGCATAGGGAAGACAACAGACCGCCACGGCAGACCGCGCGTGTGCTGCGAAAGTGAAGCGATTTACCTACACTTACTCGAAAAAGATAACTCATTTTTATGATTTCAAAATAGAAACCACTCTGTATTTTAATATAAAATGGGTTCCGCCCGTTTGCAATCTTCACCTCTATAACCCCCAGAGTGTTGAAACGACTGAAATTACCATTGAACACTACATTTCGTCCTACAAAAACAAAACCCTCGTTCAAAACGTCAGCGAAAATCGACGTGAGCCATATGACACTGTCCCGTGCGTCCCCGCAATGTCCCCAACGGGTCCCCGAGGACCCATTACGCTGAAGACCCGAGACCCGAGCCGATAACCCGGCGATTTTTATGGGGAAACTGTCCCCAAGCGCTTGCGAAATGTCCTGCGGGGAAATTGTGTTTATTTTTTTCAGCTTTTATTGGGCCCTGAACCTTGCTTTGTTTTTTTTTTCAATATATTTTTCTCTGGCCTGAAAGGAAATAGATACCTACGGTAGGTATCGTAACTGCTGTTTGGAATTTTACATTGCGGCTTTACGCTTTTATGTATATTGAGTGGGGAAATAAAAAAATCTTGCATTTTAATTTTCTAATTTCTCTCTCATTGTATTATAATTAGTTTAGAAATTATTGTATTATTATGTGACTGTTTACATTTTACAACATTTTTGTTATGGCTATAGCCTAAGTATAGTTTATTTATTTATTACAGCCTATAAGGGAAGAGGCCTGTAGGTACCTAAACACGGTACCAATAGGCACCTAGATAAGAATTGACTTGAATAAATGTACCCAGTGTACTCAAATTATTATGCAATTTGGCACTGACTTATTTATAAGAACCCCAGCTTGACCCGCGTTGGTCTAAAAGCTTGCCTAAGTTATCCAACAATGAAAACCTCATTAAAATCCGTTCAGTGGTTTTGGATAAAAAGGTGAAATATTTAGTTCTGATAGTTAATTAAAAATACATAATTTAGGGATGTACGTACCTATATCTGTTGATGAATTTAGGAATTACAATCACAAAAAGTGTCTATTAAAAATGGCTCTTCAGACACAAATAAACGCAAATTACCTTATACGCGGTTGACCAGATGTGCATTTCGCAAATTACCAGATACGCAGATGACCAGATACGCGTATGACCAGATTTTGTTCTGCAAATTACCAGATACGCATATGGCCAGATTTTGTTTCGCTGAAGCTGAAAACTTTTTTGTGGGCACTCGCGCCCCCCATTATGGGGTGTAAGTAATTTTAATCCTTCAAGAAAAATTTCGATTATTTCTACAATTATGTAGGTAAGTACCTAACAACCTAATTTTACGTATGAAATTCTGGTCATCCGCGTATAAGGTAATTTGCGTTTTTGGTACTTTGCGTAATTTAAGCATTCTGGCCATTTGCGTACCTAACGGAGTTCATTCAGGTCATCTACGGGAATTTACGTATGAAATTCTGGTCATTCACGTATGGAAATTTGCGTTTCTGGTACAGTCGAGTACTATGCGTCGGTAAGAATTGTTGATACCACAGCTACTTGCCTAGATAATTTCTTTTGCAATTGTGATTTTATAGAAAAGACAATTATAAATTGCCTAACATCAGACCACTGTGGGCAAAGTGTTACCTTTCCAGGTAATATAAAACATACAAAAACTGAAATCCTTACTAGGCCCAACACTGTCAGTCGAATGGAGAGATATAAAGATGCTCTTTCAATTAAATTGCCGATTCCTGTTACTGATCAGGTGGAAATCAATGATTTCTATGTCGATTTCTTCACGACACTGTCTCAGGAATTCGGTAATATTTTTAAAACTAGGAAAATTAATATTAAAAACAAGTTTAAATTTAGTGACTGGGCAACCACTGGTATTCGGAAAAGCAGGACCAAGTTATTTGATTTGTACAACGAAAAGTCTTACAGAGTTGACGACAGATTCCATGAATATGTCAAAAATTACTCTAAAATTTTTAGGAAAGTTTGTAAAATAGCCAAGTCATATTATTTAAGTAATAAAATTAAAAATTCGGATAATAAAGTTAAAGCAGTATGGAAAATTATAAATATTGAAACTGCCAAAACTAAACCACGTGAAAATGAATATGCAATCAGAAATAATGGTAAAATAATTAATTCTAAAACAGAAGTAGCAGAGTCCTTTGAAACTTTTTTCACTAACATCCCTATTAAAACCACCGAAGCTCTGCATTCATCGCCTATTCTTGCCGAAAATTTGCTTGTAAATAACGTTACAATATGTGAAACAGTTTTTAATTTTAGACACATAAACTCTCTAGATATTATTAAGGCTTTTAAATCATTAAAACTAAAATCTTCTGAAGATCTATGGGGAATGTCTGTTAAAGTAGTTAACTCAGTTATAACGATTATTGCGCCTTACTTAGCTTTTATATTTAACATGAGTATTAATCAAGGTATTTTCCCTGACCTAATGAAGCAAAGTAAAATCATACCACTGTTTAAATCTGGTGACAAACTAGATCCCAGTAATTTTAGACCAGTGTCAGTTCTCCCCGTGCTTAGCAAGATTTTCGAAAAGATCATACTGAATCAACTGCTTTGTCATTTCAATCTCAAACAACTTCTTCACGATCGTCAGTTCGGATTTACTAAGGGACGATCAACCACCGACGCAGGAGTCATGCTTGTTAAGCATATTTTTGATGCTTGGGAAGCTTCACATGATGCAATAGGCATCTTCTGCGATCTCTCCAAAGCATTTGATTGCGTTAATCACGAAACCTTGCTACTCAAATTAAAACATTATGGCGTGAAAGACAGAGCATTCGAATTACTTAAATCTTACCTTGAAAATAGAGTACAAAAAGTTGATATAAATGGAGTTAAATCATCTGGTTCAGTTGTGAAAATGGGGGTGCCCCAGGGCTCAGTTCTGGGTCTTTTTCTTTTTCTTGTATATATAAATGACTTGCCATTTTTAATACAAAACATGTCCAACATAGTATTATTTGCCGATGACACTTCTCTGATTTTTAAAATTAGCAGAAGAGCTTGTGATCTTCCTGAGGTAAACAATACTCTCACACAAGTACTTAACTGGTTCAGCATTAATAATCTAGCATTAAATACAACAAAAACTAAATGTATTAAATTTTGCCTACCAAATGTAAGACATGTAGTTAATAATGTAACTTTAGGTACAGAAAGATTAGAATTTATCAAAAGCACGGTGTTCCTAGGTATAACTATAGACTCATCTCTTCAATGGGGGCCCCACATAGCTTCACTAGCTGGCAGACTAAGCTCGGCCGCCTACGCCGTTAGGAAAATTAGACAATTAACAGATATTGCTACTGCGAGATTAGTCTATTTCAGCTACTTCCACAGCATCATGTCATACGGCATCCTACTGTGGGGTCAAGCGGCAGATATAGAAACCATCTTTATTTTGCAAAAGAGAGCTGTTAGGGCGATCTATAATTTACGTTGTAGAGAATCATTAAGAGAAAAGTTTAAAGAAATTAATATATTAACCGTTGCCAGTCAATACATTTTTGAGAATATTTTGTATGTCCGCAAAAATATATCTCTCTTTTTGAGGCACTGTGATATGAACACAGCTTATGTTACAAGAAACAAAAACAAACTTGTACCACCACAGTTAAGGCTTAGTAAGGTCAGTAAATCATTCACGGGGCAATGTATACGCTTCTACAATAAACTACCAGAAGAAATCTTAAATATGAATGACAGAAAATTTAAGACTCACATTAAACAACAACTTTGTAAGAAAGCTTATTATAAAACAGTCGATTATCTAAATGACAAAGATGCCTGGTGTTAATGTTACTTCAGCCTCGCACAATCTTTACAAAATAATGTTATGTACAAACTTGATTTTAAAAGATGTGTTGCGGAAGTTTGTTGCGCCGCTTCTTCTTCCCAGCTCTATATAACACCTTGGAGGCGGTGGTAGATAAAAAATTGACGTTGTATAAATGTACCCAGTGTACTTACATGCAATAAAATACTTTTGAATTTGAATTTTGATAAAAAAATCACTGCATTGTTTTGTTTTTGAAACTCGTGGACTCTCGTTTCAAACAAACACGGAACAAAGTTATACCTAACTTGTTTATTTAATCTGCGACTTCAGACAGGTGTAAACCAGTTTATGGAAGTTTAGTGTATTTGTTTTACGGCGCGGCCCGCGTCACGTTTACTTATTTTTAACTTTATAACATTGTAAAGGGAAAGAAATGATAAAGATGTATACTTTGTTGTAAGTATAAAATTGGATTATTTTTGGCTTTCAAACTTTTATGGCGAAGTAAGTTTACTATCTCCTCAAAACTTGACTTTAGACCGATGAGTGAAATATCTTAAACTTAATAGGTACCTAATTAAAGTAAAACCCGAACTTGTAAGTCCTTTTTAACCAGGAAGGTTCGAATTGGCGCGCGCGCCCACCATAGAGATCTTAGCTCCATGTTTTTAACGGACACTTACGACTCCATAATATAGGTATTACAGCTTTTTTTACTCTATTATACATACATACTTAACATTCATTTTATCTTTAGCTAATTCATATTTTTATTTTTACTTTCATTGTATTCGCAAAGAAAAGCACAGTGTATCCCTCGGGTTCAAGAATTATTTAGAGTCTCTCGAACTATTGGCGCCCGACGAAATAAGTTACTTACACCCCTGGGGTAACAATGTACTATTATTTAATTTTGCAGTGCCCTAACAGGGTTCATGTGTCTGTTATATTAACTAAGATCTATAAGTTCCACATGACGTTTGCAGGCCTTCTTGTGCGTGATGGGCTTGGTGGGGTCCCGGTAGTACCCCTCCCGGCAGTAGTGGCAGTGTCTGCCGGCGGTGTAGTGGCGACACTTGAGGCAGACGCCACCGCTAGCATCGTAACTCAATCATACTAGAGGCAACTCACGTTTGCAGGCCTTCTTGTGCGTGATGGGCTTGGTGGGGTCCCGGTAGTACCCCTCCCGGCAGTAGTGGCAGTGTCTGCCGGCGGTGTAGTGGCGACACTTGAGGCAGACGCCACCGCTAGCATCGTAACTCAATCATACTAAAGGCAACTCATGTTTGCAGGCCTTCTTGTGCGTGATGGGCTTGGTGGGGTCCCGGTAGTACCCCTCCCGGCAGTAGTGGCAGTGTCTGCCGGCGGTGTATATAGTGGCGACACTTGAGGCAGACGCCACCGCTAGCATCGTAACTCAATCATACTAAAGGCAACTCACGTTTGCAGGCCTTCTTGTGCGTGATGGGCTTGGTGGGGTCCCGGTAGTACCCCTCCCGGCAGTAGTGACAGTGTCTGCCGGCGGTGTAGTGGCGACACTTGAGGCAGACGCCGCCGCTCGCGCGACCAGACAGCTTGTACAGCTCCATGTTGAACCGGCAGCGGCGCGCGTGCCCGTTGCAGTTGCATTCTGAAATATAAACGACAATTTTAAACTTCAAGAAAAATGCGTTGTTGTGTTTGTTGCTTAACCAAGCTGTAACGGCTGAACGGATTTTGCTGAAACTTGGCACAGTGTTAGGTTACATCCTTAAAATACATATAGGGTACTTTTTAACGCGGTGGAAGTCGCAGGGCATCCACTAGTTAGTACAAAACAAAATGTCATGAAACCTCCTTCAGCCAAGTCGGTTTGTCCGATCGATCGGAGTTCATTGAGTTCCTTGAGGTACTTCCAACCGTGTTGTTTATTTCCAAATCACGTCCCAGCGCTACGGACTGTTAAACATATCCACCTGTTCAAGTGAGATCGATGGCGCGGTCCGGCCGCGACCCGTGTCCGGGCATTAGCCGGTAACGAATGGCGCTATTTGCCAACTGTTGCCGGTTGCGACCCGCACCCGGCAAATGGGGCCGATTAATATGAGCTCAACACATACACTTGTCTTGTATTATATAGCATAAACCTTCGCTAGAGAGCTATGCTCGGAGTTTCCCTGCGAGATCGAATCAGAATTGAGGCGATCCGCAGGAGAACCAAGATCACCGGCAGAGCTCAAAAGTTGAAGTGGCTGGGCACATCGCTCGTAGAACTAACGGCCGTTGGGGCAGAAAGGTTCTCGAGTGGTGACCACGTATCGGAAGACGCAGCGTAGGCCTCCCACTAGGTGGACCGACGATCTAGTGAAGGTCGCGGGACCCGGCTGGATGTGGTGAGCGCAGGACCGGTCGTCGTGGGGATCCCTGGGGGAGGCCTTTGTCCAGCAGTGGACCTACAGACGGATATGATGATGAAACCTTCGCTATCATCTTACAAAAGGACCCAAGTGTCGGCTCCGATCTGATTCATTCTGTCTGAATATTCTTATTCTTAGACAGGGTGGCGGTCTCTGTACCGAGACTCCACGAAAACGGGAGTTTCGTGCAATTCCCTCCCCCCCCCCCCCCCCCGTGAGCTGTCAGTTCGGCCATCCCAACTCCTTGAAGTAGTATTAATCTCATTGAAAATTATATAATAAAGAATACAAGGCGCGAAAAAATGTACTATCTCATTGAAAAGTGGGCTAAAAAAACATGACTGTCTAACAAAGCGTCATAACTCGTAAAAGTCGGCTCGTCCCATGCGCGCGCGCAGACCCACTACATTAACCTGTCAACGCGCATGATGTAGCTGAAAACATAACCCTATTACACTCCACAGATGTGGCGTAAAAATATTATAATAGCTTCGCTTTGTAGTCAGAGGGTTGCCAGATGCAAGCGTTGTACAGGTTAGGCCGTTTGCGGGAATTAATTTATTGTAATTACTGTACCTGCGAATTCAACAAAGGTTGAAATATCGTTTCATAAAAATCTTGTGTCTGTTTTAATACCTACTGTAATCGAGTTTTAGTAGCTTTATATTTTATCGAACTTTTCAACAGATTGTTGGTAGAAAGTCCGATTTTAAAAGCGAGTTATCATCAAATTCGTTTTGGTTTCGCATGAATCAAAAAATTTTGCCACTTTAGACATTTCTTGTGGTTTCGCAAGCTTCTTTCCCGGCGGGAAATTTTTTGGCAGGAAATTACAAAATCGTAGCAGCAAGGACTCTGTACTCTGAGGACTTAATTTAAAACACCATGAAATAAAATGGAAAAAACAGATTAGGTCAAATATTTGGATGTTAATTATCTGGATAAAATAAACAAATGTAACATTTTAAATTAAATTTCGTTTACATTTTCGTGTTCATTTATTACTTTTGGTGGCCAGTTAACATATGCCTATAATAGTAGGTAACTACATGCCACTGTCACGTAGCCACTTTCGGAGGCTAGAGGTACATTGGCAATATACGTAGTCGAAATATTTTATTAGTTTATTTTAAATAATCCCATCCCCTTAGTCCAGACGACCACATTTGGTCATCCGGCTCGAAGGACCAAATGTGCCCACATTTGGTCCTTCGAGCCGGATGACCAAATGTGGTCTGGACGAAAGAGAATGTGATTGTATTGTATTATATATATTATGGGATTGGAGTAATAAGCTGCTGCAGGCCAGAATCGCCGACAATAATATATGCCCCACAAAACTGGTCCGTCCGTTCGTTCGTTGGTTCATAGATTGGGTTCCACTGGGCCATTATTCGCCGGCACGCGCGTCCGTCAGCCTTCAATGAGCCGGGAAAAGTAGCAGCGGAAGCGCGCGCGCACGTCTCTAACGAAGGGGGACCAGCTATTACGAGAAGCACGGACAGAAGCGGGACCTTATTAGGAAGTTGTAGGTGAATTTTGGTAACGTCAGTCTTCTATTATCGGAAAAAAACCAAGCGTGCCAAAACAATGTGCGGTATCCGTCAGTTTTAGTTTAATTAAAATATATTTATATCGGAAAATAATATTTTTTTCTTGATTTTTTTATATCATTCCCAGGCATTTTTACATGTATATTCCAAGTTTCAGCTCAACCGGTTCAATATTTTTCGAGTTATCTGCTGAAAAGACCGACATAAAATCTGCTTTGAGGTTTCCAAATAAATGGGAATAACTCATTATGTTACACTGCATTTTGCCCCGCCAGACCAATAAATACCGGGCCCTTTTTACATTACCGATATTCATTCATTCAATTTTGACATTTTAAAAATGTACCGGAATTTCTTTATTCTCTAATCTTCTTTATTCTTCGTTTCGTTCTGTAGGTCATCGGGGAGCTGTCGGTAGTGGACCACTCTGCGAGTACCGGTCCGCAGTCACCACGGCATTTTGTGTCAATAAATCTGTACCGGAACCGCGTACCGGAAAACGCAGCGCCAGGCCTCCCGCAAGATGGACCAACGATCTGGTGAGGGTCGCGGGACCTGGCTGGATGAGGTTAGCGCGGGACCTGGCATCGTGGAGATCCGTGGAGGAGGCCTTTGTCCAGCAGTGGACGTCTACAGGCTGATATAATAATGATGAAACTATACACCATGGTCACCCTACACCAGAGCTAACGGTCCCAAGGGACTCGCACGTGTCGGGAAAGCAGCACCGAACACAACCTGAAGGTGAATTTACTACTCAGCTTGGTGCATTCTTAAATCATTTCGACTATGTTAGGACGCGTAAGCTGAAGTGGCAGTGGGCAGGCCACAGCAGGTTCATGAACATAATGCTTTCTGTAATTACGTCAGCTCTTTAATTTATTTTTCATGCATTTTGAATATAGTAAGATTTTAAATTTAATTTAGACTAGGTTTTCACGAAAACCTATTTGATGATAAAACGAAAAACTTTTCATAGGTTATCAAATTACACCATGTGATCATCAACAGCCTATTATCATGTCTCCACTGCTGGGGCTTAGGCCTACCCTCTCAACGAGGGCGGTCGGGCTATAGTCCACCACGCTAGCCCAGAGCGGTTTGGCGGACACCGCATGTACTTTTATGTAACTGCCAAAGTTTTTGAAGTTAATTTTGCAAGACTTCCTACTAATATTATAAAGGCGAAAGTTTGTGAGGATGTTTGTTACTCTTTCACGCAAAAACTACGGAACGGATTTTGATGAAACTTTACAATAATATAGATTAAACATCAGAATAGTACATAGGCTATAGATGCATCCGGAAAACATTCCTACGCGGGCGAAGCCGCGGAAACAAGTTAGCAGGAAGGTATACAATAAGCTGCAAACAATCGTGCCGACTCGTATCGTGAACTTCCCGTCGAGTCTATGTGATGAAGCCTTAAATTGGCAATCTTGTTAGTCTACTTGACCAATCGCGAGGTACTTGGCTATGTCTTGAGGGTCTGTCTTGAGGAAGCGTCCTTTGATCGGGCCTCGTCAGCTCGAGACGTGCTTCACAAATCATTGGAGAATTGTCGCAAATTCAATGAAACACTCCAAACCTGCTTTGAATCACTTGATCTTAATGCTTATTGGCTTTGAACCTTGTATTACTAATCAAGTTTTAGAAACAACACTAAGCTTTATCGATACGGCTTCGTAAAGAAATAAAACAGCCAGATGGTCTGAGAAGTCGATAAGGTCTACCTTAAATTCCATTCGTAACTGTTTTTTGCAAATATGGTTACTGAACTGGGTACGTGTTTTGTTCATTTTTACAACCGTTTCAAAACAGGATATAATGTTGTATGAGTTTTTAAAATAGAGGCAAACCGGTAATGATCGCAGAGGCAAACATGCCGAAACTCGATTCCTGATTCGTAACCAATTTCGACAATGGAGACAAACGAAAGTATTCCTATGGAAGTTTCGTTCATCATCATCATATCAGCCTGTAGACGTCCACTGCTAGACAAAGGCCTCCCCCAAGGATCTCCACGACGACCGGTCCTGTAACCTTACGGCAATTTTCCCCCCATGGAAACAACGATAATTTCGAGGTCTGAAATTTTCGAGGGCATTCTTGTGTTGTATACATACAGAAGATTTAATAACAGACAGATGTAACGTAATTTACGAAATCACCCCGTAGCTAAGCAGCGGCACATGTAAGGCGTAACAGCCCGAAGCAAAGCCCGGCGTCGCCAACCCCCAACTAACAGCATTAACTCGAGCGAGAGAACGGCAAATTGCCACACTCGACTTAACGAGTTTATTAATTCAATTAATCCTCCGAATTGATATATAATCGCGTAATTACTTTGAGCTCGCAAAGGTTGCGCGCCCCTGACTTCATTGTCGTGTGACAGTACATATTAATTAACCATTTCTAGATCCTGGTAGCTTAGTTGTTTGTGCACCCGTCTCAAGTATCCTAGGTTCAAACCTTGGCTCGCATCAATGACATTTTAGGCACTTAAGTATCTACCTACGTCTGTTATAATACCCCAGGCTTGACGGTAAAAAATAATATTGTGAGGAAACCTGCATAAGCCAACGATTAGAATTTCTATTCTATATGTGAAGTCCACCAAAAAACGGATTGGTACACCGTTGGTGGACAGGGGTTCGCCTCCCTAAGAAGAAAAGAAAACCATTAGCTTTAAATATTGTATTGAGAAGAGCGTCAGTGGCGTCGGGAATAAGACGCGGCCTATCATATCGAAAGGTCCGAAGTTCGATCCCCGGCTGGACCTGTGACTTTTTTTCTCGAAACTTAAGTACATTTAGTGACTGCTCTCAAACGGTTACGGAAAACATCGTGACGAAACCTTTATACGTCGAAGAAGAAATTTTTAGGCGCATGTGAAGTCCACCAACCCGCACCGGGCTAGCGTGGTGGACTATAGCCCGAACGCCCTCGTTGAGAGGGTAGGCCTGAGCACCAGCAGTGGGGACATGCTAATACGCTGTGATTGTGTGAGTATAAGTAGGCTGGTTTCGCAAATCTTCTCAGCAAATGAAAACAGCTTAGATTTTCCGCGGTAAGTTGTATTTACATTGGTAAAAAGTAGCACCACAGCTCAAGGATGCTGCACGCAAATTTTTAAACAATATTTTTGATATAAATTTATTTTACGAAAACAAACGCGTCAGAAACGGAAAAAATTCCATCAAAATCTATTGATTACACCAAAATTGTTTTGGAGTGCAAACAAAAACGGAAATTAAATATTGCCTTCGGCTGGCAGATACAGGGTGTTTCATTAGATTTTTTTCAGGGTGACCACAAAATGTTAACGAATTTAACAAAGCGTGTTATTATGTAACTTTCTAGAGTTTTACTTTTCAGCAATTGGAAAAAGTAGGTATTTTTTACTATCACTATTACTCATATCAATTCAATTCAATACACTTTATTGCACATTTAAAAAATCACAGACAAAAAAGAAAAACAGATACAGTAATGTGCATCTAGGCGGTCTTATCGCTAAGAGCGATTTGTTCCAGATAATCTTTACTCGATGTAGTCTATCAATATTTATTGTCCACTTCTGCACTTGAAGTTAAGTAACGCTGGGCAGACGTGTCAATTTAATATTGGGCACTAAAATTATAAATTTGGTATGTACAAAAAAAAAGTAAACCTTGGACTTACATAATATGTACCTACATAATAGGTACCTACTTACTTAAATACATACAGAATTACATTCAGAAGATTATTACAAAACAAAGACATTCCATTCCGGACTGAAAGCGCCCTAATTTTGTTTTTATTTCCATAGTAACGTATTCAATCACCCTGTATAATGTGAACGGGCGGCTCTCATCGGCAGCCCATCATTCACTCAGACGTTGATTGACAAATGAGGGCTCACGCAAATTATGAACGGTATTTTTTTGGAAAAGTGATTAATTTTCACGTTTGTTTTGAAAACATGTCAATTTTTACAAAATACCTTTCTTTTCTTTCTTAGAGGTTATAAAAGAACATACAGAGTAAGGGTTACTTTTTGATAAAACGATCTTAGTCTCGTACAGTCGACCGCACGTCAGTGGAAGCACTTTCACCTTGAGCTGGCCTAGACTATTAGGGTTCAATACTACGAGATGAGTTTAGCGCAGGACCGGTCGTCGTGGAGATCCTTGGGGGAGGCCTTTGTCCAGCAGTGTACGTCTACAGGCTGATATGATGATGATGATGAATACTACGAGAGACCAGTTTATACTGGTTTTGTTTCCACTGACGTGCGGTCGAGCGTACAATCTCAATAACCGTTTACCAAAAAGTGTATCTACCTAAATCCAAAAATTTAAAAAATATCCTATTATTTATTAAACGGTAATTCATTAGGGCACTTTATCAAATATACTGATACGTCATGAAAATACCTATGGGGTTGTCCAGCTGTGTGATTCTGTAAAGTACGAATTAAATCTCGAGCATCACATCGCAAGTCACTTCACTTCACATCCGATCATGAAAGACCTTGATGTCGCATTGTGTAAACAAATACAAGCTACACAATAAACACTTCACTTGCGAAGTAAAGTGAGTATTGAACTGTGAATCATTGAGTTAGAGACCGATCTCACTGCGGATTCAGGATCGAGTTGCAAAAATACGCTTACAGAATAGCAAGGCAGTACGCAGTTGAGAGGGTAGGCCTGAGCACCAGCAGTGGGGAGATTAATAGGCTGTTGATGATGATGATTGGCTCCGGCCTTATATATCCTATCAGCAGCTATAGTTTTATTTTATTTTTATATTTTTCATGTTTAAAGTTTTATTTAATAGTACCAGGTGTGTTATATAATATTAATAGAATAACAATAAAAAACTAAAACTGAACTTACAAATAAATTATTTAAAAAAAACCCTCGAGTCTCCCCACCGCTGGGAGGTGCCCAGAAGGCTGGCGGCATTACCCCGCTGGATTGTGAGGCTGATCCTCTGATTTTTACTAACAAAAATGGATCTGGAATCTGAATAAATGAATTTGAATTGAATATAGTTCACCACGCTTACTCAATGCGGGTTGGTGGACGTCTTCCATACATTTTTATACATTACAACGGAGCTTGCACGAGACCCGCCAGTGTGTTCCGGCGTTAGGGGATAAAATCGAGGTTTTATCACCCTATCTATAGACTCTTCCGGGGTTTGTACAGCGCATTCCTGCAACGAGATCAATTTACACACAAACCTTGTAGTATTTATTCTGCGGTGCAAGCCAGCTAAACTAGCACTCGAAATGCTAGTCGGCGAGCAATCCCCGATGACTCGGCGGCCGAGTCGCAAGAGGCTAGGCTCGGATGAATAAAACATGCAGCAATTGGACGAGATGGCAAATGCGAGCCGCGGCCCAAGGTGATAGAGACTTGGGGCCTCTTGCACCGCTTGCTGATAAGTCCCAGATACACCCTATCTGCAGATTATCTGACAGATAGCCTATTTTTTTGTTTCACAGGTATCCGACTGCCTTATTTGTCAGATAAACTAACATCAAGATCAAGTGGTTGTTTTTTTCTGGCAGATATTTTATCAGAGACTTGAGGTGTGATACACAAAAATATTATTAGACAGATTTATCTGACAGATAATTTTATTTGTCTGATTACTATCTGTAACAATATCAGCAAGTGGCGAAAGAGGCCCTTAGACTTGAATAGTAGTAATAGTATTTTGTGCAACCGTAAGATTGGTATTTGTTGTTTGAACGCGCCAATCTCTGGAACTACCAGTCGGATTTGAAAAATTCTTTTTGCATTTGATAGCCTAATTCTTGGAGCACGTTATAGGCTATTCCACATCACGCTACGGCCCTCAGGAGCCGAGCAAAGAGACAAAAGGTCAGAGAGAACGCTAATGCGTCGCGGGTGGGTCGGGGGCCGCTGATAATCCGATTTTTTTACATTAAACAGGACACAGCTGCGGTAATGAATAATGCTTTTTAATAAGAATGCACTGTCTGCCAACAAACTGCATTAAAGTTTTGCGGATTTATTGTAAACAAAGACCACCCAACCGATTGACGGCGCATGAGAAGGCGACAGCGTTCACCGAACATAATGCCATCTCCGATTAGGTATATTACCGGCATCAAGCCATAAATTGTTTTAGTGTGAGTTTGATTTTGCCTAAGGTAAGACACAAAGTCCCCTTGTAACACAAATAACTATTGCGGGAGCTCTTACCGTAGGCAAAATCAAACTCACACTAAAACAAGTATGGCTTGACGCCGGTAATATACCTAGGCGATGGCCTTATGTTCGGTGAACGCTTTCGCCGTTAATGCGCAGTCAATTGGTTGGGTGGTCTGTGATTGTAAACAATCCATGTTTGCTGGGAATAAAGGATTTTTTTTAAAATCCAACAATCAGACCTGTCAGGTATCAGCAGCCGACAGTACAGTAAGTACAGACTTACCAAGTAATCTGTGAACTGAAGGGTGACTCTGCCATTGTTCAAGCCCGTCATTCTATACATTTTGTTCCGGCGGCTGAATCACATTCTGCGTAGTTTCTGATCCTGCCACTTCACAGATAACTTGGTAGATCTCTAACGTTGTCTCCGCTTCTCGCCACAGAGCACAGAATGCGCATGCGCGGTCGGTTACATAAATTTCCAACCTCCTTGCGCTTGGACCACCGTCGCTACCTCGCAAGGAATGCATTGATTTCTCCGCAACTAATACTGAGATACGGCAAATAAATATTACATAGCACCAAATGGAAGCGTATATTATGGTTTTTCAAAATTAAATCAAACTATGGCATTTGACTGGCCCGTTGGCGTAGTGGTAGTGACCCTGCCTACTGCGCCAAAGGTCGTGGGTTCGATTGCCACCCGGACAAACATTTTGTGTGATGAGCATAACTGTTGGTTTTAGGATTCTGGGTGTTTGTATGTATATCAGTTGTTGAGTACCCATTTACAAGCTTCGGCTTATTTTAGAACTAAACAGCCGTGTGTAAATACAAACATTATTAAAGGTACAGTCGACCCCACGTCAGTGGATACACTTTGACCTTGAGCTGGTAGCCTATTAGAGATTCAATACTAAGAGAAACCAGTTTATACTGGTTTTGTTACCACTGACGTGCGGTCGACCGTACAGATACAGAGAGTATAGCAATCACTAAAAAAATTGCGATTAATCATCTAGTTTTCTTAAAAAAGATAAAACAAGAGTATATCCGCTAGTGCAAGCTGATGACGATGATTCCCAGGTCACTGGCGTTTCCCCCCTTTTTCGTTTCCCCCCCGAAACTAATCATTTAATTATATTTTCGATTCTCCCCGAAGTTAAGAAATAAGTATACAGTCAAGTGAGAAAGTGCAACTTCTGGCGGGTCAAACTAACGAAGGGTCACCACTAACTAGTGGTATATGTATTTAATTACTTCGTGTCTACGCGAGTATAAAGTTATTAAATTTCTACCTAATAGTTAAGATTTTAATGAGTTTATCGTAAAATGGTAATGTATAGGTTAGGTACTGTCAAAATGTACAGAGGAGTGGAAAAGAAAATTTAGAATTGTTTCTACAATGCATGTATGAATCGCTAATATCGGTATATGTGTATCAGGGATGGAAATACCGGTATTTTGGTTTACCGGTACAGTCACCTTGCTCTTATATCAGAGACAACACCGGTATTTTCTCTACAAGCACCGTTAAGTATATCCTTTTCGAAGCGGTACCATCACCTAAGTTAAGTATTTTTTTATTCTCCGGAACGAGGAACGCTCCAGGCTGTACCTTGACAACAGGAGATCTTTGCGGTTGGCGGCAGACAACATATTATAAGATCTATGATGCTATCTTATCAAAATTGGTCATGTAGCTTATGATGTATGGTAAAGGTTGTCTGGAAAAAATCGCTCTTAGCGACAAGATGATGTGCCTAGATTTGCTTTATTAGGTATCTGTTTTTTTCTTTTTCTCTGTAATTTATAAATGTGCAATAAAGCGTATTGAATTAAGTGTTTTTACCTAAAGCTTGTAATGCCAGTTTCATGCTAATCTCGTTGCAAAAACACTAACCTCTTTTTGCAGTGTATTGAATTGTTGTATGACGTAGGGTTTTATACAATCGGCTCCTAGTCAAGCACAAATAGCAACGTTTGGTGAAAAGTTGTTTCTGTATAGATACCGGTAATGGTACCGGTAATAGAAATACCGGTGTTCACTTAGATACCGGTACCTGACTAACAGGATATTCAAATGCCGGTATTTCAGGTAAACGACCGATACTTTTGACACCGGTATCAAGCCTAGCATGGGAGGAGTTTTTAAAATAATATCCAACCACTTTTGTCGTCGACTGTGGTATTTCAAGACGTGTCTCCTCGATTTAATAACACAAGTTTGGTAGTTAATTTCAAACCGGAGATAGCCCCGTCTCGATGGGGGCTTATTATGTGTCTCGAAAGTGTGAGAAATATCGTTATTTCGGTAATAATCGATACTTTAGCGTGCTTTGGCGCCATAACCATCGCTGTTCGGGGATATCGAGTTGTTTTTATTAATATGTTAACCTTAGATGAAACCAAGAATGAAGATACGGTACTATCTTGCATTGCATAAACGAAAACTATAGGCTCGGCGCACGACTGCGTCTTTAGAGCACTTCACTCTCACAATTTATAAAACGAGGATAAATGTCATTGGCTTTTATATTTTGCAAATTTTACTATGTTACGTTATGATTAAGCTAAGCTGTTGTTGTCCCAAATAAATAAAAAAAAACAAAAATAAAAAAACTCTGCCGTGCAATTTATAAACACAGAAGGACATTTGACAGTTTTGAGTAAAACGCCTTTGAAAATTTCAATGCAATTCTTTATTGCGTCCATAATTGTAGTTGCATGGTGTACTTTTAATTAAGAGAATCACATTATGGACCCTGATTAGGGCACAGCATCAGAAATAGTAGAAGAGAGGAGTTATTGTTGTTTAATTAAAGTCATTACTTACCATTTGATTGTTTCCACTGACGTGCGATCGACCGTACGTTATACTACCAAAATAAACTTTAAAAATCCACATACAAATTTAAAGCGTAAATAAAATTCATCATAATGGTCTCCATAATTAAATTTTCTCCAAAAATAACGTCTCCCCTAAAACGGCAAGACCGTACGAGAATTTGTCCAAAAGTGCGTTATTCGCATTAAAATAATGACTCGCTTTGATCGGGCGCCGTCGACTAAGAGAATTTAATATGCAACCTTCCGCACTTCAAAGGGGAATACGCCAAAATAGAAATTAAATACAGCGCGTGGTACAAGGTAAGAACGTCCAGAAATCGGGTACTTCCCAATTGTCTTTGGACCTGTGACGGCATAGCACTGTGGCGACAGAGAAGTGTGAAGTCATAGAACTGTGACGTCATTGAACTATGACGTCCTAGATAGAACTGCGACGACATAATAAAACTGTGAGATCGTCTTATAACTGTGACAGCATAGACCTATGTATGACGTCATGGAACTGTGTGACGTCATCGAACTGTGTGTCGGCATAGAACTGTGACGGCACAGAACTGGGATTTCTATAGAACTGTGACGTCATTGAACTGTGTGACGTCATGGAACTGTGTGACGGCATCGAACTGTGTGACGGCATAGAACTGTGACGACGTAGAACTGTGACGGCATAGAGCTGTGACGACGTAGAACAGTGAAGGCATGGAACTGGAATGTCATAGAACTATAACAACGTAGAACCGTGACGGCATAGAACTGTGACGTCTAGAACTGTGACGGCATAGAACTGGAACGGCCTAGAACTGTGACGTCATGGAACTGTGACGCCAAAGATGTTACGATTTAACAGATAGTTATATTATGTAGATCGAATATCGGGTTTTGTGTACTCGCTAGCAAAATCTCCGTACATAAGCATTATTAGTATTTGTTCACGCTCACAGTTCCACCATTACACCACTCTCCCATACAGATAATATTATTCCACTCATACATTTTTGTATTTTCTCAGCAAATCTAGATCGATCTGGCTGGACTGAGCATTTTTTTACTTAGAAGCTTTTATTTAACTTGGTATCTTGTTCGTTTGTCAAAATGTTTAAAAAACTTTAAAGGTTTTTACGGTTTGCGTATCCGGTTTCATCACCATCTCAGCCCTTTAGCGTCCACTGCTGGACATAGGTCTTCCCCAACGAACGCCACCACGTTCCGCCACCGGTTTCAGGGATCCCTAACAATCCAAACGGTAACGGTATTAGGGCGATGTTGCACTCGACAATCGAGTCACGCGCTTCGTTAGGCTGCGCATACACCGCTCGGGGTAAAGTCAATACTAGCCGAGAGCATCCCAGGTATGTTTCTGTATCTATTGCAAAGTTTAGCTTACTACTTATACCTACAAATCTAGCGGCATACCTACCTACAAGTCAAGTCCTGATCAAAAAAGCAAGCTTTCGCCAGCGGAAATTCTAGTTCATAACCAAATAACCAAAGCACGCTAGATGGACCGACGGGCGTGTTCCTCGTGGCCAAACTTGATTGCCAAACTAGTTTGGCCATAGGGAAACTTAATTCCTCGTAGCCAAGCTACAAGTAATAACACACTGCATATGCATGCCCTTCTATCGCATCTTGGCCATGAGGAAACTTAATGCCTCGTAGAATTAAGATGCCTCACATCCAAAATTGGTTGCCTAGCTAGTTCGGTGCACGTACAGTCGACCGCACGTCAATGGTAACACTTTGACTTTGATCTGACCTAGCTTATTAGAGAGTTTCAAAACTATGAGAGGTTTTTTTTAATTAGTGGTCCTGTGAGAACAGTAGACCTCTCGAGCCCATAAAACCAAAAATTAGCACTTTAAAGCTTAATATTTCGGAAACGGATCCCTGAATCAAAAAATGGCGCCCGCAATATTTTTGACACACCTATCCAACGATACCCCACACCATGGGATTTAAAAGAAAAAAATCATTTTCTCTTTACGTGGGTACGTACTAATAACAAAAAAAAATGCCCTCTTTGTCTGCGTGATTAATTTGTACCTATGCCAAATTTTCATCAAAATCGGTTGAAAAATGCGACCTGTAGAGAATTACAGACAGACAGACGGAAGCATTTTTGGCCAATCTCGAAACTGAGACGCTTCGCTCGCTCGGTTAATTTATTTATTTATTTCAAGTGACAGAGACTCATACAAATTGTTAGTAATAGCTACCAGTTTTTACCGGTTACACCGGTTGCCGTCTGTCGTGCATGCAGGAGTGGGCCGCCAGGATCCTCGGTCCGCTCGCCGCGGTTCCTTATTCTATTTAAAGCCTGACTTTACGAGCTCGTAACGTGTAAACTACAGGGTTCACCTGCGCGTGCGCACGTACAGTCGCCAACTACAGTGTTACATCGCATCTACACCACAGAACATGAAACGTCTTTTAAGCGTAACACAGACAGGGCGGCGGCGGCGGTGCGAAAGCGTTGCGGTAATTTTTTGTAATGTTCGAAATAGTATGAAGCCCTTCACATCAAAGCGGCGCAGCAAACGAAGAATTCGTAGTTGGCAACTGATTTCCCATAAGTCGAAACTCAGTTGCAATGGCTGTCGGAAAGAAGAGATAAGTTTATTGTTAGCTATATAACCAAAGTTTTATAATTACAATTTCATTGTAAATTTTTTTATACCAATAACATGCTACTTGAAATTTTATGTAGAGATTACAGCCAATAGTAAGAGTCGGATAAAAGTATATCAAATACAATTTTGAGTTAATACAATGGCGAAATCGAACAAAAAAAAACGAAGCGAGTAAGCACCTCTGCACGCGATGCTACTCCAGCACCTGCGCACGCGCCGCGCCGCCGAGCTTGCCCCCTACCAACAGGGTTGCCACACCATATAGGTACTTAAGGAAATCCTGACAGATCTGTCTGTATCTGGTCAGAATCAGAGTGGCTCGGACTTTTCGGTTCACGTTTCGGTTCTTCGAAAAACATCGTGAAGAAACGCCGAACATTTTAGTTTTAGTGTTATTCTTATATATTATTTTTGTATTTTATTTTTATATTAATTTTCTGTAGTGTATATTGTATAGGTATGGGTTTTTTATACCTGGTAGGCAGCGAACTTTAATATGTAGTAGGTCTTTTTGTATGTTACTAATATTATCTATGGACAAAGTCTGAATTAAATTATTTGAATTTGAATAAAATATTTATTATTATTATTATTAGTAGTCCACCAAAACCGCACAGGGGCTCCGTTGGTTAGACAACAGGGTTTGGCACAAGTCACAACAGATCTCGAATGGGTCGAAATGTCGCCAGTTATTTCTGACCCGCTAACAAGATACCTAAGATACGCTAACAAGATACCTAAGATACGCTAACAAGATACCTAAGATACGCTAACAAGATACATAAGATACGCTAACAAGATACCTAAAATACGCTAATAAGATACCTAAGATACGCTAACAAGATACGTAAGATACCCTAACAAGATACCTAAAATACCATAACAAGATACCTAAGATACCCTAACAAGATACCTAAGATACGCTAACAAGATACCTAAGATACGCTAACAAGATACATAAGATACGCTAACAAGATACCTAAAATACGCTAATAAGATACCTAAGATACGCTAACAAGATACCTAAGATACGCTAATAAGATACCTAAGACTACGCTAACTGGCAAACTAAAACTCTACGGGGGTATAATAAACCTTCCTACTCCAATTTAATAATCGGAGTTATCCACTATTCAAGCTTCATTGGTAACCAAATCAATGAGCAGCCCATCACAAAGCCGCGATGCAGTTTTCGTTTCAATGGGTTTTGAATGCAAATATCTAAAACCGACTGCCTACACACGACACGATTCCGGACCGGATCCGCAAATCGAAGGTCGATCTACACAGTTAGGGTTATTTTAGTGCCATCATTTTTTGACAGGTTTGGATATGTGATGGAATGACATTTAACTTAATATGGCGTACAAGTGTTAAGTCAGGCAGGTCCTTAGATTTAGGGCCTCTTACACCGCTTGCTGATAAAGTCCCAGATACCCTATCTGCAGGTTATCTGACAGATAGCCTGGTTTTTTGGTTTCACAGGTATCTGATTGCATATATTTTATATAGTTTATCACACAGATTTATCTGATAGATTTATCACTAAGATTACTATCTGTAACAATATCAGGAAGTGGTGAGAGAAGCCCTTAGGATAAAAAAATTAAGTCTATGGGCAGGTCACATCAATCTGTCACAGAACCGAAAGTCGTGCAGCGTGGGACGTCCTCCGCCACCAGATGGACCGCTGACCTGAAGAAAGTAGCTGGAAGCGCCTGGATGCGGGATGAGGACCGGGTGGTGGCGTGCATTGGGGTGCCTTTGTCCAGTAATGGACATTTGATGACTTTGGCAGTTACTACATAGGCTGTAATATTACAAGAAATTTGAGTTTTTTTTTAATTTTTCATATGATTTTTATTCTTCCGTCAAAGTTTATTTTGAAAGATATTAAATAATTTCCCCGTTCCTTTGCCTCTTTACATGTTTTTGTTGCACTGGAAATATTTTTGCGTAATTTTATTAATAAAAAGTGAATCAAATTCACAGTCTATACGTCCCTCTGAGAGACAGAGGCCAACTTTTAAACGTCTATCTTGTAAAACATTTACCTAACCAGTTTTCAAATCGGTTATTGTAAAGCGATCTTTGAAAATGACTATTCATTCATTTGTAACAAATTATCGCAAATGCACTCAAAATTTCGTCTCGCACCGCGTTTATTTCGCAATTAGTGAGGGGCCGTGGTTTGCAATCACAACCATAGTCTAGTCGGTCGATGGTTCAAACCCGGGACGCGTAATTACAAGTGCCGAAGCCACACAGACACCCCTGTATCCATCTGTTTGTTTCTTTGTTTGTCAAAGTCAAAACTATTTTATTACATGTAAGTACACTGGGTACATTTATGCATCAATTTTTTATACCACTGTTTGTTTGTTTGTTTGTTTGTTTGTTTGTTTGTTTGTTTGTTTGTTTGTTTGTTTGTTTGTTTGTTTGTTTGTTTGTTTGTTTGTTTGTTTGTTGGTTTGTTTATTTGAACGCGATATAATCTCTGGAACTACCAGTCGGTTTTGAAATATTCACAGATATGGTATATCTATGGTTGTGGAAATATTCTTTTTGCATTTGATAGCCCAAAGCTTGAGGAAGGTTATAGGCTATCAACATCACGCTACGACCCATAGGAGCAGAGCAAAAAATATTTTCTTTAGCTAGTCGGTGCGGCCGTTTTAGCTAAAATTGTGTTACCAGACAGGTTGGTGGTACCACAAACAAAAAAAATACCCGGGCCGACGCTCCTCTAGTACTCCGTTCCAAAGCATTGCTGTACAGTCGATCGCACGTCAGTGGGAACACTATGACCTTGCGCTGGCCTAGCCTATTGCGGAGTGTCAATACTGTAAGAGACCAGTTTATACTGGGTTTGTTTACACTGACGTGCGGTCGACCGTACAAAGCTGCATTTACAAACCACGGCAGGCGAACTTTTTTTATCGCTTTGAGAGTCTCATTGTGGTTACAGCTTAATACCTGTCACTTATTATTACTACAGGCACTTGGTAGCAAAAGGCGCTGTAATAAAGCCATCTAATAACTATAATGTCCGGGCATTGTAAGTAATGACGGACAGTCGAGAGGTCGCCGCGGGCGCCGGTGAAAGTGTCAGAATTATGACTTGTACCGCGACGCCCGCCGTACAATACGACGCTGATAAAGACGAGATACGGTAAAGGCGGTTATCCACTCCCCATGATCCGATAAACGATACGATCAATGGATCGGTTTAAGATGGATTCACAATGCAAATTCATCACTTACAATGTTATCACTTAGTTTATTCATACAATTGAAATTACAGAGTACATACCTACTTGTGAAAAATTCACGCTCGCTACTGATAGACCTACTACTAAAACTTAACTTTACATAGTATAAAACAAAGTTGCCTGGAAGAAAACCTAGTTAAAAGTTTGTCTGGAAGAAATAGCGATAAGACCGCCTAGATGTACGGTCGACCGCACGTCAGAGGAAACAAAACCAGTACCAACTGGT
This sequence comes from Metalampra italica, assembly GCA_949699065.1. Classification (NCBI taxonomy): domain Eukaryota; kingdom Metazoa; phylum Arthropoda; class Insecta; order Lepidoptera; family Oecophoridae; genus Metalampra; species Metalampra italica. The sequence goes on from OX452980.1 coordinate 10,663,175, forward strand.
CTCTCATAGTATTGAAACTCCCTAATAAGCTAGGCCAGCTCAAGGTCAAAGTGTTTCCACCGACATGCGGTCGACTGTACATTACTGTACTTATCTCTTTTTCTCTTTTCTTTTTGAATTTTTGGTTTGGAACGGATTTTGATGCGGTTTTCACTATCATTCAGATATCTTCCGGATGGTTCATAGATACTTATTCCATGCGGCCGAAGCCGCGGCCAACAGCTGGTATATGAAATACTTATAATGATAGGTACTGGCACAATTATATTCTGGTCTGTTCATTAATAGATTAATAGTTTATTCATAAATGTTGGGTTCAATTTGTTGCGGATTTAATAAATAACTCATTACTTCGTTGAGGCCTAACATTGGATCCGGCTGAGTGGGTACAGGCCTTAATTCGGTGGTACAGTCAGCGTCAATAGTAGCTGAACAAAAACTAACTTTCAAAACTACTGATTGTTCTCAACCTATATTATTAAAAGTTACTGAGGGTTACAGACAGGTTCTGGAGTGGAGAGCGCGGACCGGGACGCCCCTCCGCCAGGTGGACCGACCTAAAGAAGGTGGCCGGAAGCGGCTGGATGCAGAGAGCGGAGGACCGGGTGTGGTGGCGTTCGTTGGGGAAGGCCTATGTCCAGCAGTGGACGCTAAAAGGCTGAGATGATGATAATGATGATGAGGGTTCCATACAAAATTGTCAGAAAGAATTAATAAAAAAAATCTTATAACCCAGCGTTTGTATTTGTATGCTTGTTGTTCACTCACGCTATAACGACTAAACGGATTATGATGAAACTTGGTACTGTGATAGCTTATAAATAACGTATAAGATAACGCGGACGAAGTCGCGGGGCGTCCGCTAGTAAGAAAAAAATTGGGTTTTAGTTCTTTTAGTTATTTGAGACTTCAATCGATATCTATCGACCCCACGTACTACGAGCACCTCCCCGCACACCTACGCAATGAGACAAATGACGAAACATTTAGTCGCCGACTGAAAGACCTTTTGTTGGAAAATGAATTCTATTCTGTTGACGAATTTTTAAATCAGAAATTTACCTAGCATAGGTACTTACATAATGTATCATGACATTATTATTTTATATCTTATTTTGACATTATATAATTTTATTTAATTAGATTAATAAAAAATTGTGACGATCCCTTTTACACATAGACTCTATAATAATGTTGTATATAATATTGTATACTGTTTTATGATGTATTAGCGAAATAAAGAAATATAAATATAAATCTATCAATGCCAAGTAAACGCAATGTCAGAAAAAGAAATCGGTTTTTCGAAGAGACTGTCATAAAATACATATAATCTAAGTTCTGAAATTATATTAGTTACTTTTGAAATCATTGGACTACTTTGACAAGTTTATACATTGCAATTCTTTTCTTATAGTACTATTGACGCTGACTGTACTACAGAAGGTATTGGGTAATGGATAACGATGTAAGTAAATGCATTTCTTTCTCATACTTATCGTATCAAGATTGATTGTCACGAGTTGTTGGAAATAACGAGAGATTATTGTTAGGTATATTAATGAGATTCTGTTATGAAAAAGGGCTAAGGCTTGTTTTTTATGCGGCAATCACTGAATGCGGCATTTGTGAGAAATCGTTTTGTCTGTCTGTCTGCCCACGAAAAACTGTTTGAACTAGGAACATAATAATAATATGTAAAATGACCATGACGTAAAGATTTTTAAAAATCAAAACTAAAATAGTTTGTTCCTCTGATAAGTCAAAACGGACCAATGAGTAGACCAGAAATTAATGGTAAAAAAAACATACCGCCGAACATAATACCTCCTCCTGTTTTGGAAGTCGGTAAAAATACGAAAATGTTAAAAAATAAAATTTGTAATTAGCTAGGTACACACAAACACACACACACACACGGGGACATCTAGCTAAGGCCCAGAAGAAAACCAGCGCTGCGCCTCCTGGGTGCAGCACTATGCTGAGCTGGGGACCTTTTCACGATCACAGCATCGTCTACCACCTGATTTTATGTCAGGTTAATCAATTAATTTCACTTGTATATTTGTTGTGATTGTCGAATAAATTATTTTTCTTTCTTTCTTTCTTTCTTTCTACTGTACCTCGCCAAGGATTTAAAATAGGTGCCTACCTCTGGGGTCTATGTCCAGCAGTGGACTAGTGCAGACTGATTTAATGACGATGATTCTCTACCAGTCGGCTTCCGGGTCAATCGGCAACAGTAAGACAGTCGTAAAAATAATCTCGTTACATTGTATTTAACATTGTCTATCCAAAGTCGAGACAAAGCCGTTATCTTAACGATTCGCTCTGTAACGTTATAACTCGCAATCGTTATAACGTTAATGTCCTATAGTAACGGGTAACGTTGTTTGATAACGCTTGTCGACCGATGTTTATGGTTTCACTTAGAGGTGGCTAAATATACTATTTGTTTATATTCAAAATAATAATGTTGCCTCAACGGGTTAGTCATTGACTGGACCCGCAAATCTGGACAAACGTGAGTCCAGTTTGTGGAAACCGAAGTAGGCATGTAAAGCGGTCGCTACACGATCATGCGGCATGACATGCGTTACGTGCTGTCACTCATGCATGGCCGTTTAATTGTTGTGATTGACGCGAATGACATGCAAACTACGCGCTGGCGTACTCTTCACTCTACTATGTGATTGATAGCAGGCATGAGGGTGCATCATGCAGCATGATAGTGCACGTAAACGTAACGCATGTCATGCCGCATGATCGTCTAGGGACCGCTTAAGACGAGTCAGGATGTCTCCAGTCATTAAAGGCATTAAAACAAATGACGTTTTGTTTTCACTAACCGAACATAAGTTAAAGGCCAATCGCGTTAATTCTGAACTATATTACAAAATCCAAACCACAACCAAAAACGTTACGCTGCATCCACACGTTTAGCAAACCTTTACAAACGCAATCGCGTTGAGCAGGGGTTTGGCTTGCGTTTGTAAAGGTTTGGCAAACGTGTGGATGCAACATACCGTTTTTGGTTTTGGTTTGGATTTGGTAATACCGTTCAGAATTAACGCGATTGGCCTTTAACTTATGTCCGGTTAGTGAAAACAAAACGTCATTTGTTTTAATGCCTTTAATGACTGGAGACATCCTGACTCGTCTTAAGCGGTGCCTACACGATCATGCTGCATGACATGCGTTACGTTTACGTGAATTATCATGCTGCATGATGGACCCTCTATCTGCTATCAGTCACTTAGTACAGTAGAGCGATTGGCCCCCTGCTCTAGAAACTAACGCTCTTATATATGCTGAATGTATTCAAAGGCTATCAGCCAACTAAGAAAATGTAGGTAATAAACAGTACAGAAACTTTATACAGTACAATTCGCCAGTGAGATAAGATTACAGTAGGCGTTTGTTTGCTTAATGTCTGAAATTAGTTTGGTAACAACGGAGGTTCCTTTGTTACCAGCGAGAGATGGTACTTAACATACATATACGATGTAATGTTCCTCATTGTTAGACCTAACAAACTAATCTATTCAAGTTGGATTTAGTTCAGTTTTCCTTTAAAAAACCCAAAATTTTGAAGGGTAGTGTGGCATACTGACGCTATAATAAATAGGAGTGACTCGCCCGTTCCTCGCATTGCATCGAGTAGATTAGATTAGATTTATTTATTACACATTACAAATACTAGTAGGTATACCTACATAATTTCACTTACGTAAAAGGTCAAAGTTAATGTGATCGTCAGTGATGAACAATATAAAAATTATTATTATTTATTTAATAATTATTAATTTATTAATTAATTATTAATTATTTTATTAATTATTATTATTTTTTATTTAATTTCACAGCATAAATACATTATTATAGTTAAAATATTTAAGTAATACAGATTCAGGATGCCAATCACGAAATTAAATTAATTATACATTTAAATTAAAGAATTAATGAAACAAATAAAACAGACATGGACGCAATTAATAAAATAAATGAAAAAATAAAATGAAAACAGAAAAATTAATGAAATTTGGAAAAGCATAGAATACAATGTCAAAACAAAATGTCAATTTTACACAACTTGTGTATGATAGTTGTGTAAAATTGACATTTTGTTTTGAGTTATTATAATATTGTGTATGGTAGTAAATCGAGTAACTGACAACATTGCCCCAATATACTATCTATGCTGGGGCACTGGGAAAAGGCCTATGTCCAGAAGGGAAGGCTATGTCCAAAAGAAAAGGCCTATGTCCAGAAGGGAAGGCCTATGTCCAAAAGAAAAGGCCTATGCCCAGAAGGGAAGGCCTATGTCCAGAAGGAAAAGCCTAAATATATAATATAATATGTGTAACGACTGCATTCCCCAAGTCGCTCGGCGCGTGTGGCCGTCGAAAATAAACGGGAAAATCGTAAACGTCCAGCTAATTGGGTTTAACTCGTAAAACCCGAATAAAAATGAGACAACAGATTGTTGCGTGGTTTTTCTCCGTATTTAGGTTTCCATCAAAATATCTTAATTTTAATTTAAATGGATGGTGCAATCTCTTCTTTAAATCCGGCCGCTCGACAGAAAAAACTGAGTTATGATATAATCCAAATGAATGTACAGTCGACCGCACGTCAGTGGAACATGTTAGAATGAATCGAAGCCAGATATTTGAGTAATTACCCTTCCTTGTAAGCTATAACGCATCATACAACAAAGTAATAGTTTAAAAAATAAATCCTTTAAAGTCTTTTACATAAATCTATTGATATTAGATTCGTTATGTCTACATATTATTAACTGTATGCAAGTATTTCAATTAACAGGGCCCCAGGCGCGATGCACTGCGCTCGACGATTACAAGTCATTTAGTGCTTAGTTAAAGGCTCTCACACAACTGGAGTGGTTAGTGGTTATAGCGCAGCGCGGTACACAAATCAAACACAAGGCCGCGTCAATCCTTGACAAGTTTGTTATTTTCCTACATGCTTACAGGGCGTTTTTACTTTATTTATACGCAGTTTTATTTTTTAGGAGCGGCTGTCATTCGAGTGTATAATTACTTGGCAAGAAATTCTTTACAATTGGCGCTGTGCACTAATGACAAATCCAATTGGTCAAATAAATTGAGGAATGTTTTCACTAAGAAACACCCGTTCTGAAAATATAGATTTTAAGTGGTATTTGGATCAAAAAAACATGTTTATTTAATCGTTGTAGGATCAAACCAAAATCATCAAGTCTTCAAGACCGTTTATGAAAAGATTTAGGCTGAGTAATTGGATCAATAAAGTCGTACAACCATAAAGAAATATTTTCATTTCTACTCTTATCTACACGATCATGCGGCATGACATGCGTTACGTGCTTTCACTCACTACGTGCTGGCAGTTGATTGACAATCGCGCATTCTCTTCACTGTACTAAGTGATTGATATAAAGCATGGGGTCCATCATTCAGCATGATAATTCACGTAAACGTAACGCATGTCATGCCGCATGATCGTCTAGGGACCGCTGTAGCTCCAAAGCAACGATCATTCAATTCGATTATTATCTCTACAGCTATTATGCCGCTGGTCGCTCAGGTGTGATGGAAGCTTAACAAAGCTTGTGAGCAACCGGCTCCAGTTAGAGTAATTAACTCGCAACTATGTTCGCGATCCTTGTAATTATTGTTACTTCTATCGCTTCACTATAATTAATTAAGTATCTAAGTAATTAATAAATATACTGAAGCTTACAATTTATTAAGAAAATTAATTTCCGTCTTTGACACGTATTCTAATAGCCCCGAACATGAGAAATAAAGTACAATGACCCCCTTATTAATGTCATCAAAATAATTTATTCGAATTTTAAAACTCAGATTTTTTATTAATGAATTTTACGGCCCTGGAGACAAAGTCCTTTTAGACCTGTCGAAGTGAATAATGAAGTAATGATGATGAACAATCTTTTAAGTATTGCAAAACTGCCCTTCTGATGGTTTGAGTTTCACATATTATTTATTTATTATTTATTATGGTTTATGTATTTTTAGGGTAAGTTTACAGGTAGTTCTTTCTCCTACTTAACTAAGAAATTGTGGCACTAAACGCAAAAGCTAATCCTCTCAGTAACTCTAAGGTTGACTGGAAGAGATCCTTGAGTGGGATATGTCCGCCTTTGTACCTAGTTTTACTGGTTTAACTGTCTGATATTGTAATTTTTTTTTCTTTGATACAATAAAGTGTTACAATTAAAGTGTACAATACATACATACATTTATTGGTATTCACACATTGGTGAACCAAAACTTCAAAACGACTTATGTCTTAGCATTTTATGTTATAGCATTAAAAACCCATTATAAGTCAGTATTTTCTGCCGTTTCTTAAATTTTAATTATGGGACTCAAAGTTCATCATCAGTTTGATAGCTATGTGATTCACACCCCCAGCTTAATAAGCCGCCGGTGTGAAATGCGAACGTATTAAGTCCCTCTTGACATGCTGCAAGATATTTCATATCATTTTAGCGGTATTAATGTGTTACATAAATTACAAATTATAAAAATAAATTCTCAATCCAGACTTATCTTAAGTGTCGGTAAATCATATTAATCTCATACTGCTTTTTCGACGTTACTGAAATGATTGTTAAAGTGAGTATTAAGGTCAACTGCAAATTAGACCAGTGGCTAGCACGCGTGTTGTGTGACTGAGTAGACCGGGGTTCAAATCCGTGCCCGAACATAATATAGGTATGCAGTTTAAGAATAGTCTGGTAATTTATTCTGTGAAACACACGGGAATGAGTTTTTATTTTTGCTACGGGGGCAACAAACAGGCCCCAAAACCAAACGGGGCCTCCTGATGTCAAGAGGTCACCGCCGCCCATAGACACCTGCAACACCCGGGGGGTGCTGGTGCGGCGCCGGCTTTGGTTGAAGAGCTCTTTTGACTCTCTTCTTGAAGGACCCCATATCGTAGCGCTGTGGAAAAGCGTCAGAGGGAAGGTCATTCCAGATTTTGCACGCGCAGCAGAAAAGAACGCGAGAAGCGCACAGTGCTGGTCCGCCAGGGATCTATGAAATGTGGGTGAACCGTATTCTGACGGCGCGCGGTGCGATGGCGAAAACTGGTGGCTGGCACCAGATCAAACAATTCCTCGGAACACTACCCATTATAAAGGCGGTAGAGCACACATAGGGAGCCGATGTCTCTCCTCAGACGAAGGTTTCCAGAATAGGTATCCATTTTGTATAAATTTTCACTATTAACTATTAGTACCTATTTGGTAGGTTAGTAATGTAGCGTAGGTTAGGTCGACTGTACATACCTACATAATAAAATACCGTACGTAGGTATGTCGATTAGGCGTGTGTCGGAAGCGATCAGTCAAGTCGGGCCGACATGTCGCGTGGGCGGGCCCACTTGGCGAGAGCTCTCCTCGCCGTCACTCGTGACGAAATGGTTCAACCATCGATAGGCTATTGTATGCCATTGTTACTGTAATAATTGTGAGTCGTTAATCCAAACAAAAAGAGCCACAACAGATCCAGATTCATAGGTGCGGCTCATCCACGAATCAAGAAATTGTATTTCTATTTACGTACGATAGGTGGTAACCTCGGTGGTGGCTACCTCGTGGTTGCGTCACACAATCGTGGCTTTCGAAAGACGACAGAGAGACGGAAAATAAAACTTCACAAAAATTTCACCTACCTATTTTTTTTGGAGTTTGTGGCTTGGTTGCAGGACCTTTAAGCCAAAAAAATTTGACCTAATCGCATCAAAACCACAACGTATAAAGGGAAGATCACAACCAAAGAAAGCTGTCGCTGCGAGCGAAAGAGAAACACCTATGTGCGTATAACCGTTGTCCCTCTCGATCGATAGGTAATTTCTGTTCTTTTGTGATTGTAATGAAATAAAAGAAAACCTTCACAAAACGTCACACGAATGACATCTTCGTAATGCCACGATGTATCATTTCACAAAACATAAACCTGAAATTTTTATCACGCCACCCGTAACGTTGGGGAACGTTCCGTAACGGGGAAATATTACGCTACATCATACAAATGGCGATTTCAACCCTCCGCCGGCCGGGGTCGTAACGACCGTAGAAATAAATTACTTAACCCTTGCGTGAAACTGCTGCGACGCGAATGAGTTGTCATTTTGTCAATGATGACAGGTGGGTTACCGAGTTATCGGCAGCGTGGAGGGGTTATGTGAAATACAGGAATTTGACAGATCCTTTTGGCGGGAACCGAATAAGTGCCATGTTTGTCATTTTTATTTTATTTGCCAAAAAATGCACATTGTAAGTTTTAATGTTTAATATTGTGATAATATTCAAATACTATTCCAGTTCATATCAAAATTGTTCCGTTGTAAATCCCATTAAAGTTGCTATCACTTTAGTGAGGATGTAAACCTTAGTGTAAACCGACAACTAGCTCTACTATAGTGCCGTATTTATATGTACTGCCGGTCTGACGGCTTTATATCCTAATAAATCGGTTTAAAAGTCTAGTAACCAAACCAAAACTTTTATTAAAACGAAATTTGTAACTGAATAGTGTTTGAATGGATTTCTTTAAACGTAATTATTTATTTCAGAAGACATAATTCAAACACACAAAGTAAAATAACAATGACATTTCACGTTGAAAGCACTCACGTTTCTGCCAGATGAGCGACAAAATTCACAATTTACACAATATTCTAACTCATACCTCATTACGTTCACGTCTGCATCATTCCCATCCACCTTTCCACGTCCCGAACCGTCATTACCGTCGCGTCTGCAGTAATTCGCGAATAACCGTCGAATTATTCGCGTTCGGAATGCGTAATCGGTGCAGTGAGGTGCGAACTCAAAGGCAGGGGTGCTGGGGGGAGGTCCCCAAGGGGTAATCACTGCACTTCCCTGCGGGTTGAAATGGAATTTGTATCTACAGGTAGGGCTTAAGTGTTGAACGGGTTAAGATGTTTTCGAAAGATGGGTTTCTGCGCGCTTTGTCAGCTTTGCAAAAATGTTTTTATTAGTCTCTAATTTATTAGGATCTTTATCTAAATTAATATTAAAAAGTACATATTTAAATTTTGGACATAATTATGCAATTTCTCAAGTGTTTCGAAACTTAAGTACATTTTCTGACTGCTCTCAAAGGGTGAAGGAAAACATCGTGAGGAAACCTGCATACGCCGAAGAAGAAATTCTTAGGCGTATGTGAAGTCCACCAACCCGCACTGGGCTAGCGTGGTGGACTATAGCCCGAACGCCCTCGTGGAGAGGGTAGGTCTGAGCCCCAGCAGTGGGGACATTAATAGGCTGTTGATGATGAAATGCAATTTCTTATACAGTTATCACAAATTTATAAAGCTAGTTTCAATAATAAAAAGTTTTACAATATTAATATAATAAATAACTCATTCGAATATTCCTAAATTGTGTGTAGGTACGGTATAATATTATTGTACCATGAATTTAGGAATTATCGTTTCCACGCCGTATGGTTCACCCTGTATACATAATCTTTTGTTTGGTACACTATTAGTTTAATATTAACAATACCCAAACAGCTTGAAGTTCGTTTATTTATTTTTAGGTGCAAAGTGCAACCTTTAATGACTTTAGAGCTGTTTGCTTTTCTTTTTTTTGAAGTTTGAAAAAAAACTTTCTACAGCTTTATTAATAAAATTTGACCTTGTTTTTTTAATTATATCGATTTCCGTTTGTTATAGGTAACAAACTCGAAAAAACTGTTGAGACGATTACTGATTGAGAAAGTTATGTAGCGTGACCGTACATTTGTAAAGGCAGCAGAATTTTCTTAGATCAGAAGAAAAGTAGTTTGTGGTATTCCCACTTGAAGTCTAAACATGATAATATTATTATGTCCGTAACAGGATAGGTACTTTGAGTGTAGGCGAAGGGCCCAACCCCTCGCTGAAGGGTTAATCTCAAATTTAATTCGGCGCGGATCGGTTGCGGGTTACTCTCGGAACACGATACATCTCAACGGGTTATAATTAATTATTTAATTATTAATTTAGTCGTTTCATTCATTCGTGACGGATTCAAAATGCGTATTGTTTAGGGTTAATGGAAAGCAGATTAACAGGACGTTTTATTTATGCGCATTTGTATTTATAGCTTAGTATTTAGTTGCGCGTATTTAACGTAGTTTTGGCATTTTGCGTAAATATTTGCGGTATTAGTCGAATTGGTTATTCGAGGCATTTCAACCAAATCCATGACAATGCAGTTGTTGCCAAATGCACATTAGATTATTTTGACAAAAAATAAAATCGACATCTTTGTAAAAAGATGATTAAAGTAAATCTAATTAGAATTTAATCTACTTTTGGCAGAGGTACAGTTGCGGTATGAAATGGTACGTCATCTTAAAGTCTATTTTTGCTTGAGCCAGCCCAGAAACAGTATTGTCAAAATTTGAATAAGTAACTCAGACAACATGGATGAATGAAGAATTTCATTCAAGTATTGTTTTCAAATTGAAATTGGACCACCCCCGAAATATAGCCTATTCAATAAAAAAAAAACATTCAAATCAATTCACAATCGGCAAAGATATTGCGTTACATGCCTACAAACAAAAAAACATTGGAAATTTTAGACTTTACAGCGTTTATTGTGTTACTAGCTTTTCCCGCGGCTTCGCCCGCGTAGAAAAGTTTTTCCTGTGTACATTGCGAAACAGCGCCCTCTATGTAGACGTTTTATGACTTAGGTAGGGGGTATCAGCGGACGCCCCGCGACTTCGTCCGCGTTAAAAAGTAGCCTATATGTTATTCCAGGATATAAGCTATCACTGCACCAAGTTTCATTAAAATCTGTTCGGTAGTTTTTGCGTGAAAGAGTAACAAACATCCTCACATCCTTACAAACTTTTGCCTTTATAATATTAGTAGGACTAGTAGGAAATAGGATAGGATAATAACAAAACAATATATTTTTCACCTCACCGGCTCGGAAGGGTATACTTTCTCATTCGAAATCTGCGTGGAAAACTGCACCTGGAAAAAAACTTTTTAAAGCTTTTCTTCTAATTTGTAGAAGTTGGACATTTAAAGAAGTGGTCAATTCTAATTGTGGTTATTATTATTTGTGGTTCTAAACCGCCGAAAGGATTCAATTCACCTAGTATTTTCCTCGCTGTAGTGAGGCGAAAAATTGTGTGTTGCGCTCGGCAGCAAAGTTACTACTACGCTCAGGATTCTGTCTTTGAACCACGAGCGAATTCGCTTTGCTCAGTTTTTTAAATACTAGTACTCGCACAAAATAACCAACTTTGCAGCCTTGCATAACAAATAACTAATTCATGTAAGTACATATTGATTTAACCACATTGAACGTCCATTTTTCACATTTTCCCAAATAATTTTCCTGTCAGCCAAGAGTACTGCACAGAGAGACCTTTGATTTTATTTTCTCCGTAAAAATACCGAGCTTGGGGCAGCAATGGATGTGTCTAATGGAACCGCAAACCACGGTTCAGTGAACAGGTTTCCACAATTTTCTTAAAAGACTACAACCATAGAAGTAAATCCAGATAGAACGGGGAACGAATGATAGAGAACCGTCCCAATATTAAGCAACAGACTTAAAGACCGAAGACTTTGTTTTTTAGGGTTCCGTACCTCAAAAGAGGAAAAAGGAACCGTTATAGGATCATTTACTTGTCCGTCTGTCTGTCTGTCCGTCTGTCAAGACCATTTTTCTCAGGAACACACGGAGGTATCAAGTTGAAATTAATATTACTCAATACGTTATTTCTGACTTTTTGTCTATTTCCTCGGCTCCAAAGGGTCGTAGCGTGATGTTACATCTAGTCTATAACCTTCCTCAAGAATTGGGCTGCCAAATGCAAAAAGAATTTCTCAAATTCGACTGGTAGTTCCAGAGATTATAATTATATAAAAACAAACAGTCAGATAAAAAACCGGACAAGTAAGAGTAGGACTCGCGCCCTGAGGATTCCGTACAAACTTAATTATAGAAATAATTAGAAAATTGTTATGTTCATACGCAAAGTTAAGTTTGTTGGTACAAGAAAAATAAGGTTTTTTTGTGATGTAACTACAAATTTACGTCTAATTTAGCTGCAGATAAGTCTCATCTTATAGTTTAAGATACTAAGGGCCTCTTACACCGCTTGCTGATAAAGTCCCAGATACCCTATCTGCAGGTTATCTGATAGATTAGTATATCACTAAGATTATTATCTGTAACAATATCAGGAAGTAGTGAAAGAAGCCCTAAGAGCTTCTTTCACCGATTGCTGATAGTCCCAGATACCCTATCTGCAGATAATCTGACATATAGCAAAATTTTTTTGTTTCACAGGTATCCGGTTGCCTTATCTGTCAGATAAACTAACAGCAAGATCAATTGGTAGTTTTTTTTTCTGCCAGATATTTTCTCAGACTTAAGGTCTGAGGCCCGAAAATATTATCAGACAGATTTATCTGATAGATAAGTTAAGTTAATTAGATAAGTTATCTGTCAGCTTACTATCTGTAACAATATCAGCAAGTGGTGAAAGAGGCCCTTAACAAAGTAACGGATGAATAAATTCACGTGTTGACTTCCAAAACTTTGGCAACTTAAAAAACTTGAAAAGACGTGGTTTATCCGAAAAAGCACGCGCGAAACACAAGTTAAAGTAGTTTCAAAAATTATTATGTCCATTCTATCTTGATTTACTTCTGTGGACATCCGAATGCTCGGTCCCCAGTCCCCTCTCTCATTTCCTGGTCTATAATTTCATAAAAAAAAGTTAAAAGCTTCATCCCCTTAATATTGTTTGGGAAGACAATACAGTGATTAGTCCGCCCCCGCTCTTACGCCGTATTTTTTATGTTTTCGGTGGAAATGTTACGGTAAACATTTTTGCGAGCAACATTTAAACAAAAATACCAATTAAGCTTGTCGCCAACAGATTTTTTCTCATTACCGTCGCTTTTATATTTGTTGTAAGTACCATTCTTTTAAATTAAGTGACTAGCGGACGCTCCGCGACTTCGCTCGCGTCAAAAGTATCCTATATATTATTCCTCTATTTCCGGATGCTTATAGATAATCCTTATATATTAAAATGACATAAGTTCAAAGTTTTAGCTTTCTAGACTTTTCGGCTTTGATAGGCTTGATAGGTCAGTCCAGATAACCGATTTTATAAGTTTAGAAGATGTTTTAGCCGTTTAGCGGTCATTCGATTTCGCAATGAGGATTTTATAAGTTTAGTAGAGTTTTTAGCGGTCATTAGATTTCGCGAAGAGGATTTTGTTCAGAAAATGTTTTAGCGGTCATTCGACTTCGCAATGAGGATTTTATAAGTTTAGAAGATGTTTTAGCGGTCATTCGATTTCGCGAGGAGGATTATATAAGTTTAGAAGATGTTTTAGCGGTCATTCGACTTCGCAATGAGGATTTTATAAGTTTAGAAGATGTTTTAGCGGTCATTCGACTTCGCAATGAGGATTTTATAAGTTTAGAAGATGTTTTAGCGGTCATTCGATTTCGCGAGGAGGATTATATAAGTTTAGAAGATGTTTTAGCGGTCATTCGATTTCGCGAGGAGGATTTTATAAGTTTAGAAGATGTTTTAGCGGTCATTCGATTTCGCAATGAGGATTTTATAAGTTTAGTAGAGTTTTTAGCGGTCATTCGATTTCGCGAGGAGGATTTTATAAGTTTAGAATATGTTTTAGCGGTCATTCGATTTCGCAATGAGGATTTTTATAGGTTTAGTAGAGTTTTTAGCGGTCATTCGATTTCGCGAGGAGGATTTTATAAGTTTAGAATATGTTTTAGCGGTCATTCGACTTCGCAATGAGGATTTTATAAGTTTAGAAGATGTTTTAGCGGTCATTCGATTTCGCGAGGAGGATTATATAAGTTTAGAAAATGTTTTAGCGGTCATTCGATTTCGCGAGGAGGATTTTATAAGTTTAGAAGATGTTTTAGCGGTCATTCGATTTCGCGAGGAGGATTTTATAAGTTTAGAAGATGTTTTAGCGGTCATTCGATTTCGCAATGAGGATTTTATAAGTTTAGAAGATGTTTTAGCGGTCATTCGATTTCGCAATGAGGATTTTATAAGTTTAGTAGAGTTTTTAGCGGTCATTCGATTTCGCGTAGAGGATTTTCCAAAGGTGGAGACAACCGGCCCTTATTAGGGTCAAGTACCTACTAAGTATAAATAATTTACACATTATATAAATCAAGACATTCCCTTAGCGAGTATCAAGTCTCAAGAATCGATTTAAATGCAAGAATCGATTGATCAACGTCGGCGCGGTATCGCCGCGGATTACTCACGGCGACACTAATCTAGATAAAGCAGCATCCCTGCGCGCGCGCAGCGGCACGTGCGTGCATTCATATTGCAGCGTTTGCTGCAAATTTGGATTTGAGTTCTGGTGTCACATGGCAATGTCATAGTGAATTATAAGCACGAATTTATCATCATCATATCAGCCGAAAGACGTCCACTGATGGACGCAGTCCTCCCCCATTCCCAGGGATCTCCCGGTCCCACGCTAACCTCATCCAGCCGGGTCCCGAGCGATGTCCCCGCCCACTGGATTTATCAATAATTAGTTTATACACGTGACTTCGTCCGCGTTATAAAGTATCCTATCAATTGTTGCAGGATATAGATATAACTATACCAAGTTTCATCAAAATTCGTTCAGTCGTTATATATGTTAAGGCGTTATAAATCAAACTTTCGTATTTATATGTATAGGTATTTATGTGAGTTTAAAGAAAATCTGTAATAGCTCGTAACGTTTCAACCCCTGCGGCGGCATACGCGCATTATTTATAGATAAAACATTAAAATGTGCAGAACCCTCGTTATGCCCGAAGCAACTACAATTAGCTCCATACGTAAAGTGCCTAGGCCATAAGTTCGTGACTGCGTCTCCAATAGGGCTTGTTAACAACGTTGTAGAAAATATCTAAACAATTACAGAGAATACTCCTAAGATTTATTTTCTCAGCGAAACAGGCAAAGGTTTCAAAACCCTACAGTCTAGTTTAATAATCAGCCAGATTTCATGGTGATGAGTATAAGTTTCTGGCCCGTGCTCGCTTCGTCTATTGCGCTCAGTCATGACTTATCGCAAGAAAAGATTTCACAGCAAATATTTCCACGATGTCTTAGGTAAGTATGAAGGTACTTAATTTTTAATTCAACGTGGGTATTTTTATTTCAATTTATCCTGCAACACGAAAAATGCTTTAACATTATGTATGTGGCCATTATTCCTTTTAATGCTGTCATTTGCTTTCGAACTGAGTTGAAAGAGAAAAGATAAGGATCAGACAGCTCCCCGCCAAAAAGACGCCATTTTGTCAACACAGATTTCAGCACGACGATATGAATTTTATGAGTTAAATAAAAGCTTTAAGGATTGTCTCTTTGTTTCATAAATCTCTTACTATTATATTTCAAAATGTAATTGTGGGGATAAAAATAACACAAGTAAGATAGAGATTGCTTATGAAAAGGCAAAGGCAAGGAAAAAGCCATTGGTCAAAGGTAATTTCTTTTCAGTCTACAAAAGAGTTAAAATTGTTTTACTTTAGGAGCGGTAACTACAACAGCAAGGTAAACTATGTTAAATTACTATGGTACTTATTTATATACCTTCACTATAGGGTTCCTTAAAGGCATGTACTATACAAAATGAGACGATGATGTTTTTATTATGTTTTTATTATATGTGACGGATAGTACTAATTGTTAGAAAGTTTAAAACAGATACTCCAATGTATCATGTGACATTATTATTATTTATTTGACTATTAATTAATAGCTTTTTTATATATATATTTTTTATCTACTGACATTCTTAAATTATTTTCTTTTGTATACTATATCGACGATCGTTCCTTTAGATGCAACTTTATATAATTATGTATAATGTTTGTAATCTGTTGAAATGAAATAAATAAATCTATCTATCTATCTATCTATTCACAATATATAACATCCAGACCAGAGAACAATTGGAACAAGTCAGTTCCCAGTTGAAATCCAATCCGCATTCGAGGCATTCGCTCGAAGCACTAGACCATCGAGGCCGTATATATGCTTAGTTATTTAAAGACACAATTCAAGAGTAATGTACCTACTTAGCCTTCCACAGAGGCAAGTTACAACTTCTTACATTTCTTCGCCAAGGCCAAATGGCGGGTCATTGTTTTATTTATTTTGTTTCGTTCTTGCTTCGCCTCAATTCGCTACGCGGCGGTTTCTGAACGCACCTTGACAACTTCCAGTAAAAAAAAGAAAAAAGGCTAAAAGAATAGAGCGATAGAGTCTCATTTCTCGTGTTTAAAATTAAGTCAATTTGACATAGAATGGTCTAAAACCTTTTAACATTGTAGTGAGAATGTAAACCTCAGTGTAAATCGCCTAGATTTGTCAATAGTTTTTGTTGACAGCCGCTGGTTGAATATGTAAGAAATATTACTTTTTATTTGAAGAGGTTTAGTATCCAAGCCAAAACCTTATTTTAAAAAGTAAAAAGGTTTGCTCACGGGTTCGTCGAATGAAAAGCAGTTTAAGAGAAGGAAGCATGCAAAATACCAGTATCGTACCATAGTACCATTTATTAAGTACTCAGCTACAAATCATTTTACAAAAAGTTTTTGGAAAACGCCAACTATGAAAGCCATAAATAAAAGGCGCGAAAATATGAGCTCATTAATCGACGCAGGCGCGCTTCGTGATTCGAACTGTCATCTTTAAGTGGCGCTGAGGTCGAGCTGTTAATTTGAATTTTTAAATATATAAATGGCGCGAAAAGGCCGGTGACCGTGCATTGCATTGCTCCAAGAAATTAGGTTATTATGAATGGTATTTTTTTTCTAACTGTTGTGAATTCGTGAATGATAAGCATGGAAATGTCCGTGAGAAACCGATGTAGACAGGACGGTGGGTGCGTGAAATCAATTGTGCCGGCAGTACTCGGTCGACCATTTTCAATTTTTTATTGGGCTTTACGGCTATGGAAGCAAAGTCCATTCAAGCCATCCATCTTCCTTGAACTAGTGCATGACAATTTTAATAAAAGTTTACTTACTAAGTACCTACTAAAAAGTTGAAAACTGTAGTTTTTATCAATTAGAAAAGTAACATTTACTACTGAAAGTTCAACATTTGCTGATGCAGTGCATTAAAAACTGAAGTAAAAACTGAATGTGGGATTTTCAAACCTTTTATTGGCTTCAGTTTTGAAGCAGCAAAGATGGTTTGCGAATTTGTGTTTGACTCTTAGAAGTCAATTGCTCTTACTCGTATAGGCCGGTAAATTAGATAACGTAATATATCTCTTTTTAAGGAACCCTGAAGACGCACAGGTATTGCCTTCGCCGCAAGAAGCCATATTTTTATGCCACTTTTTTCTCAACTAGAATGTATGTAAGAAATTATTCACTACTAGCTTTTTCCCGCGGCTTCGCCCGCGTAGAAAAGTTTTTCCCGTGTACATTGTGAAACAGCGCCCTCTATGTAGGTGTTTTGTTACTTATAGGGTATTAGCGGACGCCCCGCGACTCTGTCCGCGTTAAAAAGTAGCCTATATGTTATTCCAGGATATAAGCTATCACTGTACCAAGTTTCATGAAAATCTGTTCGGTAGTTTTTGCGTGAAAGAGTAACAAACATCCTCACTCACATCCTTACAAACTTTCGCCTTTATAATATTAGTAGGAAATATTAGTAGGATTCCCAACCCCGCCATTTCCATCTATCATCGCAAATCTCCAATCTGCGCAGCTCCTCGCAAGCTGGATAATATATTAGACACCCACACGCGTGGCGTAAAATATGGGAGACATTTTTAATAGCTCATAATTGTTATTAATATTCGATTTATTATTAGCACTGCACTTATTATTGGTCTGGCAGAATTTTTTTCATAATAATCTATGGACTCATTTAAAAAAAAACTGAAAAAAATTCTTGTCATGTCATACTAATTAGTATAGCGATACTTGGCGCTCCATTCTTTCTGCCGACCCCGTAAGAGACATAGCGTGAAGATATATATTATGTATGTAAATAGGATAGACAGATAGCTAAGTTAACGGAACGTGAGTACCATACATATTTGCTGGAGGGAGAGACAAAAACTAAACCGCTTAATGGCAGCAAAAAAAATTGTAGACAGAAAATAGGTAATAGGACTCGTACTTACATAAAAGATGACTACATTTGTAGAAACGAAAATTTCGTAGCAAAACACAGAATCACTCATCGCTCGTAGAACTGACGGCCGTTGGGGCAGAAACGTTCTTGAGTGGCAAGGATCGGAAGACGCAGCGTAGGCCTCCTACAAGGTGGACCGACGATCTGGCGAAGGTCGCGGGACCCGGCTAGATGAGGTTAGCGCAGGACCGGTCGTGGAGATCCCTGGGGGAGGTCATTGTTAAGCAGTGAACGTCTACAGGCTGATATGATGACGCTTAATCAGAAAAAGGTCAATATAGGCAGGTAGGTACTCTATTAGCAAAATAGATTGAAATTCAATAAGTATTTAAATTTCATAACTGCAAATATAGCTACATGTAACGTTACATGAACGCAAAATTAATATCCAGTCTTTAATTTGAACAATATTTGCGATGTAAATCATAAGTACACAATATTCGAAACGTAATCAGACCCTGATTGCAAAATATTGCATGCAGCATCAAAGGATTCGTGAAAACAGCCTCCGGACACAACCGCGGTTCGTACATTCATTTAATTTAGGTACAGTAAAGAGGATCGGTTGTTTGTTTGTGCATTAATGAGCCCAAAATTTGCAATATATGGTACTTACATTCAATATCACGTGATAAAACCTATGGTCGATGAGATATTATGTGAAAATGTACACAATATAAAAAGTAAACAACAAACATAGACCAGAATAGAACTATAACACTCATATTTTGCTGATTCCAAACACATATCTTTATATTTTCAGTGTAAATCTTATAATAAACTTCCCTCTAAGAATTTCAGAACTTCCAACCTCTGGAGTTGATAATGAAGTCGGCTAAAAAGGAAATACTTGGGAACTTCGGGCCAAGTTACTTCATTCTGCAGTCAGTTCCCAGTTTCTTATTAGGGTCTTCTTGGAGAATATTCATCGTCGACTTAAAATAAGTTCAGCTCAAGAACTACAAGTTTCTAAAATGAAAAACACGTTCTTAATGTTTCGGTACCTGTAAGCATCCACAAAGTTGGTACCTACTTTAACATAGAGGCGATACGCAATGTAAGCCTTTCGGAAGCTTGAGGTTAACTCTAAGATTAAGTCTGCGCAAGTCATGTTAAGAAGGTCAGTGTTTTATCCATGCTTTGATGTTAAATAGCTAGTCAATCAAATTCAGAACAAGCTTCCAGAATCATCTTGACGTACCCTAAAGTAGGTAGATACCACTCAACTTCCAAAAGTTACACGTATACGACGTAACATTAGCTTTGGTTGATCAAAGTTTGCCAATATCGAATTTTATTTAGAAATATTTAATTTTATGGATTCAGACAAAAAAATCAAAGTGAATATTGTTTCAATGCCTAAGGGTGTTGCACCATTTACTTTTAAATCATTACGTGCATGATGAAGTAAAGTGGCGATTGAGACTAAAGAGTGAACAACAATTACTGCAAGTCACTACATTTACATCGTTAAAAGACAGGATATAAAAGATATTAAGAATGAAAGCAGAGACGATAATATAATAACTCAATGAATGAAAGATCTTGACAGATTTACTTTAAAACCGCCATTTATAAAGGTTTGAATAAAATTAATGACGTGGATAAAGAGGTTTCCAGCAAAATATCTGATTCACCGGAGTTTCTCGACAAATAAGTGTATATAATCGTTAAAAATAATATATAAGGCGAGGTACCGTGGGTCGTATCCTCAATCTTGCCGCTTGCCGCCGAGGGCGACGCGGTCTGATCGCTGAGTTATTCTTCGCAGAGATCTGTGTAGGGGGATACACGAATAACAACCCAAGGAAATGGTAAATGAAATTCAAATATATCTGGGTGTAAGGAATTTGCGCGTACTAACCTATACTACTAGCTCGGCTGCAAAGGAAAGTACTGAGATAGTTATGTATAGCGTATAAAGAAAAGTCTTTAGATTATTTATTTCTTTATTATTTATTTCTTTCTTTATTTTCAAAATAGGTGTCAATTAGTAAGATTTTAAGTAAATTTTATTATCACGTGGCATCGTGGCAAAATAGTTTCCGGCAATAATAATTATATAAAAATGTGCAATGTGTTCACTACGCACAAGCAAAAACAGCAGAAAGCAATAAAAAAGCCTACTTTCAAGTTTATCTTAAAGCAGAGAATAACCTTACTGACAATTTGGTCTGTCCGAAAGCCCGGCGGCGCAATGCACAGCAAACAAAACGACCCGGTGATTGCTGGCCGAGATGATATGATTGCATGACTCGCTGGCTAGTACTTCACCCGCGATGTATAACATTTAAAGTTGCGGGCCTAGGAAACAGCCCTGAGGTGCGCTCCGTTTGATAATTTCGCTTCCACTGATGCTTTGTGTGGGTGGGTCGGTGCGTTTGTACAGGGGACCATTTAGAAACGAAGGGGACATGTAAATACTGTGGTTTGGTATCAGCCAACAACAGAACAGATAATAGTACTAACTCTAGTGCGATTCACTACATTTTTACAAATCTACTCGTATTTCCCTGTTTTACATAACGTTGTTATTTAGTTTCCACATGAAAAAAAAATTTTTTTTGTTGATTTCTTAATTATATTGTCTGCCTCTAGGTACCGAAATTGGTTTGAAAGATTTTGTAACAACACGAGACAATCTATAAATTCATTTAGATAATTAGATACATAGACATTTATTCACTGACATATATAAACAAGCTCACAAACAATTACTTAAGTAATAATGTATTACCTAATTATTAAAATTGTTGAATAAAATCCACAAGCCCAAATGGACGCAAACTGACTCCGATTTTACACAACGATGCGAATACTAAACTAGCAAGTTTGTAAGTCGTAGTCCCAGCAATTACTCGAAGCATACTTGTAGAGCACTAGACGATGTCTAAAGCTTCAAGAATGTCCAAGGAAATTACCTTAGTCCACTCTTTACGCAAAGTACTGGAAAATAGTTAAATTTATAATACGCTTGCACCCTCAGGGCATGATTCTGTTTTAAGATAAGCAAAATGTTCTTACTTTGTAGTTTATATTTAGAGAAGAATAATAACCTTTCTGGGCTTTTTTGCAACGAGTCGTTGTATCCATGTCCACAGCTTTTATGGAATTAAGTCAAAATCTTTCTATTCAAATACAGAGCTGGACTGGATTGTGTCAGCAAATCTTGCTTTATGCCACTGTTAATTATACATACTGCTATACTGATTAGTGATTACAATTAAGCGGAGGGCGAAGGACAGGGTGTAGTGAAGTTCACTGGGGAAGGCTATATCCTGCAGTGGACGTCGAAGGTCGCTAATATAAGAAAATTACCTCGTAGTACGGTCTACCGCACATCAGTGGTAACAAAACCAGTATAAACTGGTCTCTCATAGTAATTAAACTCTCTAGACTAGGCCAGCTCAAGGTCAAAGTGTTTCAAATGATGTGCGGTCGACTGTACTTACAATATATTTTCAGTACAGTGCGGTATATTTTAGACGGTACTGTTTAAATCGTAACAATCTTAAACAGAACTTTTTTAGCTAAGTGTAAACGTAAATGTAAATGTTGTATTAATAATTGTATAAAAGTATTAACAATTACTCATTTCGGTAGGATATTATATAAAGCAAGAAACGTTATTAACATTGCCGCCAAATAAAATGTAAAAAGTTAATCTTGTTTCTAAAATAAATTAGTATTCAATGAGTTTCCTCTTTCAAGACAAGCTTTAAATTAAATCTTAACAGCTAGCGAGATTAAGCTTACACACTGCCTTGGAAAATGGCGTGGAGAAAGGAAAACAGGATAATGTAAGTAACTATATTCTTAAGTAAGCTAGCGCAACATGAATGGGAAGGATGGAGGACTGGGTGTGGTGGTGCGTATTGGGGACGGAAGATCTACGTCCAGCACAGGGTGGTGATAGGCTGATGATGATGAGGATAGTGCCACCGCTCAGCCCATACTCAGAAGAGAGGTTAAAACAGAAACCCTTGAAGTTAAAACAGTTCAATTCGCACTAAAGATTGCTAATCAATCGCACCGCCTTGTCGTCTCCTTGGAACCTAATCTCAATTCTAACGTTAATCACGTAAATACTAAAGTAAAACATGAGACAATTTCCATTGAGAGCATAGAAACCTTAGTTTATTAAGGAACTGTCGTAAAATTAGATACACTAATGTTCTGGCAACGCCACTTGGTATAAGTGTTTTTATTTAAAGGTTAGTGATTTCGGACAAACTTTGGAAATTGGAACCTAATGACTTTGATTTCAACAATAACTTCAGAGTAGCAGAAAACAATGGACGCTACAGTGTTTGTGAAAGTTCGAATCTTAAATACCAATGTTTTTGAAAGTCGAAAAGTAGATAAAACATGTCATTGATTTAGCGTATACTTAACGGAATTAACGATTACAAACAGACGGATGAAATAAATGTCTCCGGCAATTGATTGGTCGTGTCGAGACAAAATGAAAAAGAAATTGGGAAACAAACTTTTTGGCTCATAAATGAAGCATTGGGTGAAAATGTAAATAAATATAAGGAAATTCTTTATTGGGGACAAACAATCAAGATGACAACAGTGCCATCTTAGCTTACCTTATACAATTAAGAACTGCTCAATATCATTTATATACTAACGAAAAACAATAACAGATAATTTAAGCGAAATAAATAACTAGATAATAAAGTGTATAGTTTTTAATCAATCAATTCAGTATAGAAAATCGATTCTCGCTAAATAAAATGTAACTAAATATATAAACGCAAGCATTCCCCGTGCATACTTCCAGGTTGAGTCGACGAGCGAGAGACAAAAATCAAGAAAAACAATAGTATCGAGACAATCGAATGAGAATCGAGTCATTTGAAATTCGCCGCACTGGCGGAACAGGATGGAGACTTTTTTTAGTAAAGTTGAAAGACAAGCAATGGTACAGCTACAGCTGAATGGAACTCCGGTTTGAGTGAACGGTCAAAGACCAATAATGAAATTTAAATAAGAATCTGAAAATGATATCTGAACTTCGATCAACAATTGTTAATCTAAGTACCTGAAACACTAAAGCAAAAGCAAATATTTACTTAATAAGTAAATGTTATTGCGCTTAAATATAATAATAATAAATCAAAGCAGAAAATCTCTATCACTTAAATAACAAAAGACAGAGACTATATTTCGCAGAGTTAATGGATGATCAGATCAGAGAAGAAAAACAAATTAAATACTAAATTAAATATCACGTTATCCATTTTCATAATCTGTACATCCAAACAAAACTAAGAAGATGATTTAAATGCTCGTAATAATCAAATTAAATTTCCTTAGAATTTGTAGATTAGTTAAACATTCTAATTGGTGCTATTCAAATCATATCGGATCGCATTCTTTTTCGAACGAGTTTCCCAAAACATGCGTGTGATCCGTTAGTATAATCAGTGCTGATGCTGATCGTTAGTCTAAGTTACGAGATGCATCCCAATAAAATCCGTTTTGACTTATAACTTTTCTGATGGATTACATTAATCATTGCTGATACTCTTAAAGAAGATGCATCAGAAAAACTTTGATAGGCGTGAAACTCCCAAAAAAGGTGGGCCATTATCGGTATCGTTGATCTTTGCCACCGCGCCCGGCGCGCGCGCAGAATTTTGAATTCAAAACGCATCGAGGAGATCCCGTTATGATTGCTATAGGTACTATGGAAGAGACTGTAATAGTACATTACTGCAGCGGTCTGTAATGAATGCGTTTCTGGCAGTGCTAATGATGGCCGAAAGCGCAGCTCCAGACCAACACAGTGCGGTCAGCATTGCAGCCCTTGATGGGCAAGCTGGATTGAAGGTCGACACCGAAGCTTCCTCCTTTCCTATAAATTTTGAAAATTATAAACTCAGCAATCAAGCTCAACGTGTAACGAATCGTAAAATTATAAAAATTTACATAAAACCATCAGATAAAGAGAGCCCGCAGGTCATAGCTACACTTTAAACGAAAAAAGCATCTATCAGTGATCACCTTACAAGTCCACATTACAGGGTGTTTCTTTTGGTGTAATCGGCCGGGATCTCGGCCTTTGGCCATCGGCCATCGGCGGTCGGCTCACAGACAAAGAGATAAGAGTAAATTACAGAAAACATGACGCGACAATTTGTTATGGAGATCTTACTGGCCGGCCTCGCGGAGTGAGTGGACACTGGAAGCGATATAAGAATGGTTTTATTTATTACGGACCTATAGAATAAAGGTCTAGAAACAAACATTGAAATAACTGCTCAGCTTCTATCAAGTCGAATGCCAAGATGCGTATACGAAATATGCAACTAAGTAATTTAAAGAAACTGACTTGATTTCACATCCTACTTTTAGTCGGGCTTGGTCCGTTAAGTGATATATTATATTTAATTTCAGGGCCTTAGAGAGAGAGAAAACGAGCAATATGTCTGCAATTGTTGAACCACCTCTCAGGGTGAGGCAAAAGGTTCTCGGGTAAACTGAGACTTCTAACGGAAATATAATTGAAAAATTGAATTGCTTTTTAGATGATCCGCCGAGCTGCCAGTGGTAGAAAGAAGTTTTCCTATATCATAACTTTTTTTAAATGGTACGGTGAACGTTATAAATATTAAATTATATTTACATACCTTTTCGTATAATGTAATTGACACTTCGTTTTTGACATCAGTGAATACTAAATTATCTTTAAAAATTATCAGCGGTAAAAATACTACAGACAACGCGACCGACATCCACAGAAGGTACTCTATAGTGGTTATCCAGTGTTGCTACTATCCATGTCTTCCACCTCTATAGGGCCGGTTTCTAATTGCGGGGCTGGCCCTAATTGAATGTTATTGAATTTGGATCACGCCCTCACGACTACCTACACGCTCCACGGATATTTATACTCGCAACCCGAGGGTTTGTTAATCCGAAAAAGGGTTTAAAACGAGCGTGTTGAGTTTAGTTAGTATCACATTTCAGATTCTAATCTGGTTTGGTTTACGGAAGTTGTAGCTAGATTTCTAGTTTTCTCGATTCTAGAGCTAAGTGTTGAATTTGTTGGTAATTAGTTTATCTTACAGTAAATGCTAATGCAACGGTATTGTAAAGACAGTGTGAAGAAAGTAGTTGATAGAGGTGTGGTCAGGTCTTGGAGAAAGAAGAACTAGAAGACAAGATTGTAACAAACATATAGATATTCAGTCTACTCCACCTGACCTTGTATCATAATATATATTATATTGAAGAAGATGAAGCAAACGTAATAAAGCTGATTGCTAACAAGGTCGATCGTTTAAGATGATTTCAATGACATAAATTGGTAAAGTCATTTCATGAAATACATTTATTCCACTACTGGCCTTTGTATTTTTGAATCCCTCGCATCCAAACTCGTTTGTCCTGGAATCAAACTCAAAATAAACGAATCAAAACCGCTCTGCAATAAATTCCGTTACGAACAAGCTCCTATTTATGTTGTGCAGCGATCGGTGGACAGAGCAATATTATTGTTAGTATGGCCATGCACGGTGTTTGCTTTTGGATTCATTCTCGATATGTCGCAATCTACTGTGGAGGTACACTGTCCCCTGGTACACAGGTACCTAGCCTACGGGCCAGGTGTCCCACCCCTTTTGTTGATTTTGTACAATCTACTCTTATTTCATTCAACTTTGTATCTTTCGCTAAATTGTACTCTTTAGAAATAAAATTATCATTATAATCAGCAAACTATAGTTCATCTTATTCTTGTTACGCCTCTCCATTGACTGGAGGTTCGTCATCTCAACGTACGTTTCCTGGTCTCTAGTAAAGTGAATCAGCTCTTAGACGCTGGCCATACCCGTCCACCCACGGATGTTTCTGAGTTTCTACTTCTACCGACGCTTTGCGTCCTCTCAATCTTTCAGGATCATCTTGAAGGACCGTTCAGGCTATTGTTAGAAAACTACTAAATACGTCTTAAGCAACTATTTCTAAATTTCGTGTTATACAAATACACGTGAAACAATAAGTATAAGACACATTTGAGGCTTCTAGTTTCAAAACGTATCAGCTAAATCGATATCAGTATGTATGGCATTTAGCTCCTTATGATTAGGAATCAAAGAGAGCTAAATACCATACAGTTTAGCAATCGTTTTAGCGGGTATTGAAAATAGATGCCTCATTTGTGTTTTAACTTTGATAGAAGTGCTTTATCATTGTAATATTGTACGATTGGAGCTAGTAGCCGAACGGCAGATAACCGCCCAAACTGGCACATACGGCAATGAAACAAAATCAATAATGATATTTGTCAATGCAGTAAGGTGTCATCGGGTGGACACTCGACGTGTCATTACCGTAACCCAAGCTGCGAGGGGACCAGTTAGTCGATGGTGTAAGCTATAGGTTAGTACGATCCAATATGAGCAATATTCTACAGAATTTCATTACTTAGAATTACTCTGAAATTGGTTTTAGACTTTGTTCTGGGTCAAAATTTGCTTAAGCCTAGTGCTTAAGAGCACGGTTGTTCCACGTAGATAAAATCTTCCGAGTTTGCAAATCAGTTAATGTGGATTATTTTCCAGGTAGGTATCTTACGAAGTTATGAACGTAGAAGTTTTCGTTCCAGATGCATAACCATTTAGATAACCAGTGACCTAGATGGAGTCAAATCAATTTTCGTGTAGATTTATCTAGTTCTCTGTTGTCTGCTACGAAGAAAAACATTTCCTCCTTGGTTATCTTCAAGGAACTCACCAGTCAACGTATAAAATAAGTATTTAAACCTAGTTATCTATAAAACTACCTAGTTATATACACACTTCGGCTCCCGCCAAAAAAGGGTTAGTCCACTACGATTTTTTCTAAATTAGTTTTACGGCCAATTGGAAAAAAGTCCTTATAGGCCAAATCGTAGTTTAAAATCACGATAGAGTCGTTACACGCTATTATTTAATTATCCCGCACAATATACACTTTAATAGGCACTTGTTGCATATAAAACTATCACAGATATACACCAAAACCTACAAATTACAATATACATTTTTTTGGAAAACTAAACAAAAACGACCACCATCTCTGACAAAATCCCGCCAAAAAGTTTCTAGTCCCTCGACCCTTGCACCACAGACTATAAAAGCGATGACAGCATGACAAATTAATACAGGTGACAAGCGCGTGCTCGCATTACAGCGAGCGGCATAAAGCTGTTTGTACTCGCAGAGCGGGAAACGCGTCATGATCATGAATAAATTAGGCGCGTTTCCGTCTCTCCGACGGCCGAGTCCGGCCATAGTGTCATTACATTGTCTATGGTTTGATGGGCTCGGTCCGCGTGACATTCATTGTGTCTGGTGTACAAGTTTGCACGCTTTTATAGTCTCCGTAGAGTTTAATGGCGGCTGTGTGAAGTTTCTCTGATTTCTGCTCAATGACTAATTTGAGGTAGAGGAGAAACTGCATGTAGTTCATGGATTCGATCAACCGAATCAAACATTCAAGTTTTTGGACATCTCTATGTAAGTAGCACACTTATCTATCTCGCGTACGCACACATAGACTATAAACACTGTCAGTGATGTGCAAACAATTTGTGACTATATTCATTCAGCCCTCAAGAAATTCTACGGAGACTAACGACTTCTGAGAGTCTCGATTGACAGTGACATAACAATAGCAAGCAAAGTTGGAAAATCTACCATTGAGTCAGTTGACAACGTCGATACTCGCTAGCGACGTAAATACTTAATAGCGCTGTTTCTTTTCGACTAATTACAAAGAACAGAGAGATATAGACATAGTTTTATAAACTTTTATATAGTTGTAAATTCATGGTAGGTGTACAGTATAGTCCACGCACAGTTACTTAAGTTATGTCATAACATACAAAACGTAATATTAGATTAAACAAAATTGAAGCTATAATTCTACCATACCGAGCAAAAATACAGAGCATTTTTCTCCGCTGGCAACCCCAGTAATAAAAGTAATAACGGACTTCGGGCGGCAATAATGTGTACAATTACACGTGTCCATCTTGTTAAATAGCTCGGAAATGACAAATGAGCTTGTAATTGTCGTCTCTTGTTATTCTGTTGTTTTGTTTGTTTCGTACTTATTTCATAATGATTATACAATTTTAGTATGGTTGGCAAAAAAGGCTTTTTAATTACAGTTTATTCAAAATAAACGTCCAAAATTTAACATCGAGTTAGCTATTTGTTAGGTAAAGGTGAATAATAATATTTTGTTTACAAGGAAATTATACTTTCTTCTGGGCTTATACTAAACCACCTAAAAATACTTTAAAAAAGAGACTGTAAAAAGACATAAATGTCATTAACTTCAACACAAAGTGGCATTTGGTCTTATATATGAATCAAAGAATATACGTGCTTACTTCCCTATTGAAAACCGATTGATATTATATTTCGTTGGCATATCACTGACTGTAGTAGAACTCTACGTAAATATAATAAGCCGCATCTTTCCCACTACCTACGGAACCGAACGCTCTCTTCTTCATGCACTCTTAACCACATTTCCTATCAAAAAATTAATGCGATTAAAAGAAACTTGGTATAAAAATGGTAATGACACAGTTTTCGATCTTCGATTGGAAGTGATCGTGGAATAATTTTACAAGTGCTTTCTTTGTTTATTTATTTGGAATCTTTTAATGAAAGCGACTTTACACATGAAATATTTCTCTCAGGCGCAGCTTTTGCGGCGTTTGAGCATAAATTTCGCAGTTTACAAACTGCCTCTAAGTTTGGACCGTTGGAGTTTATCAACAATTTAATCAAATGTTACCAGACGCTGGCTTTATGTTAAACTGTCCGCTAGCCAACATTTACGTAAGCTCTTACTTAAGAGCGAGGGAAATTAACAATTTGTGTAAGGAAATTGAACTATAAATATTTAAATAACGACCGCTTAATTTCATTTATTGATCCATAGAGATTGTATAAACACTTGAAGTATATTCTGTATCTGTTACGAATTGATTGCCTGAAAAAAAACATTCATTCATTCATTAAATATTAAACACCATGTATCTTTTGTTTATTTCTTATTTTATCGTATTTTTTTCCTATCGAGTACAGTCACAGCCAGCCTGTGATGGCATTTGATACTGTTTTCACTTATAATCTTTTTACAACATTTTACTTTTAAATTTTATTTTACGGCATAGAAGAAATAAAATTCTTCCCTAGTTCCTAACCATTTCAATCAAATTCGTTTCACGTCACATCAAAAACTTTGATTTGAGTACATTACGGTTTATTTACACGGCCGAGTGCCAAGTGACGAGAAATCAACAAAATGAAATCATAAAGTTGTCGGGCGGGACGCACTACAAACAGATTTGTCGCGCGATAAAGGCGCGTCTCCACTTCTCAGATAAATTGTCGCGATAACGCGCGGCCGGTCGTTTGTAATGCCCTTTTACATTTTTGACGGCGTTTTTGGTATTCCATTCTGTTCTACTCGTTTGATGTCGTATCATTGTATTTTTTACGTAATACGGGTTGGTTTTATGGCTTAATTTCTAAAGCTTATCGCATAATGCATGAAAAAAAAACTGCATTTAAAAGTCCGATGCGTATGAGTTGAATGAAAGGTTTCGGAGCTTATTCCAAATAAATACTTGCATCATTACATATATTACATATTGGTGTAGGTAGGTATGAGGTAGATACATAATAGGTAGACTCGATGATGTGATTTTATACTGGTAACATTCACCACTGTATGGAAATTAATGATCAAAACTCTTTTGGCTGGAAATCTTTATCTCTTCTATGTTATTTTCTACTCATGTAGGTAACCATTTCCGAATGCCATCACAGATTATTATAAAGAAAACGTCTCAATAATGTTACCAGGGTAATTTGTTTTAAATTGCCGCCGTTTTCTCTGGCAGTTTTTATTAAATAGACTCTACGGTAGCATGAATTTGAAGCAATAAATGTTATGTTAATGAAAGCCTATAAAGTATGTCTTAACACAGAGATCAGCGCAACCGGCAGCTGTGGCTAACCTTTGATCATTCCCTCGACACATCAAAGGCTACAAATTTACACGGTATCGACTGATCGATTCTGCGATTTAACAGAACTCACGGTTTCAGGAAACATGACAGAATCGAAAATGTAAACCCTGTTTTATTTACAGATGGTCATTCACCTTTTAAAGTTATTATTTAGAGAAAACGTAACAGTATATTCAAATTAATCAAACGTGAAAAATTGTTATTTAATGCACGAAGGTTTTTACGGTGCACTCTTTCCGCGCTGACTGCGCGTCATCAATCACTGCACGAAAAAGGACTTTTAAAAAAACATACAACGAGCGCGCGAATATTTCTTTTTTTTCTTAATTTCGCAGTCGCGAGAAATCAAGTGTTATGCCAGTCAGTGTGCGTTAGTGAAGTTGCTTTCGAAAATATTTAATTTCAATATAAAATTAGCTAATTAACCGTAAAATTAAACGAGAAATGTCGGAAACAGTTTGAAGACAACGATAATAAACATATTTTGTAGGTATTTATTTCGATTTCTGTAGAAATGAGTTTGCTTAATTAAGGAGGTTATAATTGTAATAGACTTTCATATTTCTATTTATTAAACAGGCAGCGACTTGGAAAAATCATCCTCATCTCATCTGGCAGCGCGGTAATCCACAAAATGTACAAAAAGTCTGACAAATTGAATTAAGGTTTAAACATCCTCACTAAAGTAATAATTATGTAAAGAACTGGAAGAGTCGTTAAAGTATATAAAATAGAAGAGACGAACATGGCAATTCGGTTTTCGCCAAAATAGTGTTATTTTGGGGATATTTTGACGGGCACCACAGACTAAATTAGCCCTGGTCGGCACTGAGAGGGCACTGCGCTCTCATTCGTTCGCCCCATGTTTACAGAACGGGGAGTTTATTAGGTGCTAATGACACGACGCACTTGTATCCGAGTGCATTTATAAATACCTACCCACACATGCTTAAACAGGGATATACCTACGAATAAAATGTTGCCAATACTAATAAATAAGAGTGGCTAGCTAGCCTGAGTGACTGACGAACTTATCTATCAACGACCAGCCATAATCACTGGGGGTGGGGACTACAAACTCGAAATTTTATAGCGCATTATTTCACAGTCCATTTATCCACAGACAATGAGATTTTCCAAGATATATAGGTATTAAATTTTAGTTTCAGTTTTGGCAATAGATGACGTAACATTGATCTCAGCTGTTATTGTCAATATTGAGACTTAGATGAGTGGGTCCACACGTTTGCCGCAAACGCCAACGCAAACGTCTACGCAAATGCAGGAAAACCAAACCTGAACCAACTCTAGTCCACACGCTTGCGAGCGTTTGCTACAATCAGTACTAAAATGCACGCAAACCTGTGGATGGCACGCAAACAAACGCAAACTTCCTTTGATTTGTGCCTAAAACCGACGCGATCGAAATCAATAAAACTAAGCCAAACCCCTGCTCCACACGTTTGCGTTTGTAAACGTTTTCCGAAGTTTGCCAAATTTGTGGATGCACCATGAAACGTCAAATTCGGCCGCTTGAATTTCTTTTAAACAATTTTATGGCGCTTGGGACTTACGCAAACATTCTCGCATCATAATTGATGACACAATTAAATCCATCTGCCGTGGTATTTAAACTATTTCTTTTTATGAGCTACTTCAATATGGCTCAATACTATCAGATCATCAGTTCGTCATGTCACTCGCAAGCCTCTTGATCTGAAAACCGAAATATACATTTCATTCTTTGTTTACGTAATGCATAGTGATCTCAGTGAGTGGAAATGACATACAAGCCTATTCAGTAGAGCATTCTGATGACAGATTTAGTGGCGGTGAGTGTATTGAAAAGTAACTTGTAACGTTCACTAGAATATTCACTATATCATTCTGTAGGTACAGATATAAGAAAATGACTGATGCAATCAATCGCGCCATCGGTGCATCTGGTGCTAGAAGAGATGGCTAACAGATGGAGGGCGGACTCGTCGCCACACCAGCTTTTCACACTGGTGTTACCACGAGAAAAATTTTTTATTTGTCGTCCACTGTACTTAAAACTACGTTATGGACCAAAAAGGTAACCAAAAGCAGCTGGATAAGGATGTGGGGGGAGTAGAGGAGGGAATGGTAGCTGATGATGATGATTGATGATTCATCTAGCTTACCAATTATCTTCTATTTGCCGTACATATTCGCTGCTTTGTATTACCTGTAACAATTTAAGAAAACATGAGTCTCGATGGAAAACAAACAGCCACGAAATATAAACAACACGCTTCCAAAGCCATTACACGTGCTCAACATTTGTAAGTAAATAAAAAAAGACAAAAAGGCACAAATACGGCCCAAATCGGCATATTGTGCGTAAAATGACACCTGTCAAAATACGAAGTTGAGTTGGCAGAATTAGCAGCTCATGTTACAGGAGGCAGCGAAAACGTTGTTTATTGAAGTGTGAACCGAAACTTAGAACTTTTTGGTGGGATCTTCACAATTATTATGTATTCTGTGACATGGCTGTCACTTTTATTTAGTTGTCCTAAAAATGTATATTGTGGGTTTTGTGCAAGATGTTTCGAATCTCTTTGGTGGTGCGCGCGCTCCCTGTGGAGTTCTCATCTTGCATATTTAGTATCGGAACCCATGGTGCCAATTACCGGGGGGGTGCGGACAAAGGAAGCGGAGTAGCGGGAGGAGGTTGCTAATACAAATTTATATGGAGTTTGAAAATGAGAATGAGTGAGTGAGTTACAATATTGTAATCCATTTGACACGATTATAGAACGCTTCTTTTACGCCTCTGGGGCCGCGGCCGCCAACCAAAGAGATCCTAACTCTATGGTTTTGTGCAACATACACACAAGTGCCGATAGAGACAATTCATAAATAGTACAAATGAACTGTCTGCCCCCAGTGGGAACTGAAAAACGAACTCCCGACCCCTGGCGCTTCAGTTTAAAGAACAAGCCACGAAGCCAACGGGCGGTCATAGAAATAAAATGTGCATTTCTCGTCTAAATTCAATAATCGTCTCGCCATATTTGTATGGAAACGAATAATGGCGACGACGTACATACACCTTACTGCCGACTATAGTACAGTCGACTGCACGTCAGTGAAAACAAAACCAGTATAAACTGGTATCTCATAGGATTGAAACTCCCTAATAGGCTGGGCCAGCTCAATGTTTCCATTGACGTGCGGTCGACTGTATCTACTTTCTTGATTCGAAGAATGATTCAATTCAATACACTTTATTGCACGTTTAAAAACTACAGACAAAAACAAAAACAGATACAGTAATGTACATATAGGCGGTCTTATCGCTAAGAGCGATTTCTTCCAGACAACCTTTGGGTAGAGAATTTACAGCAAATTAGGAGGTAGGTTGTGCAATTATATTATGTATTATTAATGATATTCTAGGTTTGGATATGTCTTCGCACGGTAAGTGCCGAAGTGAAGATGGTAGTGCCATACGAGCACGTCCCGCGGCGACGTTTGGTTCTATGAATGACCGAATCTAAACAACATATCTATACATATAATAAAATCGTAAAGACCAAAAAGTCTGTACATTGAATATATTCGAAAAAAAACCAACCAGGGCGACTTAAAATGAGTAACTGAACATGTTAGAACAGTTTTTAAAATTTTTGTCTGTCTGTTTGTTTGAACGCGCATCACGCCTAAACCGCTGAACGGATTTTGACGAAACTTTGTATAGTGACAGTGTATATCCTGGAATAACATAATAAACCACAAAAATCTCGAAAATTTGCCGAGGAATAACAACTAGCAATAAAAAACTCTCATTTGCTAAAATTTGTATGAACTT
Organism: Metalampra italica; assembly: GCA_949699065.1. Classification (NCBI taxonomy): domain Eukaryota; kingdom Metazoa; phylum Arthropoda; class Insecta; order Lepidoptera; family Oecophoridae; genus Metalampra; species Metalampra italica. Next base: position 10,697,310 of record OX452980.1, read on the forward strand.
ACAGGTCAGAGTAGCCTGGTTATTATAGAAAGTGTTACAAGTGAGCCCAGTTCAAAGGATAGTGCTACTCTGCAAACTACCATAGGTTTTTCATTATAAACCCTGACTGACTGATATACAGGATGTAACAAAATCCCTATATTGACCGGTTACAGGGGCTCTCGGTATCGAATACCTACTAATTTGTTTTCTACAGTGACTGGCCGTTGGCTTAGTTGATGGTGAGTGGTAGCCACGGGTGGTGACCCTGCCTACTGAGCTAAAGGTTTTGGGTTCATTCCCACCCGGGGCCAACATTTGTGTTCGCGCGTTTGTTCGTGCGTTTGTACGCGCGTTTGGTTGGTTGGTTCGCGCGTTTGTTCGCGCGTTTTGCGCGTTTGTTGGTTGCGGGTTGTTCGCGCGTTTGGTTGGTTGGTTATTTTGTTGGTTTGTTCGCGCGTTTCGCGCGTTTGTTCGCGCATTTGTTTGCGCGTTTGGTTGGTTTTGGTTATTTGGTTGGTTTGTTCGCAGGTTTCGCGTTTGTTCGCGCGTTTCGCGCGTTTGTTCGCGCGTTTTGTTGGTTGGTTGGTTATTTGGTTGGTTCGCGCGTTTGTTCGCGCGTTTCGTGCGTTTATTGGTTGCGGGTTTGTTTGCGTGTTTGGTTGGTTATTTGGTTGCTTTGTTCGCGCGTTTCGCGCGTTTGTACGCGAGTTTCGCGCGAATGTTCGCGCGTTTGTGTGCGCCTTTGGTTTGTTGGTTGGTTATTTGGTTGGTTTGTTCGCGCGTTTCGCGTTTGTTCGCGCGTTTCGCGCGTTTGTTCGCACTTTTCGCGCGTTTGTTCGCGCGTTTCGCGCATTTGTTCGCGCGTTTCGCGCGTTTGTTCGCGCTTTTTGCGCGTTTGATCGCTTGGTAGGTTAGTTGATTTGTTCACGCGTATCGCGCGTTTGTGTGCGCCTTTGGTTTGTTGGTTGGTTATTTGGTTGGTTTGTTCGCGCGGATCGCGTTTGTTCGCGCGTTTGTTCGCGCGTTTCGCGCGTTTGTTCGCGCTTTTTGCGCGTTAGTTAGGTTAGTTGGTTTGTTCGCGCGTTTCGCGCGTTTGTTGGTTGCGGGTTGTTCGCGCGTTTGGTTGGTTGGTTATTTGGTTGGATTGTTCGCGCGTTTCGCGCGTTTGTTCGCGCATTTGTTTGCGCGTTTGGTTAGTTTTGGTTATTTGGTTGGTTTGTTCGCGGGTTTCGCGTTTGTTCGCGCGTTTCGCACGTTTGTTTACGCGTTTCGCGCGTTTGATCGCTTGGTAGGTTAGTTGGTTTGTTCGCGCGTTTCGCGCGTTTGTTCGTGTTTGTTGGTTGCGGGTTTGTTCGCGCGTTTGTTCGCATAATTTTATTGTAACTAGACGCTGTCTGAGTATAGGAGAGATAGCTATACCTACTTCCAAAATCCACGCATACGAAGTTGCGGGCAACAGCTAGTCGGAAATAAAACAGCAATATAAGTAGTTATGCCATTCCGCGAAATGTTAGATATAATTTTTGTTATTATTATTGATCATTGCATAACAGGTAATACAGGAATTATATATACATACAGTCCTCTAGCGGAAACCTAGATAGGTTTATCTGTAGAAGACGAGTTCGCGTTACTAATATTCACTTAGAATTTAAGTTAAACAATCTTATTTCTTATGTGCGTACAGGTCCATTTTATCATCATATTAATAATAATAATAATTTATTTAATCAAAAACAATACCAGTACATACAACAAAATGGTAGGTCCTTGACCAATTTCCATTGTGCAGGAAACCGTCAACAAAAACGCACTCTTTACTAAACTTTACACCACGCCCCAAAAAAAGGTTGGCGCCGCCAGTCAATGTCTGCACATGACGCCTGTCTGTCTGACTGTCACGCCAGGAAACAGACGGTGAGCGAAAACACTTGTTTCAGAAAGTTCCGAACGGTACCTCATCGTCATAAACTTCGGGTGCCCCTACGGAGATGGAATGAATGTGGTTGCCAGGTGCCCGAAACCACGTGTTGGTCTATCAGGGTAAAATTTTGGGCGAAAAGTCGTTTTGATAACAAAGTTTGGTAACAAGTTATGGTAACCAGCTATGGTAACTAGTTATGGTAACCAGTTATGGTTACCACTTATGGTTACCACTTATGGTAACTAGTAATGGTAACCAGTTATGGTAACTAGTTATGGTAACCAGTTATAGTATCCAGTTATGGTAACCAGTTATGGTAACCAGTTATGGTAACCAGTTATGGTGACCAGTTAGGTAACCATACTTGGTAAACAGTTATGGTGACTAGTGTAGCTGCACACAGTACGCACTGAGGGTAGTTTCATAATAAATGCGCGGAACCATCGCCCGCCCGTTGTCCCTAGCCATAGACAATGGTATATCCATGTCTGTGTCCCTAGCACTGTTTATTATTTACTCTATGGCACAGTGCTTATCTCATCGGTCGGCTGATATTGTCAGCTGCACCGAAACCTCGCTCGTTGCGAACATTAATATAGTATTTAGATTAGGCTATTTTGTGAACAAATATTCTGTTAAGTCCGCGTAAATGGGTCGCTATCAGAATGACCTTTTCGCTTCAAGACATTATTCAGCTAGATGACGTAAAAGCAGAATACCCAAGCAGAGAGCCACCTCAGCTGGACGACATACAATCAGAATGAGAAGTAACAAGATGTCTGGAGTTGCGAATAGTCTGTATGATTAGATTATGGAAAAGTACGGTTTGTCAAACCATCACAGTCATCATAATGTTATTTATGATTAGGGCTTACAACCAATAATTCGCTCCTGATCAAGCAACATAATGGCGAACTTGATAACCTACTGCCAAAAACCGAAGACACAAAACTGAACAATCAGCGTCCGAAATTACATCCACTACTCCGAAAAACTGATTTCCGTCGCGTCCCATCACGTGATCACAACACAATTGTCTCCAAAGTGACACACGTGCATACATTTAATGGTCAGAGCTGTCGAAACATATCAAATTTGTATTTTGCTACATCTATCAGTTCGATCCCCGGCTGGGCCATGTACTTACCAATTAGTTTTTTCTCGAAATTTAAGTACATTTGCTGACAGCTCTCAAACAGTGTTTAGTAGGAAACATCGACGCGAAACCTGCATACGCGGAAGAAGAAATTCTTAGGCGCATGTGGAGTCCACCAACCCGCACTGGGCTAGCGTGGTGGACTATAGCCCGAACGCACTCGTTCAGAGGGTAGGCCTGAGTGGGGACATATTAATAGGCTGTTGATTTAATTTGGTGAATCCCAGATTTTACCGTAGTTCGGGCTTTTACAATAACAATTCTGGCAAACTAAATACGTGCAATCAGGCCCGATCGTGTGTAGTCCTATCACAGCGGAGTTCGCCGCAAAACAATGGGTTATTAGCGTTTTTGCCAATGCAATAATAACGTCGGTCGGATCGTGTCATTACGGCGGGCGGCGGCCGGCCGAGCGGAAAGTGAGCTTTGGTAATACAGACAGGAAAATAAACAGTAGCAAAATAATCATTTTAAAAAAATTAACACGCTTAGAGCTAAACTATAAAACTGAATACTGTGGCAATACTGACACTTAATAAATAGTCGGAGTGACGCGCCGCTCCTCGCATTGCATCAAGTAAATCGAATAATCGAGCAAACTGGCAACATTGCCCCAATGTACTATCTATGCTGGGGCATTGGCAACACTGGAGCACTGCTACGATCGACACTGCGCCGAGCGGTCGAGTCACACGCACAAACCCATAACTAAATATGGTTTTATTTATCAGCCCCAATTTAATACCCGAACCACCACAAATACTACATAATATATTGTATTGTCTTCAGAACCAAAGGTGGCAGCAAAATTGGTTGAATCCCATTTCGGCCCCCAAGAGTTTATACCTACGGAAAATTCCCATACCGAACATCTATTGAACGATCAAGTAACTCAATCTTAAACTAGTTAGCTATGTTGAACTGTCTCATTCACACTCACTCATTCGTTCTTTCGATCCATCAGATGATCGTTCAATAATAACATTCACTCAACTGTCAATCTCAACACAATACAAAGCAATGGAACAAGAAGGTTGCCTTTTAATTGTCTCCGAAAACCAACACCGCCTTGTAAAGTCCACTGATGGACATAGGCCTTCCCCAATGGACGCCACCTCACACGGTACTCCGCTTTCCGCATTAGATTAATACAGCGTGATCGGATATCGGTCAGTATCACAGTATTCTTTATGTCAATCTTTTCTTTTTGTAATTCTTTCGCTGAAAATGTTTTGGTAATGTTGTCACGAGCTCTGGCTCCCTATTTTCGAATCGCTCGCCTCGCTTCGAGCAGTCGATTCTACTACTTTTCCTTCGACATCCGAAACAAAAATCTGTAGAATCGACCGCTCGAAGCTAAGCGAACGAATCAAAAATATAACTCCTGGAGTGAAGACCGCGGGTGGGTACGCGGAGCGTGGGACGTCCCCTCTCGCCTATGAAGGCCTATATCCAGCAGTGGACGTAGAAAGGCTGTTGCACATGTAGGTATTGTGTTTTGTGTGAGTCAACTAAAATCTACCTTAATATTGTATTCAAATGTAGTTGTTTTTGCTACCAGTACCGTGTTAAGGCGCGGTCACAGTCAAGCCCGTGTCATTACATCCAACGAGAACCCCGGCCGAGGACGAAATCATGTCGTTAACAAACCTAAATACAAACAAACAAAATGTTTGAATCAACTGCGAGTAAGTATATACAATATCTTTGTACTTTTTACTTTGTGTTTCTTGAATTTTACATTCGAACTAATTCTAAAGGATTCATCGATTGTATTAAACTTATGATCATCAGCATGTCTGGTCCTAGTCCACTGCTGGACATTGGCCTTCCAGCCACTGAACCCGATCTTCGGTTCTCCATATCCGTCACTGCCAGCCGCCTCTCGCAGATCGTCACTCCATCTAGCCGGGAGACGTGCTCTCGACAATTTGTCTACCCCAGTGGTTCTCCGACAGATTTGACCAGCCCACTGTCACTTCAACGTATTAGTTTGAGCGGTGTTGAAGTGTTTAGTTCTCTGGAGGATCACTTCGTTTCGGATCCAGTCTCTCAGAGAAACGCCGAGCATGGCTCTGTCCATAGCCCGTTGAGAGTTTTAGGACTAGTCCCACTGTCAATGTCCACCTTTTATAGTCGAAACTGAAAAAAGTGTGGCCATTCTGGCAGATCCTACTAAAATCCTACCACCAGTAAGGTCTTTTCTAACTTCATTTAAAATCGAGCCACTTATAAGCATATATCCATAACTGCATGTAAGTACAATATAGATATCTAAGTAAACAGAATCACTGATCACCATAAAATTGTTATAAATCTTACCCCCATCGCCCTCAGATCCCAAGTCTATCAATCACACGAAAATGACTCTTACTCCCTTCTCACATGACACAAACACAAGGCTACTTAACGTAAGGCCCCCTCAATTGTTAGGGAAGACTGATGTATTTATAATTGCTGGCCAGACTGCGGGCTGGTCGAGATCGTGATGTTTGTTATCTGTGGTTATTGTTTACTGATTATTATAATTATTGTAATAAGGTTGGGAAAAAGCAATCTACTATCTGCCTCTCAACGTAAGACTGACATATTTCGTGATTAAATTCCTTCCTTTACATTGTGAGGACATAATCATCATCATCATCAACAGCCTATTAACATGTCTCCACTGCTGGGGCTCAGGCCTACCCTCTCAACGAGGGCGTTAGGGCTACAGTCCACCACGCTAGCCCAGTGCGGGTTGGTGGACTTCACATGCGCCTAAGAATTTCTTCTTCGGCGTATGCAGGTTTCCTCACGATGTTTTCCTTCACCGTTTGAGAGCAGTCAGTACATGTACTTAAGTTTCGAGAAAAAACCCATTGGTACATGGGCCAGCCGGGGTCAAAGTCAAAGTCAAAACTATTTTATTGCATGTAAGTACACTGGGTACATTTATACAACGTAATTTTTTTATCTACCACCGCTTCCAAGGTGTTATATAGAGCTGGGAAGAAGAAGCGGCGCAACAACGGGGATCGGGGGATCGAACTCCAGACCTTTCGATATGATAGGCCGCGTCTTATCCCCGACGCCACTGACGCTCTGGTGAGGACATAATATTGGACCTATAATAGTCAAGAAGATAGTCACAAGAGCCCTTCAGCCGCGGCCGGCAACGCACCAGCACCAAAAAGTGTGTTGAACAGGTCCCACAGGACCCCGACCAGCAACGTTTTAAACTTCATGGTAAAAGCTAATAAACAAAAACAATAGTCCAATATCTAGACCGCACGATGCGGTCGGCCGGGGCCGCAGCCGAAGCTGCCGCAGCCGCGAAGCGCACGAAATACGCAGCCCTGGAGACGAACTACTGGTTCCTGCCCTTTGCGTGCGAGACTATGGGCTGCTGGGGGCCAGAGGCGTCAGCCTTCATAAAAGAGATTGGCCGCCGACTTCGTGAGAGGGGGCACGACGCCCGCGCCGGGTCGTACCTGGCACAGAGGCTGTCCATCGCCATTCAGCGCGGCAACGCCATATTTGTGATGGGCTCCCAGGTGCGACAAGCGGAGGCCTGGTAGTCTAAGTTTACTTATCATTTTTATTTTATTTTTTAATTTTTGTTGTTTTATATTAACTAATTAAGTATTATTAAAGCTTTATCTATTGTAAGTTTGAAAATAAAATTGCTTAGATAAAATCTTTTATAGTAGCAACGGATCATTTGGAAGAGCGAAAGATTAAAAGACTGCATTGAAAAGTCCATAACATTGGCCACTGTTGACACATAAATAGAAGAAAACTAACCAATGCGTCTTTAATCCCGTCTGATTTGTGGAGCGGAAATCCTTCTATATTTAACTGGACATTATATCTGCGGGACATCGAGCGTTCCTCCTTTTTGTGAGAATTGAGAATGCCTAGAGAAATTTCTACGTTGTCTCTGGCTCCGTCCGAGTCGAATAAAGTCAAAAACGTGTTGATAATTTCCTTTGGGTTGTGTCATTAAATATAGCAAGGCTTCCTACCTGAAAATCTATTTTAAGTTAAAATAAAAATTGCCATCATCAAGTGGGTCTCGGATAGGTTCGTCCAATTCCTTAACTGGTCCTCTTCCTAACTCGTCCAGTTCTGTCTCGTCCAATTCCTATCTGTTTTATGTTTTAATGTCTTCTGCGTAGTCGTATGACGGAGATCTCGCTTTTCTCCACTTCCACATCCTCACTCGTCCACTTCCTAACTCGTCCACTTCCTATCTCGTCCAATTTCTATTTGTTTTATGTTTCTGCGTAATCGTATGACGGGTTTCTCGTTATAGTTTCCTTCACTGCGTCTTTCGCACGGATTCGTCCACTACCAATACCAAACTGGTCCAATTCCTAACTTGTGCATCTAAAGCCCGTGTTTAAGTAATACGAAAGGTGAGTGTGAGAGACATACATCCGATCGTAAAGAACTTAAGATAGAAACATCTTATTGAAAACAATGATTAGAAAGGAGATTTACACCCATGAGTTGTTTCTCTATTCCAACGACCGCTCGTCGCCAAAGACAATACAATAACTTGTCCACACTAGCGGGGTCCTGATGCGGAAACAGAAAGTCCGCTCGCGGTTTACGACCCTTTGTTCCTGTCCGCGCTATAAGTAGTATTATTTATTCTGTGGCTGTAATAAAGCCCTTACACACGGCACGCTTCGGAATCCCAATTTAAAGGGTGATTCTAATGTCTTCAAAGCCTTGCCTAGATTGCACTATTTAAGCCAACATACTTTGTTTAAATCCATCCATCCATTAAAAAAAACCGCGAATACTTAATATATATATTAGGTAAATGCGAAAGTTTGGATGTTTGAGAGTGTAGCTCAACCACGCTATAGCGTCGGAACGGAAACTTGGTTAAAAAAAAGCGGGCGAAGCCACGGGAAACAGCTAGTGTAAGAATAAAAGGCAAGGAAAGAATGCCATGAGCACTACAGACGCACCCCCAAACAAACAGACGGACAGACAAATATTTACAGTACAACAATGTTACGGCGGCGCGGGCGCACGGGTGTAAAACTCGCCGTGTTTACATTCGCCGTCGTAAAACATGTTCGTAATTAACATGTTGCCCGGGTTCAAGATTAGCTGCTACGACTTGGCGGTTGCACTACAATGCAACTAATATCAACATTATTTGTTTGTAATTAAATTGATTGTTAAGATTGTCAAAAAATATATAATAAACTAAAAATTCATACATTAGAGTTGTATAATATTACCTATTATCAAAGATGGCAATCTGTCGCTTTGCCTAAAATGAGTTCTAAGTCTTGGCGAAGTAAGTTTGAAGTTCAATGACAGTTGAAAGTTAGATTATCTACCGCACACGAATTTAAAAAAGTGTTTTCTTTTTCCAATGTGCCGTGAAAAAGAATGAACCATAGAACCGTAATCAGCGTATAGCATGAAATAGCAATATTCTTTTACCCCAATAATTTGAGAAGTCGCTTCTTACATGGCGGGGTTAAACAGAACAAACACTATCTATTTTAGTCGGGCTGTTGTTGTGGTATGTGAATTTTTTGTTAGGGGGCAGTTGATATGTCCAACTGCCACCCAACAAAAAATTCACATACGTAGATAGAGATAGACGATTTTATATCTGTGTTGCTTACTCTTACCACTTTTGTAATAAGTGTGTCCCTCTCTGATTATTATTGTTATTTTAGAAGCTGTTCTATGGGATCCTTGTTCTTAGCGTGATCACAAGCTGACTGGAGGGAGAGGCGAAAGAAGACAAATCTAAGAACATTAGAACTTTTCCAAATCCAACGTTCAATTTCAACAATTCAATGCAAAATCGTTTGAAAACGAAATCTGACTTAATTACAACCTCGAAATACCAACACCGAGGCGCGCTTTATGAATGGCCAGTCATGTTCACATTTCGAAAAAAAAGGTTCTTTTTGTTGCCACGATGTCTGTCGTAAAACCACATCCATTGAGAAGCGGGTACGAGAAGGAACCTAAAAAAATGGGTTGACATTCCAAGATGGCGGAAGAGGCTACCTGAACTCCTATTATGGAGGAATTACTTATAATATCTTCTATTTTATTTTCCTAAAATATGTATATTGTTACTGATAGTATTTTATGCATTATAGGATGTGTAAATTGTCTGGGAAACTAAAATAAAAGCGTGTAACAACTCATTTGAGACCAAGTTGTCTCAGTGTTGCGCCGTTCTTGCCAATTTTCTGCAGTGAACTTAAATCTCTTCTGCTCATCATTCATTCATTACAGCTTCTCTGCATCTTGTTTCTTCTGGTTTCTTTCGGTCCTGGATCTTGCCATTTTTTGAAGTTTCTTTAGTTGATCGATGTCGGCGATAGAGTCGAAGTTTCTTATTCTCTATGTTCTTATTCATTCATTTTTTCTCTCTGTCGATAACCGTTCATCGGGCCCGTCATATCGCTCTAATGCACCGTCAACGTAGAACTAACAGGCCTTCAATTAATTAGGTAGCTCTCAATTAATTAACCGGGTTGTAATTCGTTGCGTTCCGTTTCGCGCATTACGCGCGTCGCGTCATTAATATCTGTTTGCTGGGCCCGCCCACGCGACGGACATGTTGCCTCTGGTACAGCAGTATTCAGTTAGATACAGTAGTGGCACAATTAAATAGATAAATAAAATAAATGTGGATGTAATTAAACCAATGATGGAGATGGATATGATATGCATGGATTTAGATTAATAAATAATAAAAAATAATTAAAGTACCTGCTTTTACAAAATTTAAATCCCCCAACCCAAGTCGGTTTTCGAGGAGGCCAAGGTACTACACAAAATTGTTAAAATAGGTATTACACGTACAGAATAAGCAGGTAGGTGTGCATGTTACAATGAGGGTGGCATGTTCTGAAGAGAACACCTAAAATAACAAGGAAAAAAATCCGTTGTGCAAATTTGGTGTTGCTGTACTGTACCTTTCATTTACTGTATTGCGTAATGTGTACAGACTAGTTCTACATAAATAAAAACATACCTTCATTTATTATTGTAGATTTATTTGCTTCCAGTACGGCATATAAAATGAATATACAACTCATATTATTTTTAAATAAATATCAAGTTTTATTAAAGGTAATTACAAGCCTAACGTTTTTATCATAGTTGTGTGTCTATAGATCCGAAAAAAATGTAAGCATAAATAAAGGTAAAGATTCCAGTGCCGTAAAATCCATAAAAAAACTGGGTCTCATCTTCAATCAAGCAGTGAAAAAAAAATACATACAGCCGAACATAGTACCTCCTCCTTTTTGGAAGTCGGTAAAAATTAAGTCGTGATGACCTTGATGACTCAATTCAGTGCTCGATTGATGACGACGCAGACCTTTCCTTTCATTAAAACACGACTGGTCTAGGAACAGAATTTCAAGCACAGATAAAGAACACAATCTGTGATTTTAAGCTTAGCAATTAATTTTAGCTAGTTATTTTTAAGATAATGGCTGTTTTAAATTTCGTTTCGCCCAAAAATTCCTTAAAAAGCCTACACAATCGAAGCCGCAAACGAGGCCTAGTTAAAAATAAACGTTTCATTACCTATTACATGGTACTTAGCACTAACATGCTCTAAAGATTGTGACGGATCGCATTACGGAGAGTTTTTGTGTCAATTAATACGGCAAAGACTCGTTAGCAATGTTTTGCGCAGGTTTTTTTTTATCAACACATTTCGCCAACGGCGAGTTGGGCGTGGGGGAAAAAAACAAGAGTAGATTTTATCGGAATCGGCAGGCGATTTATGTGGTGTCTATTTTTTGCTGATTTTTGTCGGGTCCTCAGGATTACAATTACCACTATGTTAATTAAAAAAACAGAGAGGTTGCGGGAGGTTTACCTAGTGATAATTCCAAGGAAGGAAATGCAGATTAAGTATCGAAATTCAAACTACATACTTCAAATAATAAAATACGTTTCCAAGGCCGTAAAGAATTAAAAAAACTAGGTCCTATTTTCCATCGAGCCCGATGGGCCCCTGTAGGTACACTGTGGTCGAGCGCAGCCTAAGAACAAGGATCCCATAGAACAGCTGCTAAAATAACAATAATAATCAGAGAGGGACACACTTATTACAAATGTGGTAAGAGTAAGCAAGACACATCTACGTATGGGAATTTTTTGTTGGTATGTACCAACTGCCCCCCAACAAACAACAGCCCGACTAAAATAGATAGTGTTTGTTCAGTTTGACCCCGCCATGTAAGAAGCGTCTTCTAAAATTTTTGGGGTAAAAGACTATTGCTATTTCATGCTATACGCCGATTACGGTTCTATGGTTCATTCTTTTTCTAAGAGCGCAGCGCATTCTAGCAGTGAATTGAGTCCACTCCCCGTCGCGTCGTAGTGACTCAAATTCAGTGCTCGATTGAAGAGAAGACACAGTTTTTATGGGAACCTGTGTCCTGGAAACTTTACATAGAAATGGTCTAGTGTTCGAATATTGCACAACTTCAGGTGATCCATGACAGCAGTGACGGCTTTTACTATTGAAGACAAAGCTCTGATTCGGTAGTCCTTCAGAGTTGAGTCTATTTTTCAAGAATTATAATTATGTGACAGCACTTTATACGCTGGTTTTCTATCCGCTTATTATGGCACAGCCAGTAAATCACAGCCGCCATAACCATCACACGCGGACACTCCGTAATTGGCGAGCTCGTAAACGTCGCGATATTTCGCTTACTTTACCGACTGCGCCTTCAAAGTAGGCCGTGTATTTATTGAGGCCCGCCGCGATGTGTGAAATATTCCACACATAAGGTACTTAAAGAGCTATGGACAAGACCAGTGTCGAGAAGCTTACACGACTCGACTAGGTCTTGTTATTATATTTGCGAAGCTGCTAGGAAGTCGTAATAGATTTATTGTTAAGGGTTTCAAATCATGGGGTTTCAGATACTACTTATATGATTACCACAGACATTTCGTGACAAATAGAAGTGTAGCGGGTAGAATGAATCGATGTCGTACTCGAATGAATCGATGTTGTAGTAGAGTGAATCGATGCCAGCCGCTATATAAACGAGACGTACCGATCGCACACAATCAGTTAGTTGCGAGCTCTCGTGCGATAACGAAGTGCTGTCCATTTACGTTTTGAAGTGTTTAACGTCTAAAGTGATCTCATATTCATCTCTAAGTGTTAATTCTGTAATGTTGTTTCATGAGTTTGTTTTTTTAAGCTGGACCCGCTTACAGAAGTTAAAATTCACACATTAAGCTTCCCCTGGAGCTAAAAATACGCTGACGCTGCGTCAAATTTGCAAAAAGTAATGGCGTCTTATGGACGACATCACACTCGTCATTGCAGCGTATTACAAGATTGGCACTTGGTGTTTAAAATAGGATTTGTACACATTTTTCTTTTTTGATTTTTATGTAAAATTTGATTGATTTTGAAGAGGATTGACAGCCCTACATCAGTCAGCGTATTTTAAGCTACTGTGCGTAAGTAAGAAAAGAGTAGTAAGTCACGCGTCAAAAATGTGACGCAACAGACGCGGCTGCCATCGCGTCAGCCGGCTGTAGGTACCCGTAATTTTTTTGTGCATGTCAGTCGAAGTAAACGGTTCAATTATTTCCTCCATTTTCAAACAAACTCCATGTAAGGTATGTGGTAAGTATTCTGACCCAGTCTGACTCATAAATAAATTAATGAAATAAATTACTTAGGCACAATTAAATTTATGAGTGGAAATGGTCCGTCTACATTGGGCTCAGACAGGCACGTGGTTAGAGGGGGGCAGCCGAGACAATGCCCCACCCATTGGAGTGGAAATAATCCAATACAGCTGCTGAGGCTCGTACCTTATTGTGAGGGACCTTAGGCCTCCCTAGCTTCTTCACTGCTTGGTAGTAAAACCTATTTTGCACATTCAAAGAACAGAGCAGCAATCGCGATATTATTAGCTTTTCCCCGCGGCTTCGCACGCGTGGAATAACAAATATCCATGCTCACAAACGTCTTTACCAAATTTCGCCTTTTTAATATTAGTAGGAATAGGATTAGAATTGGATTAGACTATGACATTTTTAAGTTGGGATTTTTTAAACAAAAATGTATTAAATATCAATATCAATCAATCTAATTTATATTTTTTGTTTGTTGGTTAGCTGAGGCAAGCTACTTTAAAAAATCATTTAATGCAGATTTTCTTATTAAAAAAAACGGATGTTACACATTTATTTGGTTCTAAATTGTTATTGTATTTGTAGTCTGATTTATATCTATTATTTTAATAGTTTATGTAGGTATATCTATGTATTTAATATATTTATGTATATATTATGTAACAAAAGTTTTTTTTTTTAATAATTTGTACCAATTTATCTATATGTAATGTATGTGGTTACCTATCACTTAAATACTGTTTATATTATCATACTGTTTTAAATAAATATTGTTTTAAATTTTTGCGCCTACCACTAATTTATCTGCATGGTCCAAAGGTCAGCTGGTAGAGAATGCCATTGGCATTAAGTTCGCCTTTTGTACAAACTAGTGCAATAAAGTTTTAAATAAATAAATAAATAAATGTTGCTTCTGAGCAAAAAATGCAATCGTTTAATTTCCACTCAGTTATTTCGTGGACAGGAAATAGGGTATATATTCCCGACTATTATCTATTCTGTGTCTATATCTCAAGTTTTTCCTGACTACATACCTGTGCACACAACGTACTCGTCCACGGAAATCTCCACTTAATTAACTTATTGACCATTATAGTCGGCCCAAATAAATTGAGAGAGTATTTGAAGGCCCGTTCAATATAATTAGTAATTACACTATTTTTCTTGGCTTTTATTTGTAAGGTTGGAAGGTAGTAACTTGCCTTGGGATTTGATCTATCTGAAGTATACGCCTCTATGTCGGTTTATTCTACTCTCGTCACAGTTGAGACTTGTCACATCGACTGAAATGGGTCGAAATTCGTCATTATCCGACGCCGAAACCAAAAGAATGCTTACAGCAGTTTTATAATGTTGTGTTTTGGGAACTTGATTTTTCCGAAATAGGTTCAATACCTGCTCACGGTCAGTGTTTCCACGGTGGTGCGGTCGACTGTTGTAGTAGTTCATATATTAGGCTGTACAGGCTTAACAGCCGTTGCCCTTTTTCATATATAAGGCTGTACAGGCTTAACAGCCGTTGCCCTTTTGACGTTCCTAAACGTTGGGTTTGCGGAAGCGAGATGGCTGCAGCCGGCGATACAAACAAGGGAGCACGAGAGAGACGCGACCGATAAACCAATCAGAGACGGCCGGCCGAGGCCCGCGCCCCCAGCGACGGTTGAGTCGGCGTCCTCTTGCAACGCGGCCGCGGTACGAGGCGGAGGCACTTGGCGCGCACCTGAGGGATGAGACCCTGAACCTTGGTGGTTCCCCCCCGGCTGTCCTGCTTGCTTGCCTGCCCTCGCGTGGAGGCCCACGACGGAAATCCAGGTGCCCCTGTACCCCGTAAGCTCGCTGAGTTGTTGCTAGCCCGCTCCCGGAGGCTTCCCCCCGCCTGGCGTTGGACGCCACGCGGAGCTGCCGCCTGCCCCGCTGTGCTGTGCTTGGTGGGCCCGCCCTGAGGCCCCTGCTCCCAGGCTCCTGTGCCCCCGCTGTGCTGTGCTGGGCGTGCCCGCCCTGAGGCACCCGCTCGCAGTCCCCAGTCTGCTTGGTGTTGGTCGCCCCCGTTGTGCCGTGTGTGCGTGAAAGCCTAACGCCCAAGGCTGTCGCTTGTGCTTGTGCTTGTGCCCTCGCCGCGTATGTACGCGATTCGCCGCCCGCGCGCGTGTATGGAAACTGTAGACTGCCTTTTAATATTTGCAATATATACATTTATGTGCATATCTGTGTTCTTACTGATCTATGTCCCAAGCAGTAGCCCAGCATCGGTAGAAGAAACCCCCCCCCCCCTTGGAGATAGCTGATAGTTACCCCTCCTGAACATTATGTAACCGAGATAGCTAGAAAGAAAACAGTTACACTGTACAATGGCAAGAATGTAAGTTTGTTACATAGTAAGGCCGCTGACTTAAGGCTACATACACAGGCTGATTTCTTTCAAAACTAAAGTTTCTATAAATAATAATTACTCTCATAGTGTGTTTTTAAACCAAGCGCCACAAGTGAGGCGCGAAAGACTAAAAAGTACGCACCTACTAAAAGATAATTTTACGCGAAAAATAACGCGCCGGTGCCTAGCTTTTTTGTAGGCAAAGATATCTTACCTATACAGGTTTGCTATTAAAAGTATTAAATCCCACTTAAAGTATTACCTTACATTAAGAAATACGTTTAAATTGGGTCAGCGCTATCGGCGGGTTGGATTCCGAGAGCAAATCACTCTACCCTTTGTTCTCGGCTGGTATTTATAATGGAAATGTTAAGTAAATTATACTTTAACAAGCCCTTGTTAAATTTACCTACGTAATGGTTCATTCGATGGTTTCTAATGACAGAGGAGGTATCTTTTTTAAAGGGATATACCTACCTACACTGACTATTGGTCTAGCTTTACGGAAACTATGTGGGCTTTACTTACAGCAGCAAATGTATGTATGCGCTGATGTGAGTTTTGTCGTAAAATAGTAATATTTCCTTAGATGTAACCAAAAAAGGTAGATACGTCACTTAATTACTGAAAATGGGACTAACGAAACCAAGTACCTACTTTGTTTTAGTCAGCGACGGCTTGGTTCACTTGGTTGGTGTCATTTACAATTCCTCGTTATTGCTGTTTTAGTGGAAAATACTGTAAAAACTTTGACTTCAGTATGTAAATATGAAGTACACAAGTAAGTAAGTAAGTAAGTAAGTAAGTAATATTTATTTGCGGAAAACATGGTATTTTTGAAGATGTCTCACAATTATAAAAGTTCTACATGTTTTACCATATTTATGGCATGCAAAATTAAAATAGGAAATACATTAATAGAATTTACATCATGTCCAAGATTGTACAATATTATTAGTAATGTCATCTCAATTTATAATTTAAAAAGTCATCGACTGAGTAAAACACATTGTCTATTAGAAAATTAAATAACGAACTCTTAAATTTAGTGGCAGGTAGATCCTGTAAATATGAGGGTAGCTTATTATAAATCAATTTGCACATCGCATAACAATTCTTAGTAAAACGTGTACTTCTAGGAACCAATGGAAAGATTAATCTATTGCGTACATGGGCTCTAGTATTTCTCGAGTATACATCTTTCGCCTGATGGAACATACCTGGGTTGAGTTTGACAAATTTGGCTAGTTCAAAGATGTAAAGACTAGGGAGCGGCAAGATTTTTAGTAATTTGAATAGCGGTCTGCAGGAATCATCATCCCACGCACAGCCACAGATGGCACGAATACATCGCTTCTGGGCGACAAATACTTTATTTTTGTCAGTGCTATTGCCCCATACAATAAGACCATACCTTAAGACCGACTCTACGTAAGCATGGTAAGCAGTGACCGCCGCCTTCCTACCTGCTATCAAAGTTAACTTGCGGAGTGCATAGTTGAAACTATTAACTTTACTGCACACTTTTTCCACGTGTGCTTTCCAGTTTAAATTATGGTCAATTTAAATCCCTAAAAATTTTACTTCTAATGCATGTTGTAATAAATGTCCGTCATATTGAATGTTTGAAATTTGATTATAATTATTGAAATTAATAAAGTGAGTTTTCTTTATATTGATTTGTAGGTTGTTACTGGCAAGCCATTCAATTATTGACCTTAATGTATTATTTATATCCATTTCATGTTCCTGTATTGTACCTTTTTTTTTTGATGTTACTACAACAGATATGTCATCCGCAAACATAATAGTTTTATGTGTCGTCACTTCCGGTAAGTCATTAATATAAAGTAGAAAGAGTAGTGGCCCCAACACACTACCTTGTGGAACACCAAAATTGTTCTGTTTAAGTACTGATCTGAATGTTTCCACCATATGTTTCGAACTGAGGTGCGTCACTTCTGTACACTGCGTTCTATTCGTCAGATATGTCATGAACCATTTAAGCGCCGGTCCTCTAACACCATTATGCTCTAGTTTAGATAGTAATTGCGCATGTGATACAAAATCAAAGGCACTAGACATATCAAAGAATAATACTGTAGTATAATTTTGTTCATTGATATTTTGTAGGATATCATTAATAAGTGTGAACGCAGCTAGTGTTGTAGACTTATTTTTTTGAAATCCAAACTGACTATCTTTTATTATATTAAATTTATCGAAAAATGATATTAATTTCTGGTGCATGATTTTTTCAAATATCTTGGAAAAGATCGGTATCAATGTTATGGGTCGATAGTTAATCATCATTGTTTTATCACTTCTCTTATGTAGTGGTTTAACTATTGATATTTTTAATTTATTGGGGAACATTCCTGATTCGATCGACATGTTTATTAGATAAGCAAGAATTGGACTTAATTGGTCTTTGCAAGCTTTTATTACCTTGGTAGAAACGTTATCATAACCTTCAGAACTTGTGTTATTTAATGATGTGATGGTTCTCTTGACATCATGATCGTTAATAGGACCCATGTAGATGCTATTATGAATTTTATGTTTTGTGTTCAACAAAACAAAATGAGGGTCACAAAATTGCTTATACTTCTGGAAAAATGACAATATGGATAGAAATAAAATTGAATACTGTTCAACATTAAAATTAAAAACAAGTTAAACAAAAAACACTGCATTTCAATTATTTTGTTTTGAGTAAGTAGTACCTATGTAAGTATGTGCATGTACCGAGCATAGTTTTCAATTATGCCATGTAAGAGAGCACCGTATCTCCCGCCTTTGGTTTCATCAATAAGATAAGTTCGCTGTACGTTTTTAATGTCTCCCCCTGTATATAAGTCGATGTATGTACTTACGAGGGTTTTTTGATACCTCCCCCTGTACACTTAGCTGGCCGACCTGGCCGACACGCATGGCCCTTCCTTTTTAGCGAGGCGTGCCCAGGCAGCGGAACGCGCGGTCAGTGGGCTCGAAACGGGAAAGTGTCATGTTTCGCGACACAATCCTGTTCGCACATCCTTCGTGATGCTTCGCTTGAAGCTTCTTCTCGGCGCTAACACCTAGGAAGCGGTGGTGGATACAAAATTGATGCGTATAAATTGTACCCAGTGTATAGTCCGCACGGAATTTCTTGACGGCTGAATGAATGTAGGTAGTCACAAATTGTTTGCACATCGCTGACAGTGTTTATAGTCTATGTGTGCGTAATAGAGATAGTGTGCTACATAGAGATGTCCAAAAACTTGAAAGTTTGATTCGGTTGATCGAATCAATGAACTATTTCTTGAAATTAAATGAGCGTCTCTAGCGAACCCCCGCACAGCTCCCCCTTTGACACCTACAATTTGTCATTGCGCAGACATCTGCCAACTTCACACAGCCGCCATTAAACTCTACGGGGACTATACTTACATGCAACAAAATAGTTTCACTTTGATGAAAACAATAAAATTTTCCACAAATGTTTGATACATTTTACACTTCGCGCTCTGTGTTCATTATTTATACAGGGTGCCTCATCGAAATGGGTAAGGTTTAATCATCAACAGCCTTTAACATGTCCCCACTGCTGGGGCTCAGGCCTACCCACTCAACGAGGGTGTTCGGGCTATAGTCCACCACGCTAGCCCAGTGCGGGTTGGTGGACTTCACTCACATGCTCCTAAGAATTTCTCCTTCGGCGTATGCAGATTTCCTCACGATGTTTTCCTTCACCATTTGAGAGCAGTCAGTAAATGTACTTAAGTTTCGAGAAAAACCCATTGGTACATGACCTAGCCGGGATCGAACTCCGGACCTTTCGATATGATAGGTCGCGTCTTATCCCCGACGCCACTGACGCTCTCCCATAATAATGTCGCCCGTTCGTTTGTGAGTTTGTATGTTTAAGTAACAGTAACTGAGGTATAATATTCGTTATGTTATGAGCCAGTATAATGGAATTTATAGTAACGTTTGTCACAAGCAACCATTGTCCTGTCGCTTCCGCCGTCACATCTCACTTCTTTACTAGGCTACTCGACATAACCCAATGTGGTCCAATGTAAGTTAAATTTAACAATAATCTTGAATTTCCAGCGGTGAAGGAATTTAATTCAAATGATAAGTACTTTATTATTAAATATGACAAAAAAATATAAAGGGTTGGCTTATCCAGAGATGCGATTTATTTGAAATACTTGTATTTAAAATGCAAATACAAAATGCAAAATACCTATTTTGTAATTGGCATTGTGTCTCTATTTCTCATTATAAAAACCTAAAATAAATAAAAAATATCTAAGATTTGACCATTATTTTGAAAAAGTATTTTGAAATTGGTATTTTGCATTTGAAATAGTAAATCTACTCCGAACTGTGAAGTCTGTGGAGTTGTTGAAGATGTCCAACACCTGCTGATGGAGTGTGACAGGTTCAGGAATAAGCGGGAGTTAATGATGAGGCGACTCAAGCTGAGTCGACTAGATGTGGGTTTGGCTCAGTCAATTTTGTCCAAGCCTGCATCTGTGGCGGCACGATCTTTGTATGATATTTTTGAGTCGCCTCGTCAGTAAATCTTGGTCAGGGTACGATGGGACTGACATGTGGAGAACACAAAAGTCCCTAAATAAAATAAAGATTAAAAAAAAAAAAATAGTAAATCTGAAAAGTATTTTGCATTTTGTATTTAAATGCTTTTTTATAACCATTTTGTACATCTCTGGGCTTATCGCTATAAACGATTTCTTCTAGACAACCCTACAAGGAGAGTTTTCATTCATTGTGGTCCATAATATTGTGAAAACAACAAAATTGTGAGGTCCTTGGTATTATTTCAGTTCGAGAATTCATACAATTACGACGAATATATGTAATTTTCCACTTAAGACAATATTTTCATTGAAAATTTTATGAAAAGACAGATTTTCGAAAACGCGAAAATTTTAAGAACACGTGTTCCAACAGATTTTTTCCTGACATTAATTCCCAAGAAGTTTCAAATCTCTTTGGTCGCGCGCGCGCTCCCTGTGGAGGTCGCATCTTGCATATTTAGTATCGGAACCCATGGTGCCATTTACAGGGGGGGTGCGGACAAAGGAAGCGGAGTAGCGGGAGGAGGTTGCTAATACAAATTTATAAGGAGTTTGAAAATGAGAATGTGTGAGTGAGTCATAATTTTGTGATTAGTTTGACACGATTTTGACACCCATCGAATGCTTTTATTACTCCATCCATAATGGCTAAATTTTTTGATGTTAATTCCTGAGTCTAATTTTCGATCTAGTGATCTTTGAGATACAGACAGACAACTATTTAGTTAGGGGGTAAAAAGATGATACCTACATAACACATCAGAGTACTGAAGTTCGATCACCAAAGTAATTTGATCTAGGTACGGTCGACCGCACGTCAGTGGAAACAAAACCAGTATAAGCAGGTCTCTCATAGTGTTGAAACTAATAGGCTAGGCCAGCTCAAGGTCAAAGCGTTTCCACTGACGTGCGTGAATGTCCCTATAAGTTTTAAGTATTGTTAAAATATTTTGCTCGGACTCAAACCCACACTATATCACAGAGTAAGTAATAGTTTACTACCTATATCGCACAAGTTTCATGACATCGACATAAATTAAAACAATACCAATTTTTTACGCCTTAGGAAAACTTAAATGGATATAAATAAAGCTTAATTTAAGCACGCAATATTAGCAATAATGGCGCATCTAAGCACTAATTTAGGGTTCCGTACATCAAAAGAGAAATAAGTTGAGTTTTTGCGGATCCCTAAAACTCCCTTTCAAATCTCGATATACGTATAATAAAGTACCTACATCGCACATTAAATAAATAGGATTAAGTTAATAACTATGCAAATTCCAACAAACAACTGACAGGCACAACAAGTGCAGAATTACAAAAGTGTGTAGACCCGTGCCTTACCGTACGGGGGCTGTAGGCACACACGATGCGATTATCAGACGATTTGGTCCCGATCAAATCCGTCAGTGTATAAAAAAAGCCGCAACAAACAGAGAGACATACAGACAAAAAAAAAAGTTTTGGCTTCTATAATGCTCATATTAATACCCCTCATATCATTTTTTAAATGCCTATCTCCCATGTTTAATACATCGTCTAGTACCTAGATAAAATTATAATTTTGTTATTAAATTGTATGGCTTGAAGGCCTAGTAACCAAGCCAAAACATCCTTATAAAAACTTCTGAACCAGCACCCAAAAAGAGGCGATCAGATAAAATCCATCCGACCTCCTGGGTCTGACGAGATCTCGCGGTGTGTAGCGCCCAGCACAGGGCAGCTAGGACTAAGGGGGTCGGTGATAGGTCTGGTCTGGTCGGTCGGCGCTGGTGTAGAAATGAAATGTCTGGATCAGTCGATGCCGCGGGCAATGCGCAATGGTGCAGTCGAAGGGAAAAGTGATAGCAGAGATTAATTTCGTATGATTTAGTTGTTTTCGTGATGAATTCAACTCAAATAACAAAGGGAGAACATATTTGGAATACTTTAACTCTTCTTTTTTTCTTTTTGTGAGGTAATTTTTAATTCGCGCGGCCAATCTGGAGACTAAGGGCTTCTTTCACCACTTGCTGATATTGTTACAGATCTGACAGATAAATCTGTCTGATAGATTATTCATTATAGATAAGATAAGGCAATCTATCTGTCAGATAAGGTTACTGGGACTTTATCAGCAAGTGGTGAAAGAGGCCCTTAGTAACTCGACAATAGGACATCATTACAAACACATAATACGTACTTTCCCTTGGCAAAATCTGCTAGCGCATAGCGTACTGTTTTAGCGAGATATTTAATGATTTCAAAGTTTTAATTTTTTAAGGCCCCTGGGGGCTATACTCGTATTGCTTCGCATCGAGATGAAAATCTCGCTAAAAACTTTCTAAAAACCCTTTAAAAAAAAGAAAAGAGAACTTTAGGTATCCGAGGCTTCCTACAAAAATATTCTAACCCCTTTCTACTGTGGTGTAAATGCTCGAATTACTACCTAGTTCAGTTTGAAATTCAAAGATACAGTAACAAACAGACACATCAACAGGATCAAGTTTGACGGTCCTCCCAACGCGTTCCGCACCCGACTGTACTTAGTGTTGTTACATCAAAGCTCGCTCGGATTCATTTAAGTTCAGTCCGCCCCCGGGGGGGCACGACACCCCCGCACTAGGCACGTGTAGGGGGGCTTTACTTAAAGTTGGCAAATAGAGGGAACTAATAAACAAACCAATAGAACCATTATCATTTGTATTGAGTATTATGCAAACACACTCTGAGTATTATAAACTCCTGATTGAAATACAAATTCAGAAGAAATATAAAATGAAAACACAGATATATAGTAAGTTCTACAACCCGAGCTAATCATCTAAATACCCTATCCTTCCTACTAATCCTATCCTACTAATATTATAAAGGCGAAAGTTTGTAAGGATGTGAGTGAAGATGTTTGTTACTCTTTCACGCAAAAACTACCGAACAGATTGTCATGAAAGTTGGTACAGTAATAGCATAAATCGTGGAATAACATATAGGATACCTTTTAACGCGGACAAAGTCGCGGGGCGTCCTCTAAGTAAAAAAACGCATGCATAGAGGGCGCTGTTTCACAATGTCAAAGGGAATACTTTTCTACACGGGCGAAGCCGCGGGAAAAAGCTAGTATTATAAAAGCGAAAGTTCGTAAGGATGTGAGGATGTTTGTTACTCTTTCACGCAAAAATTACCGAACAGATTTTCATGAAACTTGGTACAGTGATAGCTTATATCCTGGAATAACATATAGGCTACTTTTTAACGCGGACAAAGTCGCGGGGCGTCCGCTAATACCCTCTAAGTAACAAAACGCCTACATAGAGGGCGATGTACACGGGAAAAACTTTTGTACGCGGGCGAAGCCGCGGGAAAAAGCTAGTAGGTAATAAAGGTAAAGAGTTTGTTTGTTTGATCCAGACAGTTGTTAGTATACATAGAGCGCGCGTTAGCAAGTTTGAACTGTAAGCACGGGTCTGAACAGTCTCGAAATGTTCGGAGCGACGCTACTAGTCACAACACGTCAGTAGCGCTGATTGTTGCTCTCGCCGGTATTTATTTAGATTTGGAGTAATCATGGTAAAATGTGCAGTGCCAAGCTGTAAACACAATTCTCGGAAAAGAACGATCTAGAAAAAATCTAAATAGAAGCGTCCATAGAACACCTGCTTACACTTGGCACAATGGGCAATGAGCGATGCGCGCACTCTATATCTAGTATACTAACTCTATGGTTTGATCGCATTGATAGCCCAGTTCTTGAGGAAGACTTAGGCTATTTAACATCACGCTACGACCCATAGGAGCCGAGTAATAAGAAAAAAAGTTAGAAACAACCTATTTATGATAATGTTTAGGGTTTTCCATGCTTCACCATACAAGTCCTAAGAAGAAGTCCACAAGATTGTGAAACTGTGACTGCAAATCCAGATAGAGCTTATCAGACGCAGGATGAGCGATGGATGCCCCCAACATCGCCCCGCCCGCGCCCGGGCCATCCGTCATGCCCCCGGATGCGTCTTGCTTCGCTTATCTGTAATTTATTCCATCGACATGTCTTCAGGAAGACTCGGTAAAGGAGGCAATTGAGAGAGAATGTTTGAAACTTAAGAAGAATCTAGTCTTGCCTCCAAAAATTTGGGTCGTTCAGAACAGCGCCATCTATGTATGCGTTTTACTACTTAGCGGACGCCCCGCGACTTCGTCCGCGTTAAAAAGTATCCTTTAAGTTATTTCAGGATATAAGCTATCACTGTACCAATTTTCATCAAAATCTGTTCGGTAGTTTTTGCGTGACAGAGTAACAAACATACATCCTCACATCCTTACAAACTTTCGCCTTTATAATATTAGTATGATTATGTTCACCTGCGTGGACTGCACTGTAAGCGGTGGCTGTTTCTGACCCACTAACAGATTGACTTCAAAAAACACCTGTTTCCATAATATTCACCACAGCAGGAAGACATAGGCCTTCCCCAGTGAACACCACTACACCCAGTCCTCCGCCCCCGTACCCAGCCGCTTCCAGCCACCTTCTTAGGTCGTCGGTCCACCCGGCGGAGGGGCGTCACACGCTGCGCGTACCGGTCCTCAAAATATGTACATACTAAGTACATTTGATAGGACTCATTCGGGTAAGCGAGTCGTTGTATCCCACTCTATATAGCTGATAAGAAGGGATCTGTCGTCCTGTAGCCCATTGTCCACCCTCGCTCATATGCGATCATTGAGCACAATGAGATGATGTCACTTTCACGGATGACATGCGAAATGGCGCCTAATAAAAAAGCGATTTGTTTCGATTGTAAAGTGCTGACGAAATCGCTTTGTGGAACTGTCACAATAAAACAATAGTTTAGTTCTCCATCGCTGCATCCTCGGGTATCGGTAGAAGTGTGATTACAAAGAGGCAAGCCTTGGTTATTCGACTGACGTTATAAATCATAGTCCAGATACTTGCAGCGAATATTTCTGCAAGGCTTTTGGTCGCTACAAAATCTAACGTAAGTACAACTAAACATTGCTTACTTAAATTTAACCCTACAGGCTTTTCCGTGAAGGATAACATCGTGAGGAAACCTGCATACGCCAAAGACTAGAATTTCTATTCTAAGGCGTATGTGAAGTCCATCAAAAAGGGATTGGGGGTGGAGACAGAGATTTCACAACAAAAAATCCCAAGGTTGAAGTGTCGAGGTTTACATTACTTTTTATAGGTACTACTAGTAGTACTTCTAGCAGTTCATTAACTACTAATGAACAAATAATGAAAAAAATCTGAAAACAGTAAATTTGTAGTTACACCACAAAAAAAATAAGTTTTCTATTACCAACAAACTTGATTCTGTGTATAACCAAATCATTTATGTAAGTTGGTACCTATGTGAATACTATTAAAACTTTTCTAATTAAAAAAAAGTTTGTACGGAACCCTCAGGACGCGAGTCCTACTAGCACTTGTCCGGTTTTAATAAAATTGCCCATTACTTTTTAATTTTACGACAAACATACGATGCGATTGCATAAACCACCGGTTTTGTTTACGGCTGGTATTTAAAAGTAACACATATTAAATTAAACGTAAGTTTAAAGTGCAACCTTTAAATTCCTGAACGCAACGAGACTTTCGACTCCATTGTGTTGCGTTCGGAAACCCGCGGCTTCAATGCACAATGAGCAATTCATTAAGTTAAAAACGTACATTTAACTTCTACATATAACTTCGACAGGGTTCAATATTTCAAAATTAAATACTACGTCCACAGAATTCATACGTTATCATAGAAATATAAGTCCATTAGCGTAGCGAGCTTTTTCCGGTGTTCTGTGGCTCTAATGCATGAATCAAAAAATTTTGCCACTCCCATATGGATGAGTAATAAAAGCATTCTATGTGTGTCAAAATTGCGTCAAACTAATCACAAAATTATGACTCACTCACACATTCTCATTTTCAAACTCAATAGTGAAAAGATACTTCCACCTCCTGCCGCTACTCCGCTTCCTTTGTCCGCACCCCCCCTGTAAATGGCACCATAGGTTCCGATACTAAATATGCAAGATGCGATCTCCACAGGGAGCGCGCCCGCGACCAAAGACATTTAAACCTTCTTGCTCTTATCCATGAATCAACAAAAATTGCTACTAGGGGAGCGTGCGCGCCACCAAAGAGATTCGAATCTCCTTGCTCATATGCATCAACTCTGTACAGGCTGTCGCAAAATTCAACGCCAGCCTTTCACGACGGAAAAAAAAAAATTAAATCTGCTGCTCTACTAGTTTTATTTTGGTCTGTGGTCAGACACAGATAAAGAAGAATAACGTTTACCTACAAAGCGCGAAAGTCTAAAATGTACTCTCACGAAGAAAAATCTAGGGTGAAAAACCTAGACTGACATACAAGGATCAGGGTGGAGCGGGTGCTTACAGACGGACACGCGAAGAGCACTCGCGTGTGCAGAGAATGATGAGACTGAGCGAAGCGACAGATATGTGTCAGGATCGCGATACTTAGCGCTCCGTTCTTTCTGCCTACTGTCAGGGACATAACGTGCAGATATTATGTATGTGAAGAAAAAAATCTATGATTGATTCAATCAACAGCCTATAAGAATTAACATGTGGCCATTTGAGAGAAGTCAGTAATTGTACTTAAGTTTCGAGAAAAACCCAATTGGTACATGGCCCAGCCGGGATCGAACTTCGGACCTTTCGATATGATAGGCCGTCTTATCCCCGACGCCACTGACGCTTTCTATGATTGATTGATGATCCTTAAACCAAAGTTCCACTGCAAGTTGAATCCACGCACGGTCTTTAGCGAACACGAAGGTTTATTCCAACCACCTATAAGGTATGTTTGTAGTCGACGCATGTAAAGATAAAAGGTCCTCAGATAACCTTCCCATTTCACAACATGAGTAAGACGTGATGGCAAATGACTCCACAGGTTAAAAATCTCGTTATCGAAATTATCACGATGTCTATAACTCTTAAATCTAATTAGTTATCTGTTTTGTCTTAAAGCTGAATTTCTCCATCTGCCACCCACGCTATACGAGATGTTATAATGACCAGTAATAAAACAATTCACAGATAATGTTTTGTGTCATTATATTACTAGTCAAACGATGTATCTTGGCGGAGAAAGTGCGGTTTTGTTCAAAGGAATGAAGGAAAGTTAAAGAGAAAGAAAAGAATACAGAAATGATGTACCTATGTAACTATTGCTTTTTCCCTAGAAAAGCCGTGTCTTTACATATTTTTTTTAATAGGTATTGAGAATAAATCATCCTTTTAATTGATCGAGCGAGCGAAGCGTCTAAGTTTCGAGATTGGCCAAAAATGCTGATGTCCGTCTGTCCTTCTGTCTTTCTGTCTGTAATTCTCTACAGGTCGCATTTTTCAACCGGTTTTGACGGAAATTTGGCATGGGTATAAATTAATTAAGCCGACAAAATGAGTAGAATAAAATGTTGAAATACATTTTTTTTAGAGTACGTACCATACTCGCAAAGTGTGAGTGAATTTTTTTTTCTTGTGAATCCCATAGTATGGGGTATCGTTGGAGAGGTCTTTCATAAATATTGCGGGTGTGCGAAAACCATTTTTTGATTTAGGGTTCCGTTTACGAAATATTAAGCTTTAAACCAACCGGTCGTCGTGGAGATCCTTGGGGGAGGCCTTTGTCCAGCAGTGGACGTCTACAGGCTGATATGATGATGATGAAGCTTTAAAGCGGTAATTTTTGTTATGGTCACGTGTTTCCCCCCCCCCTGCCTGCTATAAAACGGTTGCTTCTGGATATGTGAAAAAATTCATGGCAGTAGCATATATAACGTAGTTACAAGGAAAACTATTACGGCTAAGTAGGTTCTATTAGTTTTTGAGTAATAGTGGATCAACTTATGAAAGTTGAAAAAATAAATTTTGTTCATAGAACTGCATGCGCAAAATTGAAAATTATTTTTTTCCGCGTGATATCCATGGTGTGGGGTATCGTTGGATAGGTCTTTCAAAAATATCTTGGTGTGTGGAAAACATTTTTCGATTCAGGGATCGGTTTGCGAAATATTAAGCTTTAATTTGTCACTTTAGTACTTATTCTGTCTCCAACTACAAAATTGACTTTTGTTCGTTTCTTTTAGGTTTGGTTTATAAGGGCTGGCAAGGTCTACTGTTCTCACGGAACTACTAGTTTTATTAAGTTCTGAAATCAGTCTTTAAATAGTTAAATTTTACGTCATGTTTACGTACTGTTCATTTTTCTGCATAGCATTGTCAAAACCGCTATAATTTTTTTTAGTTCTAGATCGCTGAAATTTGGTGATGTGGATGGTTAAGGTCCCCTGATGAAAACTCGGGCCTGTTATTTTTTCATGTTTTTTATTCAAACATTAAACTTATCTTTAAGATAAGGAAATAACTTGCATCTTGGCTCAACAAATCTCTCAAAACAAGTTACACGGTTTAAGGGGATCCCAGACACGCGGCCTGCGGTGGCAGTGGCGGCCTGTTGTATTCATTAAGCAATGTATGTGAGACTTCAGACACGCGCGGCCTTCGTTTGCCTTTTTAAGACTTTGAAGATTGTAAAGAATTGAAAGTTTATAAATTTAATGAAATCACTGTAATTGAAGTATTTAAAATTTATTGTTTTACAAATCACATACAACGTGTGTAGCATTTTAAAAGGAAGAGGCTGTGTTGCCACAGCCAATATATAAATTGAACAGAAAATAATTTTATGGCTTGTACATAATCTGCCGGGGGCAGAAGAAACTTAAACTTAGATTATCTTAAAAATACTTAAAATTAATTCGCCTAGTTGGCATTAAGGCCTAGTTGTTAAAGCAAAAACCTCATTCAGAAGGCAACACAACAATTTTTGATACAGCTCTTGTGTGATGCTTGCCGTTCGAAGTCTGTACCTCAACAACTCTAACAATATCATCCTTGCCAGGAATTGCTCTGATCACCCTGGCCATAGGCCAGTGCAATGGTGGAGTGTTAAAATCTATTAACAAAACAACAGTACCTGCTTTAAGATTGGGAAATGTTTTTCTCCACTTCGTTCTTTGATTAAGAGTGGACAAATAATCTTTAAACCAGACTTTCCAAAAATGTTGTTTAGTTTGCTCGCAACTTCTCCAAAATCTAAGACGGTTGGACTGCACATCTGTTAAATCTGGATGTGGAATGGCTGTCAAGGATGAGCCGATTATAAAATGAGCCGGAGTTAAAAAGGAAAAATCTGTTAAATCCTGAGAAGTTGTCGTAAACAACGGTCTCGAATTCAAAATACCTTCGATCTCAATCATGACAGTATTGAACTGTTCATAGGTAAAAACTTTACTTCCTGAAATTCTTTTTAAGTGAAATTTAGCTGATTTGACAGCCGCTTCCCAAAGGCCACCGTGATTTGGGCTGTATGTAGGAATGAAGTGAAATTTTATTTCTCTCTGAAGAGCGTAATTATGTACCGATTCTTGAAAATCTTTGTTATTATGTAATTTAAATAATTCTATCAACTGATTATTCGCACCCTTGAATGTCGTGGCGTTGTCGCAGTAAACGTCTGATGGAAGCCCTCTACGGGAAATAAAACGTTTAAAAGCAGCCAGAAACGTGTCGGTTGACATGTCCGACACGACCTCCAAGTGTACTGCTTTGGAACTAAAACATACAAATAAGGCAACATACCCTTTGCTTATAACGCTACTCCGCTTACTCGACTGCTTGATGTCAAATGGACCACAATAATCAAGTCCAACTCTTTCAAACACTCGAGCAGGCGTCACACGGTCTTTAGGGAGAGAACCCATGAGTTGCTTCGAAGCCTCTCCTTTTTGCCTGCAGCAAGTAACACATTTATGTATAACACTCTTTACTTCTCTTACAGAGTTAATTATAAAATACCTTTGAGCTAAATTGCTTAAAACTAACTTTATACCACCGTGCAATAAGTTTAAATGTTCTTGGCGTATAATAAGCCTTGTAACATGACAGTGTTTGGGTAGTATGATAGGAAACTTTTTAGAATAGTCCATATTGGCATTATGTAGTCTGCCACCTACACGTAAAATATCTTTGTCATCGACAAAGGGATAAAGAGATTTTAGAGAAGTTTTGATCTCATTTTTGTCCGCAATGCACCTTAACTCTTCAGCAAAATAATGTTGCTGAATTCCTTTGATAATAGCAGTCAAAGCTTCTCTATATTCTCCAACAGTTATTAGATTACAGTTGACAATGTTTTTCTTGCATTTATTAGCAAAACGTAGAATATAAGCAATTACACGAACTGTTTTATACAAACTTGAATACTTTTCAAATAAAGGATAAACGTCATCGCTGTTTAAAACTGCAGTACAGGTAGTTTGATCGATAACTGAAAACATTGGAGTTTCGATTTCAGCTAAATAAAAATTATAATTTGTTTTATTGGATTTTAAACATTCTGAAAAAAAAATTGCGACCCAATAGATGAACCAGTATTTTTTCTGCCTCATCATGGGGTGCTCAAGCCTGAACGATTAACTAATAAACTGCGAGTCGTATTTGATGGCAGTGCAAAGAATAAAAATGGTCTTAGCCTCAACGATTACATGTGTAATGGCCCGGTAGTTCAAAGGCCTCTTTTTGACATATTGCTTTTGTTCCGTATGTATCAATACACAATTCAATGCGACATACGTCATATGTACAGAATGATACAAGTACACCCTGAGCACAGGTGTTTACAAAATATTATTTGGCGTGAAGATGACATTATGAAAATTTTACAATTACAAACTGTAACTTATGGCTTGACCAGCTCTGCCTTTATGGTCACAAGATGTCTAATTGAATTGGCAAAAAAATATAAAAATGAATTTCCATTGGCTAGCTCGGCATTAATAAATAATTCATACATCGACGATGTTCAAGCTGGACATGAAACTTTAGAAGGCCTTCAGCAACTTAAAAATGAGCTTATTTCAATGATGAAGCTTGCTAACCTGAGCTTACATAAATGGGTTTCAAACAACTCTAACATATTGCAGGACATTCCACAAGATAAATTGGGTGTAAGTTGCAGAAATCTGGATCGGGACAAGTCTGTAATTAAAATATTAGGAATATCTTATGATGCATGTGATGATGTATTCCGAATGAGTGGTCGAGTAATTACCCCCACTAAAACACCCACCAAAAGAAGTGTACTTAGCTCAATAAGCAGATTGTATGATCCACTAGGTTTAGTAGGGCCACTAAATATGCGCGCTAAACTTTTCTTGCAAGAAATATGGCAAAGAAATTTAGATTGGGATGCCCCCCTTCCCCCTGATGTAGAAAAAATATGGAATCAGTTTTATACCAATCTCACTACCATGCCTGAAGTAATAATCCCACGATATGTTCAGGTCGTTGGTGCAGATGAAGTTCAGCTGATTGGTTATTGTGATGCTTGTCCGACTTGCCACAGCCAATATATAAATTGAACAGAAAATAATTTTATGGCTTGTACAAAGATCCTCATTTGGATCGCCACAAAAGACAAGTGTCAATTATTTTCAGTAACCTACTCTACAAAACATTAGAATCATGGAGCTAGGATCTCTTGGATGGGAGCTCGATAAATAAATAAATATTAAATATTAATTATAATGTTCGGACAATTAACACACGGCTGTTTAGTCCCAAACTAAGCCGAAGCTTGTAAATGGGTACTCAACAACTGATAAACATACATAAATACTTTTAAATACATACAAACACCCAGAATCCGGAAACCAACAGTTATGCTCATCACACAAATGTTGGTCCCGAGTGGGAATCGAACCCACGACCTGTGGCGCAGTATACAGGGTCACTACCACTACGCCAACAGGCCACTCGATAGCTAAATTCAAACCTTCCTGGTTAGAATCATGGAGCTAGGATCTCTTTTGCCCGATAGCTAAATTCGAACTTTCCTTAGAATGAATCAAATCGGACACTTGGACACCTTTCTCTGTAAGACAAGAAACTTGGATACCTTTCTCTGTAAGACAAGAAACTTGGATACCTTTCTCTGTAAGACAAGAAACTTGGATACCTTTCTCAGTAAGACAAGAAACTTGGACACCTTTCTCTGTAAGACAAGAAACTTGGATACCTTTCTCTGTAAGACAAGAAACTTGGATACCTTTCTCTGTAAGACAAGAAACTTGGATACCTTTCTCTGTAAGACAAGAAACTTGGATACCTTTCTCTGTAAGACAAGAAACTTGGATACCTTTCTCTGTAACACAAGAAACTTGGACACCTTTCTCTGTAAGACAAGAAACTTGGATACCTTTCTCTGTAAGACAAGAAACTTGGATACCTTTCTCTGTAAGACAAGAAACTTGGACACCTTTCTCTGTAAGACAAAAACTGAGACAGAGAGAAGCAGACAAGCTACAAGTACAATCGCAGACGAAACAAACAAAACGTCCGTCAGTGCCTACTATCAATGGATAAACGAGGCAGCCAAACGGAGTTAAATTTATTTCATAACTCTCTCTCGCTGCACACTTTTCGGCCAGACGATCTATTTTGAATTTGGTACGAACCGGCGCGCGCGTTCCGAACTCACGATTAATTTGTCATACTATCATCGCGGTGCGTTCCGAAGCCGCGTCATTAACGCCAGGGCCGGCTTAAGGTTACATTTTGGAGGCCACATAATAATTCACAATGTTTACGTCTCTGAAAACGTTTTTGATTGCTAAAACTGAAACGAAATATAACACAACAGGGCCAAATATTGCTCCAAAAATATAATTAAACATTTCGAAGAGTTTAACAGTGATGGGAGTAAAAGAGAATATCACTTCACTTTTAACCCGGCCCTTAGAGTGTTAAAACGGGTTTTGCGACCCAAAAAACAAGATCAAATACTAGACTTATGTGAAGTCTAGATAGAGTTCTTTTTTCAAAAACCAAAATCTGACAGCCACATTCTAAGGTTTATTTACTTACATGAAACATCGGCTACTTACATGTTGAAAAACTTGACTCCATACTTTTTATAGACATTTTTAGACACAACTAACGATCAAGAAAAGATGTATGAGAGTGTATTCATAAAGAGGGGTGGCAAGGGGTAACAAAGGTGTTTCTTCTGCGGCTGTACCAAGTTTCTGTCCAACGTTTTCATATTTTTCTGAGGCCATGTTACATCCTGGATGCGTCCCTGGCTCGGTCTGTTTATTTTTATTTTAAACGGCCTAATCTTCATCGCGCCGAAAGATTTATAGCGCGTAGTAGTTGAGAGGGCAATTATAATTCTGGCCCCAGCGCGCAGCCCGGAGGCTGGTACGTGATTATGAATTTGTCCCGACGCCGCTCTTACCAGATATTTGTTGAATGAAAAGTTACTGCGGTAATTAATGAATTGTTTCGAAGAATTTGAAAGAGTACGGATTACTTTGTGGTGATAGAATTTCTAAAACATGTGACAGTCCAATTCATTGGTACATGTTGAATGTTTAGAGTGGCACATTTAGTGGGGATACTGCGGGTATTCCAGTGTTTGCGAATGATGTCGTCTTGTTTCGGTAGTTCGGTTGTTTTGTCCTAAACCGAACTCTGATGCATCTTCAGTTTCAGCACTTCGATTGTTTAGTCCGATACTGAACTTTGAGCCTTCTTCAATATCAGTACTTCGGTTGTTTTGTCCTATACCAAACTCTGAACCTTCTTTAGTCTCAGTAGATCGGATGTTTTGTCCGGTATACTGAACTCTGAGCCTTTTTTAGTCTTAGCAGTTCACTTGTTTTGACCTATACCGAACTCTGAGCCTTCTACAGTCTCGGTGGTTCGGTTGTTTTGTCCTATACCGAACTCTGAGCCTTCTTCAGTATCGGCAGTTCGGTTGTTTTGTCCTATATTGAACTCTGAGCCTTCTTCAGTCTCAGCAATTCGATTGTACAAAGGAACCGAACCAATGAGACTAAAGAAGGCTCAGAGTTCAGTACCTGACAAAACAATAAAAAAACTGAGACTTCAAGCACCCAAAGCATCAAAATCAATATCAAGTTCCCAAACCCAACCACACCGAATAAGGTATCTAATATACCTAATAACTATCATGGAAGATATCGGTGCGCGTTAAAATTGCTCTCGAGAATATTTGTGGTCCTAACGACCCTACTTAACACCAAGTGATCGCATGTCGATAATTCCTCTCCGATCGGAGGGATAGCCTCGCGAGGCGGAGGTGTGATGCTGCCTCAAGGCATGCCGGCCGAGATACGGCGCAAGAACTGAGCTATTTGAGGTTTGTATCTTCGGAATCGAAATAAACCTGACCATTTTTATTTAACGCTTTTGAGTGGCATGGTTTCCTATTTTGTTTAACAGCTTAGGGAACCCTTTTACTACAACAGTGCCGGCGAAACAGTATGGCGGCGAGCAACTCAAAATTGTAACCCCACGTCCGAGCTTCCTATTCAGTCGTGATTAACCCGAGACCGGCACTAATTGTGTCATCATCATCATATCAGCCTGTAGACGACCACGGCTGG
This sequence comes from Metalampra italica, assembly GCA_949699065.1. NCBI lineage: Eukaryota > Metazoa > Arthropoda > Insecta > Lepidoptera > Oecophoridae > Metalampra > Metalampra italica. Next base: position 10,731,505 of record OX452980.1, read on the forward strand.
ACAAAGGCCTCCCCCAGGGATCTCCACGACGCCCGGTCCCGCGCTAACCTCATCCAGCCGGGTCCCGCGACCTTCACCAGATCGTCGGTCCACCTTGTGGGAGCCTGCCTACACTGCGTCTTCCGATACGTGGTCGCCACTCGAGAACCTTTCTACCCCAACGGCCGTCATTTCTACGAGCGATGTGCCCTGCCCATCTTCTTTCTTACAAATCTTCTTTATTACAAAACAAATCTACTTAAAACACAGATAAATATCTGTGACCTAAGAAGCAGTAAGCGAAATGAAAGTAAGTACTCACATATCCGCTACAAGCTTCCTTCTTGAACTACAAATTGAAATATAATTTGTCCGATCTAGTCACGAAAGATGACTTTTAATAGTTTTGTGATGGGTTCGACCCGACGCAACCTAAACTTAATGTGCTCGGGAAATTAAATGCGAGATAGACTATTGATGCAGTCAGGGTTACCGCGCCACCAACCAATCATTATTGGTATTCGTGTTTTAGGTCCTACTTTCATCAGCCTGTACCAGTCCAGTGCTGGACATAGGCCTCCCAAGGCGCGCCACTGAACCAGATCCATGTTATAATATACCGATAAGAAAAACTTTAATATAGAAATGATAACATTATTAAACACAATTAAACAAAAAAAACAATTACAGCTTTTCCAAATTTTTTAAAAGTTCTTAACTCGAACTTAAATATGTCGAATTCTCTAAGACTTTCTTACATAATAAAGTAAATCTACAAGCATAATACAATAATGAAGCTACTATTATTATTAAAATTTGATGTAGGCATACATATTATATCGGTACCTAGATCATTCATAATCCTTAAACCCATAACTTTCTCAACGCTGGTTGCGGTGTGAACATACAATCCTTCCCCCACAATAAGGACGCGTATAAATCCTATCTGTCTGTTATCTCCGTCATTAATACAGATAACAAAGCTTTCCACTTAACTGTTATCGTCAAATAGACTAAACTGATACAGAAAGATAAGAGCGGTTGGACTTCTGAATGAGACTTGATTGAATTATTCGGATTTATTAAAATACGATATCGGATATTGAACCGTAGTAACCTCGCATACCGTTCACAGAACTAGGCAAAGTTCCCTCTTCTTTCCATCACTACCACAGAGGGAGTAATAGTCTCCTCACTACAGCAGACAATGTGAGTAGAGACTTCATTCCATCAGTTGCCTGTTGGATCTACCTACCGCGTGGCACTATTTATAGAGAAACTATTTTTTAAATCTGTGCTAATAGTTCAATTAGTACACAAATATTCAATTGTATGTACTACTTTACAATAATTAAACAATAACTCTGTAAGAAAGCAAAATAGACGATTATTATAATGACAAAATGGTACTTCAGCCTCGCACAATCTTTACAAACAATTAATTGATAAACAAACTTGATTTTATAAGATGTATAATAATATGTATGGAAGTTTGTTGCGCCGCTTCCTCTCAGTGCTAACACCTAGGAAGCGGTGGTAAATAAACAATTGACGTGTATAAATGTACCCAGCGGTACTATCATAGAGTTAGTATACTAGCTATAGAGCGCGCGCATCGCTCATTGCCCATTGTGCCAAGTGTAAGCAGGTGTTCTATGGACGCTTCTATATAGATTTTTTCTAGATCGTTCTTTTTCGTGAATCGTGTTTACAGCTTGGCACTGTACATGTCACCGTGATTACTCCAAATCTAAATAAAAACCGGCGAGAGCAACAATCAGCGCTACTGACGTGTTGTGACTAGTAGCGTCGCCCCGAACATTTCGAGACTTCAGACCCGTGCTTACAGTTCAGACTTGCTAACGCGTGCTCTATGTATACTAACAACTCTCTGGGTACTATGCAACAAAATTTTGACTCTGATCATTTGCTACCAGTCTAACATGTTTTTCAGACAGAAAACTGGGTTATAAGTTATTGAATGCCGCTTGCGTATCTCTAACATCGACAAGAGGGCTAACAAGCGTGTCTGCTGGTTTTACAGCCTTTTACCCATATTTACAGCCATCGTAAACTTCTCATGTTACGACCGTTGTTGTGTTATCGTATCATACACGACTTTACGTTCGTCTAGCGATCTTTACTTTGCGTTTATTGCTTTTTAATTGACCATAATCAGTCTTAGCATGTCGCAATTTGTATAATTGTTATTCGACCTTCTTTGACCGTGTTAAAGGGACTCGGATGCCTTATCAAAAACCAAAATGAGAAAATAAAAGGCTTAAATTTTCCCAAAATTTCAGTAGGTGATCATTTATAACCCATAAATAAAACCTGTTGAAATAAGATCATGCCTAATTTAAAAATGTTTATAACAGTACCTACGTAATGACTTAATGAGATAACATTTAAAGTCTATACATGAGTAATTTTGTGTTATAAAAACAACTCGAATTAGAAAGGCTAGTTTGGAAGTCATTATAAAGTTAATTTCTTCTCGTTATAAATAATGTGGTAATCATAAATGTAGTGAAATCGATTTAAAAAAGTCTCGAGCGGAAGAAGCTTTATTACATGGAGACATTACTACTGCAGAGATTTATAAAAATAAATGGATAGATTGAAAAAAAAAATCAAATACTCGTAGTTACGTAGGTGTAACACCCGACCAGAGACAACTTGTGTAGATTGTCCGAAGTGTATGTCAACAGTGAAAAACGACCGATGAAGACCGCAATGGCCGAAACAATACATAATGAATTGGTATCTAATAGAATGCTACCTATAAAATACTACCCATAAATTAAACTAACAAAAATAATATTAACAACAATAAGCAATTATAAAGTATGTATAATTAAACAACAAATATCATGACATGTACTTTTTCTTGCAAACCAAAGGGACTGCCTGGTCTATGCATTGAATACTGAGAGACTGTAGTCACAGTTCCTTCAACAGTACGTGATCAGCTCGTCAACGGTGCAAGGTTTCTCGCAGCACTCCGAGACCACCTGCCTCTTGCCTCTCGGAGATCCCAACACCCTGGCCTGATGAGGCGCCATCCACGGCCAGTCTTCATAATCAGGTATGGCGTTAGAACCTGATCGTTTTCCCACATATTCGCTTTGGCATAAAAAGGCTAGAGTGTTCGCAAGTCTTCTCCCGCAGTAGAACTGAGCAGATTCTTGAGACGTCACTAACGTAGCAGCGATGATGATGAAGAATAGCACCAGGGTCTTCATTGCCGATGATTTTGAGACTGGTGATGACTGGTGAGGTTCTGCAGGGCTGACTATCAGGATTTGAATGTGATGATATCAGTGAAAGTAAGCCTTTTATACCACAAGGGCTTCATGAATATTTAAAAGTAATGTCATATGTATGACCTAGGGCAGATTTTACCGCGTGGGTTGGATACCTTGGAAAATTCCGCCTACTTTCAATATTGTTACAGGTTAATGTTATTGGTATCTAAATATTGGCTTAGGTACGTCTCGCGGGACGCAGTGCTAACTGGCATGACAGGTAATTTATTTTATTCAAGGTGCATCTGTTGCCAATAAACTATCAGGACGTTGGTGCAATTGGAAAATTTCATTGCATCTTTTACGATAGAAAAGTGGATTATAGGAGCCTATTGCGAAGGCTCACGTTCAAGCTTTGACAGCTACTTATAAAGAATTTATTTTCCGCTTTTATTATTAAGCTATTTTATCATGTTACAGTAGGTATTTCACTGAAAATGAATATCTTTTCTGGGAAAAGGTGCGACTAAAATATCCGTCGAAACGCTTAATTAAGTACCGTACTTAATACTATTGTATTATTTTTCTCAAGTTCAGTGGCTGTTTCAAAAATTTGAACGGGTTCTTTTTGTACTTTCAATAGATTCATTCCTATCATTAGGTACCTAGTATCGTAACCTAACTGGAACCCTCAAATTCAAAAGTATCTTAGGGTGAAACAAAAATAAAATTATATCTCCACTATCTCTGTAACAAGACATATTGTGTATATTATATCGAAGGTACATGACAAATTATATCTCGTATTAAAGCCCAATGGAGCGTAACAAGACGTCATACACGACCTAGAGACAGATTTAAATACGTCAACCTATTCAGGTCTCATTAGGATAACTTCAACCACCTAATGAATAATAATGATCAAAATTTAGTATAAAACCGGGAAACTTTCTCCCTGGAATCACATTCGAGCTTCGCAAGTGAACGAGGACCTACAGACAAGTGAGTACAGAAACAGGAATTTATTGATTCGAATTTTTTCTTAAACATGAAGATCCCACTTCTGATGTTATTGACCACGCTGATAGTTCTGTCATCGGCTGATCCACCAGCCCAGGTCTACTGCGGAAGGCGGCTGGCTAGAACCATGGCCCTCATTTGTGATGCTATGCCTATGACCATGACAGTCAAGCGGTCTTTCGACTCTACGGGTTACGGCTGGCCGTGGATGGCTGCTAACAAAGCCAGAGCCCTGGGGAGGGGAAAAAGGGACAGTGGCATCGTGGAGGAATGCTGCGATAAGCCTTGCACCATTGAAGAGATGTTGAACTACTGCTGAGCTGTTCTTTGGACCCTGTTCGACGACTATTAAGGAATTAATGCAACGGCTTTTAATAGTACTGATGTCCTAATTGAACCCATAGAATTATACATAGATGATGTGATTTTTATTAAGGACAATATGGGTAAGTGTGACATATTTTTCTTAAAGCGTATCACAGACACACGCGTTCTGCGTTGGCGTTGGCGGTGGCGGCTTGTTGTATTCCATGCGCAATGTATGTGAGACTTCAGACACGCGCGGACTCCGTTTTCATATTGAAGCTGCGGCCTGCGGTGAAACGCCACCGCAGATCGCGTGTGTTTGTGATACGCTTAAAGTTATTTCGAACTTTCGTAAGCTACACTTACCCATACTGACATTACTTTATTTTTATTCGCAGGTCTAAATTTAATTTGTTATTTCAACATTATTATAGGTTTTTAGATTAATTGTTGTTCTAGTTTTAGAGTTAAGTTGCTTTGTAAAATTGTTATTTTATTTTCTCTTGTCTTCTTTGCCCTGTGTTTAGTTTTAAAAATGTTATATTGTTATTTATTGACTTTATATCCAGCAAAGTGTAAACCAAATAAAGTCTTCTTAATATAATAAAAATCTTATATTAATTATGTTTGTTTAAATGAAGGTAGACAAATCAGTGTTGATTAAATATCGATCGAAAATAAGTTCATTTCTGTTTCTTTTTCACGGTTTTATGATATTTTTGTTTTATTTTAACAGACACTATTTTTATAAGTTAACGACACACCTCTACCTCTATTAAGATATTCTGTTCCTCCACAAGATTATTACGTGCCTGGTATAAATTACAACTATGTAATTAGATCCGATAAACAACGACCTTCTCGCGGGGTTATCTTTATGCACTCCTAGAATCCGCACTAGGCATGCTCGTACTACCTTATTCCACGTTCCGTTTCATTACACTAATTATGGGAAAAACTCCGTATTATCCCGGATTCCTCGCACTTACAATCACACATTTTCGATCATAGACCCATTTGTTGGCTCCAAGCGTTCTTTTCTAAATGAAGTCAACTCAGTTCTTCTCCAGCAACTTTAACTTCTCTACCTGCAGCTGTGACTATATACATTCAAACACCCGGTGCACTTGCATGTCTAATTAAAACATACACCTAAATGTGTTTCTACATTACAAAATATAACAAATATTTCATTTTAATCATATCAATTGTATGTTCTTGTGCAAGTTTCAGAATTGTTTAATGTATTTATGTATATGTATGTATGTATAATGTATGTATGTATAATGTATGTATGTATAATGTATGTATGTATGTATGTATGTATGTATGTATGTATGTATGTATGTATGTATATATGTATGCATTATTTATTTATTAATTCTGATTTATGTATTATAGATTGTCTTAAAAACAATACACAATAATACAGTAGATTTAGAAAGTACTTCTATGCGTTCTCACCGCTAAGTGCGATTTCATTCAGACAACCTTTGTCTTGTAACCTTAAAGTCATGTGTTATTATTATTAATAATTAGAGTATAATTACCTACTTTAAAGCACTTCACTCTCACCATTTATAAAACGAGGATAACTATCATTGGCTTTTATATTTTGCAAATTTTACTATGTTACGTTAAGATTAAGTTAAGCTGTTGTTGTCCCAAATAAAGAAAATAAAATAAAAATAAAAAACAAATAAAGTTACAATAAAGTTTTATTGCGGAGAAATAAACAAGAGACCTCAATGCCCAAGGTTCCGTACATTAGTTGGAGATCTTCTGTCATTATTTAACCATGGAGGGATCACGACTTGACCGCACCTAGCATTCCGATACAAGCCACAATTACAGATTAACTAAAACTGAAGTTTTTTTCAATGCAATAAAGTACAGTATAGAGTAAATGTGTATGGTGGTCGAGATGTATGGTGTTGTATGGTGTAATTAGTGTTGGTACTTCAATGTTTACTGTAACCTGTGGTTATTGAGCAATAGTTATTTGTAAAGAATTGACTAATTACCGATTTTGTTTTATTCTTTACCGCTTGTTACTCAGAATGAAACGAATCGGATTGTTACTCAAAATTGAGTTGTTAACGAGACATTTCTTTCGATAAATTTGACGAGTTGAGTTATTTTTTTTTAAATCAGAATGAGGAATGCCCAAGTTTGAGGGCTTCTTTCACCACTTCCTGATATTGTTACAGATAGTAATCTTAGTGATAAACTAATCTATCAGATAAATCTGTGTGATAGACTATATAAAATGTATAAGATTTAGGCAATCAGATACCTGTGAAACCAAAAAAATAGGCTATCTGTCAGATAACCTGCAGATAGGGTATCTGGGACTTTATCAGCAAGCGGTGTAAGAGGCCCTGAAACAATTGAAAGTTTTGCTCTCTTCTCGCGAGTGGAAATATCTGGAAAACAAGACTTTACTGACTGAAGTCATATTTAGAGCTGGCTACGTTGTCCTACGTTGGCTGTCCTATGACTTCAGGACATTACGTTAAAAATGAATTACCTATAGGTATTTTCTTTGCCAGAAACGTCAAAATGTAAATGTATGCTAAATATATTGATATAGTTAAGTGGTTAAATGTTGCATAAAGCACGTATAATAACAGGTTAAAACCTAACATTGACCTAGTAGGTACGTACATAATGTAAATAATGTAATTAGGCTTAAATTACCATATTTATGGGGTTTGAGGAAAAATAGAACACTATACGATATGGAACAAAAACACGTAGGTCCTCTATGTAAAAATAGAAATAGAAATAAAATTAGATTAGAAGTACTTTTGAAACCAGACTATTTTGAGTAATGGATGAAGAATATCTAACACCTTTTCCATTTGGACCAAATTGACGGTTGAACCAAAATTGTCTTCTACCAAAAAAAAATATGACATGAAAATGCAACAGAAAAACACCTGAAAAAAAGCCTGTCTGATGAAAGTATACTGACGTACCTATCAAAGGCTTTTTGGACATTAGATTTCATCCATGACGAGAACTTTAAATGTATAGTCAAGGATTAGTTTTTTGTCTTCTTAAAAAACGTCTATATTTATAAAATTACTTTAAAACTTTAAGGGCTTCTTTCACCGCTTGCTGATAAAGTACCAGATACCCTATCTGCAGATTATCTGACAGATACCCATTTTGTTTTGTTTCACAGGTATCCGATTGCCTTATCTGTCAGATAAACTAAAAGCAAGATCAAGCGGCTGTTATTTTTTATCTGTCAGATATTTTAATAGAGACTAGAGGTGTGCAACACGAAAATATTATCAGACAGATATATCTGATAGATAAGTTTATCTGTCAGCTTCCTATCTGTAACAATATCAGCAAGTGGTGAAAGAGGCCCTTAATAAGCCATTCCATTTATCTGAATAACACATTATTATGTCAGTTTGCGACATCAAATCCAAGTTATTCCAGCATTTAACTATAAGAAAATGTTCTTCAACTCTTAGGTTTAAGGTTTTAATAGCAGCAAACATAATTTGGTACACAGGGGTCAAGATTTTCACCTTGCACCGTCTCGACTGCAGCATCGCCAATGTACATTTGCCGTCAATCAAACTTACACACGTATTTCATATACGGATTCCTTCGCTTTTCGACGGCAATAAAAAGTTTGTAAAAGTCAGGTTAGGTAAAAATATAGAAGCTGGTATTTTTCTCACGTAGACAAAACAATTTGTAAGGTTTTGTTGTTCGTCTGTTATTGTGTTACAGTTTTGAATAAAATTTACAAGAAACAATGTTGTTTTTGAAGCGAAAGTGGACCAGCTTGAAAGTGTGAAAACGGAATACGCAATGAACATTTATTTTGCATGGCAATGTATGGAATTCTAAAAGTAACTACTACCAATACATACCGAAGATAATCTTGCGTGTGCGATACCAACATCCCATCAAAATCAGGTTTAGACGAGTAGGTAGGTACATACCTGCAAAAGAAAAATACATTTTATACTAAGAATAATGTTTGTAAAACAATAATTTTGCAGTATGTACTGCCCCTATATCATAGGGGAAGTATGTACGACCCCGATTTCATATACCATACGCCAGTAGCAGGTTCAAATCATGCTCTCGAACAAAAAAACTCATTAAAATTTTAGCAAAAACCATACAATATCCACAATCGTAGATTTGCGCTAGATCTTACACCTTATTTATAGACTAGCTGTTCCCCGCGGCTTCGCCCGCGTAGTATAATTTTTTCCCACGGGAACCGTTTACCCCGGTAAAAAGTGTTATTCCAGGCTATAAGCTATCCCTGTACCAAATTTCATCAAAATCCGTTCAGCAGTTCATTAGTTATAAGTGGTCTAACTAACACGACTTTGTTTTATTTAAGAGACTTCCTCAACTAAAATCCGTTCCAAATCAATTGGCATAATAAGTATGCGGCTCAAAAACAAAACAGCTCCTCTCCATAGATTTTGATGAAACTTGGTACAGACTGGTATATTCTGTGGTACAGTGACAGGTTATATCCTGGAATAACATAGGATGCTTCTTAACGCGAACGAAGTCGCGGGGCGTCTGTTAGTTAGTATACGTACGCCCCTCCAAAGAACAAAAACATCAACCATAAACTATGATTGTCAACAAGCATCAAAGACACATAGAGTGGAAACTAAATACTTGATTTCCATAGCTGAATCGATTTATACAGCGACAATGTCTATGGTCCAAGCTACAAACAATAATTTTTTATCTTTTATATATAAAAAGTATGATGATGTAATTCATATATAATATTTAATAGACCACATCCTGGTCACGGGACCACTTGTGACAAACTTTATTCAATTAAGATTTATCTTATTAATGGGATTTGGGATTTTATTAAGATCCTACTATTTTAATGTGAATAAGTAATAAAAAGTTTGTTACAAGTGGTCCCATGACCAGGATCTAATCTAATAAACATTTTTCATTACTCATACTCTGAAAGTAGGTCTGAAGTTGCCTGAGTAGCGGGTTGAAAGTAATACATCTCAGCCCTAGGGAGAATCGTTTTCAACTGACAGCTGTCAAATTATTAAAAAAAAACTAGTACTATTTTGACATTTCTATTGGACCATGATCCAACTTTCTATACAGCCACTCAATTACAGCGCGATGTAAAATTGAAACAACTTAAAGTAAGTAATAAATAATATAATTTTATAAATGACTTCATTATAATTATTACTGTCAACTATTTCTTTAAAATAACATAGATTTGGGCAAAATATTTACCATTTTTTCATTGATGGAAATAAAAAATTATGGCAGAATAGCTGGCGGCCACAGAAAAAAACAAAATAGACGGGAAAGCGGCAATCCGATCTTCATTTGTTTTATCGAGTTGTAGAGTTTTGTTTATACTTCCGTATAGCAGAGATTGTATTAACATCCATTTTATGTATTTGTTTTTACTTTCATTGTATTCGTAATGAAAAGCACAGTGTATCCCTCGGGTTCAAGAATTATTTAGAGTCCCTCGAACTATTGGAACTATTGGAACCTCGCTACGCGTCGGGCGCCAAACCCCGTCTCGGGACCTAAATAAGTTACTTTCACCCCTGGGGTAACAATGTACTATAAGTAACCGTATTATTTTCATTAAAATCCCCAGTCTGATGATGTCACCTGACAGACAATACCACACCACTTTCACAGCGAAGGTTTCAACACATTCCTGAAATCGTCTTCTCTGCGCTGGGCCACAAATAACCACTGCCACTGCAGCTTACTGATTATCTTTTCACTTACGCCAAACCCCACCAGGCCGACCAGACTTGTCATCATAAAACATAAAACCGAAAGACATGCAGCTCAGCCAGCAAATGGCTATGTATTTACATTTAATACGGCAGGCACTTGTCTAGGCGTATTTGCTTCGCTCAAAGGAGTACTTTGAAATAATATTATAGACCATAATAGTGGGGTATTAACTTCGCGTTTGTTCTTGTACAAATAGGAACAACATAGCTCTTTGGTTTACTGGCTGTTGCTGGCTTTGCCCGCGTTTACTGCGGTAAAAAGTTGCCTTTAAGTTATTTGGGGATATAAGCTATTACTGTACCAAGTTACATTAAAATGCGTTCAGCGTGCAGCTTGATAGAGTAACAAACATCCTTACAGACTTTTTGCCTTTATAATATTAACCTCCTGGGACCCCACGGCCTTGCTTGAGGACATAAACATTAAAAATAAAACATAAACTAAAGCATTAAAAAAATATTAATTATAAAATAATTGTATTTTTTGACGTTCACTCAGCGTTCACTTCTTTTGAGGACTAAATATAAAAAATAATAAAAAAAGTAAAACATATATAAATAAAAATTCGTTCACTTCTGCCAGGACTCAGGAGGATAGGTGTAGGATTTAAAAGGAATAAATAGGAAAAAATTGTGATATATATTAGATCTGGAGAACTATCTAACATTCTATTTTAAAAAAATGCCTGAGCGCCATACAGCACGGTCCTAATAGAGGCATCTTATCACAGCCCCAGTTTTTGCGAGAGAAACCATGTCGCCGGTCGTATATGGAGTACCCACATGGTTATCTGCAGACGTTATCTATAGATAAGAAATGCTTGGCGTTTTAGTAAGGGTTAGTTCGGAACTGAGGAATGTGGTACTAGATAACTGGATACATTAGTTAGAATAGGTGCCTACCTTTTAAATGACGATCTACTTTTACAAGTGACCATTGTGGATTTGAAATTTCGTTTATCTTACGGTCTTCGCAGGAATATAAATCTTTAAGGTTTATTCAACTTAACTATTTGTCCTTCTATGTAGGTAGACTGACACTATTAGGGTGCCAAACGACCTGGAGAGAATGTACCCTAAGTAAGACATTAATTTAGTAAGTGAGATATTATTTATTTAAACATAGGTATATAAAAAAAAATGAACACACTAATATATACAGAAATAATAATAATAAAAAACTTGTTATCAAAAGTTATTTAGTAAGTTAGTTATTAATTTTTACACGTCTACTTTCTTTTTATTAAACTATCTTTACATTTTAGAACAAAAGTTGTAAGTAGTAGATAAAACGTAAGTAAATGTTGTATGTATTAGGAGCCGAGAAAATACAAATTTTAAACACATGACGATATTTTTTCATAAGTTATTTATGTATTTTTGGGCAATAAAGGACACAATTTCTGTATCAGTTTAAAGTACTGTAACATCAAAGAGGGCATTACTGCAACATTGCAGTAATAATAACAGTACCTAAGTATACAATTTGAAAACCGTGTCAATAAAAGATCCAGTAAGAGTTGTTTTTGACTAAACTTGGGCAAAACTTTCTACTTGTTCTGCAAAACAGCCACGCACGATCTCTTCCATCATTCCACTATAAACAGGTACTTAGATAACATCAGTTTAAAAACAAACACAACATATCATATACCTTACCGTATATGTTGTGTTGTACTGTGCAATTGTGTCACTTTGTATTTGGTACAAAGTGAAATTTACTTACAAAGGTTGTACGTAAAATACACAAGTAAATAACGTCACAATTAGATTACTATTAGTTTACGACGAATCTTCATCATTAGTCCACTGCTGGACATATGCATCCCCCAAGGCGCGGCACTGAACCCGATCCTCGGTTGTCCGCATCCAGTCACTGCCAGCCGCCTGACGCAGGTCGTCGCTCCATCTAGCCGGGGGGTGTCGCACACTGCGCTTGCCAAGTCGTGGTCTCCACTCGAGAACTCGTCTACCCCAGCGGTTATCGGTTCTCCGGCAGATGTGACCAGCCCACTGCCATTTCAACGTACGAATCTTCATTTACAGATATCCAATTTCGCCGGTTTTGGACCAAAAAACGGGTCGTCGCAAGCGATTTGGGTGAGATCTGATGTTTATCTAGCTAGTGCATGTATGGAATCACGACGGCGGTCCAGTAGTGTAAGGGCCCGGTTTATCTCCAGTTGTTTGTCAGTTGTGTTAGTCTGTCAGTTTGTTGACGGAGCGCATCTGGGCGTCGCGTCCGATGCGACTGTGACACAAAGACAACAGAGAGTGCAGAAGATCCAATCCTGATATCCATATGTTGCGGTAACTTACTTTGATGTTATTATTATTATTAATTTCATAAACTAATATTATACAATTTTTTATGATTCATCATCATCATCAACAGCCTATTAATTTCCCTACTGCTGGGGCTCAGGCCTACCCTCTCAACGAGGACGTGCGGGCTATAGTCCACCACGCTAGCCCAGTGCGGGTTGGTGGACTTCATATGCGCCTAAGAATTTCTTCTTCAGCGTATGCAGGTTTCCTCACGATGTTTTCCTTCACCGTTTGAGAGCAGTCAGTACATGTACTTAAGTTTCGAGAAAAAACCCATTGGTACATGGCCCATTTTGATGATTATTGACCCATTATTAAATAATCCTCCACTAAGTATGGGCAGCTATGTAACATACGTATATCCCCATATTTTTAATCATCTCTACAATATCATAAACGGTACTGGCTTGGGTGGTCAGTTATACCTAATTTGTTTTCGTGTTGTCGTGCGCATCGTTGTACAGAAAAATGACTCTTAGCGTGCTACTGTACTTATGAACTTTACTGTGCCTACTCCAGCTACTTATGAATCAGACTTTACCCTAAGAGGAACTTCTGTATCTATACTCGTGTCATTTTTAATCTGTGGCCCGACTCGCCTTGGCATCTGTCACAGTTTCCTTATGTAAACCGAACGGACTAGATCATAGGCGAAGTTAACATTGTTTTATTGCATCGGGTCGCCTTGCACATCCATATTGAGAGCCAGTGAACGAATTGTGGACTCACCTCGCGTTCGTGAGGTCGCGGGTTCGACCCTTGGCCTGTAAGTACCAATGATTTTTTCGGAACTTCGTAGGTCATCATCATCATATCAGCCTGTAGACGTCCACTGCTGGACAAAGGCCTCCCCCAAGGATCTGTTAATAATAATCCCATAGGGCTTTCAGTGAAAGAAGGAAGTCTGCATATAGGCCAATGATGGTGCACAGGGGTTTGGCGCAACAGAGCCTGTAGGGTCGAAGGGTTGCCAGGCATTCCTGGGCCTCTACCAAGATAAGATAAGACAGAAAATACCAACAGTTGCTTCATCATCATCATCATATATCAGCCTGTAGACGTCCACTGCTGGACAAAGGCCTCCCCCAAGGATCTCCACGAACAGTTGCTTACCGTTCACAATTTGTATGTCAGAAAATTATGACACCCTGTATATTAAGTAAAAGTCGCTCAGCGCGCTAAATCTATACTAATAAATAAAAAGTAAAAACTGGTGAATAATTTGAATGCTTAACATAAATATGTTGCGGGGTGTAAAATACACCTAGCGCCATCTATTGACAAACTTTAAAACTAAGAAACAGGCGTGATAAGAACGGGTTAAAAATGTTTAATATACGCGGATGCAGTCACGGGGCATCGGTAGTCTATGAATAATTTCATAAACTCCGCATTTTACGTGCGTTCGGGCCTAGCTCGGAGTGAAACCTATAAAATACAGTATGCTTATTAACTCGCGGTGCGACTTTGCGCGTAACAGCCACAAATGTAGATCGAAAAACTGGATTTGCGACTCCGTTTATTTTACGATATGTTGGTTAAAGTTATGGGGTTTTGTACACTATCTTCTAGAAACCAATTTCTAGTTAAAAGGAGTCAGACGGTCTATGAAGTAGGTATTTAGACGTGTCATATATAGTACGTTATGTTTCCGAGTGGACGAGAAGCGAAAGAATTAGAAAAGTAGATACATTCGTTCGGTAGGTACTTTTCTAATACAATATAATCTGTTTAGCGAGCTTACCTTACATGGAATAGAAGGTTACCTCAGTAGAATCTCCAATGAATGATAAGTAAGAACGGAATTTCACAGTATTATCCCATAATAAAAACAGGTTTTTCGGGGAAAACAATTGTGACGAAACATGATACCTACTGTATCTAAAATTATGTGCGGTATTTGCTATAACATTCTAGATGGATATATTAAGTTTCATAAAGAACCAATAATGAGCAGTAGGTATCAATTATTGTGATAAAACCATTTATATAAAAGGAAAAACAGTAAAGCGTAGGTAAAGTCTTCCTAAAGCGTCAGTGGCCTCGGGGATAGAGCGTCAGTGGCGTCGGGGATAGAGCGTCAGTGGCGTCGGGGATAAGACGCGGCACATCATATCGAAAGGTCCGAAGTTTGATCCCCGGCTGGGCCATGTACCAATGGGTTTTTTCTCGAAACTTAAGTAGGTACATTTACTGACTGATCTCAAACGGTGAAGGAAAACATCGTGAGGAAACCTGCATACGCCGAAGAAGGCATGTGAAGTCCACCAACCCGCACTGGGCTAGCATGGTGGACTATAGCCCGCACGCCCTCGTTGAGAGGGTAGGCCTGAGCCCCAGCAGTGGGGACATGTTAATAGGCTGTTATGAAGTCTTCCTCGCCGCCATTGAGCGAGACCGCTGCTGCCCGTCAGTCGGTCGCATAGATAGCCTATGTTAATAACCTAACGAGCACCTATCGACTAGGATCACGTAACCCAAATATCATCTCACGTGAACAGTAAAACAAAGCTGACACCCGGTATAATAAAACGATACCGGGATCGCGCCACGTACACGCAATAATACCCATAAATATCATCTGCTGGTAGTTTATTGCGTAAACACGACTTTGTATTTCATTCTAATCTAAACGTTTATCAACTACGATATTTTTAGGTGCATAGATTATTAAGTAGGTACCTACAAAATAGATTCATCATCATCATCATCATATCAGCCTGTAGATGTCCACTGCTGGACAAAGGCCTTCCCCAAGGATCTCCACGACGACCGGTCCTGCGCTAACCTCATCCAGCTGGGTCCCGCGACCTTCACGAGACCGTCGGTCCACCTTGTGGGAGGCCTACGCTGCGTCTTCCGGTACGTGGTCGCCACTCGAGAACCTTTCTGTCCCAACGGCCGTCAGTTCTACGAGCGATGAGCCCCGCCCACTGCCACTGCAATTCTTTGAGCTATGTCGGTGACCTTGGTTCTTCTGCGGATCTCCTCATTTCAGATTCGATCTCGCAGGGAAACTCCGAGCATAGCTCTCTCCATTGCCCTCTGGGTGACCTTGAGCCTTATGAGGCTACAAAATAGATTTGTGATTAATAAACTTTTAATTTCCAAAAGTATACTACAACCCGTATAATATCAAGCGTTCTAATTATTTTTCATTACTCATACTCTGAAAGAAGGTCTAAAGTTGCCTGAGGAGCGGGTTGAAAGTAATACATCTCAGCCCTAGGGAGAATCGTTTTCAACTGACAGCTGTCAAATTATTTAAAAAAAACTAGTACTATTTTGACATTTCTATTGGACCATGTTCCAACTGTCTATACAGCCACTCAATTACAGCGCGATGTAAAATTGAAACAACTTAAAGTAAGTAATAAATAAATAATATAATTTTATAAATGACTTTATTATAATTATTACTGTCAACTATTTCTTTAAAATAACATAGATTTGGGCAAAATATATATCATTTTTTCAATGATGGAAATGAAAAATAATGGCAGAATAGCTGGCCGGCCACAGAAGGAAAAAACAAAATAGACGGGAAAGCGGCAATCCGATCTTCTTTTGTTTTTTGGAGTTGTAGTTTTCTTTATACTTCCGTATAGCAGAGATTTGTATTAACACTCATTTTATGTTTGTGTTTTTACTTTCAGTGTATTCTTAATGAAAAGCACAGTGTTTCCCTCGGGTTCAAGATTATTTAGAGGTCCCTCGAACTATTGGCGCCCTCGCTACCGGGACTTAAATAAGTTACTTTCACCCCTGGGGTAACAATGTACTATAACAGATTTATTTTAGAGCAGCTGTTGGTACGGTCGACCGCACGTCAGTGGAATCAATACCAGTGCAAACTGGTCCCTCATACTAATAGGCTAGGCTAGCTCAAGGAAAAAGTCTTTCCACTGACATGAGGTTGATAAACTCCAAAATGGTCATTTAAAAAGTTCGTAATAATTTAGAAAAGCCATTTCACATTTGAGTACATACGACAAGAATATTATAATATCAACCGAATGGAAAAGATCTTAAATTAAGGGAAGAGATCCTTACCGGAAAAGTGACGTCATGATTTATTCATCCCGGGTTTTCCTTTTGAAAAATTAACGAGGTGCATTCATTGTGGGAAGTAAAAAGGTACACTTACAAAGAAAGTGGAAAGTAAAAAGGTATACAAAGAAAGCCAGACTTCTGCTAAAGGAAACAAATCAACGGTAGATTCAAAAATCGTTGGCAAATAAACCAAAATCATAACTGATCCACAACTTTAAGATCGCCCAGCGAGCTATGGAGAGGACGCTCAGAGTTTCTTTGAAGGATATGATCCGTAATGAGGAGATCCGACGGAGAACTAATATTACTGACAAGCCGAAAGGATTAGCAAGCTGGAGTGGCACTGGGCAAGTCATATTAAGTCACTAAAGAAGGCATTAATGAAGGCTTTTGCTGCTTTCAAACGGTGAAGGAAAACATCGTGGGGAAACCTGCATACGCCGAAAAAGAAAATCTTAGGCGCATGTGAAGTCCACCAACCCGCACTGGGCTAGCGTGGTGGACTATTGCCCGAACACCCTCGTTGAGAGGGTAGGCCTGAGCCCCAGCAGTGATGACATGTTATGACTGTTGATGATGACTAAAGAAGGGGGCTGAATGCGGAGCTGATGCTGAATGAGGGCGGAGAACCGGACCGGGGTTTGCAATCAAGGCGTATCTCGAACAGAAGACGTGAATTTTTTGAAGACAGAACGTTTATTTATAAATCCTTAAAAAGGCGGACTTCCACGTGAAATCTGTTTTGTAGGTACCCGCGCGGTTAGTTCGATACTGGCAGAAATACCAATTGGGTTTGAAAATGTAGCTGCGGAGAGAAATAAGATTCTTGATACTTATAGTTTTCAATAAACATCACGAAGCTCAAGGCGTGAAAGGACATTGAGAGAAGCTTCCAAAGAAAACACATCCAAACTGCGCACAACTTTTAAATTTTAACCTTCCGTCCACGGGTGAGAGTCTAGAATCGCGCGTGGAAGCGAAAGTTGACAAATCATCACTTTGAGTAGGTATGTTGATGATATTATGCGCAGACACGCGCCTCCAGGCTATTTGCGTTACAACATCACCCCGAAATACACCTTGTTCCCAAGAAATTAGACAGGTTTTCATATTCACTGCCAACCGAGATACTCTTTCACAAAAACACGTATGTAATGTAGAACTCTCTTCAAATTTTTCAACGGCTGTAATTTCAATTTTAATGTGGACTGATAGAGCAGTAAATGCAATGTCAAGGTTTATTAAGGGTAAGTCGCAATGTTTACTCGGCGCTTTGTGTCGGGCGATAATCCGCGAGCGGCGTGCGTGAGCGCGGCCGACGTCTGGCCCTTAAGGCGGCAAAGGTAGGATTAAAAAAAGCTTTATTAAAGGCGGCGATTGATCGATGTATTCCATCGTGTAATAGAACATCAAATTATCGAGTAAAATGGGAATGCTTTTTAGATTAAGGTTGTTTATTATAAAACTGTCATGGATACATATAAAAACTAAACATTTCTTGAAATTTGTTTGGTCAAAAAAGTAGTAAGTTAGTTTTGATTCCAAGCTCATAAACATCAATCAATTTAATTCCTCATTTGAATTAGAAACACGTCTGATTTGACGATAGAGTAAAAAACGTAATTCCCAAGCGTAGGTACTTACTAACCTTCATCTACTATTATGTTTATGACTTAAACGGCTGTCCATAGACAAGCGTATCTATCATCCATCACCGTCATACGCCATCATTTGTAGTTGAGCCGCCATTTTGCCCGGAGCAATCCCGGTATTGAATCCCGGACGGTTCTCTTTGACTAATGGCCGTCCCTGCACCAGCCGAACTGATTTATTAAATAAATTAACGTCCAAGTGATAAACGAGCATTTTAAACGCTGTTGCGAATACTTCGCCTTAAGAACGAAGCTCAAAAGATTCTTTTTTCACGGGTTAATCCTGCCTTTGATTTGCGAACACAGCTCTGGATTTAAATTCTAAAATTGGAACACAATTTTCTGCTAGTTTTAACACAAATGTTGCCGTGCAAATTTTTTTCTGTCTCTTTTTGTGGACCAGAAACAAGCTTTTTTTGTCGTGTACGTACAGAGCTTTTAGAGCAAGGAAGTACAAGAGAGAGCATCGTTTCCCTTTAATCAGCCTTACAATGTATAAAATGTCATGGTAGCTCTTTTGGACCTCTCATATCCTTACCTGATTGATATTATAGGTACTTACTTAAACCAGAAAACGGTCAACATTTGTTTGAAGTTAGAAACAGTTCGAATTTTGCGAATGTTCGAAAACCGCGTATTACCTTTCAAAACGACGAGTTAGTGAACTACTGTATATTTCTTCCTTTTTATTACACTATTTACTACACACTTGCGGACGGACGCTTCTTGAGTTCGACTGCGGTAAAAGGTATCCTATGTTATATCCTATCCTAGTTACCACTGTACCAAGTTTCATCTGAACCCGTTCAGCCATTAAATATCGTGAACAAACATCCAAACTCACAAGCTCCCAAACTTTCCCATGGGATAATGCGATCTATTAAATGTGACAGTTTAACTAGAGATTCGTTTAGATTTAAATGCTCTCGCAGTATCAGCGAAGCGAGACCTTCCTTACTCTAGGTAAGCGTATAAGAAATCTCCTGCAGCACTACTGTCAGTGTATTTTATTATTTTTGGGTTTATCGTGATACGCACGATGTGCGCCGCAAAAGAAATAAATCAACAACGAACCGAATGCACCCTCGCAAACCGTAAAGTTAGGGCGCGTATTGCTAATAAAATGGGGGCGACCCCACCAATGAAATGGATACAATAAATAAATTCCATAATTAGCTCTATTCATACACTAAATTATCTGCAGTATTTAGTAAACCCCGCAAATTTGAGTGAATGAGAACAATAACGTGATTGAGAGCGCAATGCGCGCGAATTCGATTCGATTGACAGTTGGGGGCGGCCATTTTGTATTGTCATTGTTGCAAATGGCGCGAAGGTCATCGAGGGTGTCAATAATACAGGCCTGATGTTTCAACATCTGCGTAAATTGTTTCTATTATCTTGTTTAGAGCGTTTCAATGGAATTTGACTATTTCATTCGAGTCGAAGGCGGATAGACTATTAACAATGTTTGGGACAAAGTTCTTGCCCTTTATTAGGACATAGTTAAATGATGAATTGAGACACAACGATTGTAAACAACACAACACCAGAAACAGTCTCATAAACAGTGAATATTTTCTATTCATCAATTTCATCATAGTTTTATTCTTCACTAAGGAAGCTGACAGTAGAATCCAGTAGGGCTGGACAGTATTTGGAAAACTGTGTCAAGTCCTCACGTCGCCTATTCCATAATCCTTAAGAGTCATGAGTTACGCCGAAGAAACGTGGACTGACGGTGTGCCTGATCTATAAGTTTAAGGTCGTTCAGCGAGCTATGGAGACGACTATGCTCGAAGTTTCTTTGAAAGATATGATCCGCAATGAACAGATCCGAGAAAAAAACTTTTATATTGTAAGGTTTTTATACAAACTAGGCTAGGTATCTTCGTATTTATTGGGTATATCTTTGAAAATTAGGGCAGTTAGTCGGCAGTTAGTTCATAAACTCAATAGGGTTGGGCTAAGTTAAGGTTTGACCCGGTGCCGTATTCAGATATCTAGATCACACCCAAAGATAATATTGGTGCAGATTATTCACGCTGCACTGCTCCGTTTTAAAATAGACTAAGTAAACCAAAGTTATGGATTGCGTTCTCAATTAATACAGGTTGATTCTATCTACAATGCTATAGATAGAATCAACCTGATAATCAACCTAAAAAGTTATCGATCATCATTTTGTATTTATGAATCATAGATTTTTAAAACTATTATCTAATAGGTGTATTTAAGTTTTACTATTCAGTTATACTCAGCTGTATATAAAAAAATCCGAAAACAATATTTTTACACCATGTATTATACATAATATTATTATGACATATTATTATTATGACAGTTACAGTAGCGAATTTACCCCTATCTATATCATGATCAACTGCCTATTGACATGTCCCCACTGCTGGGGCACATGCCTCCTACCCTCCTCCCACGCCAGCCCAGTGCGGGTTGGTAGACTTCACATGCGCCTAAGAATTTCTTCTTCGGCGTTGCAGGTTTCCTCACGATGTTTTCCTTCACCATTAGAGAGCAGTACATTGAGAGTGGTACATTACAGATTATTCTGAAATTTCGGCTTAGACATTGCCCCTTGATCTGAGCTGTTCCCATAAACAGTATTCCTTCCCTTCGCTTTCGGAAAAAAAAACAACAGGCGTTACAAAACTGACTATAAATTGTAACATAACCGCGCGTTAGGGCCGCTTCAAAATAACCCGCCGGCCGCGGAGTAACCTACGGTTATTATTAACGGCGAGGAAGGGTTTATGGGTGATATCCGAACGGAACGGTTAAACAAATCATGCGACTTTAAAGGTTGATGATCGATGATTTAATGACTTCCTCCAGGGTCCTATAAATTGTTCTAGAAAACAACATCATAGGTTAAGAACAACCTTAGTACATTTTAGACTTTCGCGCTTTGTATTCATAATTATATAATTATTTACGGGTCTTACACACGAAATAGTTTTATTTACCTTGCCCGAAATCTAGCATTAAATACAACAAAAACTAAATGTATTAAATTTTGCCTACCAAATGTAAGACATGTAGATAATAATGTAACTTTAGGTACAGAAAGATTAGAATTTATCAAAAGCACGGTGTTCCTAGGTATAACTATAGACTCATCTCTTCAATGGGGGCCCCACATAGCTTCACTAGCTGGCAGACTAAGCTCTGCCGCCTACGCCGTTAGGAAAATTAGACAATTAACAGATATTGCTACTGCGAGATTAGTCTATTTCAGCTACTTCCACAGCATCATGTCATACGGCATCCTACTATGGGGTCAAGCGGCAGATATAGAAACCATCTTTATTTTGCAAAAGAGAGCTATTAGGGCGATCTATAATCTACGTTGTAGAGAATCATTAAGAGAAAAGTTTAAAGAAATTAATATATTAACCGTTGCCAGTCAATACATTTTTGAGAATATTTTGTATGTCCGCAAAAATATATCTCTCTTTTTGAGGCACTGTGACATGAACACAGCTTATGTTACAAGAAACAAAAACAAACTTGTACCACCACAGTTAAGGCTTAGTAAGGTCAGTAAATCATTCACGGGGCAATGTATACGCTTCTACAACAAACTACCAGAAGAAATCTTAAATATGAATGACAGAAAATTTAAGACCCACATTAAACAACAACTTTGTAAGAAAGCTTATTATAGAACAGTCGATTATCTAAATGACAAAGATGCCTGGTGTTAATGTTACTTCAGCCTCGCACAATCTTTACAAAATAATGTTATGTACAAACTTGATTTTAAAAGATGTGTTGCGGAAGTTTGTTGCGCCGCTTCTTCTTCCCAGCTCTATATAACACCTTGGAGGCGGTGGTAGATAAAAAATTGACGTTGTATAAATGTACCTAGTGTACTTACATGCAATAAAATACTTTTGAATTTGAATTTGAATTTGAATTCGACGTTTCGACCAGGTTACACTGGCCGTGGTCACGAGCTGACTGGAGAGGCGAGCTGTCATTGTTAATCGCTGTGAGTAGTTTCTGAAACTACCCTCTGCTGATCTTGTATTATTGGAAAATTTATTAAATTTAAATTAAATTTAAATTTTATTTATTTTAAATTTATTTTTATTTTTCCAATAATACAAGATCAGCAGAGGGTAGTTTCAGAAACTACTCACAGCGATTAACAATGACAGCTCGCCTCTCCAGTCAGCTCGTGACCACGGCCAGTGTAACCTGGTCGAAACATAGGGCAAGGTAAATAAAACTATTTCGTGTGTAAGACCCGTAAATAATTATATAATTAAGAACAACCTTCATTAGATTATATCAATGAATTTTTCAATGGCAAAAGCTTTGACGTAGAGTCCAAACTTAATATTCTGTGACAGCCAAAGAATTATCTGTAAAAACCTGATAAGGTTGACTGAAGCACTTGCTATGTTGTAGTGCCCCCTTACTTCCCGCTTTTACTCTGCCAATAAACTGAGGCAGCTATTTTTGTATTCACACCATGTCACAGCCACTAATCGCATCTGCCAGAGAACCAATAACTGCTGGGGTAGGCGAGTTCTCGAGTGGAGACCACGACTTGGCAAGCGCAGTGTGGGACGCCCCCCGGCTAGATAGAGCGACGATCTGCGCTGATGCGGAGAACCGAAGATCGGGTTCAGTGGCGCGCCTTGGGAGGCTTAAGGCTTTGGCCTATGTCCAGCAGAGGACTAGTGCAAGCTGATGATGATGATTATAATGAATATCGTGTGGATGTATTTCATTAGCAGTGCCATGGCGAAACAAGGCTATCATAATTCAATGTCACTCACTTAACGCTTTAACACATCTCATGGTGAGATCTACTTAAAGTGTTCAAATACATGTCAGTGCCGCGAGGACCTTGGTCAAATTCTAACACCACATTACACTTGCGAGGAAAGACGAACTAGAAACTAGACGCTATAGTAGGTCTGTATTTCTGGCCAAAAAGAGTCTGGCTACAAAAGAAGACAGACAATTCCTTGGTCATTGACCGTTTTCTAAGACCAGAGAAATTGGGGGGGGGGGGGGGGGATTGGGTTAGTCCGAAGAACTTTGTAGATGAAACTTTTTTTTGTCTTCCCTTTTATTTTTACAATCTGTCACTTTTTTTTAATGGACAAAGATAAAACAAATGCGGCAAAAACGGCTATATCTTTTTACTACGTTGACTTGCAAGTTTGATTTTTACACAGCTCTAAGAGATTGCAGACTTTTGACATTAATTTTAACTTGATACCTCCACGCGTTCCTGAGAAAAGGGTTGACAGGCAGACGGACAACGAAGTGATCCTATAAGGGTTTTTTTTGTTCCTTTTAAGGTACGGAACCCTAAAACAGGTGGCTTCAAAGTCAAAGTCAAAACTATTTTATTGCATGTAAGTACACTGGGTACATTTATACAACGTCAATTTTTCATCTACCACCGCTTCCAAGGTGTTATATAGAGCTGGGAAGAAGAAGCGGCGCATCTTTTAAAATCGAGTTTGTACATAACATTATTTTTGTAAGGTTGTGCGAGGCTGAAGTAACATTAACACCAGGCATCTTTGTCATATAAATAATCCACTGTTTCATAATAAGCTTTCTTACAAACTGTCTGTGGTAAAATCAGTGTCTCCACGTGACGTTCACAACATCGTAGGTAGACCTCAAATGAATACGAAATGTGACAGACTATTCATAACAGGTGATCATCACTACTCTCTCAAATGCACAACATTTACGACCGCCAAGCATCGTTGACCTGTCACTGCTCTAACACTCTCCCTTTTAACCATTAACTCTTTACACAGAGAGAGGGAAATGGAAGGTCATCGCAGACTGGTTCCTAAGTATAAATTACCTCCCTAATCGAGAGATCGCGTGAGTGAAGGAATAAAACAACTGAAGTACCGACAAGTGAAAAAGTTAAAGGCTGTTTGTTTTGGGAATTACTTTCCCTTCTAAGATGGATGACCAAGATATGAAATTCCTGGTAATCATCAGCACTCGTCGTGCAATTTTTTTAGTCTGGAGTGACAAACGGACAGTCAGATTTATGACTTTCGAGACATATCCTGGAGATATACGTATAATTTGACATAGAAACGAAATTGAATTATTTTAAAATTATGGGCAGATCTCACGTGAGGGGAAAAGGTTCTTTCACATCTCATCAGAGGGGAGGGAGGGGTCCAAATTTAAAAAAAGTCCTCACTTATTGGGCGCCCCCTTTTTCGCTCGTAAGTTAGGTAACACAAAGATCCAGATGTCAAATAACGCCTTCGGTCGTCTAAGTGGGCGGCCTAAGCAATCAATTATGTTTGACTACAAAACTATCTTTACTCTATCTTCAATGTTATTTAACTTATAATAAAGACGTATTTGTATTAACATTAAAAAGACTTCTGTTGCAAAGGGACAAAAGGACAGACCTACTATTTCTTGTGGATTGTCAGTTGTGCAAACAAACGAATGAGTTATTAACCACAGGATAAATAATAGCACATTATAACTTACGCGTAGATTTCAATTGGTTCAAACACAAAGGTAATACACGTAGTAGCGCGCAGGGAAGCCCTATATCCTACAGTGGACGTCGTTTAGACGATGATACTGAATCTATTTTAATGATTTGACTGAGCAACACAACAGCGACTTAGAACTAAAAATTCTGTGACAAAAGGCAGACTCGATTGATGCCGACGCGCCGAAAAATGTTCTTCAAGAATTTCTATATTATGGTATGTCTTTATATTTGTGTTTATTGATCTGATTGATTATTTGATTGATCTGGTAGCTGTATTCACATTACAGCGCCATGATAGCTGCGATTTCACACGACGTTAAAAAGCTATGTTTTTCAAATGAATTTTATCGCGTCATTGTATGACAGTCCGCGATACCTCGCATCAATTAAACGCTTTCACTGCGTTGTGAGTCCAGCTTAACTATCTTATTCTACGGTTCAAAGGTGTCTGGCGGATTCAGAACTCAATTCCATTTAGAACAGTCCGTCTGTCCGTCTGTCGGTCCGCATAAAGACCGCGGGCCGGTGAGTCCGCTATTTTGAACAGTGTTTACAGTCGCTCTAATGATCTGTGACAGGCTGACAGGTGCGGAAAGTGTACGCCGTTTGTTGTCCGCAGATATTCTTGGAAAATCTTCTCCTTTCAATATTATGTGCTGGTACTAGAAAGTTACAAAATGAATGCAAAGATCACCAAAGATGGAGGCTTGCTAGAAGTTTCTTTCACTGACTCATTTTTGGACAGAATATATGGGAATTACCTACGAAATCTGGAAGGATGGGGCATTGGAGAGTAAGATGATGGAAAACCATAGACGAAGACCTAAACTGAAAGCCAGAAGGAAACGTAAAAAAGATAGACATGCACAAGGTTTAAAAAGACTTTATATTTGATGAAGGAGCTTACTTCTTTCAAAAGATAACAAAGCTTTGAAGAATTAGAAGTCATCCCGTCATTCTCAGCCTATTCCAAACAGCTAATGGACGTAAGTCTACCCCAAGGCGCGTCACTGAACCCAATATCTTTGGTTCTCCGCAGCTAGTCAGCCTTTCTCAGGTTATTTGTAGTCTTTGTCGAATAATACCTACATATTCTACCCCTACAACATCTAGCCTTGAATGAAACAGATAAAGAATTTAAAAAGCACCGAGTAATTTGATTTCTCCGATGCACGTGTGAACGGCGCGCGATTATTCGTGTCAACTGAATAAAATAAAACGTCTCCTGATTCACGTTCGGCCGTCGAATGGCTGGTTTTATTGTACTAATAGCTTGGTAGAGTGCCAGTGCTTCTCTCTTATTTGTCTTTCCTGTAAACGAAGGTGGATTCACTCAATTTTATCACATAGGTGGGTCTATTTAGGATATTTCAGATGTCGAAATAGAAATGGATCAATGAAATGGTTTTCTTTTCTAGCAGTTTAGGCGAGTTTACTATATATCGGTGTGTACAGTCAAGAACACGTCAAACTATACAGAGGTAGCCTTAGCGCAATCAAAATAAAGTTGATATCGCCAAGGTTGTTAAGCCGCTTCTTCCCAGCGCTAACACCTTGGAAGCGGTGGTAGATAAAAAATTGACGTTGTATAAATGTATCCAGTGTACTTACATGCAATAA
Organism: Metalampra italica; assembly: GCA_949699065.1. Lineage (NCBI taxonomy): Eukaryota > Metazoa > Arthropoda > Insecta > Lepidoptera > Oecophoridae > Metalampra > Metalampra italica. Next base: position 10,758,041 of record OX452980.1, read on the forward strand.
AATAGTTTTGACTTTGACTTAACATGAGCTTGACTGTAAGACTCTGGGATGGATCCGTTTTCCTCTCAATCACCACGACAGTCTTGCTTATTTCTGCAGAAACATCAAGCCTGGTTTCAGTTAAGAGAGTCGCGCATGTTGGATTACACCAAGCAGTATTATAGTTATGCCTCCTCGTAGAGAAGATGAGACTTTCTACTTCAAGAGTTCAAAGCCCTGTTTCCTCTTTAACGTTCAAGAAAAAAGTAGTTATGCCCGAAGTACAGCTGGCTACATGTAACAACTAACAAGCCGCGGAGCAATAAATGTGAATAGTCCATCCAGAGAATTGACTATGTGCCAAGTCGAGATAACCGCCGCCTGTAAATACTGGCTTATCTCGGCTTTAGGGAGAACAGTGGCCAGTGGCCCAGTATTGTACTGGTTTGTTACGTAAGGTTATGGCAGTGATTAGAGCTAGCATGGGGTATGCGGTTGCTTTATTGGCAGTGCCAGAAATCAACGGTTCCGGGACTCAGTGGCACATATGTCAACCAATCAGAATCACATCATATCATTATATCTCACTCATAAATAGATGATTGTGATTCGTTGATTGAACGACTGGCCTAGAGTACAAACCTGTAATATGTTTTGGTATTAAAATCCTGTAATTTCTAGCCACTTCTGCCCCAAAAACGTCTTAAAGAAGCGGCATTATCTTGAAAAGACAACCAAGAAACTATTCCAAACTATTGACCGTACCTATACTATGATTTTTTAAATGGCTTCAAAGAAGTCGCGGTTTGTACGATTTATGCCAGAAAAGCACAATGTCAGATTAGCGGAATATCAGATTTGCAATATGTCAGATTAGCAAAATGCCAGATTAGCATAATGTCAGATTAGCATAATGTCAGATGACACAATGTCAGATGGCAAAATGCCAGACTTGCATAATGTCAGATTAGCATAATGTCAGATTAGCAGAATGTCAGATTTGATTTCACATTACACATCACACTGACCAACATACTGACTGACTGGCTGACAGATTGACTGCCAAACATAATAAAACGCATAACTATGAATATTTTACTTAAGTAATTATTTATTATTTTAATCTTATACACTTCATGCGAGATAACAACTCCTTACATCTTTGTAAGGACCTGAGAAACCGTACAGATTTTATGACCGTATGATTTTTTTGCGATTTTTATGACTATATAAATAAAGAACAATTGGAAGAGGTCCAGGATAAATCTAGGCTAGATTTAACCAAAAAACACATAGGCATATTAAGTTTTATTTACTTATCTATAGGATAGCCAGTCTTTTCTCTTTAATCCTGTATCACCATCAGATATCACGCAAATATGGTTCCCATTCAATAAATTAAAGAAATAGGTCACCGTGTTTTTCTTCTTCATTAGAGTCAAGTGTGTATACGAAATTTACTACAGACGTTATGTTTTATTACCATACTATGTTTACCTGCGTCTGTCAATATTAATGTAGGTCAGTTTAATATTTACACTTTTGTGAACGAACAGACAATCAGATAAAGAGACACAAACTTATATTGTTCAATAAACAGTTTTGTGTGCACTTTAAACTTTAATATTAGAATATTATCAGTCTACCTACGTACAGTCAGCTACATTATCAAAATCTATGAATTATGTGGCTCTACCAAGTCGAAATGATCTCCAATCTACACCACATCCTCGCCTGCCATCAGAGCTTGCAAATTTAGTTATATACTTATTCCTTGACGGGAATGTCGGTCCCTGCACCGACTCCACGAAAGCAGCAGTTTTGTGCAGTGCGATTCCCCCCGGGCCGTCAGTCCAGCCATGCCAACTCCTTGAAGTAGTGGAGTAGGGCTTCTGGCGGCCGATGGCAGCACTGTTGCAGGTTGCCGAAAGGTCGGGAATCTGGATTCACAGTCAGCCCCGTTTTAGATCGGAATTTAAATGCAACTTTTTTTGATCCTAGAATGCTGAAATTTGGTATGGTGGGGGGTGATAGCCCTAACGTTGGCGCCTTTTCTTTTAATTTTGCAGATTTTCTTTGCCCGAAAAACTAATTTTTTGCGTGACAGTGTGAGTTGAGCTTCACTGTCTCACTCTCCTGCCGCCAGCCCCTGCAGGAGATGATGCCCAGGCTGTGCTATTAGTATGAACACAACAAACAAAACTGTTGAACTTTTAGTAGGTGTCGCGATTGGAATAATGATTATTAAAATACGTGTCGGAGTGTACGCCGGTGTCGCAGTAATAAAATAAATCTTAAAAGCAATAATAAACAAGACAAAACACCGGTTTAACACTAAACTCGCGTTATAAAACAAAATTATCTCGCGCCACATCGAGGCTGGGGCGTGATTCATTTGAATTGTTTCTGTAATTATTTGTGGAGTCAGGCGATTGAAGGGTCGCGCGTTTTAGAGAATATTTGGATACGTATTGCTTTGGTGAAGTTAATGTACCTTCTCCTAAAGACCGTTTGTAAAACTTTGTGCTTCCTAGATTTTAAAGTCCTGGAATTTTTCACGCTGCTTTTATAAACAACCTAAATCAGTTCATCGACTAGTTAGAACCAATTGGGAATTCGAGTGCTCATGGGTCCGAACTAAAAGAGAAATAAAACACAAGAAGTGAAACAATTTCGCGTCATTTAGTCATTGCGCAGTGAAAAATCAGTCTAAATAATCAGTGTAATAAAGAGTAATTACTAACTGAGTTTTAATTTGGAATATTTTAAATTTCAATCCACAACAAAAATTGTAAGTAATTTGGTGAAATTTTTATGCAGATGTCTCACTCAATGCTACAAAATCCGATTATTTTAATTTAATAAGAAAAAATATATCATATTTTAAAAATCCAATTGGTCCGATGGTCGAACCAAGTGGAATATCAAATTCCTGATGGTCCGACATGTCGAACCACGAGGAATCAAAATTCCACTTGGTTCGACTGTCGGACCACGTTGTCGAACCACGTGGACGCACCGATCGATTCTACTTAGATATCAATGTAAGTAAAGATAACGATTGGGTTTATTAAATTTTCACATACTGACTAATGGAACTTGAGACATCATCTCGTGGTTTCATCGCCGTCCATCCTTGGCAACTTATAAGTCGATATTATCTAGATTGCATCACAATTTACAACCAAATCAGTACTTTTATTGCCTTCTTTAATAACACTTGTTTGCATAAAGGTGTTCTCGCCTACGCCTTTTGCCATACCAAGCGGTTTACGATTTGCTGCACTAAAGATACCACAAACGGCATATCTACTTTTGCTGCGTTTACCACTGGTTTTGCGCCACAATAATCAGAACCGTTACGTTTGTCACCCTAAGAAAGTTTTTGTGCTTTTTCAATATTTCTCTTTCATTTTGCGTAAAATACACTCGGCTGCAATGAATTCGGGTCAGGGGGACATTTTTATAGAAACAAGGTCCATTTGTGCCCTTGGATCTCAGTCAGGGAACCATTTGCGTGAGATCTGATGGTGGCTATCCGGAGTATGGGATTCCACACTATGGGATTCACAAGAAAAAAAAAGTTCACTCCGACTTTGCGAGTATGGTAGGTACTATAAAAAAATTTTTTTTCAAAATTTTATTCCACTCATTTTGTTGGCGTGATTAATTTTCATGCCAAATTTTCGTCAAAATCGGTTGAAAAATGCGACCTGTAGAGAATTACAGACAGACAGACAAATAGACAGAAAGACAGACGGACAAGAGCATTTTTGGCCAATCTCGAAACGGAGACGCTTCGCTCGCTCGGTCAATTAGTACCACGAGTAAACTAATTGTTTAAATATGGATAAATTAAGTTTTTACGAGCAAACCTTGGTTTTAATGGAGTATTTTGAATCTACCTGGACTAGAGCTTCAAGCTTCTCAATACTCCATGACAGATTCGCCTTTTGTACAAAAATGTAAGACGACATGTTAGGACGGACCACCTCAGAATAACGACTCGATTGTGTTAAATATATTTTACCTCAAAACGATTCAATTTCAAACTTACCTGCGATTTACGGGCCTTCTAGATAATAAAATGGCCCCTAACCGCCGGAAATAATAGAAAGGTTACATAAAATGGGCGATACGATTTCTGTCTCCGTATCAAACGACGGTATATCTGGATATGTGTCGTCTGTATTGTGATACAAAGAGATTACATTTTTTTCATCTCGTGGTGCTACGGTTACACGAGATAAATTATAACGTTTTGATACAGTTTCTCACGCTGGCCGAAATGTATAATCCAAAAATTATGAGGTCACATTGATAGAAATTGTTAGAGCCATCTATATCGTCGAATGAAACGAAAATATTAATTGACTAAACTAATGTCAAGAAATTTGAGTAAACAATGATTGTAATATTGTTTATTGTTGCTTACAAAATAGATGTACAATTTTACACAAAATCTTATTAACACAATACGAGCCGAGCAATACGTAACGCGTCGACAGATAGTGTGTGTCCAGAGAAGTATAACAATTTATTTAATACCTAATCTCACTCATTAAATGATCACAATTGGTCATTGAAGTTCAATATTCGGCACTCGTAGAGTTTTACTTTATTTGACTTACCAGTTGTATGTAAGTTGGTCTCTATATAACACCTTGGAAGCGGTGGTAGTTAAAAAATTGACGTTGTATAAATGTACCCAGTGTACTTACATGCAATAAAATAGTTTTGACTTTGACTTTGGTATGTTACGATTCTCTTTTGCAATCTTTTCTGTCGTTTACACCCCTTTTTGCGTCGGAGATTAAACCATATTTTTGATTGGGAATTAGAAATAAGTATGTAATATCCAACAGTTGGTTCTTACTAATCCTTTGTTCTTTTTTCCGTGTAGTAATCCTATGATTTGCAAACCTGAAAGCGTCGTCGCCTTTTCTACATGAACATGAAGCATCTACCTATATAAAAGATTGAGTTGTCAATCTGTCAGCTGTCTGAGACGCGGATACCGAATTATTTACCCTTATATATTCCCTGTTCTACAACCGCGGTCTCAGCTCAATCTTCGAAATGTTTCCCATTCAATCTCAAATAGCATTCCAATGGATGTTCATGCTTTACAATTAGTGCATTTATTCTTCATTCTTCGGAGTGTTGTTATATGACGTCATAATTTACTACAAAAATTACCTAATTGAGAATGGTGTCTCTTTTTCCATCTTTCACAATGAACCCACAACTGCGTCGACAGCCCACACGGGTTTGTGATAAACTGCTTATTTATTTTTTATCTTTGTCTCTCCATAAAGTCAATTATCTATGCAGCTATCCGTATCACAATGTAGAGCTAACAAACTCCCGGCGATAATAGGCGTGCGCCCACGCACCGGCCGCGGCCGCCGCGCCGTGCTATGATTTGTGGCGACGATCTTTGTATTATCATAAATTTACAAACTATGGTTTAAAGACGTTTCAAGGATTCCTTTAAAACGTATTGCATCGCCATGCTCTAATACCAATTTAGGATTTTATTAATCGTTAAACTCTTTGTAAGTTTTCTTTTTATGTCCTGAGATTTTGTTTCCTCATGACGCCTCCGTGCACTTAAAATCGTCGAATTTGGATCCGTTTCTATACAGATAATTAAGTAGGTGTCAACAAACGTTAGTAATTCGAAACCGCGTTTTATGCAAATTAATAAACTTGCTCTCGAACGGGTACAGATTGCTATAATAAATTCATGTAATCAATTCAGCCTTCATTACAAGCAATTATAAATGTCAAAAAGGTTTAACTTCTCAGATACTGGAAGAACTATCGTTTCCAAAAAAAATTATGTAAAACTATAGAAAACTGCTACATTTAAGCCAAAATTATTTATTATTGTTACTTTTGTTTGTAATGCCATGGATTTCTGTAATGTTACAAATATTGAATTGAATAAATTGAAATTGAAAAAATACCAGGCAAATAATAATACAAGAGCTATGAAAAAGACTAAAGATTGATAATAATGAACATCAAATCAAATTTTTGATAAAATACTCGTAGCATCTCCACAGCAACGTTACAATAAGAAATTGTAGTCCAAGTTGCGATAAGAAGAAAAAAACAACATTATTAAGTATTTAAAACCCAGTGTCCCAATCCATTTTATCTTTATCTCCTCTAATATCTTGTGTCCTTAAAGATATTTTTGTCCAGTATTACATTTTAATAGTATTTCGTTAACAGTAGTGTTAAGAGTGGCATACGCCTTAACTCAATTGATTTATGGCTCGTTTATCTATCGCTTAATTAAAGTTTACGAGTGAATGATAAATTCTTACAATTTATTATCAATTACTTTGTACACCTCCTCAATCTACTCTTTACGCGTCATATATAAAGTCTTGTGGCGCTATAAAATTATTTATATCACCATTATTTTGTGAAATGGGGTATTAGGAACGTTCTTAATGCGGAAATTGGTGGCAAATTTCATCACGTTTAGTTTAGTGCCGTTTGTTATATCTAGAACAGTTATATTCAGTTTTCTATTTAGTACGTTTTGAGATGAAGATGGGTATTCATTTCTCTTCAAGATGATGGATATTCGAATTTTTTGGTCACATTATTTGATTTATAGGATCCTGTAGTGTTGGCTTTATTTGTCATTGTTTCGTTCTATTCCTCCACGTAAGTATTATGTTATCCATACAACATTCTTTGTCATCTTTATTAAATAGTTTTATTTTACCCGGAATCCAATTGGTTTCTATCGGTTTGTAAAGATCCTTAGTTATGTGTGGAGTCTCCTATAGGTATAATTACTTATCTTCAACATAACTGTCATAATAAGTAAGGATATTAAATACTTTATTGCGACGTAAAATTAAACCTTCCTTGACAGGATTCGCGTATATCATATTTTCATTATGCCTATCAGGTTACTAAGAAGTAAATAAGCATCTAATGTTAATAGAATAATATGGCATTTCCTTATTTGCAAATAATATTATTTCTGTGACAGGACTATAAATGCTTTATGTGAAACTGGCTAAACTCAGAATTTCCTTTGTTGGAGCAATCAGGAATCTTTTATTATGCTACTAGGTATTATGTTTGAATAATAATTTAGCGTTCGTTATTTTCAAATTTTAAAAGAAAGCCATCTTCTTTATAATCTTTCTTCTAGTCTAGGTAGGTAGGTACTAAATTTTATTGAACAAATTCAACAGAAGCAAAACTTAAAGCTTGTAATTTGCATAATACTATGTCTACAGTTCTGACTAATAATAAAGGCAATTATCATTAGCTCTTACCTTTGCATTCGTTCGCGTCTCTAGCCGTTGCACGTCCCCAGGGCCTGTCGAAATGGAAGGGCTTGCACCTCTCACAGTCCCGTCCAGCAGTATTGTGCTTGCACTCACAAGCCAGTTGCTGCACTGAACTTCCAGGCACCGCCACCTCCCCAGCCTTCATCGGGACACAACGAGACGCGTGTCCGTTACACTTGCAGCGACCACCAACAGCGAAGTCCGACACAGCGTAGTGCTGGGATCCCGGAGCAGCTTGCTTCTTATTATCAATCTCATCACCCTCGTTCACCATGTGCAGGCGGTTGAATACAACTCTCACATCCGTGGCCGTCACCCAGTCTTGTAAAACTGGGGATACGTCGAAATTAGACGCGCTCGGACGACCTTCTAAGGTACTGAAAGCCAGTCTCGCTCCTCCAGCGCTTTCGCCGGCCAGTCTATGAGAGTCTGAACATCTCGCTTCTTGTTCGTTAGCAGCCGTCACTGTAGCTTTGTTAGGTCGTCCGTACACTCGTCTGCATTGGCTCGAGTAAAATTGAAAAGGCTGCCAAGTCAAACCGTAATCGGCGCTCTTGTAAATGGCTACGGAGTCAGGCCGAGCTGCCTTCGGACAGAACTGCAAGCTGACGTAAGTCAACTCGTATTTCTTGCCGAGGGAGAGGGTGAGGGAAACGTTGTCGGGAGGGGAGTCGTAGGAGGCGGGCTGCAGCGCGGCGGATCTCCAGCACGTGACATCGTGGGGGTTGTTCAGGTCGGTGAGATGGTTCGGTGGATGGCGGCGATCGGATCTGGCGGCGTCGCAGACTCGGCAAGCGTTCTCAGGGTTCTGGTCTCCGGGTGGGTCGCAGAGTCGCTCGGGGCCGCGTCGCCCGCAAACAGAGGACGCCAAGACGGGGGTGCCGAAGGCGGCGTTGACGAAGTCGGGGATGCAGCGGCGGGGGCGGCCGTCCTCGTAGCAGGGGTCGGGGGGCGCGGCGGCCAGCGCCAGGGCCGCGGTGGCGAGCAGGGCCACGGCGCGCGCGGGCATGGCACTCACAGTCACAGCACTCGCGTAAAGTTTGCCTCTGGGACGACGGTCGGCGACACGTGTGCGCCGGTCGGAGGCCGCCGGCAGACTGGCGAGCGGCGGCGGCGGCCGCGCGGGCGGTGTTGAGGGCGCGCGCGGAGCTTCGGCCCTCGGAAGCTCCGCGCGTACTGGGCGACTCTTTTCATTAGTGAAAGTTTCGTTGCTTTTCTAAAGGAAATGAGATTGACTAATTCGTTGTCGATATTCAAATTCTGCTCTATTGTTCTGCTTTGTAAGTTTTGCTTTCTATTTAAGTGTTTGTTTTATTCTTATAGAAGAGAAACTAATAGGTAAATACCTTTCTGCATTTATACTTGCGTCGTGGGTTATTTTATTTCCTTTTACGATTATTGTGCTTCAATTTATTCTTATTATTTTCAATCACAGACAGACAAGTACTTACTACTATTCACTCGTACTTAATTCATTGTCATCATGACAGAACACGGAAAAAGCTCGCTACGTTCCCGCAAAAACCACTTTCTTGTTTAACAGTTTTAACTCTTTCGTTACCACGCACCCTAAATTTTCCCCCTACGTAACTTCGAATCACATTATTGACTGTTTATTCGGACCTAGTGTTGATTTCTCTTTTTTCTGTTGTAATGGATCTCCCCAAGTATAATGCCCAGGATGATAATTCACATAATATATTAAAAGTAAATAAATAATCATCATCAACAGCCTATTAATATCCCCACTCAGGCCTACCCTCTCAACGAGGGCGTTCGGGCTATAGTCCACCACGCTAGCCCAGTGCGGGTTGGTGGACTTCACATGCGCCTAAGAATTACTTCTTCGGCGTATGCAGGTTTCCTCACGATGTTTTCCTTCGCCGTTTGAGAGCAGTCAGTAAATGTACTTAAGTTTCGAGAAAAAACCCATTGGTACATGGCCCAGCTGGGGATCGAACTCCGGACCTTTCGATATGATAGGCCGCGTCTTATCCCCTACGCCACTGACGCTCTTAATAATCAAGTCAGTCTTAATTAAGTACACTTGAAATGTTATCACCTGCATTTGTATTTTTGTTGTATAATTAAAACTATGATAATGAAGATACCACGCTATAATCCTTATAAGGGCTCTACAATCTTAATTGTTGTAAGTGATATAACTATCTTGATTAATACAAAATTGTCCAAATGGTCGAGAAATACTCATAAATCAATTTATAGATAGAGTACATACGTTACATTTTTGAAAAATCTCTTCGGATATCCTATTTTATGCTACAAATATTCTATTTAGAATTTCTCCTCTATGTATATACATCTCTCCTACATACATACATAGGTACGTAAATACATACATAGGTGGACGGATAATTAGAAACAAGACAAGATTTTCATACAATCGAGGTCACTTCGAAGCCATGGTTCTCTGTGAAGGATTGATGGGGACATGATCTGATGACGGTCATCGAGAGAGTAGATGGAGGACTTTTAGATTGCCATAGATATCCAACTGATCAGATGAACCGTCTGGATGCAGCATCGTATGATTCCTTAACTTTAAGATTTTCATACATTTTTATGTCACTTTGCGGGTTTTTTTCTTCATGACGATGCTGCTCCCAAACGGTTCATCTGATAAGTTGGATATCTATAGCGAGAACATTAATATCTAAATTGTTCGATATTAAAACAAGAACAAATAATTTAGAACAATAACTGTGTTTATCCGTAATCAGGTTATTTGTAGTTCGCTCAAAAACGTTTCGATGAAATGTGGTCAGAGTCGCCTTAGGCGATGTAGGTACTGTTTATTCGAAAAGTGAAACACGTATTGTATTAAAACATTTTGGTTTACGAAGCTTATTTAATTATTACGTTACCTATTTCGGCAAATTAGTGGTATATCCCAAATTATTTCTTGGAGGAGAAGTAAAGCACTTTACATGTAAGAAAAGTCAGTTAATTTATTAATCATATTTTATCTTTTAATCCATACTAATATTATTAATGGGAAAATAACTCTATTTGTTACCTTTTCACGCCCAAACCGCTGAACGAATTTTGATGAAATTCGGTGTGGAGATACATCGAACCCTGGGGCAGGTCATAGGCTACTTTTTAAAGCCGAAAATAAACTTATTCCACGCCGTCGAAGCCGAGTAAAACATCTAGTGTTAATAAAACTTTTAATTTTCAGATAAAATCCCCGCTTTTGTAGACAAATCCCCGAGTGACATTCCCACGAATTTCCAGTCTCAAATTCCGGAATCGTCCTCACATTTTGAGCCCAATAAAAGCTGTGCGAGCGTGACTACGGTAACCCTATTACATGTGCTCTGCGCGCGACTGTACCGGAAGATGTAATTATACCCTTATCTCCGGGCCCGGCAGGTAATTAGTCACTTCCGGTCCCTGTCGTGACGAGGAGAGAGTGGGGGATGGGGGGGGGGGCAACCCTTTCCGCCTGATATCAGGGCATCGAGCAATGGAGGCTTCAGCATTTGGTTTTAAAAGAACTTTAAAACGACATAAATGCTGAGTTGAAAATGCTTATCTTATAGAGAGATTAGAATTTTCAAAAAAAAATTCAAAATTCGTTTATTCAAAATTGGAATACAATACAATATTCTCTTTTTGACGTCAATTTCAAAGTACTTGAATACATGATCGAGATGAAACGGGACTAAAAAATGTGAAAAAGGGAATGGGAAAAATATTTTCGAGGAAAAAAATCGGGAAAAAGGTACACTATTTTCACCCCTTTTGAAACCATACAATATGTTCTCTACGTAAAATGACCAATACGCAATACATGCATATACCTACATATCTTTACGCTATACGTAGGGGCGCCAAGTACGACCACAAAAATTCAAAAATATATTTATTATAATTCAAAAATATATTTATTAATAATTATATAATTATTTACGGGTCTTACACACGAAATAGTTTTATTTACCTTGCCCGACGTTTCGACCAGGTTACACTGTATATTTATTAATATTCGCGAAATACTCGTACCAGCTGCAGGTTTTGAAAATATCGCGTCAAATTATTTCTCAAACAAATGCACTTTCCTATTTATTTCTATGTGTGAGTCACAATGCAGGTGTCGCAGGCAACTGGATGAATCAGCCAGTTGATTAGACGGCTAGACCGTTCATTTTAATGCCGACATACAGCTGTGTGATTCTGTAAAGTACGAATTAAAACTCGACCATCACATCGCAAGTCACTCACTTCACTTCGCATCCGATCATGAAAGACCTTGATGTCGCATTGTGTAAACAAATACAAGCTACACAATAAACACTTCACTTGCGAAGTAAAGTGAGTATTGAACTGTGAATCATTGAGTTAGAGACCGATCTCACTGCGGATTCAGGATCGAGTTGCACAAATACGCTTACAGAATAGCAGGGCTGTTAAATGCCTAGGCATCTACCCGTGAGACTCAATACGTTTTTAAAACCGAGAGGTTCGACTTAAGTTTTACGACTGTAGACTCCACAGTAGCCTATAGCTACTAGCTATCCTGAATTATTTGACTTCTCATTTTACCTCACGCGGTATATTTTTACTGCCAAACCTGGCCTAGGCTTACACATATAAAACTAAGAATTTAAACCCTAAGGTCGGTTTTACTAACACTTTTTATAGGTCTGTCTGTCAGGCTGTAAAAGGATCTATGTTCTACCACGTTGCTACTTATGTTACTGAACTCTCTGTCAGTCATATAAGGTCCGTCAAAATTAATTAAACAAGCTTTGACAGTTTTATATACAGGGGAAACAATCAGATTGTGTAGGTTATAAATATTTTTCATAATCATCTAGTTTTCTACAAAAACGGTACAACGGTTTAGGACTTACCTGACGGCCGTTGGGGCAGAAAGGTTCTCGAGTGGCGACCACGTATCGGAAGACGCAGTGTAGGCAGGCCTCCCACAAGGTGGACCGACGATCTGGTGAAGGTCGCGGGACCCAGCTGATCGTCGTCGTAGAGATCCTTGGGGGAGGCCTTTGTCCAGCAGTGGACGTCTACAGGCTGATATGATGATGATGATGATGGTTTAGTACTTATCTGAGTCTACTGCTAATTTAAAATCCTACATTAAGGACTTCTTTCACCACTTCCTGATATTGTTACAGATATTAATCTTAGTGATAAACTAATCTATCAGATAAATCTGTGTGATAGACTATATAAAATATATAAGATATAGGCAATCAGATACCTGTGAAACCAAAAAAAACAGGCTATCTGTCAGATAACCTACAGAAAGGGTATCTGGGACTTTATCAGCAAGCGGTGTATTACACATAACAGGCCATAAGTATTCAAGGTAATAATTTAAAGATTAACGTATGGAACAAGGTAAGAATAATGTAACAGTAAGAAGGGAAAGTATACTTTAAGAAGTGCAATAAAAGTAATGAATGCTATACAAACATTTTATGTCTGAGGACTCAGAGGCAACCGATTTTCCAAAAATTTGATAATGCAGTTTTATTTAATTTAAAAAACATAAAGGAAAGTTTTCTTTTAGTAAAATTTGTTATCTTTCCTCCACCGCCGGCTTTTAGTTTCATGTTTTCCACCCTGTATACGAGTAGAGAGGTCTCGAAGCCGAGCGGTAGACAAAAGAATTGCTCCACGCGCGACGGTACTGTAATGAGACCTATTTCGAGTCTCTGGTATTAAACACGCGGAATGAGTAAGTGCGGAGTCATTGAACTGGGGCAGCCCTAAGGTATAAGGAGCACTGTTGGAGACGTTTTCAGACGAAATGATCATAACCGATCTCATCAACAATTGCGAGGAATATCCGCTTTTTCTTTCATGGTACCTACTAAGGATACAAAGTTGTGTCATTTGTACCATCAATGGTACTATTCAATGGTACAACTGACACTACGCGGTCTATATTGGCTCCCTAAACGAGCATGCGGCATGACATGCATTACGTGCTGCCACTCATGCATGACCGTCTAGCTGTAGTGATTGACGTGCATGAACGATCATGCGGCATGGCATGCATTACGTGCTGCCACTCGTGCATGACCGTCTAGCTGTAGTGATTGACGTGCATGAACGATCATGCGGCATGGCATGCATTACGTGCTGCCACTCGTGCATGACCGTCTAGCTGTAGTGATTGACGTGCATGAACGATCATGCGGCATGGCATGCATTACGTGCCGTCACTCATGCATGACCGTCTAGCTGTAGTGATTGACGTGCATGAACGATCATGCGGCATGGCATTCCAACAAGTAATAAACATTTGTTGTCCGGATTTGTCCTATAACGACATTATTAATAGATTATTGAGGGACACGAGTACGTTTGATGAGAACACCACGGTGGTTATCATGTTGGGGAGCCACAAAAACGTCACCCAAGCGGACATAAATAGGACTATAGAAATATTGATAGAGATTAAGAACAAAACTAGATGTAAATTCATAAATTGCGCATTTCCCTATTGTTGTAACTTGTCACAGGCGCACAATAATCGCATATTTAAAATGAATTTACACTTATATAACGAACTATGCATGTATAATGACACTATATTGTACTTTGATACAAATAAGTGTATTGACAAATTCACTTTGACTGAAAGCAATATATATTTATCAATGACATATAAAAGACAATTAGCTACTTTAGTAGCATATAATTTACAACATTTTATGACGAATGTTAGTAGTAATACTAATAAGCTTATACATTTTTTAGAGTAGATACCACGACAATAGAAAATTCCGCAAATGATGGTTTATCAGTGTTAAACCAGAGGCAGGGATTGTCTAGCTCAGTTATGACAAAAGGAAAGCCCAATTTTACTCAATCATTACATCAAAACATTCGGGGCTTTTCTGACAGCAAAGTATTAGTACAAAGTATTAGGACAAAGGAGAAGCCAAAGGGACTTAAAATTATTCACCAAAATATACAGAGCTTCTCCGGCAAGATGTTAGAAGTAGAATTATATTTAGAAAGTCAATCTAATATTGACTTGTTATGTATTACTGAGCATCACCTTAAAGAGCATGAAATGTTGTTTGGATACGAAAATTATCATGTTATAAGTTCATTCAACCGAAAGTACGCAGTACGTGGAGGGTCCCTCATACTCATGAGAAATGGTATCAAGGCCAAGGAACGCAAAGACATTGTGGGACTTTCAGTTGAATGGCACATTGAATTGTCTTGTGTTGAGATGGAGAAACATATTGTGGTATGCGTATACAGACCCCCATATGACTCTAAATTTCCTACTTTTGAGTCAGTAATGGAAGATGTTATGAAAATACTTCTTAAAAGTAGAAAACATATAATAATTTGTGGAGACTTTAATGTAGATCTACTAGAAACTAACTCCAGGTTTTCAACTCGATTAATTGGCTTATTTAATTCCTTTAATTTAAATAATATTTTTCTTGAACCAACTAGGATTACAAGTACCACAGCTACTTGCCTAGATAATTTCTTTTGCAATTGTGATTTTATAGAAAAGACAATTATAAATTGCCTAACATCAGACCACTGTGGGCAAAGTGTTACCTTTCCAGGTAATATAAAACATACAAAAACTGAAATCCTTGCTAGGCCCAACACTGTCAGTCGAATGGAGAGATATAAAGATGCTCTTTCAATTAAATTGCCGATTCCTGTTACTGATCAGGTGGAAATCAATGATTTCTATGTCGATTTCTTCACGACACTGTCTCAGGAATTCGGTAATATTTTTAAAACTAGGAAAATTAATATTAAAAACAAGTTTAAATTTAGTGACTGGGCAACCACTGGTATTCGGAAAAGCAGGACCAAGTTATTTGATTTGTACAACGAAAAGTCTTACAGAGTTGACGACAGATTCCATGAATATGTCAAAAATTACTCTAAAATTTTTAGGAAAGTTTGTAAAATAGCCAAGTCATATTATTTAAGTAATAAAATTAAAAATTCGGATAATAAAGTTAAAGCAGTATGGAAAATCATAAATAATGAAACTGCCAAAACTAAACCACGTGAAAATGAATATGCAATCAGAAATAATGGTAAAATAATTAATTCTAAAACAGAAGTAGCAGAGTCCTTTGAAACTTTTTTCACTAACATCCCTATTAAAACCACCGAAGCTCTGCATTCATCGCCTATTCTTGCCGAAAATTTGCTTGTAAATAACGTTACAATATGTGAAACAGTTTTTAATTTTAGACACATAAACTCTCTAGATATTATTAAGGCTTTTAAATCATTAAAACTAAAATCTTCTGAAGATCTATGGGGAATGTCTGTTAAAGTAGTTAACTCAGTTATAACGATTATTGCGCCTTACTTAGCTTTTATATTTAACATGAGTATTAATCAAGGTATTTTCCCTGACCTAATGAAGCAAAGTAAAATCATACCACTGTTTAAATCTGGTGACAAACTAGATCCCAGTAATTTTAGACCAGTGTCAGTTCTCCCCGTGCTTAGCAAGATTTTCGAAAAGATCATACTGAATCAACTGCTTTGTCATTTCAATCTCAAACAACTTCTTCACGATCGTCAGTTCGGATTTACTAAGGGACGATCAACCACCGACGCAGGAGTCATGCTTGTTAAGCATATTTTTGATGCTTGGGAAGCTTCACATGATGCAATAGGCATCTTCTGCGATCTCTCCAAAGCATTTGATTGCGTTAATCACGAAACCTTGCTACTCAAATTAAAACATTATGGCGTGAAAGACAGTGCATTCGAATTACTTAAATCTTACCTTGAAAATAGAGTACAAAAAGTTGATATAAATGGAGTTAAATCATCTGGTTCAGTTGTGAAAATGGGGGTGCCCCAGGGCTCAGTTCTGGGTCCTTTTCTTTTTCTTGTATATATAAATGACTTGCCATTTTTAATACAAAACATGTCCAACATAGTATTATTTGCCGATGACACTTCTCTGATTTTTAAAATTAGCAGAAGAGCTTGTGATCTTCCTGAGGTAAACAATACTCTCACACAAGTACTTAACTGGTTCAGCATTAATAATCTAGCATTAAATACAACAAAAACTAAATGTATTAAATTTTGCCTACCAAATGTAAGACATGTAGTTAATAATGTAACTTTAGGTACAGAAAGATTAGAATTTATCAAAAGCACGGTGTTCCTAGGTATAACTATAGACTCATCTCTTCAATGGGGGCCCCACATAGCTTCACTAGCTGGCAGACTAAGCTCGGCCGCCTACGCCGTTAGGAAAATTAGACAATTAACAGATATTGCTACTGCGAGATTAGTCTATTTCAGCTACTTCCACAGCATCATGTCATACGGCATCCTACTGTGGGGTCAAGCGGCAGATATAGAAACCATCTTTATTTTGCAAAAGAGAGCTGTTAGGGCGATCTATAATTTACGTTGTAGAGAATCATTAAGAGAAAAGTTTAAAGAAATTAATATATTAACCGTTGCCAGTCAATACATTTTTGAGAATATTTTGTATGTCCGCAAAAATATATCTCTCTTTTTGAGGCACTGTGATATGAACACAGCTTATGTTACAAGAAACAAAAACAAACTTGTACCACCACAGTTAAGGCTTAGTAAGGTCAGTAAATCATTCACGGGGCAATGTATACGCTTCTACAATAAACTACCAGAAGAAATCTTAAATATGAATGACAGAAAATTTAAGACTCACATTAAACAACAACATTGTAAGAAAGCTTATTATAAAACAGTCGATTATCTAAATGACAAAGATGCCTGGTGTTAATGTTACTTCAGCCTCGCACAATCTTTACAAAATAATGTTATGTACAAACTTGATTTTAAAAGATGTGTTGCGGAAGTTTGTTGCGCCGCTTCTTCTTCCCAGCTCTATATAACACCTTGGAGGCGGTGGTAGATAAAAAATTAACGTTGTATAAATGTACCTAGTGTACTTACATGCAATAAAATACTTTTGAATTTGAATTTGAATTTGAATTTGCATGCATTACGTGCTGCCACTCATGCATGACCGTCTAGCTGTAGTGATTGACGTGCATGAACGATCATGCGGCATGGCATGCATTACGTGCTGTCACTCATGCATGACCGTCTAGCTGTAGTGATTGACGTGCATGAACGATCATGCGGCATGGCATGCATTACGTGCTGCCACTCATGCATGACCGTCTAGCTGTAGTGATTGACGTGCATGAACGATCATGCGGCATGGCATGCATTACGTGCTGTCACTCATGCATGACCGTCTAGCTGTAGTGATTGACGTGCATGACATGCAAACTACTTGCTGGCCGTTGCTTCACTGCATATACTGATTGATAGCAAGCATGATGGTCCATCATGTAAACGTTGCATGTCATTGTATGTCGTTTGAAAAAAAGAACAAACAGTCGATTTGAGAACTCCTCCTTTTCTTGAAGTCGGTTAGTTATTTTGAAAGAATTGATGACTATTATTTTTGCATATTCAATTGCAGGTCTAACTCCATAAGCTGGTCTCTATGCGATGCGGCGACTGATTGCTCGTCGCAAAAACTGACGCTCGCAGCCGACTAATAGCTGACATTACCTCTGTATGGCACAAAGTACAGAGTACTGTAGTAAAAGTAGCCCCGTAAATTTTTTTTCATAACCGAAGTTGGTTGAATCCTGCGCAATGATTAATTTTAGGTGTCAAAGGGCAGCAGCGCGTTCACAGGATAGTTCAGTCAACGAGGAATTTGTTGTATGGAGACTTCCGGACTTTAACGATTTTCGTGTAAAAAATTTACAAGAGTTACCACGGCTACTCACTCGCACGCATTAAAAGCCACAAAAGTTCGTGAAACTCTGCTTCAATAGATAGCTTTTAGTGTCCAACAGAAACATAAATATAAAAACATCCTCTAATAAACACAATCGGGTCGTCGAGAAAGTGACCACGAAACGAACTCACCAAAAGTTAGCCGAACGACTCGCGAACTGAGTTTCGGCTGGCCGAAAGGTTCGGCCGTTTTTTGGCCGAAACCGAAACTGTGGCCGAAACCAGATTTTTTGGCCGAAACTGGTCACTAATCGCTTTATAACAATAGATATTTAAATACTTCAAAGTATCTCTCTTATCTGCTCTATGCGATCCAGGTACGTGTATGTATGGCTCGAGTCCACAGCGATCGGCCACAAAAACCCACCGTCTCTCCCAGTTCAAACGACAATTACTTACCTCTGACGTGCGCGCAGACTCGGCATAACTTCACACTCTGTTTCTGCGTCTATTTTTATTATTGAGAGGTACGATCGCATTGTCTATTACTAACTGAGATGGTTTATTCTCAGAATTATTTCCTTCGTCTGATGCATAGACATATTATATACATATATTTAAACTATAGTTACACGTCCTTACTTTAAACATTAAATAATTATACAAAAAGTAAAAAACATACCTAAATGAAGTCAATAATACTTTTTGAAAAAAATTCAAGTAACAAATAATTCAAAATCAAATATTATAATGTCAAAAATTAGGAATTCATGTTAAAAAAATTCGTTCCGTACCTCTAAAGGGGAAGAAGGAACCCTTATAGGATTACTTCGTTGTCCATCTGTCTGTCTGTTTAATGCAAGAAGTTTCAAATCTCTTTGGTCGCGCGCGCGCTCCCTGTGGAGATAGCATCTCGCATATTTAGTATCGGAACTTATGGTGCCATTTACCGGGGGGGGTGCGGACAAAGGAAGCGGAGTAACGGGAGGAGGTGCTAATACAAATTTATATGGAGTATGAGAATGTGTGAGTGAGTCATAATTTTGTGATTAGTTTGACACGATTTTGACACCCACAGAATGGTTTTATTACTCATCCATATGGCAGTGGCAAAATTTTTTGATTCATGGTTCAAAGCACTCACCTATTCCTTGAGAGTCACGAAAGAGAGTCTCTTCCGTGATTAATTACTAGTATTGTTTCCAGAGCTTAGCTATAATAAAAAAAACAGTAATTTAGTTTGGTATATTCTGTGGTTTGGTCACCAAAGCCGAAGACAATTTGTTGTAGGGTATCTTCTTCTTTGCCTGGCCTTTTCCCATTTTATTTGGGATCGGCCCTCCGTATCATGCGACTCCAGGCAGCTCGGTCCTGGGTCGTATAATAAAAAAACATTTAGAATAATTATAATTTGAGCATCAGTGGCGTAGGGGATAAGACGCGGCCTATCATATCGAAAGGTCCGTAGTTCGATCCCCAGCTGGGCCATGTACCAATGGGTTTTTTCTCGAAACTTTACTGACTGCTCTCAAACGGTGAAGGAAAACGTCGTGAGGAATCCTGCATACGCCGAAGAAGAAAATCTTAGGCGCATGTGAAGTCCACCAACCCGCACTGGGCTAGCGTGGTGGACTATAGCCCGAACGCCCTCGTTGAGAGGGTAGGCCTGAGCCCCAGCAGTGGGGATATGTTAATAGGCTGTTGATGATAATTATAATAGACATTGTATACATTTATGTATACAAAGAGCGTCGGTGGCACGGCGTAAGCAGGTAAGACGTGGCCTGTCACGTAGAGAGGTCCCAGCTTCGATCCCGGCCCGGTTTAAGACCTATGGACAGTGAATGAGTTTTTCTAGTCGCCCGACGACTTGCAGCAGGTATGACGTCACGTATCTTCCGCGTGCCTTCCAAGTTTTTGCCGCATTCCTTGGTGCTTCAATATTGATATGTCGCGGTTATCGCTTGCGGCAAAAACCCGTCCGTCCTTATGTTGGAAGGCGAGGGTATCACCAGGAATCCTGATCTCTACGTTTTACTTCGATGAGTTGTCACGATTTTTAATATTTTAATTCTCAGAAAATTACATTTCAGTTATAATGAGATATACTTACATAGAAAAGCTAGTGTGTTATTTTGCATATTCAGTTGCATGTTGGATTTAATAGTTTTAGTAGTAATTTTTTTAATCAAAATGCATGTGTTCCTCGTAATTCCTCATTCCGTATGTTTAATTCAGATTTTTATTTTGTTATGGCAACATTGGGACGACTTTGCCTCCAGGTGTCGTCTGAATTTTCCACCCTGTAAAAAAGTATATTAAACCGATATCTTGCTATTTTTTTTTTAGAATATTAAAAAAATAGAATCATCCGGTCGGTCTTGTCCAGCAATGGACGTTAACAGGTTGATGATTTGATATTGATTTGATACAGTTCCAAAAACAAACCACTTACCCAGTCCAATATGATTAAATGAACAACATCCAGAGCTCAAAATCGTCGATTAACTGAAGTTGTTCGAACGATTAAGTTTTATAAGGAAACAGGCTTTAACGACGGCCTGTTTTTGTGCCACCTTGTAGACGTGGGAGGACGGTAATCATCCAGGTTACCGGCAGACTTCTGAAGAGCTTAGCTGTCATACATTAGTCACGAAAATATAAATACTGACACCTATTTACAACCTTCTCATAAGGCGGATTCTTGTTAGCTGTAATTTTCGAGTTTATACATAATAGTTAGTTTTAATTTAATTTTTCATGGTTTTCCTTTCATTTAATTTATCAAGTTCGTTAGAGAGATTTCATCCTTATAATTGACTCTAACGATCGATGCAATAAAAGTACAGGGTGTACTTTTTAAAGATTTTAGTCGGTTCGATTCCCGGGTGTGGCAAGTGAATTTTCGAAAATCTTTGAATGCAGTTTTCTTTCCTTTCAAAAATAAAGGAATGTTTCCTTTGAGTAAAATTTCCTATCTACAGTATTAAGAGTACTTTCCCTCCAGGTGGCATTACAAAATTCCATCCTGTATATATCACACATATCTTATCCTAGGTACCTAATTTTATAAACGCGAAAGTTTGTAAGGATGTTCGTATGTATGTTTCTCTCACGCAAAAACTACGGTTCAGATTTTGATGAAACTTTACAGTAAGTAATAAGATTATACGTTAGAATAAGCTATAGATTGTTGCTAAGCTAAAAATGTTGCGAAGCCGCAAGAAACAGCCCTGCTATTCTGTAAGCGTATTTGTGCAACTCGATCCTGAATCCGCAGTGAGCTCGGTCTCTAGCTCAATGATTCACAGTTCAATACTCACTTTACTTCGCAAGTGAGGTGTTTATTGTGTAGCTTGTATTTGTTTACACAATGCGACGTCAAGGTCTTTCATGATCGGATGCGAAGTGAAGTGAGTGACTTGCGATGTGATGGTCGAGTTTTAATTCGTACTTTACAGAATCACACAGCTGCTAGCAAATAAATAAAGTTGTACACTCAAAGAGACCCACAAACTTCATTTCAAAACCTACAACAGTCTAGATTGAAACTCCCGAGAGCTATTGAAAGTCTCCCCTGCGCGATAATTAGTAAAGTCCCAACGGGTGGACGTCGTCTGTCCGTCTGTGTGTCTGCTACTTTGTATCGTAATGAATACAAAGCCCACGGACGGCTAACGAGACAGCGATACGGAACGTGGCTGGTAATAGCATGTAAATGCGAGTGCCAAATTAATACAGAAAGTTATCCTCCTAGTATTATAAAGGCGAAAGTTTGTAACGATGTGAGGATGTTTGTTACTCTTTCACGCAAAAACTACCGAACAGATTTTGATGAAACTTGATACACTGATAGCTTATATCCTGGAATAACATATAGGCTACTTTTTAACGCGGACAAAGTCGCGGGGCGTCCGCTAATACCCCTAAGTAACAAAACGCCTACATAGAGGGCGCTGTTTCACAATGTACACGGGAAAAACTTTTCTACGCGTGCGAAGCCGCGGGAAAAAGCTAGTACAAAATAAAAACTAAAATCGAGATACTGCTACTAGTAAGCAGCACGTATTTGACAGTCCAAAGCAAAGACTTCGAGAGAATGATGATGGCTTAGTGGCTTGGTCATCATTACCGAAGAGGTCCTAGCTTGCTAGCGCAAAATCCTAGCTTGGGATGATTAGACAAGTACCGTCCTCCGGGTGTGGTGACGTTCATTGGGGAAGATCCTATGTCCAGCAGTGGTCGTTGAAGGGCTGATATGATGATGATGATAGGTACTACTCAGTAATACATTCGTAGTAATGATCCCAATAACAAGTAGTCAATAGTTTAACTTTTTACATAAAACCACATAAAACCGTATAAAATATAGCAATGTATATGTAGGAGCAAAATTCTATGCTCTGCATAGATATTGGTTGTATTGACCCAGAAAGCTAACTCCTATAGTCTAATTTTCATACCTTTATTTATACCAGTTTTGACCTTTTAACGATAAGAGAAATTAAACAAAAGTAAGTATTCACCAGGTGTTTAATATCAGTTAACTCTTGATTTTGCAACACACAACTGTGTTTATATTTTCGGCTTACAGGTTTATAGTAATAGGTGTAATAAATATATAATTATAATAAACACTTCATAAAGCCAAGTTCACAAATAAATAGGTTTTGTGAAGCAATCTCACTAACTAATAAAGGTACTGAATCGTTAGGTTCCAAAAATTCTTAAACTTTATAGGAAGTTAGTTTTGTTTATTACAACAGGTATCACTTTCATTTTGAATTTGGTATTTTGTTTCAGAGGTTCTTTAGAAGGGAACCGTCTGTTCGATATAAAATTAGGAACGTAGCGTGTTACGTCATACGTCGCTCGTAGATCCGTACGTAGCAAACAAGTGAACCGTGCCCTAACGTTGGAAAGTGTATGTCGCAGGAACTGTTCCAAAGCCGGAACATTACAAATTTACTGATTTATTGACAATTTGACCCTAATCATCTAATCCCCTCCGGGCGCCATGGCAACGGAGTTTCGCAACCAGTTGTCAAAAGAGAAATAACATGTTATTTTATGATGTTACATACTAGCTTTTGCCCGTGGCTTTACCCGTGTGGGATAAGTTTTTTCCCGCGGGAACAGTTTACCGCAGTAAAAAGTAGCCTATATGTTAACCAGGATATAAGCTATCACTGTACCAAGTTTCATCAAAATCCGTTCAGCCGTTACAGCGCGAAAGAGTAACAAATATCCTCATAAACTTTTTTTAGGATGCACGGGTCTTACACGCCAATAATTTTTTGCCCACGACGTTTCGACCAGGCTACACTGGCCGTGGTCGCGAGCTGACTGGGTGGCGAGCTCTCAGCGTTGAGCGCTGCGAGCAGTTTCTCCAACTACCCACGGTTGGTCGCCTGTTATTGGGAATACACAAAACTCTCAGTATCAGCGGTTGTATTCAATTCACATGAAACGAATCGGAAAATTTTAGTTCATTGATCACTAGATAGGTTATATTTGACTAGCTACTTAAAGCTTAAGTTTAAACTGTAATTTTATTGAAACCAGTATTAATGAGAATAGTGGTCGATTGACAATTAACCATAGAGTTATAATGTTCCTAGTTTTATTATAATATTTCGGATTTTACAATGTTCCTACGACATTTACACCACTCACTGTTAGCGCTTCTTGTAACCCATTATATTCTATTGTAACCCAGCGTGCTACTAATTGGGTTACAATGTCAGCCAATATTAATTACAATCAGAATTAATTACTGCATAAAAAATTAATTACAGTGTCCGTTCTGTATAATTATAAATATAATAATTTATAAGAATACCGAATCACATTTTATATGCAGAGAGCAAAAGTTTTTTCATCGTGAAAATATTAACCCTGTAAACCATATCATTAGTTTTTTAAATGGATTTTACGGCACTGGAAACAGTCCTTTTAGTCCTTTAATATTGTGATGCGCCTTAACAATATTTAATCAGGTCCCAATTTTAAAATATTCATATACCTACTTTTGTATATGAATATTTAAATATTGTGACAGGCCTAAAAGGACTGTTTCCAGTGCCGTAAAATAGATTAAAAAACGAATGATATAGTTACTCTGAGAGTTAACAGGTTTAGTAGGTACGTTTAACAAGCATTCACACAGCCCGGCCTCCACATAATGAGAGTGGGACTAGAGTTAATATACCTAATTTTAATATAAATTATTATATATTTTTAGATTTATTTATATATTTATTTAGATATATATTTTTTAGCGAAATAAATTAAAAGAGGCAAAATGACACTTTGGTTCCCGCCAAAAGAGTGGCACTAAACAGCCCTGCTATTCTGTAAGCGTATTTGTGCAACTCGATCCTGAATCCGCAGTGAGATGGGTCTCTAACTCAATGATTCACAGTTCAATACTCACTTTACTTCGCAAGTGAAGTGTTTATTAAGTAGCTTGTATTTGTTTACACAATGCGACATCAAGGTCTTTCATGATCGGATGCGGAGTGAAGTAAGTGACTTGCGATGTGATGGTCGAGTTTTAATTCATACTTTACAGAATCACACAGCAGTAGCACTAAACCAATAAAATAATAATAAAGGAAGGTGAGGAAGCTTAAAAACTAAGCAAAGTACCTACCTAAAACCTTTCTGTCCACATACCTTTTGACACTTCACCAGGTAGGTAGGTATTTTCAGAGCCGGGACCGCCATTTGGACCTTATAAATTTCAACCTGACTTTGCTGTCACGTAGATAAAGAATAGAGCACGTAGACTAAAAGCTATTCTAGATGCGACCTAAATACGTGAGTACTAAATACTCCAAAACATACGATTTTTACCAAAAAATACTGTTATTTTTCATGGCGAAAGATATATTCTTGTTCTTTATCAGGACGAAACAACATAAAAAAAACATATCCAAAAATGAGTAAGCTGAAGTTTGCACAATCGACGGCCGTTCAAGCACGATACGATAAAATAAGGTCACTGGCATAGCGAAAAGAATTAGGGCTTCTTTCACCACTTCCTGATATTGTTACAGATAGTAATCTTAGTGATAAACTAATCTATCAGATAAATCTGTGTGATAGACTATATAAAATATATAAGATATAGGCAATCAGATACCTGTAAAACAAAAAAAATAGGCTATCTGTCAGATAACCTGCAGATAGGTTATCTGGGATTTTATCAGCAAGCGGTGTAAGAGGCCCTTAGTGAGCTAAAGTGACAGTGAACTGTCAAATTGTAATTTTATGCACAATAAATCAAGGACTTAAGTGGTCTATACACGATCATGCTGCATAACATGCATTACGTGCTGTCACTCATGAATGACCGTCTAGTTGTATTATTTGACGTGCATGACATGCAAACTACGTGCTGGCCGTTGCTTCACTGTACTATGTGATTGATAGCAAGCACGAGGGTCCATCATGCACCATGATAATTCACCTAAACGTAATGAATGTCATGCCGCATGATCGTTTAGGGAGCCCATTACGCAATTATTCTTTCATACTTTGACATATGTTGGTACAGTTATACCTTCTATCAAATGCCTTAATTAGAACTTTTTCTTTTTATATAGGTATTATTAAAAAAAAGTGTTACTCGAAAATCGCTCATTCTGCGTTCCAATTCCGAATATATTTGTATAAGGTTTGTTTTCGTGCGTATTTCCGTCCGCAGTGTGTCCACTATCCGCACCAGAGCTGGGCGCCTTTACACTGGCCGGTACCTACGCGACACGACACCGATCCGATACGTGCGAACTCATACACTTACTACTATGTTCAGAAGGAACCAAAATATGTATTACATAATCTGTGTCTGATTCATTCATCTATGAAGTTCGTTCGTTTATCGACCTTGAAGGCTTTTTAACGAGATTTAGACAGAGATGGTTGTTATAGTGTATATGGTGCGGAATAGTTAAATAAAAGCGTGAAACGACTCTATCCGAAATTGTCCATTGTTAAATCAACATTAAACCTATTATCAGTTTAGTGCGGATGTGAACTGCAGTGTGGATCACCGAATAGCACTAGTTGTGCCTTCCGTGCTGCGGTATTTTATTGTTTTATTTTCTGTTATGTGTCCCACCCATCCCATGCAGCTCTTTCGGCTATGACGGTGACCTTAGTTCTTTGTGGGATGTCCTCATTGCGGATTAATTTTTTATAAAATATCGTATCGTTGAATGTGAAAGCGCCCGTTGGCCCGGAGCCAGGAGCGGCCCGGTGCGTACACGAAAAAACACCTCGCTGCTAATAGCCAATTATTAGCCGCCGTCAGCGCGGGCTGCCAACGAGAGATGAGACGGAGTGGCGATACGTTAGTTGCCTTAACTATTATAATTAACTTGATAAATGCTTGTCTGTCTATTTTTCAGGCATTTTGAGTTATCGGTGCTTTATGGCCAGTATTTCTTTGGAGTGGAAGTCCTCTACCAACTAGCTCATTTCGCGAACTGGCGCGTTTCGCCAACTTGAGCCATTCGCCTACTGCGCTATTTAGGTACTGTCACTTTGCCGTACACTTAATTACAAAAGTGAAACAAGTAAAATAATAAAGACTTATTTTATATTTGTTAACCGTTGGACACATTTTTTAAGCTCAATTTTGTTTTGTAAAAAATCTGTGACTATATTTACGTCAGCAAATCCATTCCGGGGAAACTGTATGTAACAGCGTTGGTTGGTGCGGACTGGGATTTGAAGCTCGGTCTTACGCAAGAAATGGTGTGCGCACTTATCTGAGCTGAGTCCAGGAAAAACAAATAAAGTTGTTCGAAGAAATCTTTAAAATCCGATGCCAATTATTTTTTCTGATGTCTGTAAGTCCTATCAGAATGGTGTAACCCAAATCAGAAAATTGATAGTGATGGGCCTTTTTAGGCATCTGTATTTGAAACAAGGCCCACAATCAAATTATGTAATTCATAACGTAATAAACTTATTGCACAATTGGCAAATGGAAGTTTTAAAACATGGGCCTTATTAGAAACTGGGCCTTGTCAGACATACCCAACGTAATATTTAGCTAATGTTAGTTTAGTAAAAAAAAATCCACAGTTAGTTTCGTCAGATTTTTTTACTAGGTAGGTATAGACAGATTAAAGTAAAAAAATAATTAAAATAAGACTGTACATATGTCACTCCTTCCCTCCCTACAATCATTGTACTATTTTCCCAATTTTTAATATTTTTTATTTTGTGTTTTTTTATCTCAATATAAAAATTGGGGAAAAGTAAGTACATGACTATTTCAATTTGAATGCCGGACGGGGTTAATTGTTCTTTTCTTATGGGCTCCCTAAACGATCATGCATGATCGTCTAGCTGCAGTGATTGACGTGCATGACATGCAAACTACGTGCTGGCCGTTGCTTCACTGTATTGATTGATAGAAAGCATGATGGTCCATCATGCAGCATGATCGTTTAGCGACACTTTCATGTCAGATCACGGAGTCATTAAGGTATGGAGACATATTGTCCTGACAAAATGACGCGAGGTGACGACAGTGCGAGCATTGTTGTATGCCCGGCCATTGACTGACGCGTGCGCCGATACAGAGCGCCTATAATTACCTACGCGCGTTTACTAGGAACCGACCGAAATAGATCGCCAACTTCAACTCATTGTTTTCAAATGTTATTTTCTTTGCGAATTAGAGATTTTCTAGTACATCTCTATAGTTCTATAATAATAATAATAATTTTTAATCTCTTTGGTGGCGCGCGCGCTCCATGTGGAGTTCGCATCTTGCATATTTAGTATCGGAACCTATGGTGTCACTTACAGGGGGGGTGCGGACAAAGGAAGCGGAGTAGCGGGAGGAGGTTGCTGATACAAATTTATATGGAGTTTGAAAATGAGAATGTGTGAGTGAGTTACAATATTGTAATCCATTTGATACGATTTTGACACCCATAGGATGCTTCTTTTACGCCTCTATTAGGGGCCGCGGCCGCCAACCAAAGAGATCCGAACTCTATGTATATAGGCCATATCATTGGAGTGTGCCTGTCAGATTTTGGTTTTTGAAAAAAGAAGTTTTATCTCTCTAGACTTTACTTAGGTCTAGTATTTAAACTTCATTTAGAGGCCCGATCGGGCTCTATAACACTCTATGGGCTTTAAAAAACTCAGACATAAAAACTCTTTGCTGAGTGAGGTTTAAAAGAACTCAGTTTTATCATCGACTAGATAATAGTATATAGGTTTTGCGTTTTATTTAAGCACTAGTGCGATAATGTAAAGTAAAAAGCACGCATGTTTTCTAAGCTGACTTGTGGTCCACAAGCGAAGCAATTAGACCTAAGAGAAAGTGTGTTGAAAAATAGTACATTATGATATAAGTGCGGTAATTTTCAAATCGCACGTATGTCATACGACATTTTATAACATATTTGCGAGGAAATAAATAAAACTCGGGAAACGAATAAATCTTTAATTACTTGTTAAAGCAGTTATAAAAATTTGAATATTTTTTAAAATTGAATAATTTTACTTGTTCACAAGTTAGCGATGCGCTCGCATCAGCGCTTTTTTTTAAGCAAAGGCACAAAAAACAGCGAGTATTACTTAAAAAGTAAATTAATATTTTTGTGTTTTTGTTACAGATAAATGGTTGTAATTTATTGTCAAAATTAATTTAAAGATTAAATATTTATTTATTTTATCTCCTAAAGCTAATTTTATTAATAAAATGTTGACCACTTTCCTGACATAAAAACTCTTTGCTAGTCGGAGAGTTTTTACTCATACTCATACTTTTTATTAAAACTTTATGGTACCTATGGAACACTTGGTTACGTCTTAAACTAATAATTTTAACGGAGCATCTTGATAAACAGTGCGTTTTACTTTACAATAACGCACAAGTGCGTAATGAGAAACAATAACGCGCAAGTGCGTAATGAGATACAAAACGATATTGAAATTGGTGAAATAAGTGACCCTTTACGAGCAAATATGTTATAAAAATTATTACTATGATACTGTTACTTAACATAACTATACAATTAATCTACATAACCAAGCTGGAGGGTGACTTCTAATCTCGTATCTTCACCCCTGTTTGTTTTCTCTAACCAGCTAACGAAAACAAGAGGTCACCGGTATTCGCAACAACCCTCCCGACATTGGCAACCCTTCGTGCAATCGAAAGCCTTTAGGGCTAAGGAATAAAATAACCTTTGCCGCGAAGATTGTAAGAAAACAAAATTAAATTCAGAAATGACTATGATAAAACACCTTTTTGTAATCCTACCTCAGAGCAAGAAACTAACAGAGAGCTCTTCTCCCTGTTTTCGCTGTACTTATAAAACGTTATAAGGCCTTAGAAGGGTATTAATTTAATTTTTTAATTTAATTTAATTTATTCTTACATAGCATTACAGAAAAAATCCAAAGCGCCATGAGAAACATTTTTGCAAATAAATAGTTAATATAACATAGTCAACATTAAATTAGGTACAAAAAATGTAGCGTATTGATAGTGGACTGTGTTTATATAGGCGTGACACGTAGAAGGATGTAATTCGTTCGGAAGGGGTGACCCGAAAATCCCACAAAAATCGAAATAAACAGTCACGCACTCACCTTCCGTCCAAACTTCTCCTGTAGGCACTTTAACAATAATTCACGGCACCGATGATGCGGCCGTCTTCGCTTGCAGTTGGTATCTCTTCTTATAGTTACTACTGTCTATAATATCATCATAGCAGTCCTTCAATGTTCACTGCTGGACATGGACCTTCCTCAGTCACCTCATGTCCTCTGCCCTCCGCGTCCAGCCGCTTCCGACCACCTTCTTTAGGTCGTCGGTCCATCTGACGAGTGCAGTATATGACATCATTAAAATTTCTAACCTAACCATTCAGGCAGAACCACAGAATAGATAATAGTACAGAACGATGAGTGAGTAGTGAACTAAACAGACATCCTTTTTACACATCATCACCAACAGCCTATTAACATGTCCCCACTGCTGGGGCTCAGGCCTACCCTCTCAACGAGGGCGTTCGGGCTACAGTCCACCACGCTAGCCCAGTGCGGGTTGGTGGACTTCACATGCGCCTAAGAATTTCTTCTTCGGCGTATGCAGGTTTCCTCACGATGTTTTCCTTCACCGTTTGAGAGCAGTCAGTACATGTACTTAAGTTTCGAGAAAAACCCATCGGTACATGTCCCAGCCGGGGATTGAACTTCGGACCTTTCGTTAAGATAGGCCGCGTTTTGTCCCCGACGCTCTTATAATACGTGTCTTATAATGTAAGAAGAGTCTGAATATAAAGAGATTCGTTTCGATATCTAACCTCTCTCTATTACTTCGGTTCCTTGCTCTGAGTTTATTCCCGCCGAAAAATTCAATTACTAAACTTAATTGTCTATGATATTGCCAATAAATTTAGATCAAAGGAAAATGATCTTTACAGCGACAACGCGAAAGTTCAAAAGGGCATGTGGAGGTAAATGCATTTCTTTTTAATTTTGATACTTGGGGAGCACACCCTTCTGGGAGAGCTTTGTCAGGGAAAAATGGTTAAATCGATTAAAACTTTACTGTTTAACGCATATTTTACTTTGCGAAATCTGTGCAGAAAAGTCATAGAGTTAAGATCTCTTTAATGCGTGTTCGCCGCCTGTTAAAGAGGCGTAAAAGAAGCATTCTATGTGTGTCAAAATCGTGTCAAATGTATGACAATACTGTGACTCACTCACACATTCTCATTTTCAAACTCCATTTATATTTGTATTAGCAACCTCCTCCCGCCACTTTGTCCGTTCGATAAAAACTGGCTGTATGGGCTTTCGCCTTTGGGAGTTTCTAAATGCATTTTTTATCATTATCTGTGGCAGTGTGGACCACCGAATGGCACTGATTGTGCCTTGGAGGCCGTGCTGCGGTTTTATGTGTTCGTGATTATAAACTACGATCTACGATTTGGGCTTAAGAACTTGTTTCCAATTGGCCGTAAAACTACATATGAAAAAAACTTGAAGCTCCATTGACAAAGTTGACAATAAAACTATTTCATTAACTATATAATTATTTACGGGTCTTACACACGAATAAGTTTTATTTACCTTGCCCGACGTTTCGACCAGGTTACACTGGCCGTGGTCACGAGCTGACTGGAGAGGCGAGCTGTCATTGTTGATCGCTGTGAGTAGTTTCTGAAACTACCCTCTGCTGATCTTGTATTATTGGAAAGTCCCGGCACACAACACTCACGGTATCCGCGGGTGTATTCGACGATAAGTCACGAGATTTAAGTTTATCGATCACTGGATTCCACGACGGTGACAATTTAAAACCATCTTCCCTATTAAAATTTTTGAATTTCTTGATTTCAATAGCTTCTCGCACTATCCGCGGATAGTAGTGGCGATCGGTGGACAGGATTTTAGGTTGGTGGAGCTTAATCCAGTGGTCAGTCCCAGCGTTAATGACGTGGTCCGCAATGGCTGACTTATACGTCTGGCGGTTTTTTACAGCTGCGATATGTTCTTTGACCCTTTCCGCGATCGTGCGTTTAGTCTGGCCGATATACGAACTACCACAGCTGCAATCTATCTTGTAGACACCTGGCGTCTGTCTTTCCAATAATACAAGATCAGCAGAGGGTAGTTTCAGAAACTACTCACAGCGATCAACAATGACAGCTCGCCTCTCCAGTCAGCTCGTGACCACGGCCAGTGTAACCTGGTCGAAACGTCGGGCAAGGTAAATAAAACTTATTCGTGTGTAAGACCCGTAAATAATTATATAATTATGAATACAAAACGCGAAAGTCTAAAATGTACTATTTTATTAACTACCTGTAGTTGTGACCTATTAGTATAAATAAAGAGAGAAACAAACTTAAAATATGTCTATGTCATGTGAAGAATCCGAGTCTGAAAGTGCAACAACAATATTAACACCTCCGGATAGAGTGAATGCGGCTCAGTTGCTTAGTGAAAATTTGTTACCAGCAAAGTCTAAAGAAAATAGATTTGTTCCCTTGTGTCGTAGGTATTAATTACCTCTCAAATGTGATGAAAAACATTGTGTGCATCACGGGAAGTAAGGGTATTACAAACTCGAGTCATTAAAATCCCTCCGCCTTCGGCGTCGGGCTTCTAACACTCTCGTTAGTAATATCCTACTTGCTTCCCTTATTGCACAATGTACTAATGTAGTACCTGCGGTATAAGACTGAATATTTCTCAGGAAGGTGTAGAGGTGTCAACTTGAAATTAA
The DNA here is from genome assembly GCA_949699065.1 of Metalampra italica. Lineage (NCBI taxonomy): Eukaryota > Metazoa > Arthropoda > Insecta > Lepidoptera > Oecophoridae > Metalampra > Metalampra italica. The sequence continues at coordinate 10,790,387 of OX452980.1, forward strand.
TATGAAATACTAAGGTCTGCAGTCCCTTGGAGGTGTAAAAAATTCAAGCTTCTAATTCAACTCAATTAAAAGATAGATTAGGGCCTTGTCACATTTTTAATACTCACGGCAAAATAAACCAAAACCTAAATGGTATCTCCCGTTGACCTAGAAATTAGGTGAAAAGCAATGTCTCACAGCACAAGTAAAGGAAAAATTACGATAGTCATTAATTTGTAGTTATATAATTTTTTTCCAGATCACGAACTTTTATGGATACCTGCGATCATTAGATTTAAGAAATGGCTTTAAATTCAAAATAAGATATGGCTTAAAGGTCTCGCTACCGAGCCAAAACCTACTTTAAAAAAATGACAAGTTCTATTTTAGAATACAAAACGGCTCACATTTCAGCCAGTCAATACAATGACGCAATATCACGCACGAATCTACCTTCACATCACCTACAAACTCAAGATCTCATCAACTCATCAAAGACAACTCGAGTGCTATCGCAAACCTTCCAAAGAACGCCGTCATCCACCTAGAGTTCTTTCAACACTGTTATGTACATCTACAATAGAGGTGAAAATCGTTTGGAGACGAGGTAAAGTGAAGTATGTAGGCGGTGGATCGAAAGCAGCTGTCAAATCAGTGATCACTTGAGAGCAAGTCCTTGACTCGATGACCCTATAGAGTTATTTCCTCGATTGTACTTCCGTAGTACGGTGTCGATTTACGTATTGTTTTGGTTTAGTGATTTTGTATTGTAGGTATAGGTATTTCATTCCAAAATAAAAATATAGGTATGTATACCGATGATCGTGTGATCTTTGCAGTAAATTTTCACAAATGACTTCTAAAACTGACTAAAACTACTGACTGATCTTGATATTGATACAGTTTTCAAGGTACAACTCGTTTAAAATCATCATTCGTCAGTCCACTAGTCCACTGCTGGACATGGGCCATTTAATGTAAAATTTCAACCCTAACCAGCTGATCGGTGTCAATGACACTGACAAATACTGTAACGATAAAAATCGTCAAAAAAGATTTGAAACTTCTTGATAAAAATCGACCAAAAATTAAAATAATAATAATGTTTGGACAAATCCACACACGGCTGTTTAGTCCCAACTAAGCCGAAGCTTGTACATGGGTACTCGACAACTGATAAACATACTTAAATAAATACTTAAATACATACAAACACCCAGGATCCGAAAACCAACAGTTATGCTCATCACACAAATGTTGGTCCCGGGTGGGAACCCACGACCTTTGGCGGAGGGTTACTACCACTACGCCAACAGGCCAGTCAGATCTGTCTTCAGAAAATCTTTTAAAATTTGATTTAATAATGAAATTTTATTTAAATAAATGAAAAATCATGTCTAATTAATAATTAGACATGAATTATAATAGGTATGACTGTTTCGGAAAAGTGGATCGTTGTGTGCCACCGAGCGAAGCGAACGTTTTGTCCAACGAAACTACTAAATACTAAATACAACTAAGAAACTAACATTCTTTACTTTTATTTCTCATTAAAATCAAATTACAATAAAATCTGTGGAATTTTCGCAAGTTGTCGCTTCAACGCTGAATCACGTTTCAAAACCTTAACCTACCGACGTATTTTCTAAAACCATAATACATTGCCTCTCCATCCAAAATACACTTTTCCACCCTCTTATTAGAGAAGCAATAGCTCTTGTAAAATTTGAAAACACATCACCGAATAGTTTTTTGAGTAGAAGTTGCGCAGTGACACGCAAAATCGACAGGAAAGATCGGATTAACGCGGTATGCGCGCGCGCAGGTTTCTATGTCGTTTTGTCACTTCGCGACTGCGCGGGTTATTTATCGACTTATATTTATAAACGTGATCTGAACACTGAATTTTTGAATAATACACGCAGACGTGTGGAAATACCCTGGACGTCATCATCATCATATCAGCCTGTAGACGTCCACTGCTGGACAAAGACCTCCCCCAAGGATCTCCACGACGACCGGTCCTGCGCTAACCTCATCCAGCCGGGTCCCGCGACCTTCACCAGATCGTCGGTCCACCTTGTTGGAGGCCTGCCTACACTGCGTCTTCCGATACGTGGTCGCCACTCCCTTACCCTGGACGTACCCTTAGAGAAACACAGGATACAGTAGACAGTGTATTCAACAGTATAGACAGTATAGTCAATCAGGACGTGAACCTGCAACCAAGCCATGCCACTGCTCTTCCAACTGAGCTATCCAGAGCACTACTGAAAGTCATCTAGAATGCCTAAGAATATCCCTGTAACAATAAAAACCGGACAAGTGCGAGTAGGACTCGCGCCCTGAGGGTTCCGTACAGACTTAATTTTTAACAATTTCGAAAGTTGTTAATATATACACTTATCACATAAATAAATACTAACTTGGACAAACGCAAAATTAAGTTTGTTAGTAATAGAAAACTTACTTTTTTTGTGACATAACTACAAATTTACTGTTTTTGGATTTTTCCATTAATAAGACATTGCATCTTGCCAAATTTCAAGATTCTAGGTCAACCAGAAGTGCCCCATAGGTTTTTATTACCAAAATACTAAAAAATGTGGCAAAAACGGTCATATCTTTTTACTGCGTTTACTTAGAAGTTTGATTTTATCACAGCTCTAAGGGACTGCAGACCTGAGCATTTGATATTAATTTCAACTTGATACCTTTACGCGTTCCTGAGAAAAAGAGCCTTGACAGACAGATGGTCAGACAGACGGACAGCAAAGTGATCCTATATAGTTTCTTTTTTACCTTTGAGGTACGGAACCCTAAAAAATATGGTTATGGAAATGTATGGGAAATCTAACCGCAAGCCCCTGGCAACAGCTAGAATTTAAAAACAAACAATAAAAATCACAAAAACAACTTTTACAAACTAATTACAAATCTGACATCTCTAATTAGGCCACATTCACTAAACAAAGTTATTGTTACACTGCAAAACTCCTATCTCCTCGGCGTTTCAATTGTAAAAATCACAACAATAGCCGTAAATATATATTTGTCTCAATAAAAACGAAATTATAATGTGTTATGTATATTTATGAGATGATAAATTTAACGGAAACACTTGTGTGTCTGTCCGTCTGACCCTCGGGAGGTTCTCGTCGTGGCACTTACTTTTATTACCACTAAAACAAACTGGAAGTGGAAAATAGGTATCTGTTGGTGTAACGGTATTGGAACACCTTAATTTCACCGACCAGTAATCATTCCTTCCCATGAATTTAAAAAAAAAGCTACTCCCATATGGATGAGTAACAAAAGCATTTTAGGGAGTGCCAAAATAGTGTCAAATGTATCACAAAATTTTGACTCACTCACACATTCTCATTTTCAAACTCCATATAAATTTGTATGAGCAACTTCCTCCCGCTAATCCGCTTCCTTTGTCCGCACCCCCCCGGATTTTGACACCAAACTTTTCTTCGTTTCCCATACTAAATATGCAAAATGCGATCTCCACAGGGAGCGCGCGCGCGACCAAAGAGGTTCGAATCTTCTTGTTCCTTCCCAACAGTTGATGATGGATCTAGTGAGAATTTTATTTCTCATTAGATCAGTTTCGAAGGTGTTTTTCACTTTTAAAACGAGAAAAAAAATCTAGAACCGTTTCATTAAATGTTCTTTATAAACAGACTGAGCGTGAGTGGCGTCGGGGATAAGACGCGGCCTATCATATCGGAAGGTCCCAAGTTCGAACCCCGCCTGGGCCATGTACCAACGGGGTTTTCTCGAAACATAAGTACATTTTACTGACTGCTCTCAAACGGTGAAGGAAAACATCGCGAGGAAACCTGCATACGCCGAAGAAGAAATTCTTAGGCGCATGTGAAGTCCACCAACCCGCACTGGGCTAGCGTGGTGAATATAGTTCCGCCAGGTGAATTGACAACCTAAAGCGTAACACACACAGCGCGGCGGCGTTGCGAAAGCGTTGCGGCGGCGAATCTGCGGAAAGCGAATAAAAAGCGGAGCCCTTCAGACAGGAATACCGCTAGCGGCGGCGGCGGCGGCGGTTTGTATGAAGACCGCTCCGCACCGCGCCGCGCCGCAACGCCTGTCTCTGCGCTAATCTGTCGAATCAAAACGTCAAATCTGTGCGCGCGGTTTTGTCGCTTTCGCCGTCGCACCGCCGCCGCGCCGCTTTGATGTAAAAGGCTTCATACTATTTCAAACATTACAAAAAATTACCGCAACGCTTTCGCACCGCCGCCGCCCTGTCTGTGTTCCGCTTAAAGGTGGCCGGAAGCGGCTACATGCGGCGGGCGGAGGACCGGGTGTGGTGGCGTACATGGGGAAGGCCTATATCCAGCAGTGGACGAAGAAGGGCTGTTATAATGATGTGCATTATTACCCCCCCCCCCCCCCCCCCCCCTTTCCTCTTCACCACTCTACATCAAATCTCTACCCATAGACATAAGAGTAATGGATAGTGCTCAGAAGCGCTATCGCATTCCTCAAGTGACAAAGAATGTACAATTGGAGCCGCGAGGAATAGCGGAGGGTGGCGATGGCGTCCCCAGTTAATTAAATGTTTTGCATTCGGGCCGATATTAACTGCAGGCGAGGCAGGGTTGCCACCGTAGAAAAAGCTGGAGCTATGTTTTATACAGTTACTGTATAACTCTATTACTGTGTAACTCTAGCTTTTTCTACGGTATTTTTGTATTATGATTATTAACTACGATTGTCCCAAAATAACTTTGTTTCCAGCTGTGTGATTCTGTAAAGTATGAATTAAAACTCGACCATCACATCGCAAGTCACTTACTTCACTCCGCATCCGATCATGAAAGACCTTGATGTCGCATTGTGTAAACAAATACAAGCTACTTAATAAACACTTCACTTGCGAAGTAAAGTGAGTATTGAACTGTAAATCATTGAGTTAGAGACCGATCTCACTGCGGATTCAGGATCGAGTTGCACAAATACGCTTACAGAATAGCAGGGCTGAGCCGTAATACCATTTTTAAAGAGCACTAACTGTCAGTGTCAACATTTTTAAAAATAAAATTGATAACAAGTTTATTGCCAAGGAAATATTAACGAAATTCGACTTAAAATAAACCTTAAAGGTTTATTTACAGTCTACCCAAGCGAATCGTGACCCATAGAGGCTAAATTTCTTACAAATATTCTAATACAATTTAAGTCGAATTTCGTTAATATTTCCTTGGCAATAAACTTGTTATCAATTTTTTTTTTAATGTTGACACTGACAGTTAGTGCACTTTAAAAATGGTATTAGGGCCCTGGAAACAAAGTTATTTTGGGTCAATCGTAGTTAATAATCATAAAACAAAAAACCGTGGTTACAGCACAGCTTTCACAAAAATAGGGGCACTTTTGAATGCTTAAGTTTGGATTAGTGCGTCTAAGTGATCTCCTCTGTCACCTGCGCAACGCTTTGCACCCACCTTCCTTACAAACACCCTGTATACTGTGACGTTTGTTGCGAGCGTCTTTCACAAACACTGCACACAGGAGCATTTTGTATTTTGTGATTTTCACAGGTGACATCCCTGACCGAGAGTGAGTGAAAGGGTGTAAAAGGGCGACTTAGTTGTTTTGTTTTAATCTGTTGCGATTTATATTAGCTGTGACGTTTGGTACAACGAACTTATACCTACAGGGTGTTGGTATTATAATTATTTAACACCCTCACTGGCGAAAATGGTACCTACCTACCAAGTTTCTCAAAATTTGTAATTAAGTTTTAACTAAGTCTAATTTAATAGAGTGTAAAATAACTATAGCACCTACATACCTTATTTACGTAAGAAATGGTAGGTATTTGCTTTATTTATTTATATACAAAAATTTCTTAGAAATAACTAAAATAGCTAAAAGAAACTACCTACTAGCCGAAGTAACAAAGGAAACAACTCTCCTGGAATATAATATGACTAGCTTTTTCCCGCGGCTTCGCCCGCGTAGAAAAGTTTTTCCCGTGTACATTGTGAAACAGCGCTATGAAGGCGTTTTGTTACTTAGGGGTATTAGCGGACGCCCCGCGACTTTGTCCGCTTTAAAAAGCAGCCTATATGTTATTCCACGATATAAGCTGTCACTGTACCAAGTTTCATCAAAATCTGTTCGGTAGTTTTTGCGTGACAGAGTAACAAACATCCTCACATCCTTACAAACTTTCGCCTTTATAATATTAGTACGATAATTAATAGTTTAATTCCAGAGGGCGCTGCGAGCGACGGCCGGAAATTGCTAGCGGCTGCACTTCCGGTGCCCGCACAGCCTTCACCGTACTTGCGTGTACCGTGCCTGTGTAGGTACCTACTGTACACGTCTATACGGTACATGCACAAATTTAAATGTATAATTATCTTAATAAATACTTATATTTTATAATACCCGGCCACACTTCGAACCTACGGGATCTGTTGCGCCAAACCGCTGTCCGCCAACGGTGACCCACTCCGTTTTTTGGTGGACTTCACATATACGCCTTAGAATGGAAATTGTAATTTTTGGCGTATGCATGTTTCCTTTACCGAAAAGCCTGTGTTATATAATAAACTGTAGGCACCTTTAAGGTTCCGAAAACTCATTGACATGGGCCAAGGTTCGAACCTACGACTGAACGTAACGTGAGGTAGTCAATTCTAGAATCCTTCGCTTGCTCGGGATTCAAAATCAGTACTCGTAGCAAACGTCAGTGGCGTCGGAGATAAGACGCGGCCTATCGTATCGAAAGGTCCGAAGTTCGATCCCCGGCTGCGCCATGTACTGATGAGTTTTTACTCGAAACTTAAGTACATTCTACTGACTGCTCTCAAACGGTGAAGGAAAACATCGTGAGGAAACATGCATACGCCGAAAAAGAAATTCTTAGGCGCATGTGAAGTCCACCGACCCGCACTGGGCTAGCGTGGTGGACTATAGCCCGAACGCCCTCGTTGAGAGGGTAGGCCTGAGCCCCAGCAGTGGAGACATATTAATAGGCTGTGGATGATGATGAAAATTACATTTCCGCGGGGGACGCAAGTAGCACCATGGGATAACCCCCGATAGAAAAAGCCAATGGCCAAAAATGAGTGGAAACTTTTTATTGGTCGTTTTATGCGTGGAATCATGAAAGAAAATAATCTCTAGGGGGCACGGGCGCCCACCAAAGAGATCCTGATTCTATGCGTGAAATCGATCGATTGTAATCGAAGAAAACGTCCGACCGAACGACGCGAACTGAACGAATCTGTCATTTGGAGCACGCGCTTTCAAATGCTCCAATGATGAGCCCTTTTATCCGGACTGGCTGCTCGGTCTGCATTATTCATAGCCTTTGAGCATAACCCACCATCTGTCTGCGGCGAGCCTAATGTCTATTGTTTAGCTGATGTGGAGCAGTGGGTATGTACCTAGGTATATACCTACTGAAATTGTGGTTCATTCCTTTTGAATTGGCGATGATACCACAGACAATTTATTTATCATGATCTGAGAAATGAATTTCCTTTTTTTGGTTATCCTTTTTTCCACCCCAGGGGCGGATCCAGGATTTCATGTTGTTGTATGGAGCCAATGTTTAATTTGCAAAGTTCGTAGGTTCGTAAGTCGTAGAATAGTAATTCTAAATGGCGTACGCAGGTTTCCTCACGATGTTTTCCTTCACCGAAAAACCTGTTGTATTATAATAGATAGTAGGTACATAAGTTTCGAAAAACTTTGTGGTACGGGTCAGAATCGAACCCAGGACCTTGTAACCGTGAGGCGGGTGCACAACCAACTAGGCCACCAGCTCTCTGACTAGTCAAAAGGTCTAAAATAATTTTAGTTTGCGCAGTGGAAGCGTGCTGGGCCCATAACCTATTGTTGTATTGGCATATTTGTATGAATTAAACGTATATTATCTGGAAAACTTTGTTTTATTTCAATTTAGCATACTAAAGCACGGATCGACATTAGAGCGAGAGTGAGTGAGTAACACTATGACACGAATGAGTAACATTAAAGAAAGAATGGCGAACGACAAGTTATGGTTTGCGTTCCATTTCGCATAAACCTGTGAACATTTTGTGATTTACCTATAAATCGAGTTTTCGGAACACACAATCACATTGCAGAATCCTTTTCAGCGAAAATGTAAAATAGATTTCCATCGCGTCCCGGCCACATACGGAGTGTAGAATATTTCAATATACACAAACATGCCCGGGCTGAATTGCGTATAGCCCCGGAGTGCATTAGGAGACGTGACCAGAATGGGACACTCGCCTACTGGGACGCTCGTCTGATAGTACTGCAGCCAGAGGAACAAGCTAGTTAAAAAAGTGCTATTTCAAGAAAATAAATCCCGACTGCGAAAGTGAAATAAAAGATCGGAAGATAAATTGAAATTACACAGTATTAAGGTCTCTCATAGCTTTGAAACTTCCTCATAACTAGGCCAGCGCAAGTGTTTCCACTGACTGGGGTCGACTGTACAATTTAGGCCTTAACGTGTTATGTGAGTTGTATAGTCACTCTTGGAATTACGACGAACCCAATGACTTTTCAGCTATTAAAATCCATTCAAAGGTTGTCTGGAACAAATCGCTCAAATCGATAAGACCTCCTAGATGTAAGTACATTTTTTCTTTTTGTCAGTGATTTTTAAATGTGAAATGAAGTGTATTGAATTGAATCCATTAACTGCACCTTGATACAGTGATACCATACCATGGACTAACATTAGAGTTTTTATTATAACGACGCAAAACAGTTGTCTAAAAAAGAGATCGCTTCAAGCGACGAGTCCGCCTTTGCCTACAAGTAATTAATGTTTGCGTTATACCTGCTTAAAGTACATAACTGCAATATAGAAAGAGATGGGTTCGATTCCCACCCGGGACCAACATTTGTGTGATGAGCATAACTGTTGGTTTTCGGATTCTGGGTGTTTGTATGTATTTAAGTATTTATTTAAAAAGTATTTAAGTATGTTTATCAGTTGTCGAGTACCCATGTACAAGCTTCGGCTTAGTTGGGACTAAACAGCCGTATGTAAAATGGTCCAAACTTTATTATTATATGTAGGTATGTAGTTTTCTGTGAGACAAATATTTAAGAAAGATTCAACGAATCTTTTACACGTCAAATAAATTTTACTTTAAATATTTAGTTAAGGCATTTAATTTAAAGTCCCCTTCAAATTATTTGCTGGCTTGAATCCACCCTTGTCTGAAAGAAAACAATTAAATTAGCGAACCGGTTAGTAAATTGTTCTTAAAATAAATAATATTCGAGTCAAGCTTTCATCAGAACAATAAACGGTTTCCGGGACGATAAATACCGTTTTATTATTCGATTTACAATATTAGGAGCGCTGCGGTATTTTTAGTTGGTATTTTAGTCAATATCTACTAGACCGGGAGCCGAGAGACGGTTCAGGCAAACAAGCATTTCAAAGTCTCAAAACCCGCCCCGCCTCGCGATTTCGTCTATATGTATAAGTAAGTTTCATCATAATTATTTATTACTGCAATAAATAACATCATTGCCTACTTTGGAAATGCCTACAACGTAAAATGTCTAATTTGTAAAACGTCTAAAGTGCTAATTGACTACGAAACAAATTGCATAGAATGCATATCAAATGCTATATGTCAAATTGATTTTTAGACGTTTCACAACTTAGGCATTCTAGTTTTTAGGCATATTACAACTAAGGCAATTTGATTTTTAGACGTTTTACCGCTACGGCAATTTGAGTTTGAGGCATTTTATTTCTTAGGCATTCTACAATTTAGACATTGCTTTTAGGCATTTTGCTTTATACCCAAATTGCTTTTTAGACGGTACGATTCATTAGCGTAAGATTCCCTACAACATCAAATGCCACAGTGTTATTCGCAGGAAGTCTCGAAGGGTGCTATAAAGTGGCGTCTTATCCTACCCAAGTCTCTAATAAGCAATGATATAAATATCTACAAGATCTGACTACTTTATATTATCTAGTGCTTTTAAAGGTCAACGCAGAATTGACGGAAAGAAATAAATATATATTTATTGATTACAAAACATACATTACACATTAAGTATATTAAAAAGAGAGTAGGACTAAACAAGTGGTTGGTGTGTGCCACAGTGCCCCAACTCAGCATGGTGCTGCGCCCGAGAGCGTATATAGCGCTGGTATTCTGTTGGGTCCTCGTCAGTCGTTCACAAGCGACAGAAGGTATGCTTATGCGCTACATCAACTAATAAAAAGTGATAGAGACAATGTGAAAACAACGCCAAAAGGTAAAACATAACAAAAAGAACAACAGCAGAAAGCAGCGTAGCGGATTTTATGCAGGCAATTAATAACAGTCTTTAAAAGTGTCTGAACTCCTTCATTCCATGAGATATGATAAGATAACACTGTTATGTACTTACCTTAAGATCTGAAATAATTCACAGTCATCGTCTATAACTATAATTATTCATGAACATACCTACAAGGTGTTTGAAACAACACAGACTTTCTTTAAGGGATTTATGCATAGGTTAATTAATAATGATAATAAATAATATTTTCTTTTATGAAAGGTACCAGTTGAGTTGATTTACAAAATTTTATAGTTAGTATGTATATTGTATTAAGCGCCTTTCACTCATTGCCTACCTACGATGCAAACGTCAACTGGTAGAGAATTCCATATGGCATTATATTCGCCTTTTGTACCATACTGGCTGTATTTCGCGGCTTCGCCCGCGTAGAAATATTTTTCCTTTTCTTAGTGGACGTTAAGAAGAACCTCTATCAGTATCTATACGCTTGGCGGTTTGGGCTGTGCGTTGATCAGTCAGTGAGTCAGTCAGCTTATTCTTTTCTATATTATAATGATTATGTGCAATAAATCATAGTTGCTCGCCACCAGGTGTGCGCTGCTCCTAAGATAGCATTAAGGCAGGTAGGTGCGAGCGCTCTTATTGTCTTCTAGAGCTCGGCGGCGGGCGAGCTGAGTGCAGCGGTGTGGCCGCTTAGTAATGGAATTTAGGGTGGCGCTAGCATCTAGCGCTGTATAGTCAGTTATAGTCCAAGTAGAATTTCTTGACGAGCTGAATGAATATAGTCAGAAATTGTCTGCACATCTCTGACAGTGTTTATAGTCTATGTGTGTTTCAGCGAGATATTGTGCTACATAGAGATGCCCAAAAACTTGAAAGTTTGGTTCGGTTGATCGAATCAATGAACTATTTCTTCAAATGAGCGTCTCTAGTAACCCCCCCCCCAGCTCCACTTTGACAGAACGGTGTGGCCGTACCTTTACATAAAATCCTTCGCAAACGACTATTCAATAAGTAAATGAGGTTCTCAATTCCAACGAAATACATTTAGTGGAAACATTTATAACCTTCCAATCGCACGTGTCTCGGTTTGCGCGAGACATAAAGGATCCTGGTCGGGAGCGAGCCGTCGAAACGGTTCAGCTAATCCCCTTATCTCCAAAACGTCGGAACCCTTCGCGCTGTCAGAGGATCTTGGCGGGTAGGGTGACCAGCGACATGATTTCCTTGACATTCCTTCATTTCCTACCTCTTAACATTTTCTTCGATACCTAACTCACAGTGTCATTATTAATGATAATAATAATGTTTGAACAAATTTACACAGGGCTGTTTAGTCCCAAACTAAGCCGAAGATTGTAAAACGGTAATCAACAATTGATAAACATACCTAAATACTAAGAGCGTCAGTGGCGTAGGAGATAAGACGCGGCCTATCATATCGAAAGTTCGATCCCCAGCTGGGCCATGTACCAATGGCTTTTTTCTCGAAACTTAAGTACATTTTACTAACTGCTCTCAAACGGTGAAGGAAAACATCACGAGGAAACCTGCATACGCCGAAGAAGAAATTCTTAGGCGCATGTGAAGTCCACCAACCCGCACTGGGCTAGCGTGCTGGACTATAGCCCGAACGCCCTCGTGGAGAGGGTAGGCCTGAGCCCCAGCAGTGGGGACATTAATAGGCTGTTGATGATTGAATTATTTTCAATGTTGGCTCTGAGGTACGATCTAAGTCGTGCTTTGGTTTTTTATATGAATTTGCATGACAAATTCTAGTAGACTTAAGGTTTGGTCGATAAACTATATCGTTTGTGCTCGTTTTACGGCATCTGGCTCCTGATTGGTGATTTCTGCTTCAATGTCGCCTTCGAGACTTGCAAGGGTTGTGGTTAGTTGTGGTAAAGGTGGGAGTTCAAAATGCCTCACAGAAAGAAGTCTGGCGTAACTATAATTCCGCGTTCTTCAGCTCTTAAAACATCTATGACAATTTATTATTCCTGACAATTCAATAAATCTTTAATTTTCAAACAAATCTACTCTTGTCCTGAATTCGCAAGAACTCGTCGTGACCCTACTCCTTCAGGGTGAAATGAAAGAAACGGGAATAATTCCCGTAGATTTGATCTATTTACGGTCTGTACGGCGCAAGTGGACTTTTATGGCTTTTTTACGCTTTTCAATTTCACCCCCTTCACCCCCTCTTCAGAAGTGGGATCGAGGTAAGTGCGTCTGTCACGTGATTTATTGATTATTGGATATGGGGTATTCACAAGTGACAGGAATTTAATGGGTATCTGTGAGGAAAAGCCTTCTTTCGGCTCAATGTTTGTATGGGAAAAGCACATTTTACATCTAAGGTGCAAGTCATGCATCTCAGCTAGCGTGAAAAATATCCGTTCCTAGTATCAACTCAAGTGTCTTTTTTACGTCCACTGCTGGACCAGGGCAGGCTGGACATGCAGAGACGGTGCTGCTGCTTATCACCTAGGTACCTATATCCTATACGGGTTATGATGGTAGGTATCGTCCAAAAAGCAATTTGCCTATAAAGCAAAATGCCTAAAACGTACAATGTCTAATTCTCAAAACGTCTAAAAAGCAAATTGACTACTAATCAATTTGACTTAAACGTAGGTATATGTCTTCTTTGCAATGTCTACAACATAAAATGTTTAATTTGCAAATCGTCTAAAGTGCAAATTGACTACGAAACAAATTGCATGGAATGCACGTCAAATGCCATATTATGTCAAATTGCTTTTTAGACGTTTCACATCTTAGGCATTATAGGTTTTAGGCATAGTATTGCTTAGGCAATTTAATTTTTAGGTGATTTACAACTAGGCAATTTGAGTTTGAGGCACTTTATTTCTTAGGCATTCTACAATTTAGACATTGGTTTTAGGAATTTTGCTTTATAGACAAATTGCTTTTTAGACGAATCATAACCCCAAACAAAGCACAGTACAGAACAGTTCGAAAACCTCAAAAAGTTTATGTTGTAGGTACCTATCTACTTCATTTATTTTCTTACGCCCTGAGATAATTCAATTTGAGTATAAAAAGTAACTTAAGCTTGTTGGTAATTTATTTAAAAACACCGTTTCTCCCTCAGCTAATAAATACAAAGAGAGATTTAAACAAAGTAGGTGCACTGGAGACTGCAGGAGGTAGGTACCTACTCACAGCTCTCTACAAACGAAACTTAATCCCCACATAAATACTACTTGACTTGAAGCACCTTGAAGTGATTAAATACTTCACTGCAGTTTTAATAAGACTGCTGGTTTGAATTTAAAATAAGCAATATCTACCATAATATAATGCGATACGGTACGGTACAGTACGGTACAGTGCAATAAGATACGATACGGTGGTTTACGATAATGTACGATACGGTAGTTTACGATATGGTACGATACAGTACGATATGGCGCGATAAGATACGATACGGAAGTTTACGATAAGGTACGATACATCAACAGCCTATTAATCTCCCCACTGCTGGGGCTCAGGCCTACCCTCTCAACAAGGGCGTGCGGGCTATAGTCCACCACACTAGCCCAGTGCGGGTTGGTGGACTTCACATGCGCCTAAGAATTTCTTCTTCGGCGTATGCAGGTTTCCTCACGATGTTTTCCTTCACCGTTTGAGAGCAGTCAGTACATGTACTTAAGTTTCGAGAAAAAACCCATTGGTACATGGCCCATCCGGGGATCGAACCTCGGACCTTTCGATATGATAGGTCGCGTCTTATCCCCGAGGCCACTGACGCTCTTTCTTATCCCCGAGGCCACTGACGCTCTTACGGTACGATACGATATGGTAGATTACGATACGGTACGGTACGGTGCGATAAAATACGATACGGAAGTTTACGATAAGGTACGACATGATACGGTGCGGTGTGGTTTTCTCCTTTTTGCGTGGAAGACTAACAAACATCCAAACTCACAAACATACAAAGTTTTCTCGTTATAATATTAGTAGGAAGCTCTCTCTACCACTTTAGTTCCTTGCTGTGAGGATGATAGTCATTTCCCGTTCCGTAGAAGCGGCGGCGGCGCGGGCGCAGCTAAGCGATTGGCAACGCGGCGATGACGCTGCGCGTTCAGAGGCGGGACCACCGGCGGCGCGGGAGTTGAGTGAGACGTTTTACATTTGCTGCTTATCTACACCTTTTATAATGAATTTTATTGTCTTCAGAACGTTATGTAAGTACATTTCGGCAATTACAAGGCATAACGTTAAACCACCCCATTATTACATAAATTTTTTCATTATAAATTATAAATTCATTACTCCCCCAAATTCAAAAAGGTTTTCAAATCCGACTGAAAGGTCCATAGATTAACGGGTTCCAACAAACAAACAAAAAACACTAGCTTTGTTATATTAGCATAGATAAGCAACTAGTCTATTGTGAAAACGGCTTGCCTGATCAGCTAGGTGGACCTCCTCCATCCGTATTCCGGACAGCCACCAGCAGATCGTTCCCTGACGGAGATCTGAGGGCACAACGTGTATGTGACCGGACTTCATTGAAGCTGAGTGTATTACAGCAAGGAACAGAAAGGAGTGGAAAGCCTTGGTGGAGGCCTTTGCCACAAGACAGAGTAAGGAGAAAAACAAAAACAAAAACAAAAGTTATTGCGTTAACTAATTTATTTAAATATTATGTAAAATTGTTAGTAAGTAAATAAAGAATTTATTACATTATTATTATTATATTTATTACATTAAAAAACCACTCACTATTTGTCATCTCACAACTTTTGCACTATTTGTTCTAATAGTCATTTCTGTCTACGCTATGTCATTTCTGTCACTGCGTGCAGACAGAAATGACGTAGACAGAGATGACGATTTCACGTTAGCTTGATCTTAACTAATCTTTAATTATAAAATTAATTTAGGTATATTTAGTTTGTATTTTTAGTTTCTTGTTTGTAGGTTTTTAATTTATTTCAGGTATTTTATACTTACATTAATTTATCGATTAGTATTTAGGTAATTTTAGTTTTATATAGGTTTTAGGTTATTTTAGTTATATATTTACGTTTAGTTTTAGTTATTTCCAAAATAAACTATTAATTATTTCATAAAAATAAACAAATCTTTAATTAATTGATTATTGGTGTCGCTAGCTGATGCAGATAATATTGGTTTCTGTGCATAATTACAACCAGTTATTAAGTCACAAACCGCAAGAATTTCAAAGATATTTAACCTGAACAGAATTATGGTTTCGTAGTAGAATGACCGAAATATGACGTTGCATCCCGACGTTTGTTCGGTGACGCATCATTCCTCGTAGTTTTTGCGCAAACAGGGACCTTATTATCCTCCGTCATCCCCAGGGAGGCGGGGAGGGAGGTGGCCGCTAAATCCATGAAAAATGTCCACAATATCTCATCCCGGCGTCATCTCTCGCTGAAGGGTACAACTGGATTAAACAAGTTACAATATATCTTATTTAAAAGGTGTTGGAGTCCGATCACAACATGCCTCTGGATGCCGCATCAGTGCTCGAATAGCAGCCCTGCTATTCTGTAAGCGTATTTGTGCAACTCGATCCTGAATCCGCAGTGAGATCGGTCTCTAACTCAATGATTCACAGTTCAATACTCATTTTACTTCGCAAGTGAAATGTTTATTGTGTAGCTTGTATTTGTTTACACAATGCGACATCAAGGTCTTTCATGATCGGATGCGAAGTGAAGTAAGTGACTTGCGATGTGATGGTCGAGTTTTAATTCGTATTTTACAGAATCACACAGCAGTACGACGAAACCGCGCATAAAGCTGTTTGTTAATAGTTGAGAGCGTCCGAGGTGTTTCGTCTATCTGTGTAGATGTTCGAAATAAATCGTTTAAATATGCTTTGACTTAGGTAGGTAAGGTTGTTTTTTTTTTAATCTTAATTTTATTTTGGGACTTTTGTTATCCACATGTCAGTCCCATCTAGGTACGGTTGTATTTTAGGAAATGGAAAATAATAATAATAATGTTTGGACAAATTTACACACGGCTGTTTAGTCCCAACTAAGCCGAAGCTTGTAAATGGGTACTCGACAACTGATAAACATACATAAATACTTTTAAATAAATACATACAAACACCCAATCCGAAAACCAACAGTTATGCTCATCACACAAATGTTGGTCCCGGGTGGGAATCGAACCCACGACCTTTAGCGCAGTAGGCAGTGTTACTACCACTATGCCAACAGGCCAGTCATATGAAAATGATGAAAGAGTTCGTGAAATGGAGAATAGAAATGGTTGAATTTTAAGAAATAGTCAATTGTTTAGTTTGCCAGTATGAAAATACACCGGCGTTCGTGGCTGTATAGCCCTATTCGGGAGGAGACATGCCGTCCCCAGGATGCTGGCTAAAAACATCTGTCCAAGATGACTCCCATAATTCATCTTGATGATGATGAAAATCAGAATACACTTTGAAAAGCGATATCTTCAAGACCGTGGATATCTTCTTTACATTGAGTAAGAGACTTGATTAAAAGACTGTAGACTTAGGGCTTCTTTCACCACTTCCTGATATTGTTACAGATAATAATCTTAGTGATAAACTAATCTATCAGATAAATCTGTGTGATAGACTATATAAAATATATAAGATGTAGGCAATCAGATACCTGTGAAACCAAAAAAATAGGCTATCTGTCAGATAACCGACAGATAGGGTATCTGGGACTTTATCAGCAAGCGGTGTAAGAAGCCCTTATACGTATTTTGTATTCATTTCATTTCGATAGCTCTAACCGTTTCTGAGACAAAGGGTATATAACGAACAGACAAACTCGATTGGACAAGTGTTTTTTCAGGTACAGAACCCTAAAAAGGCAAATATTTATAGGTACCTATACATTTCATCGATAGTCTCACCCCTTGACTTCTGCCTCCCCTCGTATAGTAAGCAAATAAAAAGGTGCGCCCCCTATAAGACGATATTATAAAGATCCGGCCGCCAGTCGGTGAATCCAATTTTTAATAAACTCACTGCTCTGCCGTAGTGTGGTGAGTATGATTCAGTTAGAATTGTCGGGATAGTCTGGGAAATGGAATGGAGGACTTTTTTATGGAAAAACCAAAGTCAAAATAATTTATTATTGTATTAAGTACACTAGGTACATTTATACACGTCAATGTTTATGTACCAAATGAAAATGTTTGTTAAGTTACATTGTATTATTTACTATGGAGTTAAATTCGCTAGAAACAAACCCTTTATTAGAAGTTTCCAATGAAGTAAACAAATGTATGGTTATTTTCATTACCTACCTCAAGAGTAAACTAAAAATGTTTTTATGAAAACATCTATTTGTAGTTTTGTTCTGAATGTTGTTAAAACAATAATAAAATTGAATACTAAATGCTAACACCATCTTCGATTGTTATCACTTACAAACAATCGAAGATGAGTGGATAATTGGATACTTTGCGACGACCAATGCTTTGTTTACTTGTTAGGAAACTTCTAATGAAAGTGACTTTAGTGGGTTTTAGTCATTATTAGACTTTCCCCGCAACTTTTCCCGCTTTCCCGCGACCGTCCTACTAAACACTGACCGCGTGGAACCTCCATAGCTCCCCATCTAAGAAGATATATTGTTTACATTACTACGGGATATATTGGCATCATGGCGCCCCGCGAGAACTTGTGTTATTCTTTAATTCACTTCCACTATTTCATTCTTTTGGCATGGAAATATGAAAACTTCACGAAATGTTTCGGCACGTCATATGTGATGTTAGTTCAATTTAGGTCCTTGGTACGGTCGACCGCCTGGTAACAAAACCAGTATAAACTGGTCTCCCATAGTATTGAAACTCCGTAATAAGCTAGGCCAGCTCAAGGTCAAAGTGTTTCCACTGACGTGCGGTCGACTGTACATATCCATGGTCCAAGGCAGGGGGCCCCCCCTGCGTCAAATCTCTAAAAGCTCTACGCCCGTAGAGCTCTATTTTTGAATCGCACTCCTTGCTTCGAGCGGTCGATTCTAATTTCGACATGCGATACAAAAATTAGTAGAATCGACCGCTCGAAGCGCGGCGAGCGAATCGAAAATAGGACTCCTGGAGTCGGGGCATCGGCTCTGAAACAGTCGGTCGTGAAGAGTAAACATTAGCGACAAGAACATAAAATAAATAAAAATTGCTGAAGCAGGATTTTCCCCTGTACACTTACTCAGCCGGAGTGTCCTTTGTCCTTAGCTTCGTACTGCACTTAGCTTTCTTACATTATGACCACAGAACAAATAATACTTGTAGAGGTAGGTAAGAGTAAGAAATAGGTAGAGTAGTACTAGTAGGTAGGTGTGTATTAACTGTTTGTCTGCCAAAGGGACAAACAAAATGGTGTCTCTAACGACGGGCAAAGCTGACAGATAATTAAATTAAATTAAATCAATTTTATTTCAGGTATACACCCATAATACAAATACAATCATTAAAAAATAAAATAACATACATACACAAAAATAATCAGAAAACATAATACATTACAAGTCAGACACAAAATTCATTCTACTGGGTTGCTAAAGACCGGATATTGAAAATTTACAACTTTCATATACGGCCTTTAGAGCCGTATAAGTCTAATACGGCACATGAAGGAGGCGCGCCTTTTTCGCATAACATCGTAGAAGTCGTCCACCCTGCTCTCTGCGAACATGCCCGACGCGCTACACCGCCACGGCAGGCCCAGCATGCAGCAGAAGCAGCATGCAGCCGAATTAATAGGTACTTATTTAATCTTTTGTTCTTCTGTAATTGTTTATCTATCCTATACTAATATAGAAAAGCTGAAGTTTGTTTTGTTTATTTGCTTGAGCGCACTAATCACTGGAACTACCAGTCAGATTTGAATAATTCTTTATGCATTTGATAGCTCAATTCTTGATGAAGGTTATATGCTATTTAGCATCACGCTACGATCTTTGGGAGCCGAGCAAAAATAAGAAAAAAAACCGGACAAATGCGAGTTGTATACGTATGTGAGACTTCAAACACAATTTGCGTGTTGGGGCTGCGCCTGCGGTGGATACAAAACCAGTATAAGCTGGTCTCTCATAGTGTTGAAACTCCCTAATATGCTAGCTCAAGGTCAACGTGTTTCCAGTGACGTGCGGTCGACTGTACGAGTGTCCCGTTACGTCGGTAGACGCGCTAGAGGTGTATATAGGCACGGCTCGAGGCGAGGACGTCGATGTCGCAACGTCGTCGGGAAATAACATTAAATTCCAGGCCCGGCCGCCGCGACACGTTCCGTGAACGACGTAAATCCACTTTTAGTGATGTGCTTGTTGTCGATGTTATAGATATCGATGTCATAGAGTAGGGTTATGTGGATTACTAGTGGATGCCCCGCGATTTCATCCGCGTTATAAAGTATTATGTTATGTTATTCAATTCTTATATATTTATGTTATTCAATTTTTTTTAATCCGTTCTGATCATGCCAGTTTCTTAGTTTGTCAATAGATGATGGCGCTGTGTGTATGTATTCTGTGGCGCTATGTGTATTTTACACCCCGCTATCATTTGGTTCTTCGTAAGATATTTATGATAGGCGTGCAAATTATCCACCAGTTTGTTTTTACCTCTCTATTAGTACCTATAGATAATGTTTGAACGATGGAATGGGATGAACAAATTAGCGAAATTTTTTATTTAATAATTTATTTTTATACTTAATTAAGTAGGTACTTACATGTTTTTTTTTCATACAATGGACTGGACGTTAATTGAGTAAATACTCAATATACCAATAACACACATCTAATCCAAATTATAATTCTCCTGTACTAAAAGGATATGACAATTCACAAATCTCTGCTTGAAGATGGTTTGTATTACCTACCTATGTAGGTAGGTAATACAATATAGGTAGGTATAGTTGATAGCGTCAGTGGCCTCGGGGATAAGACGCGACCTATCATATCGAAAGGTCTGAGGTTCGATCCCCGGCTGGGCCATGTATTAATGGGTTTTTTCTCGAAACTTAAGTACATGTACTGACTGCTCTCAAACGGTGAAGGAAAACATCCTGAGGAAACCTGCATACGCCGAAGAAGAAATTCTTAGGCGCGTGTGATGTCCACCAACCCGCACTGGGCTAGCGTGGTGGACTATAGCCTGCACGCCCTCGTTGAAAGGGTAGGCCTGAGCCCTAGGAGTGGGGAGATTAATAGGCTGTTGATGATAGTAGATACTCAAGAATAAAATAAATATATATATTTTCTTGGAGGTTTTGAGGAGTTACAAACAAATATTCAAGGCGCGAAATATAAAGTAACCTACCTACAGATCGGGACAACTTGTACGAAGTTTGTGTCCCCAGTGGAAATCGAACCCATGACCTCCGGAGGCATTCGAACCGAAGCCCCGTCGATTGTCGATACCGACATCGCATCACTAGGCCTGGCGGGCCGTGTATCGACGTTAATCTAAAGACGTGCGATGAACATGTTTTATTTGTGAGAAATCTGCCGACGCGCACCGCACCCCCACAAACGTAACGACGGAATGTATTTATCATTCACTGGAAGTGTACGGGGAAAACCGCGTGACCCAGAAATGGAATAAAAACTGATGGAGAACCTCGAGAACCTATATGAGAAAATATTTTCCAAGATGCTTCAGGAAAACTCGTCTGGCGTCAGCTTTGCCGACTTGTTATGGCCGAGGCAGCCGACCGCACCTCGCTTTGATCTTGAGCTGGCCTGAGTTTCATTCAATACTATGAGATGTCTGGCCTGTTGGCGTAGTGGTAGTGACCCTGCCTACTGCGCCAAAGGTCGTGGGTTCGATTCCCATCCGGGACCAACATTTGTGTGATGAGCATAACTGTTGGTTTTCGGATTCTGGGTGTTTGTATGTATATAAGTATTTATTTAAAAGTATTTAAATATGTTTATCAGTTGTTGAGTACCCATGTACAAGCTTCGGCTTAGTTGGGACTGAACAGCCGTGTGTAAATTTGTCCAAACATTATTATTGTTATTATTATGAGAGAGCAGTTTATACTGGTTTTGTTACCACTGACATGCGGTCGACCGTACTTCTGAGAAGTCGTGATATAAACTTGTGTTATATTGCATTCTAATACCGTTATTACCAATTAACTAGGTAATTATATACCAACTAAAGGATGCTAAAGTGATAGGTACGGTCGACCGCACGTCAGTGGACACAAAACCAGTATAAATTGGTCTCTCATAGTATTGAAACTCCCTAGTAGACTAGGCCAGCTCAAGGTCAAAGTGTTTCCATTGACGTGCGGTCGACTGTACCTACCCAAGCGTCCGGCTTCGATGTGATTCGGTTTATGTTGTCGAGTAACTATAATAATATATAGTTACTGAAAAATAATTCACACGTTTATTTTTAAACCCTTCCTAACTCATATTTAAGTGAAAAATCAGTATTTAAATGTTAGAATTTTCCTAAAGCTTGATTGTTTGGAAGTGAAAATAAAACACGGGTCTCCTAATTTTTTAAGTTTTCAAACATATCTTATTCTAGGCAAGAAGTTACTAGCATCTTGCTTCAACGATTCTCTCAAAACAAGTTACGGAAGACGCAGCGTAGGCACAAGGTGGACCGACGATCTGGTGAAGGTCGCGGGACCCAGCTGGATGAGGTTAGCGCAGGACCGGTCGTCGTGGAGATCCCTGCGGGAGGCCTTTGTCCAGCAGTGGCCGTCTACAGGCTGATATGATG
The DNA here is from genome assembly GCA_949699065.1 of Metalampra italica. NCBI lineage: Eukaryota > Metazoa > Arthropoda > Insecta > Lepidoptera > Oecophoridae > Metalampra > Metalampra italica. The sequence goes on from OX452980.1 coordinate 10,812,440, forward strand.
ATGAAGTTATGAGGGTTTATTTACTTTAGAAGCCAAACGGAGCCGGGCGCTGGGGTACCTTTTCCTGTGAGACTCAGTTAGAATAAGTTATTGAGCATCACCCTTTTTACAGTTAAAATGCCAGGCGTTACTCCAAACTACCCCTTATTACAGGCGGCGCCATTTCGGGCCAAATTTGCATAGACCCCGCAATCTGCATGACCCCGCGCTATCTCCGGTATAGCGAGAGCCCCGTAATTGTTATTATTATGGCCTTGGCTGAGACTTTTAATTGGTCCTATAATTACCCTTCAAGGGCTGAGGCTAGGAAATCGCAATGAATAAATTTTTGCCTTCCTTGCGGTCCTGCGAATATAGAAGGAAGAGGATATATAGTAGTCTTATGATTCGTTGGGAATAACCAACCATTGCCCGTAGAAAATTACCCTGACAGGTCAGAGAGTAGCTCAAATGGTCCCTAAAATGAATTTCAAATAAAACCTAACATATAGGTACAGTCGACCGCACGTCAGTGGAAACACTTTGACCTTGAGCTGGCCTAGCCTATTAGGGAGTTACAATACTATGAGAGGCCAGTTTATACTGGTTTTGTTTCCACTGACGTGCGGTCGACCGAACATCCGATTGTTGAGCGTCAGTGGCGTTGGGGATAAAACGCGGCCTATCATATCGAAAGGTCCGAAGCTCGATCCCCGGCTGGGCCATGTAATAATGGTTTTTTTCTCGAAACTTAAGTACCTACATTTACTGACTGCTCTCAAACGGTGAAGGAAAACATCGTGAGGAAACCTGCATACGCCGAAGAAGAAATTCTTAGGCGCATGTGAAGTCCACCGACCCGCACTGGGCTAGCGTGGTGGACTATAGCCCGAATGCCCTCGTTGATAGCGTAGGCCTGAGCCCCAGCAGTGGGGAGATTAATAGGCTGATGATGATGATGATCCATGCCACCTTCTTCCGCCGTAACGCAATGATATTTATTGTAAACTAAATGAAATACAAATCCCAATTCTCGCTGTTTCTTTGATGAGTGTATCTAGGTACTCCACAAAACATGTAGACCTAGGTACAACTTTTTGTAAGTTCAGCAATACACTAGGATGATAACCGGAAGGACCTATGTTATTCATTCTATTCTTATAACAAGCTTTCGATCGATCTATTATAAAACATTCATCAGCACAACCCTATGCATATTTTTTTTATTTTCGTTTTAGTACAACTGAATTTTTTAATTAAAAGGTGTATTTTTTATTTTAAACTACACTTTAAACCTGTTCTTTAACGTCCAATGCTGGACATAAACCTACCCCAAAGAACGCCACCGCACCCGCTCCACCCGTCACCCACGCCACCGCCCCGCCCGTCGGTCGACCTGACGGGCGGGGGGCGTCCACCAACAACGGTTCGTGGGGATGACTGTTCAGACAGATCCACGGGCGATATGCTAGTGATGGCAGCCGGCGAGTCCTGTACATGTAGGTACCATCACGCCAATCAACTCTACGCCGACGCCTGGCGGTAGTCCAACAACTTCAAGCTACGAAGCGAATGATAGGCAATGTAATCATACTCATACAGCCTAGTTTATAAAATGAGCAAATTAATTTTCAGGCTGGATGAGAAATCAGCCTAAGGATAACCTTGTAACAAATTGTTCGTCTGTCTGTCCGACGGAAAACTCAAGAATTAGGTGAAATTTGAAACCTACGTAAAAAAAGTTCCGAGGTGAAAATGGTCCATATTCCAGGACGACGTGTCCGTGACCCCAGCGCGCTGCAGCGGGCCTCCACGTAATTTCGGGTCCTACTGTACGCCAATAATTAGTGCTCAATTTGTGCCCAAAAATCAGAATTAGTGCCCCAGTAGTTTCCGAGATATAACGGTTAGAAGGTGATCCCGCTGGGGTCACGCTCTCCGTCAAGGACTTAAAACCTGTATGCGGACAATATTTGTAGTTTCACGTTTCCGTTGCAATTTGGCACCAAGCACAAATAGGTCACGTACTACTGCCAGGATGTCTCCTCTAACATCCCCTATTAACTAGCTATGAAAGCCATGTCCTGATGTGATGCGATTTGGGGATGCCAGGAACAAAAAAACGCTGCTTGATTAATAACTATAGATTAAGTATAGAATAATTAGCATTGAACTTGAGTTAAATTGACTGGCCTGTTGGCGTTTAATAGTTACGCTACTGACCCTGTTTACTGCGCCAAAGGTCGTGGGTTCGATTCCCACCAGGGAGCAACATTTGTATGATGAGCATCTGTTGGTTTTCGGATTCTGGGTGTTTGTAGGTATGTATTTATTTAAAAAAGTATATATTATGTATGTTTATCAGTGAGTACCCATTTGCAAGCTTCGGCTTAGTTTGGGACTAAAACAGCCGTGTGTAAGTTTGTGCAAACATTATTATTATAGGTTTGTACTGTCCACCGAAAAATTGAAAAACTTTGGTTACCATTTCACATTTTTATTTAATTCTAGAGTAAAAAATATAACTAACATAATTTATATTGACATAACGCACAAATAAGGCTTCGCCCTGCCACAAGTACCGTCTCACATTTATGAGTTAAATTGACCCAAAAATGGGACAATGGCGCCCTTTTTGACGCCATTGTCAAATGAACCATATCAGTATGACCCAAATAACAAAATCGTATGAACGACCTCGAGCGCGAGGCGACGCCGACGTGCAGAAGTCATCATACGATTTTGTTCTTTAGGCTAATAGTGATATGGTTCATTTGACAATGACGTCGAAAGTGCGCGAGCAAATTTCCGCTTGGTTTGCGCACCCCCAAAGGAAAACTTTAAGCTAAACAGAACTTATGACAAAACTAGTTTAATACTAACAATAATAAAAAGTTGGTCCACTTTAAAAAAATCCATGTGATCAGCTCAGGACGTTCGCAGACACCAAAATTAATTTATATTAATAAAAATTCGACGCACACAATTGCCATAATACAAAAATCATAGTACAAATAAAGAACTACATAATCATTTTAGTTAAAAAATAACATAACTGTGCCCCCCAGGTTTCTTCGCTGAAACTAAGATGGAAACGGAATTGAAATACAGATGTATTTATAAAAATGTATCATCAACAGCCTATTAATGTCCCCACTGCTGGGGCTCAGGCCTACCCTCTAAACGAGGGTGTTCGGCCTATAGTCCACCACGCTAGCCCAGTGCGGGTTGGTGGACTTCACATGCGCCTAAGAAATTCTTCTTCGGCGTATGCAGGTTTCCTCACGATGTTTTCCTTCACCGTTTGAGAGCAGTCAGTAAATGTACTTAAGTTTCTAGAAAAGACCCATTGGTACATGGCCCAGTTGGGGATCGAACTCCGGACCTTTCGATATGATAGGCCGCGTCTTATCCCCTACACCACTGACGCTCTATAAAAAAAAATGTATGTATACATCTAAAAAGAGGTATTCATTTTATCCTGTTTAGTTTTTTCTGGGCGCTGCGAAGAAAGCCTGGAGGTCACTTAATTAAAGATAGTTTATAGGCACATAAGATTAAAGACACATGACACAAAAGAGATGCAAACAAATTGTCCATTCATACACACATAAAATATAATATGACACAAACACAAGACTAAACTGAATCAAATCAACAGCCTATTAACATGTCCCCACTGCTGGGGCTCAGGCCTACCCTCTCGACGAGGGCGTTAGGGCTACAGTCCACCACGTTAGCCCAGTGCGGGTTGGTGGACTTCACATGCGCCTAAGAATTCCTTCTTCGGCGTATGCAGGTTGCCTCACGATGTTTTCCTTAACCGTTTGAGAGCAGTCAGTAAACGTACTTGAGTTTCGAGAAAAATCCAATTGGTACATGGCCCAGCCGGGGATCGAACTCCGGACCTTTCGATATGATAGGCCGCGTCTTATCCCCGACGCCACTGACGCTCCTTACTGACGCCGTTGACTAAACTGAAAAGTAAAATTATATACATCGCATCTCCCACAAGGTCATAATTTTGATTTTACAGAAGAGCCGTTTTGAAGATTTTAATAAAATTGTCCAGACTAATGGGCTCCCTAAACGATCATGCGGCATGTCATGCATTACGTGCTGTCACTCATGCATGAACGTCTAGCTGCAGTGATTGACGTGCATCACATGCAAACTACGTGCTGGCCGTTGCTTCACTGTACTGATTGACAGCAAGCATGATGGTCCATCATGCAGCATGACATTCACGTAAACGTTGCATGTCATGCAAGCATGATCGTTTAGGGACCACTTAAGATCGGCATTGTTAACTCAATTATGACAATTCTGACATTGTAGTACTGACATGTACATATACAAATAAACTTTAAAAATTAATACAATCTCAAATTAATAATTATAACAATTAACGTTAAATATTTTATAGAAATGTGATGAAAGACAAAAAAGAAAAACTAATTCACTTCGGTTATCAGCCGATAAGATTATGACCAGGACCTGGGCATACCATCATGCTAGAAACAGCGCCATGTGTCGTGGTTCTATCCAAACTTCGGTTAATTCCCATGAAGGGTGTTGGAGCTATTTATACAACCACTATATTATTACAACCATTGGGTTTCTGCACATTTATTTTTCTCTCTATTTATTACCTCGCCAACTCACTAACAGGTTATTTTAGGTTAGATTACGCAAAATTATGCTACTTATGTATAAGCTAATGTCCTAAAATCTCATCTAGGTTGATACTGTAAACTTTGGTTTATGATGGAATGGATGATATAAATTCATGTTAAATTCTCTTTGCCATACTTCGTCTGCCTCCCGAAGACTTTCTCGGAGTCAGGTCTTCGATCACATTGACCTGCACTTCTTGTAACACGCTCTTTCTTGTCGCCATCCTTCTTGTTGACGCCGTCTTTACTTCAATCATGTCCCTTTCTCCGTCATTGACATCTATGTTTCGGACTAAACCGACCTCCAAAACATTTACTTCGTTTTTATTTTCTATTACAGTTAATCTTCTTGACCTTCTATTTCTCGTTGGCGGCTCCTTTTGTAGACCTTTTAGATCTGAATCATCTTCAGTATTTTCTTCTTTCTTCTGCGCAACGGACGCCTTTGTTGACCTTGACTTTCTTCTTGACGGTGTTGCATTTACAGCTTCATTTGTCTCTTCTTCTGAATCATTCTGAATGATGACTTGTTCTTTCTGTTTGACCGTCTCCTTTGCTGAACTTGTATTCCTTGTTGGAGACTTATTTTGTATACTTTTTTGATCTGAATCATCCTCAACGATTTCTTCTTTCTTCTGTGTAACTTTCTTTGTTGACCTTGGCTTTCTTCTTGACGATGTTGTTTGTTCTACCGCATTTACAGCTTCCTCGATCTCTTCTCCTGAATCGTTTTGAATGACGTTTGCTTCTTCGTTCTGTCCAACTGTATTCTTTGATGACCTTGTATTTCTTGCCGATGGCGTCTTATCTTCCACCGCATCTGTTGCACGCTTATTTCCCGATGACTTTTTATTTCTCGTTACCTTTAGTTCTACATCATCTCCGGCCTCTTCGCTCTGTGATTTTATTTTCTTGCGTCCACGTCTTTTCTTAGTCACAGTGCCTTCATCTATATCCTTTCCAGCTGTCGATGTTCCAGGCGTTGCTACATCTTTTACATTGTGTGTGTCCTTTTCTATTTCACCTTGCGTGTGATTTTTGTGCATGTTCCCAGTCTTGGGAGTTACCAGATCCACAGCATCCTGTCGTAATAATACATGTTTTCGGACATCAACCGATTCTCCCATCGCAGATACAAAACTATCCGCGTGCCCTTGCTTTTCGAACTCCTCTACACCGTCTATGGTAGAATCGCCACTACTTAGTACAGCTTTGTCTTGATCGGAAACTGCACTGGTGAATGAACTGTCCGCATCGGACTTAAAGAGAACGGTCTTGATGGATTTATTGGCAGACTTTGCCGACTTGAGTATGCTACGGCCCGGGGTCGCGTCCAAGTTGATCGGTGTCACCACTGGAGTGAGCTGGAACAAAACAAGGGATGCTAAATCATGGAATACCTAAAAACTTGTTTATTTGAGATCTAATTTTAACCTCTCGCGACCCGTCGGCTCCCAGGGGAGTCAGCACTTCTACGACAATACATAACACAATTTTAACTCTTTGACTCTCAGCCTACTACATGTAGCTAGTTATTCCGGAGTCCCGGGTTCGAGTCCCGGCCGGGGCAAGCACTTATCTCACTAACAAATGCTTCTTCTCGGGTTTGGCTTTGATGTTTGTGATTGTGTGTGTGATCTTACCTAATGTGTGAGTTGAGATTTTAAAAATTACCTCAAGCTGAGCGACGCCGTCGTACTTGCCTAGCAGAGAAGCGCGGAGCATCGCGAATGAAGCGTTCTGTAAGATAAGAACACACGCCATGTAATGAATAACATCGTAGTGCGCCTCCACAATAGTTTCTCTGCCTTGAAAGAAAATTAAAAATATATACATAGGTGGACGGATAATTAGAAACAGGGCAAGATTTTCATATAATCGAGGTCACTTTGAAGCCATGGTTCTCCGTGAAGGATTGACCGTGACATGATCTGATGACGGTCATCGAGAGAGTACATGGAGGACTTTCAGATTGCTATAGATATCCAACTGATCAGATGAGCCGTTTGGTAGCAGCATCGTCAAGTAGAAAAAAACCTGCAAAATGGCATAAAAAAGTATTAAAATCTTAAAGTTAAGGAATCATGACGATGCTGCTCCCAAACGGCTGATCTGATCAGTTGGATATCTATAGCCATCTAAAAGTTCTCCATCTACTCTCTCGATGACCGTCATCATATCATGCCCCGATCAATTCTACACGGAGAACCATGGCTTCAAAGTGACCTCGATTGTATGAAAATCTTGCCTAGTTTCTAATTATCCGTCCACCTATGTATGTGCAACTAGCTGTTGCCCGGGCTTTCGCCCGCATAGGTTAAGCACCTATAAACCATCCGGAAGAAATTATCCGAATGACAGTGAAAACCGCATCAAAATCCGTTGCGTAGTATAAAAGATCTAAGCGTACAGGCGGACGCGGGAAGCGACTGTTTTATACTATGGAAGGATTAGTCGCATTTATGTATGTGTGAGTGTGACATGATTAGACAAATGGACTAGGGTTACAGTAGAATGGTACCCGAGAGATGGAAAAAGAGAGGAAGACAATACTGTAGATTGGAAGATGCCATGAAAAGGGGTTGCAGGAGGAACATGGATGCAAAAAGCAAGGAACAGAACTGACTGGAAAGCTCTGGAAGAGGCTTATGTCGCAAGACAAGCAGAGGATAATTAGAATTAAGCACCAAGAACCTCTGCATTAAATAGCTATGTGAGTGTGTGGTGTGAAATCAAGTGTGATGTGGAATGAGCTTCCCTCTGACGCGTTTCCGCAGCGCTACGAATTGGGGTCCTTCAAGAAGAGAGTCAAAAGAGCCCTTCAACCTTGGCCGGCGCCGCACCAACCACCTAACTAACCACCCCGGGTGTTGCAGGTGTCTGTGGGCGGCGGTGACCTCTTAACATCAGGAGGCCCGCCTGCTTGTTGCCCCCGTAGCGATAATAAGAAAAGTGATCCTCACCTTGCTGGCCTCGCTGGAGACGACGGCGCGGCGGAGGGCGGAGGCGCGCGGCGTGGCGGAGGCCGGCCGCGGGGAGCGCACCGGGGACTGCACTCTGAAGAACCCCGCCTCGAACGTCTTCTCGGGCGCAACCGCGGCCGGCTCCCGCGTCCCGTCGAGCTTCGCCCTCCTGGCGGCTGAAATATGCACGGCTATACAATGCACGAGTGGTTTTAAAACCCCAAAGTTAGTTCCAAATTTGTTCCAAATCGGACCAAAGGTTTAGCCTCCCGAACCAAGCGTGATGGACGGACGGAATTGAGCTCTTTGGTTTTTCGGTATGTGTTATCGACATAGCACACAATTTTCGCGAAAATTGGAAAAACTTTTTTTTCACGATTACAATACTTCCTCGTTTGGAGAAAGTAAAAAATTACTGAAGAAGAAGAAAATCATTCAGCAGCACACCCAAAAAAAGCAATATAATAATTGACTTTCTGTCATACATACATTACATTAAATGCTACTCACCGGCGATGACCTCCCTGAGGCGCTCGGAGGGCGCGGGCGCGGGGCGTCTCCCCCTGCCCGGCCCCCCGGCGGCGCGGGCGGCGCGGGCGGCGCGGGCGGCGGGGCGCGCGGGGGGCCGGTCGGCCGGCGCCGCCCACCCGCGCGCGCGCAGCTCCTCCAGCTTCTTGAACCGCATCTCCACGTTCTCGATCTACCACCCAGTAAATGTAGCATATAATATACCACAAAATAATAATATACCACACACAGTGGATTGTCTAGAGGAACAATAACATAGGTCGAGATGGTGCACGCTTTAATAAAAATTTATTTAATATCCTGTGGTCTTTTTTATCTTATTGAACTCACGGACACGTAAAGAGCACGCGTCATGCAGCGAGCTGGTATGAAGAGAATTATGAGACTGAGCGAAGCGGCAAAGATGTGTCAGGATCGCGATACTTGGCGCTCCGTTCTCTGTGCTTACCCCGTCAGTGACATAGCGTGAATGTATGTATGAAAAGGAAGGCATGAATTTTAGAATTGTCAAATTAATTTAGTCCGGTCAGGTCCGACAGAGGGAATTTTAAGTCGACATGCTTTAAATTGCAATAGAAACACATTTCCTTGTCTGACAGGACTAAACTGACTTGACAGTACTAAAACTCATGCCAGCTCTTTCCTATTTCTAAAGTAAAATAAGCACAAAAGAATAAAATTTAGCTAAAGCGTGCACCAACCGAATCGACGCCATTGTATATTATTATTTAGTATATTATTATTTATTTTTATTATTTGTTTATTAATGTACATTGCACAGCTTACAGTTGTTAAACCAATCGCCATTGCAAGTTAGGCAAAAAACTTAAAACTAAATTCTATATACTAACTAAATTAATCGCCGCCGTCTTATAAGTCATCATCATCATCAACAGCCTATTAACATGTCCCCACTGCTGGGGCTCAGGCCTACCCTCTCAATGAGGGCGTGCGGGCTATAGTCCACCACCACGCTAGCCCAGTGCGGGTTGGCGGACTTCACATGCGCCTAAGAATTTCTTCATCGGCGTATGCAGGTTTCCTCACGATGTTTTCCTTCACCGTTTGAGAGCAGTCAGTAAAATGTACTTAAGTTTCGAGAAAATATCCATTGGTACATGGCCCAGCTGCGGATCGGTCTTATAAATATGACATAGAATTTGTACAATATCAAACCTTAGCTGTTGATGAGTCTAATAAAGAAAAAAAAAAATTAATACAATTTAGAATGTCATTTTGATCACGTCAATCGATGACGTTGGCGGTTAAACGGTTATGTTTCTCGCTCTAGCAAAATGACGTGACAGCATGCGATCGGATGCTATAAGGCAAAAGTGCGATTCCGTGCTGATAGATATGGCCGAACCCTAAGCGTACCTGCATGTAGACCATGTCCCAGAAGCCCTGCAGGTCTGCGGGCGTGACGAGCGTGGCGCCGGGCTCGGGCCGCGCGCACCGCTCCACCAGCTCGCGGAACTGCTGCAGCTTCTTGGCCATCAGCAGCCGCGCCTGCCCCACGCCCGCGCGCACCTCCTCCTGGGGACCAACCAAGGTCACCAACCAACCGTTCACGATTCAAATATACTCGGTCCCGCGCACTGAGCTTATCTCATCGGTCGGCTGATGTTGCCAGCTGTTCCGATACCTCGATAGTTGCGAACCTTTATTTTATGCTTCAGTAGGCTGTTCTGTATGTATTCTTCTTCTTATACACAAAGTCATCTCCACGAGTTTCTTCTCCCTCAAATACTTTCTGTTAGAACTTATCTGTCTAAACATTTTTTTTGGCAAAAAAAAAAAGCTTAGTTATCAAGTTCTAACACATAGCATTAATTCTTTTGCCCGGTTATGGCAATTTGAACCAATAGAAAGATGTCCTTTATTTTCTAGCTGTGTGACGTTTTAGATACATACCATGGGTCCGTTCGTCTACAAAGATACCCGAAAACAATAACAGTGTCGGAGACAAAGATGCTTGCCTATTGCCTAGAGGCTTACAAACAAAGAATCTGTAAACACATGAGCAAAAAAATGCATCACCTGGGCAGCTTCCGGCAGCAGGGTCTGGTCGGAGATCTTCTCCCAGGTGGCGCACATCTCGGTCATGCGCGTGACCTCCGAGTCCAGCTGCACCCGGAACAACTCTACATTCTCCACATCACTCGAGTCCCCGTCCAGCAAACCTTGAATTCCCACATAATGTGAAGTAACAACTGGCTAACGATCAGATCTTAATCTGATACTATGTTCAGTTAGTGTATATGGTAGTTTAATCATCAAAAAAATCATTATCTGACTAAAATGGCTGTAACAAATTAAATAAACAGCTAATAAAAATAAATAAAAAATTAAAACCTGTTGCAGCGTTAGTTCGTAACTGAGTACTAAGAAAAACATCCACATTATACTTGAATTGCATTTGTATCACATTTTCAAAGCCTATAAATATGTTCCACCATTGGACAAAGGCCTACGAACGAATCGAGGGTACGGGTCACACACAGCTCACAAAACTGCTTGGCGCGATCTTCTCCTAGTTATATGCTACAAAATATTCTAAGAAATCAGATTAGCCTCCCACCTTCATTCATTTTCCACTTCATCTCCTTCCTAGCATTGTCCTTCCCGCGAGACAACGTGACGCACGGGCTAATCTTCCTGGCCAGGTCCATCTGCTCAGGAGTCAATGGAGACTTTGGAGATCTCAGTTTCTGTTCGGAAGCAGACTCGCTTCTTGGCACGGCCATATGCGGAGTGCTCAGAAGAGACTTTCTTGGAGTCTTTTCATTTACAGTGGATACAATTTTTTCAGTAACTTCTACAGAGCCGGATGCAGTTACTATTAAGCCAGGGTTTCCAGAGGACTCCAAAGAAATGTCACTAGATGACTCTTCTGAGCCAGTTGACAAGGAGAAGGTTTTAGGAGTTGCATGCTCTGTTTTCCTTTGAAGTACCCTGCTGGGTCCTGGAGTTTGAATTCTTTTAATTGTCTTTGTAGCTTTGGGTTCTTCTTCAGGTGAGGTTAAGTCGTAAACAACTGTTTTAGAGGCACGCTTAGACTTTGCAGAAGAGACACGTCCAGAAGAGATTTGATAAGCAATTGTTTTGGTGGATCCACTAGATTTTCTATTTTTGTCTTCAATGGATGTTTGAGTGAATCGACTAGATTTTTTAATAGGCTCAACATCACTTCCAGATGAGCTGCTCTGAAAAATCATTGGTTTAGTAATTCTATTACTTTTTGGTGGTGGTTTATTAAAGACTTTACTTTTGACACTCCTCGTATCTAGTGGTTTGACAGGTTTCTTAACTTCAGTCACTGTCTGCCTGTTTAATAAAGTTTTAGATCTGGTCTGTTTTACTGATTTTGCTGCAGTATTCGGTAGTACTGGGTTAAATGTCAGAGCATTTATTTTTTTGGTGCTGCTCTTGGTCGCTCTAGTCACTGGTGCTAAAGTGGGTATTTTGCCCGTGCCGTAGGTGTTTCTAATTTCTGGTGGTCGAAATGTCGCGTTTTTTGGAGCAAACGATTTGGTGTTCCTTTGCTTTGGACTTTCCTTATCATTATTATTGCTCTTTGCTGCCTGAGAACGAGTCACTCTTCCAGATGTGCTCGGCTTCACTACTGGTGGTGGACCCAGAAACTTCATCGGTGCAGAACCGACAAGAAACGGCTTCTTTTTCTGGGCAGCCAGCTCTTTCTTTTTCTGTGCTTTCTCTTCTTTCCATTTCTCTAGTTGCTGTTTCCGATGCTCTAACTTCAACTGGACTTCGGACTTCTTTATGGGGCTCTCTCGTGCTGTGAAGTTCCTCCGGTGGTCAAACAACGTGAGTCTACTGCTTCTCCTGTTTTTTATGTTAGCTTCCAACCTTTTTTGTACCTGAAAATCAACATAGTATGATCAAATGATGACAAATGAAGAGAGAAACTATAAACAAAGATACCATTGCATTTTCTCAGGCGCAATCTTTTATTTTTTGTGCATTGTGACTAGAGTATCAGAGCGCCAACTATCGCGACCCTGACACACCTCTTTCACCTCATCATTGTAAATTGACTTTGAAGGTATCATCCAAGATCGAAGAAAGGTAGTGTGGACAAAATGGGGCGAAATGAAAATTTCCCTATGCCACACATCGCTCTTCCTTTTTACCTCCTTCCAGGTACTGTCGCTCGCTTTGCTCGCTCTAAGGGTCACCCAGTAACCTAACGAACCTAACCTTAGGGGTGCTCTGATGGAATATTTTCAAAAAAAAAATTCCTCACTAACACGCAAATTAACTTACCCCGTGAGCAACACTAACAAACTGCGCCGGTTTGCTCTTGTGCTTCAACTGATTATTCCGCAGCACAGCACCCAAGTCGAAACTTTTCTCTAAAACAAAGCAGAGTATTTCAAAACATTGCTCATAGCATCAGTGAAAGCTTAAAGGGATACAAAGTAAACATTACTTTTAGATCAGTTACGAATTTTCAAGAAAATAATATTATAAATAACTTACCCATATCTGAAATAATAAACAAAAGATACACAATTAACAAAAAAAAGTACAAATTGAAATCAACGGTCGCACGCTATTTGAAAATGGCAGACATGTCCACAGACTACAGAGGGATACTGGACTTGTCATACATAAACCATAGAAAATAGAGAGATATCAAGCAACCAACCTAACAAACAGAAAATTCGGATGCATGGTGAATCAACTGACAAATCGGGTATGACGATTGTACGATAAATCAGTCCATCAACAATTTCTGAGTCAAAGACAATGGCGAATTTTTTTTTGTTATAATGGCAACATTATATTTCATTTCCGGTTGTCAGCTGGGAAAGAAATCTCCATCGCTTTCCAAAACCTATTTCGATTTTCTGGGAGAAAGAAAACGTCAGGCACCATTCAACATGGGCTTGAAATACGCGATCAAAAGCTAGTTATAGCTGAAATATTGTTCTAATTGTAGTGTTATTGTTACTATAGTTTCATTTTACATGTACGTTGTGTAACTTACAAATTAATCGAAAATGGATACGTTTATCGTAGGATACCATGGCGTTTGTTGATCATTAAAAAATTTCGTTCGGTTCATAGTTTTCTTTATATTTGATGTCCGCTTTTCGTTTGTGATCGTCTGTTTAGTTCGTGTTTGCGTGTTTTCGAAAATGGTGAAGGAGAAGCCTAATTCTATTCGTATTTACGACGATGAGGGGTTCAGACGTCGCGCGGCGTGTATTTGTGTGCGATCGGACGCCGAAACGGAGGTTAGCGTCGCATTTGTACTCTAGTCGTTCTATCTAACATCTTGAGCCTGACATGTTGTTGACACTGATGTTGTATCGGCAGGTTCTGCTGGTGACGTCTTCTCGGCGGCCGGACAACTGGATCGTGCCGGGCGGCGGCGTGGAGCCCGAGGAGGAGCCCTCGGTGACGGCCATGCGCGAAGTGCTGGAGGAGGCCGGCGTCATCGGCAAGTTGGGCCGCTGTCTTGGAGTGTTTGAAGTAAGAGTTCTACTTGAATACTTCTTCTGTGACACAGAGGCAGCTGAGAGTTAAGTGGCAAACGGAAATGGAACATTCCACATTTCACTGTGAGCCTCTTGAATAAGAAAGTTGTTTTTTTTTTCTCAAAATCACATTAGAAAAATAACTTTACTTAAAGTTAACTTACTTTGTTAGGTGATTCGTGATGATGATGAAGCCTATGGGTTTCTCGGAGGCATCTAAGTATGCGTTTCTGACGCAACTGGACTCTTTCCTGTGCCCACTATTATTTTCTTGTTAATTAAATTTCTTGCTAAGACACGAATTAAATAACATAATTATGCAATATTCTCAAATCTAAATTTTTTTTAACTACAATCCAATCTAAAGAGAGATCTGTGGGAAAAAGTGATTTCATCATAAAATATGTATAATCATAAATTAGCAATCACAATAGAGCACAATACTACAATGTTTTTTTTTACTTTTGCTCTGAAACCACCATGTAATGTAGGGTAAGGGTAGAAAATCATTCCAATTTGAACCAATTATGGAGACATGAGATCACATAGGAAGTAATTTGCTTTTATGAAAGCTTGAAAATGCTCAGGCTACTGTAGATCTCATACATTTGTATGACCTTGGATGAATGTCATTGTATGAATGTTTATTCTACATAAGATCAATGAGTGTGACCTCTGTAATTATAATCCCTTCCTTTTTTCTTTTAATTTTTTTTTGAATTGACGGGAAGGGTCCAGCAGTGGACATGTGTTGGACATTGACAGACTGAAAATGTTTACATAGAAAAATTCATTTCAGATTTTAAATTCCATGTATCATAAATTAATAATTACAATACTAAACTCATCATCACAATATCAGTCCTTCAACGCCCACTGCTGGACATAGGCCTGCCCCAATGAGCTCCACCACACCCAATACTAGGGTTCATGATTTCTCGAGCTTTTTAATTTCTCGGGTCTCGAGAATTCTCGAGGCTAATTTCTCGGGTCTTCTCGGGTTGGCGAGAAATTTACATTTACGTACGTTTTCTCATATTATTAGGTTCCAATAACGTCAACCAATTCAGTGGTTTTCCTCTCAAATAAAAGTATCAAATTAATTCTAAAACTCTTATTGATTATATTCAAAAACATTAATCTTATGATTAAGCTAATTAACTTTTTTTTTATTAAACAGAAATAATATTATTCAGACACATAATTAGGTCAGTGTGGACAAAAGGGGGCGCAATGAAAAAAACTTTCACTTTCAAACCAAATTTCACCTTTTTGTAATCCGACACTGCCCTGGAGTTGTTGGCGTCAGAGTGGACCAAACAGCACCATTTTTGGCTGGTTATTTAGAACTTATAAACAAAAGTAGCTTCTATTAAACTAAAGGTCAAGCGCTGCTTTGGCCCGCGCCGCCACGCAACACAACAAACGGCGATTTAATTTCTATATAGGTACATGATTTCTCGAGCTTGATTTCCCGGGAACAAAGCCCAACGAAATCGTTGGGATGAACCCTACCCAATACTATACTAAGAAATTTTTTAAAGTAGAAATAAGAAAAAGTACCTCAGTTCTCTGCAATCAAACAATTGATACAGCTATGTACTAACCTGCTATAGACTATGATTATAATAGGCTACTTTTTATATGCAACTCGTGCGTGATGCCATGACAGCTAATTAAACAGCTCTAATTGCTTGCTATCACACCATTAAGCTGTTGTTAAGTATTGCTTTTTGCTCAAACCTTTACTTACCTTGTCATTTTTCTAAAACCTGAAAGAACTCTCTATCAGTGGCTGAGTTCATCCAGTTTGTTCTGGCTGCTTTGGGGATAGGACAGGCTGTACCGAAGACACTAATTCACGTCGCAGCTCGTGCATTGCATTCGCACAGGAACCGTTTCATCGTCTCCCTGAACCTAACAATATGTGAATGTAATAATGTGCTTGGGAACGGTTTTTTGCGTCAGTGGCGTAGGGGATAAGACGCGGCCTATCATATCGAAAGGTCCGGAGTTCGATCCCCAGCTGGGCCATGTACCAATGGGTTTTTTCTCGAAACTTAAGTACATTTACTGACTGCTCTCAAACGGTGAAGGAAAACATCGTGAGGAAACCTGCATACGCCGAAGAAGAAATTCTTAGGCGCATGTGAAGTCCACCAACCCGCACTGGGCTAGCGTGGTGGACTATAGCCCGAACGCCCTCGTTGAGAGGGTAGGCCTGAGCCCCAGCAGTGGGGACAATAATAGGCTGTTGATGATGAACGGTTTTTAATACCTATACAAGTTTCAATTTCAACTTTATATTTTAAAAAAAATCTCTAACACCTACACAATATTTTATAAAGATTGTAAAAATGATTACGCCATATTTTTTCGTTTCGCCTCGTGCGACGTCACTGTTTACGTTTGTCTTGTGAAATGTGACTGGCGTTCTCAGGACGCCCACCACCAGCGAATTCTCAAAAATAAAGTGTGGTACAGTGATTGTACAAATTAATAAGTCCTTTAACTGTGTAAATATGTCGTATCGAAGTGAAAAAAAACTATTGTCTGCTTGGTAGGTAATGAGATGTGTACTTGTCTATACCAATTTAAGAAAGCTGAAGAGATTATTAATTTATGGAACTACCAGTCTGATTTGAAAAAATCTTTTTGCGTTAGGCAGCCCATTTCTTGAGGAACCTTTTATAGGCTATTTAACATCACGCTTCGACCCTTAGGAGCCGAGCAAAACAAAAAAGTAGTATATATAATTATGATTTTTTTTTCTTTTTTTTACGATTTTTTTTTAAACTAATTGCAGAACCGCGAGCACAAGCACCGCACGGAGGTGTTCGTGATGATGGTGACGCAGGAGCTGGCCGAGTGGGAGGACTCGCGGCTGATGGGCCGCAAGCGCCAGTGGTTCTCCATCGACGACGCGCTGGCGCAGCTCGCGCTGCACAAGCCCGTGCAGCGTCACTACCTGCAGCAGCTGCGGCGCTCCAAACAGAACAAACCCGACGACCCGGGGAGCTAAGCGCCCACGGTACAACCCTGTCCATGTGACGCGATTTCACGAGCGATCCACGCGTGCTTTAATTAAGGATGTTGCTTGCAAGGAGTGTGTCATTTATACTTATTTATAAAACGTGTCTTATGCTAGTGCGTTTATAATTTTATTTACTCCGGAGCCCCCTGGACGGATTTTGATGACATTTTCAGTCAGTGAATGGTCTCTGGATGGGTTATCTGTTACCCCGTAACTACGACAGAAAAATTCAGTGAAACAGGTCGGAACAGTCAGCTTCGGCCTTAGGTGATTTTATTTTTGTGTTCCAAGTGAACTTTACACCAAGTTGTAGCAAAGCCTAGAGTATAACTTCATAAGAGCCTGACGCGATGATTGAAGAGACGTCATTCCGCTTTCGTCATAAAAATATTCGTATTTTTATTTATTTCTGACAACGTGACTAATATCATCAAAACCTATACGATATTTCCTGTTGTCTCATACATTGAAATTTCGCAAGACGGAAGGTCTCGTAGCTCAAGGGAATAATCCAAAATTTCTAATTTGTACATTTATTTAGATCACTAATTACAAACTTAATTTTTTAATCTGTGAATTTCATTGCTACAGTTCATACACTCAATGTTACCAGTCAGCTGAAAATAGGCTGAGGTATAATTTTTCAGACGAAAGTGTCTCAAACGCGGCCAAACGCACGTTCGTGTCAGATTGGTGGGTCATCTAGTATCGCAATCGCGCGACCGGAAACTCGAAATCGCGACATGTGGACACGCTTGTGAGTGAACACCACCTGACTGAGAGGGCTGGTTGCATCCGTCATTACTACCCTCGAGACCTAGCTGATCCAATTTATCTGATCACATACCTACTGCATTAATTACACTTTCTTTCTAAGATAGCATTATCCTATTTCTTAACCAGAAATTTTCAAGATATCAGATAGATTGGTTTGGAAGCTCTGTGGGTGCCTGTAAGCACAGAAATTAGGTATGGGGGTGCAGTGGCTCAATCTATACCGTCATATCAATTCAATATTCTCCCTCTATGATCTATATTTCAATAGCATGGCTGTAACAGATGGTATAGTTTTAGCTAATGATGCATATGTAGTAGGATAAACGGAAAAATTGGATTATTGCGAAAATCCGGATAATTTGAATCCGAAACAGATTTTTGTAATCATCCTAGCTATTAACACGATCTTTGCACAAATCACGGTTTGTATTGGACGATTAGAAACTTGAACGCTGATTGGCTAGTCGGCTCTTCATTCTGGTTGCTCAGAACATCTAACCTTTCTAACCTAATGCTGCCGTTAGCCGTTAGACGATAAATAGATAAAAGTCAAAGTCAAAACTATTTTATTGCATGTACGTACACTGGGTACATTTATACAACGTCAATTTTTTATTTTATCTACCACCGCTTCCAAGGTGTTAGCGCTGGGATCCATTCTTACATTCCAATTATCCGGCTTTTTGCAATGGTCCTAGGACTTTCGCAAAGATCCGATATTTCTAATTATCCTACGACACATTATAATGCTTGGAAATAAGCTTGGAGTAGTATTTTTAAATACTATCCATTTGACATCCCGGGAGAGTACTATTAGTATTGGTTTGTTTAAACAATAGTGTCGTGACTGTTATGACCATACATCGGGGTTCTCGGAGCGGGAATGATTTGAGAAAGAGTAGAGATAAACAGATAGAACTATGCCTAATGAATAACTACCTCTCTGCGAAATGAATACACAGTTTAATTTATTTCACATAGTACTTCAGCTTTACTACCAAGCTTCGTAAGATAACATTATGTTATGACATCCTTAATATCTTGCATTGATTTTCAAGCGGCACGCAATATTCCCATGGTAAAATATAACCACTATCCTGCATTGGCATGCCTTCGGATTAGTTTTTGGGTGTGTTGTCTTTGTTTTTCTTTAACCCTTTTGGATACCAGCTACTTCTGCCTCGCGATGCCTCATAATAAAACGTAGAAGTATTTATCATTTCTGTACTGTGCCAAAATACTTGTTTCCAAGCATTCCCTAACTTACCTTATTTCTAAACTGTACAATTATGAATAAAATTGGCGGAATACATTGATGGCGGATTTTTCGCGGAATAATTACGCTTTCTAATAATTATTTAATTAAATTTGATTACGTATGTATTTATTATCAGCATAGATCGGAGTTTTCGTGGCAAAAACAAATTAACATTAGCACTATGTATGTAAAAAAATTGCCACGAAAGTTCCCGTCCTATGATAGATAAGACATCAGTATCGAAACAGAGAAATACTCGAAATTTTGTGCTGCAATACAATTTTAACTATTTAATATGGCGGGTTGTGGTCAATTATGAGAATTTATGCGACTGGAGGTTGCTTTGAGAGATCTATCGTTTATGGAATAGCTGGAAAATCGCTCCTTACGGCTACGTCACGTTTGAGTAATTAAAAATTACCCTTTGAAAGGGTGCACGTTACATTCATTAATCTTAAAATCTTATCACAAATTATTGGCCACTTTGAGCGATAGTCCAGATGGTCTGCTAAATTGATATCTATGGCATCTTGTTGCCAAATAAATTCAGGAAAATTTGAATATCTATATTTTCGCTACTGGCGGTATTCAAATCGTAGAACAAGCGTTTTATCGCGACGCGCGTTAAACCGTGGCGTCATTGTGAATGCAACTGATGCAATGAATGTCTGATGCAACCCGCCCCTATGGCACAGTCACGTTATAATTATAAAATGGACTTGTATAATGATTTAATGAATGATATTAACATCTTATTAAGGTAAGGCGACACGTAACTCCGTAACATCTTTTTTTTTCTATTTTTACGTATATTTTTATACTACAATGGAATAAATGTTAATTTTATTTTGTTAGCATTAAAACGAAAAGACATACAAGTTCTATTTTTTATTTAATTACTTACACATAACATGGTTTATTAAGATTCCTGAAATGAGTTTTTAAAATAAATTTTATATTGCTCTTCTCAACAAGTTTTTGTTTGGTTGACGGAGTTCCCGCCTAGCTAGAACATAAAGCATGACATGCGGTACGTATACGTGAATTATCATGCTGCATGATGGACCCTCATGCTTGCTTTCAATCACTTAGTACAGTGAAGAGTACGCGCGATTGTCAATCAACGGCCAGCACGTAGTTTGCATGTCAATCACTACAATTAAACGGTCGTGCATGAGTGACAGCACGTAACGCATGTCATGCCGCATGATCGTGTAGGGACCGCTTTAGGTATAACCTAGGAAAAAGTTTGGTCCCACTTTTATAAAATCAAAGTGAAAATATGTTATTGTATACGGAAATACACTGGGTACATTTTATACACGTCAGTTGTGCATCTACCGCTTCCTAGCGCTGGGAAGTAGCGGCGCAACCTTAGAGCCTGGTGATGGTGGCGAGGAACACCCAGCAGCTGAGCACGTTGTTGGGGTAGGCGTACAGCTCGACGGCGAGCGCCAGCTCCGCGGCGGGCTGGAGGTGCGCGCGCGTCGCCTTCACGCGCGCGCACACGCTCGCCGCGCCCGCGTACGGCACGTTCAGAGGGAACCCGAACACCTGCCAAATGTACATCATCATCATCGAGCGTCAGTGGCGTCGGGGATAAGACGCCGCCTATCGTATCGGAAGTTCGATCCCCGGCTGGGCCATGTACCAATGGGTTTTTTTCTAGAAACTTAAGTACATTTACTGACTGCTCTCAAACGGTGAAGGAAAACATCGTGAGGAGCAGGTTTACGCCGAAGAAGAAATTCTTAGGCGCATGTGAAGTCCACCAACCCGCACTGGGCTAGCGTGGTGGACTATAGCCCGACCGCCCTCGTTGAGAGGGCAGGCCTGAGCCCCAGCAGTGGGGACATGTTATTAGGCTGTTGATGATCATCGTATCAGCCCTTCAGCGTCCACTGCTGGTCGTTAATTATTCGAATTTTGTCGCAAATAGTACATTGTTAACCTAGGTGTGAAAGTAACTTATTTAAGTCCCGGGACGGCAGAATAGTTCGAGGGACCTCTAAATAAGACTTGAACCCGAGGGAAACACTGCTTTTCATTAAGAATACACTGAAAGTAAAAACAAATACATAAAATGAGTGTTAATACAAATCTCTGCTATACGGAAGTATAAACAAAACTCTACAACTCGAAAAAACAAATGAAGATCGGATTGCCGCTTTCCCGTCTACTTTGTTTTTTTTTCTGTGGCCGGCCAGCTATTCTGCCATTATTTTTCATTTCCATCATTGAAAAAATGGTAAATATTTTGCCCAAATCTATGTTATTTTAATAGTTGACAGTAATAATTATAATAAAGTCATTAAAAAATATATATTCTTTAATTATTACATAACTTTATGTTATTTCAATTTTACATCGCGCTGTAATTGAGTGGCTGTATAGACAGTTGGAACATGGTCCAATAGAAATGTCAAAATAGTACTAGTTTTTTTATATATAATTTAACAGCTGTCAGTTGAAAGCGATTCTCCCTAGGGCTGAGATGTACTACTTTCAACCCGCTCCTCAGGCAACTTCAGACCTACTTTCAGAGTATGAGTAATGAAAAAACTATTTGTTGGTGGCCATAATGCCAGGATAACGCTTACATACACAGGTGGACACACAATTAAAAACAGGGCAATAATTTTCATACAAACAAGATCATTTTGAAGCCTTTGGTTCTCCGTGACGGATTTGTCGGGGCATGATCTGATGACGGTCATCGAGAGAGTAGACGGAGGACTTACAGATCGCTGTAGATATCTAATTGATCAGATAAGCTATTTAGAAGCAGAGTGACCTAGTTTAATTATTTTATTTTACTTTGTATGAAAAATATTGTCTGTTTCTATTATCTGTTCACCTATGTACAGTCGACCGCACGTCAGTGGAAACTTGAGAGCTGGCCTAGCATATTAGGGGGTTTCAATACTATGCGAGACCGGTTTATACTGATTTTGTTTCCACTGACGTGCGGTCGACGGTACATACAGATGGAAACAACTCGTTCTCTTCGCCTCACCTTATACGTGTGCATGAGCTGCTTGAGCCGCTGGCTGGGCGCCGGCTTGGGCTGCGAGGGGCGGAGCGCCCAGTACTCCCAGTGCGGCAGCATCTCGCGGAGCAGCCCGCTGCAGTATCTGACAACGGAAAACTGTTTCATGTAACGAGTGCAGCGGCGAGACATGCCCTCGATTCATAAAACAGTTGCATCGGATAACGTGATCCGATGGGAACTTTTTGCGTGATCAGATATCAGATGCAACCCCGAACGGATCATATGATTCGTTGGGTATAACCCCCTCGGCCGAGTGGTCAGTACATATGAACATTTTGACGAGTGCCTCGGCCGAGCCTCTGGCGAGAGAGACACTAGAACCACGCTTCGTTTGCTATGCCGAGTGCCCAGCTCCCCATTGGACGTATATTATCTAATTTGTGCCCCCCCCCCCCCCCTTCGTTTTACTGTCTCGCCACTGTACTCGTTACGCTTTGACTTTTTTTTTCTCTTGTGCTCTTTTTTAAAGTTTAAAACTAAGAAAGAGATTGCATGAATTTTAGAACTGTCAAAATATAGTTACTCGACTAAGGTGTCAATATCGTCATCAATAGCGTAGGTATCTGATGAGGGGGGGTATGGGCTATAGTCCACCATTCTACCCCAATACGCAGTGACTAAGCCAAGGTGTGCGCAGGCCCGCACTAATAAAACTAAATAAAAGGAACGAACTGTTGGGGCAGAAAGGTTCTTGAATGGCGACCACGTATCGGAAGACGCGGCGTAGGCCTCCCACAAGGTGGACCGACGATCTGGTGAAGGTCGGCGCGGGACCGGTCGTCGTGGAGATCTAGTGGACGTCTACAGGCTGATTGATGATGATGAAATAAAGGAACCACCTCTGAGAAAATCCTTTTATTTCAACCGAGTTTACGTCAAAAGCTCATCTCCCTGGTCCCGCGGCTCCCTGGGTCTCGAAGTGCCCACCTGCAGTGTGGCCAACTCCCTTGGATGTTTGAGCACTAAACGAATCTAAAAAAGCACCAGATTTACAGGATTTTCAAGAAATGAGCACTAGATTAAAAAAAAAAAACAATTTATATGAGTAAAGGAATTTAGAAACTAAACATCAATTTAGTTACCTTACAAAATAAAATCAAAGTCGCCGAGCACAGTTATTAAATATAATTTTCATCGCGCGCCCAAAAAAGAAAACTGCCTGCCTCGATCGATTTGAAATTGGCGCTACGATTTCATAGAAAATGTGAATGATGAATGAAATTTTCTACAGAAACAGTGATTAGTCCAGATTTCTTAAATGAATTCGGATTTCGGACACGCGCTTGCTCGTCGCTTGGTACTTTTTACGATATTTACGATACTACTACGATATATTATGATTTAACGTCGTGAGTGAAAATGCACTAAAAAGGGCACTAGGCACTAAAATTAAATTTTGAGCGCTAAAATCTCTAAAAATGCACCAGATCTAGTGCCGAAAGCACTAAGTTGGCCACATTGCCCACCTGTTCCACACGGTGTGCGCGTGGGGGCGCCACTTCTGCACCTTGTCGCGGACCTTGGCCTCCAGCGCGTGCCGCAGCCGCGTGACGTCACACGGTGGACTATACAGCCCGGCGTCGTTCACTATCGGCTGCCTCATCACGAACACCGTTTTGTCGAACACCTTCACACGTAATGAGAGAAAGCAATTTATTTTATTTATTATTTATTTTATTAATCATATGCATATTCTAGATATATATAGAGGACGCACTAAAATAACAATAATAATCAGAGAGGGACACACTTATTACAAAAGTGGTAAGAGTAAGCTAGACAGATATAATATCTTCTATCTCTTTCTATTCTACGTATGCGAATTTTTTCTTGAGGTGCAGTTTATCTGTCAACGAACGACAGCCCGACTAAAATAGATAGTGTTTGATCAGTTTGACCCCGCCATATAAGAAGCGTCTTCCCAAATTATTGGGGTAAAAGACTATTGCTATTTCATGCTATACGCTGATGGTAATACTAAATCTATGCCTTCACAAATATCAGTTTCTCAAACAGGCCCGGGAAGGATCGCTTTTCATCTAAAAATCGAAGGCGGTAGGTTCCTTTTCGCCCTTCAATAAGACGAGAGGTGAAATATTTCTCTGCACTGAACAGTTGACTTGTAGAAATGCCTTTTTTAGTTATTGAAAACGTGATCTAGGTACAGTCGACCGCACGTCAGTGGAAACACTTTGACCTTGAGCTGGCCTAGCCTATTAGGCAGTTTCAATACTATCAGAGACCAGTTTGTGCTGGTTTTGTTTCCACTGACGTGCAGTCGACCGTACTTAAGCTTTGTTTCTATTGGTCAATTACTTTTCGCTTAAGTCATATCAGCCCTTTAACGTCCAATGCTGAACATAGGCAATAAACTTAACCACAAATGTTCGCTTGATGTTTGTTATATTTTACCCTTAAATTACTTGGTCTTCCCATTTTTTTCCACGCATTGTTTGAGAAAAGCACTATCGTACTTACCGGCTGCCAATGGGACGTGTTGGCGAAGTCGAAGGACACGCTCTCGCAGTCCTGGGACGGTTGAATGTTCACCCATATCTGGAAAGAGGATCACTACGTTTACACATATGAAACATATTTGATCCGATTTATATTTTTTAGAACGGACTAAGTACTTAACACAGCTCTACCGAAGAGAAGATCCGATCCGCTGAGTATCCGCTCTCGTTCAAAGGTAATAATAATAAACGCGACACACCCCATATCCCCCATTAGATAAGATCTCCCTCTTAACTGTGTCGCGGGCGGCATGGACCCATAAAACACAATCACCCAAGACCCGAGAACAAGCATTTATCTATCTATCTATCCGTCAGATAACTGCTTACCCGGGATTCGAACCCGGGACTCCAAGTACAGCAGCCAGAGTAACTACCATACCAACTGGGTAGTGGTAGTAACACTGCCTACTGCGCCAAAGGTCGTGGGTTCGATTCCCACCCGGGACCAAAATTTGTGTGATGAGCATAACTGTTGGTTTTCGGATTCTGGGTGTTTGTATGTATTTATGTATTTATTTAAAAATATATAAGTATGTTTATCAGTTGTTGAGTACCCATTTACAAGCTTCGGCTTAGTTGAGACTAAACAGCCGCGTGTAAATTTGTCCAAACATTATAAATAAATAAAAACTAGGACATTATAAGTGGCTATTATGTTCAACACAAAAATGTTGTACCTATAAGTTTTTTTTTTTTCAAAATTAAAAAATAACTTCTTCAATATATGTGCAGGTAGTTACATTGTCGTTGTCAAACACGTAGTGGACAGTTTTGAGCGGGCAGGCCGCGTCGCGCAGCTCGGCGCGCGCGCCGCTCGCCGCGCAGTACACGTGCCACGCCAGCGCCCGCGCCGCGCCGCCGCGCCTGCCCGTTGTACGCACACAGTATCATGTCAACAAAAACAATGAGAAAACAGAAAAATATGCCGAATGTCATGTCAACAGACGAGCTCCAAACATTTCAACGGAGATACCATAGAGTATCGGGGCATGATCTGATGACGGGCATTGAAAGCGCAGATGGAGGACTCTTAGATCGCTATAGATATCCAGCTGATGAGATGAGCCATCTGGAAGCAGCATGGTCATGGTGGGGATCAATCCTTCACGAAGAAACATGGCTTCAAAGTGGCCTCGATTGTATGAAAATCTTGCCCTGTTTCTAATTATCCGTCCACCTATGTATATATATATATGGGAGCTTTTGCTTTCTTTGTTTTACTAAAAAAAATTAAGAAAATGACTTCCTCCCTGTCCATATTTTTTCATCAGTGGCTTTTCAGCTCAATTGGTGAAGTTTTGAAGGAAGACAGACTGACGCACCTGGCGGCCTGCTCGCCGACCAGCACCGGCCCGCGCGTGCGCAGGTGGCGCTGCGCGAGCACGTAGGCGCCGCGCCCGCGCGCCCCCGCGCCCACCGCCACCCAGCACCGCACGCCCAGCCGCAGCCAGTAGCTGGCCAGCAGCGCGCAGTGGTCCACCCCGCGCCCGCGCAGCACTTTCAGGAGCTCCTGGCGACAAATACACAACTTCCCGGTATGTCCCTGACGGGTCAGGGAGTAAGCATTCCCCGCCTCCACACATCTCGCAAGGATCAACAGAGGTACACTTACACAAAAACACCTCTAACAACAAAAAAACAATCCTTCGAATCCACCCGGCTCGAAGGACCACGTATAGATCCCAAAAAGTCTATGACTAATGGAGGTCAAATAAAAGACGATAGACGAGACGAGATGATTATTTATTTGAAGCTACTGAGTTGCAAATCTCATCACCGCGACCTATGACTACACCCAGCGCCATCTAGTGGCGAGTAGATAGTTTTATACGTTGTACACCGGTGACTCGGTGAGGGTAAAGTGACGTCCCTAGCTGGACTGCCTCTACGCTACCTTCGGCCCCAGACAAATCAATTAAAGAATTAAAGGAAGAAGCTTTCACTACCCCTCTAGCAAAATGAGAGTGAAGCAAAGATTATGACACCTAAGGGGTAGGAAGAGAAAACGGAGCGCCAAGTACGCAGGTCCCTCGTGATGTAATGTATCTTTCACCGTTTGAGAGTAGTCTACGCCCACTACATTTTTACGGTTTTACACACATTTTTGGCCATTCCGCTTGTCCCTATCGGGTGCCTCTCCCCACAATGGCACTATTACCCTCCGCGAAAATTTGATACCTAGCTCTTGTCTGGTCTTTGGAATTTTAATCAATTTTCATTAAAAAAACATACATTTCCGCGGGGGAGGGAAGTAGTACTGTTAAGAAGGGGGAAGCCCTCGCAGCATCTCTTCTGTATGACATCTTCAATCGTGAGCTAAAGGTTGACTTACCAGTCCCATCAAAGTGACAGCGTAAGGTTCTGGCGCGTCGTAGGTGGGTATCAGCGACACGTATCTCAGACTCGCGTCCATCAGATCGCTCAGCAAACTCTCCCCACTTCTCCAGCTACCCTCGCGCTCCTCCCCCCCACTCTGGTTCTCCTCTTCCCTTCTCCCGCTACTCCTCGACGAAGAGCTTTTGGACACGGAGCTTTTCGACAACGCCGATTCCGTCCGTTGACCCTTGGGGTTCTTCGGGAAACACTCGTGATCCGGCAACGGAAGCGGTTGTAGGAACTGCGTCACGCATCTGTTCTTTCCTGAGCTGTCTATGAACGTGAGCGATATGTTTCTCGATGGAAAGTTGTTGACGTACTCCGTGACGAATGTGTTTAGATGTCTAATCAGATAGTCGTCGTCGGAGTTTGTCGGTTGGTGGTAGTCGTGCAGCCCGCCCAAGTGGGAGAGGCTGGTGGTTACGTGTAGAGATATGAAGGACGCGTCTTTCTTCAGAAGTTGCGTAACTTCGGGTATGAGGGAGTGAACGTTTTGTTTCGGTTGGTGCTCGTAGCCGAATAGCATCGGCGGGGAGGATATTTTGAATGTGCCTCGGAGCTGAAAGAAAGTTGGAAGGTCGAGGTTCATACCTTATAGTACAGTTGACCGCACGTCAGTGGAAACACTTTGACCTTGAGCTGACCTAGCCTATTCATCATCAATCACCAACAGCCGAATAATATGTCCCTCTATGACCGCTGGGGCACAGGCCTACCCTCTCAACGAGGGCGTTCGGGCTATGGTCCACTACGCTTGCCCAGTGCGGGTTGGTGGACTTCACATGCGCCTAAGAATTTCTTCTTTGGGGTATGCAGGTTTCCTCACGATTTTTTCCTTCGCGGTTTGAGAGCAGTCAGTAAAAATACTTAAGTTTAGAGAAAACTCGGGTATTGAACTTGGACCTCTCGACATGATAGGCCGTTTCTTCCTCATCACGCCACTGATGCGCGTAGCCTATTAAGGTGTTTCAAAATGATGAGAGACCAGACCAGTTTATACTGGTTTTGTTTCTTAGTGCAACTGACCGTCCCCGCGCTGAGCACGGCGTGCAGCGGCACGCGCAGCGCGCCCAGCCACTGCTCGCTGCACGTGTAGCCTCCCCCCGCGCCGTCCACCGCGCCCCCCGCCGCGTGCGCGCGCACCTCGTCGAACACGTCCACGTGCAGCGAGGATACCGGCTCCAGCCTGACAGGACAACAGATAATGAGGGTGGGAAAATAAAAAAAAATTGTTCAATTTTTTATCATTACGATTACAGATCTCATTGCTATGAAGATAATAGATTTTATTTCACTTCGATACGATATGTATTTACTCGGAATCATCATCAGCCGAAAGACGTCCACTGCTGGACTGCTGGCCTCCCCCAGAAATTTCCAAGACGACCGGTCCCGCGCTAACCTCATCCAGCTGGGTCCCGCGACCTTCACCAGATCGTCGGTCCACCTTGTGGGAGGCCTATACGCTGCGTCTTCCGGTAGGACGCTCACCCAAAGTGATTGAAAATAAGGGGTTTCACAATACTTACCTGGTTTTAAAGCTGAGGGTATGGTTCCAGGTGGGGTGGCAGCCGATGGCGGTGGCGGTCTGCGCGGCGGCGGCGTGGTAGCTCACACGCACCAGCGGCCGCAGGGGGTGCACTTTGAAACCTGGCATTTTTTAAATATTTTAAACTGGTGGACGCCCCGCCCCGCTTCCTACGCGTAAAAACATATTCCAGGAAGCTCCCTGTAGGTACCGAGTTTCATCAAAATCCGTTCAGCCCTGCTATTCTGTAAGCGTATTTGTGCAACTCGATCCTGAATCCGCAGTGAGATCGGTCTCTAACTCAATGATTCACAGTTCAATACTCACTTTACTTCGCAAGTGAGGTGTTTATTGTGTAGCTTGTATTTGTTTACACAATGCGACATCAAGGTCTTTCATGATCGGATGCGGAGTGAAGTGAGTGACTTGCGATGTGATGGTCGAGTTTTAATTCATACTTTACAGAATCACACAGCAGATGTAATAACGTGAGAGCAACAAACTAACAAACTCAAAACGTTCAAGAAATTTTCCTAATTTTCCGCGATCATTGCCGGGAAATATTACAGGGTACATAACCGTTTAGACAGAACCCTAAATATGAGCCAGTTAATATCCTTTAACCTCCTGGTTTAACCATTGTACTGGTACCAACCAACCAGTGGGATACATTACGTCACATCATCATCATATCAGCCTGTATATAGACGTCCACTGCTGGACAAAGGCCTCCCCCAGGGATCTCCACGACGACCAGTCCTGCGCTAACCTCATGCAGCCGGGTCTCGCGACCTTCACCAGATCGTCTGTCCACCTTGTGGGAGGCCTACGCTGCGTCTTCCGGTCCGCGGTCGCCACTCAAGAACCTTTCTGCTCCAACGGCCGTCAGTTCTACGAGCGATGTGCCCCGCCCACTGCCACTTCAGTCTACCTTTAGCTTAACATTATTAATTAAAATAATTTCAATTAAAAGATAAGACTAATTTGTGAACTGTTCCTGATGCATCAAGTGTCTTATCTGATGTGTCTGTTGTTGTTTATGAACCAAGTATCTCACCAGCAATCTGCTCATCATCATCCTCGTCAAGCACGGCGGCGCTCCTGTCCGGCAGATTGTAGGCCCTCACCACTGTCACCCTGATCTCTTGTTCCTTACTCACGCCTTCGCTTAACAACTTCTGTTTTGTGCTGGTCGATATGTTCGCCAGGGTCGCCAGGGAATGCTGGTTCGTGAATAGAGCTCTGAAATCAAGTGCGTATTTTTAAATGATTATTTTAATACACCTCCAAGAGCCAGAATCAGATAGTAGAAATAGGAAAGCGAACGAGTTAATCAGCATACCCTGTGGTAATTTGTCAAAATTATAGCACCAAATTGTAAGTAAATATCAAACCTCAAACTCAAATCCTTGAAATCCCTGACAACATCTTTGTAAGTCTTCCTCATCAGATGCTCATTCAAATTCCTAAGCATATTTGCGTTGAGTTTCTGCACATACTTGCTGCCTATGAATCTCTGTAGTTCTATTGGATCCATCTTTGCATATTTATCACTGTAATATTGAACTTCGAACTCGCTTTCGTCACTCTTCTGCAGGCAATTGAGTTGTTCTGTAGATATTTGACTCGCATGTACCGGTATCAATTTATTGTCTATGTTTGTAAAGCCCCCAGTGTTCCTTAGGTGCAGAAGTTTTAGTCTTACGAATTCATGACTGTTTTCATCTATCGGAAATGAATCTTCAGATTTAACATCAGTTTTGCAAACGTTTCTTAGCGTATCTATCATATTTTCATCATTACTAACATCCTTGCCATATATTTTACCAATAATATCTCTGAGAACAATTATGTTGGGTTTATCAACACCATGCAAAAGCCTTTTAAGTTGTCTCCCTATTTCCATGGAAGATTTGATAGCCTCACTGTCGTTTTGGCTCAGTTTGTCATTCCATCCCATTTTAATGTTAACTTCGCATGTCGAATATAAATTGCCTTGAAACATATTGCTACTTTTCAGCCGTACTTTGTTCTCAGCAGCAATTTCTTTTATGTTATGTCCACTGCCAACAGTGCCAAAATTTGGCTCAATAATGTCGTTGCTAACGAAATGTTCAGCAACAAAATCAGCAGCACAATTATTTTTTGTAATTTCAGCTAAATTCATTCTTATAGACGAAATCTCTCTATCATTCTCTGATAAAACAATAACTAAGGTTGTATTTCTTGGTAGAATCTGTACTGAAAATAATTCTGTGAACTCTATATCGGATACTATGTCGTTTTTAGTAGAGTAGTGTTCGGATTCGCAGACAAAAAGATCATCAACATAAATTTCGAAACAGTATTTTTTCATTGACGTACTTATTAAAGATTTATTTATATCTGTATATATATTTTGCTTTAAAATAACTTCAATTTCATGTCTTGTAACAATGTTGTTAACCATTTTTTCTACTTCTTTTTTTACCGCATCTTCATCTATTTGTAATCTTGGTTTACTAATTCTTCTCTTTGCAGAATCATCTAAGTTTTGGGTGTTCTTAGCTTCTTTATATTCTATATATTTGTTCACGTATTCATATTCCATTTTATCTAGCATATCATTGAATTCTATGTTATAAATCTCATTCCATTTTTCATCGTACTCATCTTGGTCTAAAGTATCTTTTTTTATTTCCAAAATTGATGTTGTTTCCTTACATCCCTTCTTATCTCTAATCATTTCTATGTCAGACCATAGTGAAGTAATCTTATGCATAACTTCTTTTTGCTGTTGCAGTGTCTCTAAGTAATTCTCCTTTAACTTTATCAGTTTCCCAGAGTACTTTCGTACAGTTTGATCAAATCTTATATCTTCCTTCTTATTAGGGCTGATCTTTAAAAATTCCTCTTTTAGACTATCTCTAGTTTGTCTAATAACTCTAATATCTCTTGATATTTCTTTCACCAATTGTTGTATGGAATTGTATTCGGTATAACTTTCAATAAGTTTTACATTAAGTAGGTTTTCCATAGAGAATTGATGGTGGTGCAGGAATTTTATATTTTTCAACTCAATATCAAGAAATTTTGTACTTTGGTTCATGCCAGAATCAATGTTTTCTGCTATTAGATCATTGTAAACAACAGGTTTAACATATTGTACTGGTATGTTTTGGACTTCAGTGACAGTGTTCTCAAGTACTTTAGGATATACTGGTTTTAAATCAACAGAGTCTATTTTTTGTCCCCATCTGCAAATATTGTATGAAGTCACAGAATATTTATTAGTATGAAGTGTAGAGTTTGAAAAGTTTTGACATGTGTTTTTAGTAAAATAAGTGTTGTGTTATATGTAATATTAGTCCGATATGTTATATTATTATTTATTAATTGTCCACAAAGGTTTCCACTAAGGTTTATGTCATTATATAGAACAGTTTTCAGTTTAAGCGATGGCTTGGTCCGTCGCCATTTTTATATGTCTGAGCTGTGCACACCGCAGTGTTGCCAGCTACTCCGTGACATTATAAATGTACTTATAATGAAAATAAACACTCACACACATTTTTAATGTATTTCTGGTATTTGACCATTTACGTACCTAATTCATATTTTACGTATCTAATTAGTACTTAAAATCATCATCAGCCTGTAC
The DNA here is from genome assembly GCA_949699065.1 of Metalampra italica. Taxonomy (NCBI): domain Eukaryota; kingdom Metazoa; phylum Arthropoda; class Insecta; order Lepidoptera; family Oecophoridae; genus Metalampra; species Metalampra italica. The sequence continues at coordinate 10,844,277 of OX452980.1, forward strand.
TAGTCCACTGCTGGACATAGTCCTCCCCAAGGCGCGTCACTGCCAGCCGCATTTACGCAAATCGTAGCTCAATCTAGCCGGCATTTAAACTTTATATTTATTGTTATTATTTATTTAAACGTATGGCGTTCACTTAAAAAATAGGTAAACTTAGCTCATAGGTCAACATTCATAAACTTTATAATATAATTTGTTATTATTATAAACATTCTACCTACTTACCCATTTTCCGAGTCCTGGTATCTGGGTCTAGATTTCTGGAATGTGTTCCGTATTCTAGGTGTTCTTTTTAAATACCTGCTCTGTGGTTCCTTGGAATAGTCTACTCTAGATATTACATTCTCTGCTATGGGCACCGCAATAGAAGCCAGTTCAGTATTGATGATATCCATTAAATTTGATGACCGTTCTTTCATCTTGTGTTTCTTCTTCTTCTTTTCATCAATTTTTACATCCTGAGATGTAAAAAAGTCGTAGTCATTGCTAGGTTTCGCCGTATATTTGGATGAAAATGTAGACTCCAATAAATCTTCACTTATTTCATGATACTCCTCAATGTCACTGTCCTTAGTGGTCGTGTTCATGCGGAAAGAATGTAATTCAATGTTTTCAGACATAATTCCATTCCCTTTTTTCAGAAAACGATCAAAATTACAAATTTAGTGTCACATTTAATTTCATAATGTTCCGCCATAAAGTTGTCATGGCAATTAAGTCGCATTCATAAAACTGTTGAATTCCTGACAAAACTGCGTCCAGAATTTAGCGTATTTGTTGCACTAACGTAATGAATGAGAGAGAGAGAGAAGACGTTGAAAAAAATTATGTGTACTTGTCTCTTACTATAAGTTCAATAGCGCATGATTTCTGACAAGAAAAACGTGAAAACGCGGCCATCTTTTGCTTGCTGTCAGGCTGTCAGTGTCAGTCAACTGTCAATGAATTGTCATTTGTAAAACAAAAATACAGTAGAGTTTCAGCAAATTTTCACGAAAAATCAGAAATTCATACTGAAAACATGGCTAAATTTTGTTTAAAAGACAGCGGAGAATACTACTTAGCACTCTCCGAGCAACCAAAGCGATTTGACCCAGATAGTCCGGTCACAAATGTATTCTTCGACGACACAAATGGAGAAGTAAGGAAAATTAAAAGCCTTCATAACAATAACAAGCAATTGATTAAATTTTATTTATTTCCATAGGTGTTCACGGTCAGATCTGGGGGTGTCACGGGTGTTACAGTCAATGGCATGGACGAATCAAAGTCCACATCCTTCAGAATGGAGGACCGAGGACCAATTATTTCAATAAAATTCTCTCCTGACCATAAAATCTTAGCGATACAGCGCAATCAAGACAGCCAGAACGCTACGATTGAGTTTGTCAACTTCAAAGACTTGGCGCCAACAAATGTGGAGTATGCTCATACATGTAAATGGAAGAACGCTAAAATACTGGGTTTCGTGTGGCCAAAGGTGAACGAAATAGCATTTATAACAGACCATGGGATCGAACTGTTGCAGGTGTTGCCAGAAAAGAAACAATTGAAGAGTTTAAAAAATACTTGTTTTAGGTGTGTATGTTAAATTTTATTTACAAATAGCTGTCTCCTGCGGATTTGCCCGCATAGAAACCAAATTCCCGCGGAATCAGCTTTTATTTATTTATTTTATTTTATATGGAAAGGCAGCTTACAGCTGATGCTTCCATATCAGCAGTGAAGTTGCTTTCATAATTTATATTAATTTATTGCATCTTTTTAGATTTGAGAAAGTTGTCTAGCCTGTTCTTGAACATGTTTACAGAAGTGGCAGATACAACAGATTCTGGCAGATTATTCCATTTGGATGCAACCCTGTTGCCTAGGAAATTTCTGTAGGGATTCGGCTGTGCATTGGCTCTTTGTATTCTCATGTTGTGCCCTCTGAGTCTCTCTACGGGGTTAGGGTTAAATATGTTCCTTTTGTTATGTCAGTATTTTCCCGAGGTATCTATAGCATATCTGTTATTCTGATGTCTATATTAATCTGAGTCTATATTATTATTTATTTTATTTATTATTTTATTTAAATGGAAAGGCAGCTAAAGCTGATGCTTCCATATCAGCAGTCGACTTGCTTTCATAATTTATATTAATTTATTGCGTCTTTTTAGATTTGAGAAAGTTGTCTAGTCTGTTCTTGAACATGTTTACGGAAGTGGCAGATACAACAGATTCTGGCAGATTATTCCATTTGGATGCAACCCTGTTGCTTAGAAAATTTCTGTAGGGGTTCAGCTGTGCATTGGCTCTTTGTATTCTCAAGTTGTGCCCTCTCAGTCTCTCTATGGGTATTACTGTAAAGTTTCATCAAAATCTGTAGTTTTTGCATGAAAGAGTAACAAATAATCCTTACAAACTTTAATGTTTATAAATATTAGTAGGATAGATACATTATACTATCATCTTTGCTGCACCTAGTTACTTGCCGGCTTACTGTTTACAAAATGTCATGCATTGTCTGTTGAAGAAGAAACAAATAAATAATACATATCTATAGGTACAAAATTTGGTAATGAATTATAGGAGCTAAAATCCTATGACATTTAATAATAAATAGTCAGATTTTTTTTAAAATCTTGGTGTTTTCTTCTTCCTGTTTTTTCCTAACAAGGACATGTAGGTCTGTGATTAGCAGTAATGCATATATGTACCAGATTTATAATGTAGTTGTTCTATCCTCAGTGGTGCATGGTTCTCATGGTGCTCCCGAAGCAACATTGTGCTGCTGGCCGGCAACAACGGAGCCCTGCTGCAGCCGTTCTCACTCAGCAACTCCACTGTCACGAAGCTTCAAAAGCTGGAATGTAAGTACTGAAGTCCTTTGGTAGATGTACTTACGCACGGTGCAGGTTTCCTTGGAACTTTACTGAAAAGTGTATGATAACATGCTACATATTTGCCGTGATGCACTATATGCACCAACTATTGCGATCCTGATCTGGAATGCACCCTGAAGTTTGAGTTAGACATGTAAATTAAAATGAAACATGTTTAGCGTAGTGTGGGATGCCCTGGCGCTAGACGGAGCAACAATCTACATAGAGCAGCTGTCAGTGACTGGATGCGGAGAACTGTAGATCTAGTTCAGTAGGGAGGCCTGTGTCCAGCGGTGGACTAGTGCAGGCTGATGATGATGATGTTTCGCAGTAGACTGTGGCAAGCCGGTGGTGGAGCGCGACGTGTTCGTGCTGCGCGTGCGCGGCGCCGCGTGGTGCGCCGTGTTCCGGCACGCCGCGCCCGCCGCCGCGCAGCCCCCTACGGAGGTGAACAACATGCATCACGTTGACTAATATAACTGAATAAAGGTGGCCCGAAAGGCGGCGGAGGACCGGGGGCGGTGCGTACATTGGGGAAGGCCTATGTCCATCAGTGGACAGAGCAGGCTAATGAGGATGGTGATCAAACGTTACAAACAAAAATATTATTTGCTGGCGCAAGTGGGACCGACGACCTAAAGGCCACCTTGGCCGGGAGCGGCTGGATGCGGAGAGCGGAGGGTCCGGTGTGGTAGCGTTCATTCGGGAAGGCCTGTGTTCAGCAGTGGACGTTAGATTAGATTTATTTATTACAAATACTAGTACATAGTTTTGCTTACGTAAAAGGTCAAAGTTAATGTCATGTGATACATATCACATGACATTAACTTTGACGTACGTAATGTGATAGTCGAAAGGCTGATGGTGATGATGATGATGCAGGTGTGGCTGATGCCGGTGGGGGGCGCGGGGGGGACGGCGGCGCAGGCGCACGTGCTGAAGACGGGGCTGGCAGGGCGGTTCGCGGTCAACGTGGTCGACGACCTGGTCGTGGTCCACCATCAGGTCAGCTTGTGGCTTCCAAGCCGCTTTAGCAAGCTGCTTTGAACATTTAACATTTGCCCTACTAGGGGTGGCGGTCCCTCTACTGACTCCACGAAAGCGGGAGATTTGTGCCCGGACCATCCCAACGTTCTGAAGTAGTGGAGTAGGGCTTCAGACCGACGTAGGGCTCGTTGCCGAGAGATCGGGGTCTATCTACTACCAAAGCTGGAGCTTTGTACAAGTTACGGCGGTTTTCCTGTAACGCGTGTTTGCGCCCGCATCCTGGTCTCGCGCGCATGCGCGCCGCCCGCATCCCTGTCCTTTCATAAAAACTTCCTATCATGCCAGGAAAGTCTTGTATGAAAGGACATGGATGCTGGCGGCACGCATTCGCGCCAGGCCAGGACGCGGGCACAAACACGCGTGACAGGAAAACCGCCCTTAAAAAGAATAGCTAGCTAATAATGATCACAGTGCTACTTCCATGATGACTTACATAGGTGGACGGATAATTAGAAACAGGGCAAGATTTTCATTCAATCGAGGTCACTTTGAAGCTATGGTTCTCCGTGTAGGATTGATCGGGGCATGATCTGATGACCGTCATCGAGAGAGTAGATGGAGGACTTCTAGATGGCTATAGGTATCCAACTGATCAGATCAGGCGTTTGGGAGCAGCATTGTCATGATTCCTTAACTTTAAGATTTTCATACATTTTTATGCCATTTTGCAGGTTTATTTCTACATGACGATGCTGCTACCAAACGGCTCATCTGATCAGTTGGATATCTATAGCGATCTGAAAGTCCTCCATCTACTCTCTCGATGACCGTCATCAAATCGTGCCCCGATCAATCCTACACGGAGAACCATAGCTTCAAAGTGACCTCGATTGAATGAAAATCTTGCCCTGTTTCTAATTATCCGTCCACCTATCTATGTTGACAGTCGAGCGAAACGTCGCTTCTGTTCGACATAATGGAGGAGTGCGGCGGCGGCGGGGGGGTGGACGCGGCGGCGGGGACGGGGGCGGCGCACGCGCAGGTCGCGCACATCCCCCTGGTGGCCGCGCACGGCATGCGCCCGGCCACGCTCGCCGACCACGCCTGCCCCATGTGTATCCTTTACATCATCAGCGTATGCTCCTATCCTATCAACCTCCACTGCTGGACATATCCTCATCAGACTGACCTGTTGGCTTAGTTGGTAGTGAATAGAATAGAATTTATCTAACCCTATCCTATCTCTACTAAGCCAGAGTGGGTTCGAGTCCCACCCGGGACCAACATTCGTGTGATGAGCATTTCTGTTGTTTCTAGGATTCTGGGTGTTTGTATGTATTTATTTAAAAGTATATATGTATGCTTATCAGTGGTTGAGTACCCAGACACAAGCTTCGGCTTAATTTGGGGCTAAACTGCTGTGTGTGTATGTGTCCAAAACATTTTTTTATGATTACATTTGGGTCTCAGGCCTACCCTCTCAACGAGGGTGTACGAACCACGCTAGCCCAGTGCTGTTGGTAGAATTCGCCTAAGAATAAACCTTGAATACGATACTAATATTACAAATGTGAAAGTACATTTGTGTGTTGCTCAATTACGCTGTAACGGCTGAACGGATTTAGATGAAACTTTGTACTGTGATAGCTTATATCCTGGGGTAACATGTAGATTAGATTTATTTATTTATTTTAAACTTTATTGCACTAATTTGTACAAAAGGCGAACTTAATGCCAATGGCATTCTCTACCAGCTGACCTTTGGGCAACGCAGATAAATTAGTGGTAGGCGCAAAAAGATAGTTTAGTATAAGATGAGGTGGAGTTAGGGAGACGTGGTTAAGAGAGTAATTAAACAACCTCTCTCTACGGTTGACACTTTAATACTGAACATACTTCACACGTTACAAGCTCTTATATTTAATACTTACATCTACTTATATACCTACCTCACCTAGGGGGTTATATAAAAAAGAAAAATTATTACAATATTTTTTCTTTAACATTAGACATCTTAAACTAACATAATAAATCAAACACACTGATATAACTTAGTTCTATTTTTATGAATAATATCTATTTTATTATTCTTAATGATTTTAACATTAGGTTCTAAATCTTCTATTACAATAAATGGGCCATCATAGACACAGTTCAATTTGTTTACATTTTCATTTTTTATTAACAATTTATCACCTGGTTTGTACATAACTGGATGAATAGATTTATCATAGTTTAATTTTCTTACATATTTACTTTTCAATAAATTTTCTCTAGCATCTTTATGTGCTAATTGTAGCCTGTATTTAAGTTCTAAACAATAGTTATCTGGGTTATACAAAGGTTCCACTGCATTGCTGATTGTACATGGTATGCTACTAGGTTTTCCAAATACTAATTCATATGGTGTGTATTTTGTAACTGTATGTACTGTGTTATTGTAACTAAAACACCAATATGGTAACCAATGGCTCCAAGCTTCTGAATGATTTTCAGTTTGTATTCGTAGAAAAGCACCAAGATGTTTGTGAGAATTTTCCAACGAACCTACGGTTTGATGATGATAAGACGTAGAGTTCAACTTTTCTATTTCTAATAGTTTACAAATTTCTGTCATGGTAGAGGACATAAACTCTGTTCCTCGGTCTGTTAATATAATTTTTGGTATCCCATATCTTAGTAAGAAATTATCAACTAAAGCTCTAGCTACAGTAATCGTTTCTTTGTTGGGAAGAGGATAAGCCTCTAGGTATTTACTTAAATCACATTGGACTGTTAAAATATATATATTACCATCTAAATCCTTATCTAATGGACCTACTATATCTAAGAAAATCTTTTCGAAAGCTGAAGATGCTGTCGATGTTATTGTTAAAGGTTGAACAATATTTCTCGCATATTTCATTCTTTGACATTTGTCACATTTTCTGACAAATTCTTTGACGTCATGTTCGATTTCAGGCCAAAAAAATAATCGTCGTATATTATTAATCATTCTTCGTACCCCAGCATGACCCGCTGTTGGCAGAAGATGATAGTCATTTAAAATAAATTGTTTCTCATCTTGAGCGTATATACGTTTTACTCCTCTCAAAACACATATCCTAGGACCATAATATTCTTTCATATTTTTAATTTCATTAATTAAATCTTTTATTATTAACGCGTTTTTATCATTTTTGATAATACATATTTCTTTTATTTTAATTTCTTTACAAAATTCACTCAATTTTGTCACAAATTCGGCTCGCGAGAATTGTAACTTATAATCGGTGTTTATAAACAAAGTCTTTTTATTCCGTACGTACACAAAACATTCTGATTCTGCGCTTATTTCATTTTTATCTTTATCTATATCTCGAGATATTTTTAATTCCTTTCCATCAATAAATTTCATTTCAACTGAATCATTTGGTATCCGTAATATTTCCACAATTCTTGGTTGATCAGTCCAATCATTGGTAGATATATTAGGGATCGATGAATCAACTTGACAATTCTTATTAGACTCATCAATTGTTTTCTTTTGTGCTCTGGTCATCACTCCTATAATTTTCTCATTAATCGATTTTAACTCGTTCGACGTAATGCATATTCTAGATAATGCATCCGCTACTACATTGTCTTTACCTTTCACATATACTATTTTAAAGTCATATTCTTCTAACATCAATCTGAATTTAAGTAATCTACTCGATGGATCTTTCATACTGAATAAATACAATAAAGGTCTGTGATCTGTCATGACTGTAAATGATCGACCAAACAAGTAAGGTCTAAAATATTTAATTCCCCAAACAGCAGCTGTAAGCTCTTTTTGAATAGTTGGATAGTTTCGTTCTGCTTTATTTAAAGGTCTGCTAGCATAAGCTATGGGTCTCATATCTTTATTACATAAAACTGCTCCAATTGAAAATCCTGAAGAGTCTGTCTGTAGTATAAATTCATTATTATCTGAGAAGTCTGGGTATTGTAGAATGGGTGGGGATATCAAAGCTGATTTTAAAAATTGAAATGATTCTTCACAATCCTGTGACCAATTAAATATCGCGTCTTTACGACAGAGTAAATTTAAAGGTAAAGTTTTTTCAGCAAAATTTTGTATAAATTTCCTGTAGTAGTTACAAAAAGCAACAAATCTCTTTACTTCATCTGAGTTTTTAGGTATTGGGTAATTTTGAATAGCTTTTATTTTTTCTGGATCAGGTAATATACCTTCCGATGAAACGATGTGACCTAAGTACAGTATATCTTTCTTAAGAAATTGACACTTTAAAGGGTTTAATTTAAGGTTGACTTTTCTCAATCGTTCAAAAACGTCTATAAGATTCTTATTATGACTTTCTAGATTACGTCCAAATACTACTAAGTCATCTAAGTAAATAAAGCATTTTTCATAGTTTAAACCTGACATAGCAATAGTCATAACACGTGAAAAAGCACTCGGGCTAGTCTTCAAACCCATTGGCATACGTTTCATTTGGTATTGTCCGGTGTTTGTGGTGAAAGATGTGACCTTTCGACTGTCTTCATTTAAAACTACCTGGTAATAAGATTGACTGAGATCTAAATGTGAAAAATAAACTGAACCTCCAAGAGAATCTAATATTTCAGTTATGTTGGGCAAAGGAAATCTGTCATCTTGTATATTTTCGTTCAATTTCCTAAAATCTATGACTAATCGCCAATTCTTGTTACTTGTACCATCCCCTTTTTTAGGTACTAATAGGATTGGGCTAGACCAATCGCTTCGCGCCTCTTCAATAATATCATCTTCTAACATTTGTTTAATTTGTTTATCAATTTCCGATTTCATACTATTAGGTAAACGATATGGCTTTACGTATACTGGTGACGTGTTTGGTTTCAAATGAATGGAATGTTCACACACATTTGTAGTCGTAAGCTTATCGCCTGGTAAAAAAAATATGTCGTTATACTTAGAACAAATGCATTCAATTGCCTCTTTTTCGTGGGACTGTAAGTAATCGAGTTTCAAGAGCGTCAACAAAGACTTAGCTCTGTTCACACTTGACTCATTTTTATCGAATGAACATAAGTGGTACTCTTGTAATAAACAAATCTCGGGCTGAAATATTGGAATGTTAAGAGTCTCGTTTCCTGTATTTAAGATTTGAATAGGTATGATGTTATTTTTAGGTGTTACAATAGAACTTGCTAAAAATAAATTTTCTCCTAATTGTTTCGAAATTATTACGCAATCCTCATTGACATCTCTATCTAACTGAATATAGTGAATTGACTCGGATCGTTCTGGTATTGTTAAGAATTCGTTCCTAACATTTGGAGATGTATATAACTGTATAGTGCATTGTTTACCTTCGTTGTTCAATGTTAGAGTTCCTTTTTCTAAATCAATGTTTGAATTATAATTACATAAGAAATCTAGACCTATAATTCCTTGAGATTTACACGGTAATTCATCAAAAACGTAGAATCTGTGCTCCAATGCAATATTATCTTGTATTTGTAATGTAAGATAGACATAGCCTTCTGAAAAAATCTTACCTCCTATTCCATTTATAACTATGTTATCGCGGTATAATTTCAGGTCTTTAGGCAATGCTCCGCTGCTGATAGCCGATAACGAAGCTCCCGTGTCGAGTAAACATGATTGTGTCTTGTCAAAAAGTTTAAAATAAACATACCTGACATTGCTATGACATGTGAATATATAATTTTTATTCACGAAAAAACTTACTGGAGTCTATAATTGTTTTTTCCTTGGTCTCATCCTTATTTGATAGTTGTGCCGAGTACACATTTCGTTGTGGTCCACTCTTATAGAACCGATTATTGTACCGATTTTGCTGAGCATTTCCGCTGCGAATAACTCCACGTGAACCTCTAGTATAGTTATACGTATTAGTAGGATATCTGCCAGTGTAATTTCCTCTGTACTGAGAATACTGACCTCTGTTCTGCTGAAATCCACGACTTGGCCGCTGGTAGTGATAGTGACCAGTTGTACCACGACCTCTGTTCGAAGAACGATAATAGTTGTTCGACTTACCACGCATGCTGAATACTCCGTTGCTGCTCGATGGCTGGATAAGCTCCTCGTCTTCCGCTGCACGTACTGCATCCTTCAAATCTGTATAATTTCGTGCTGCAATAATGGTACTCAGACGTCGATTTCTAAGTCCATCTGCAAATTTTTTAATTGCAATGTTTTCATTGATTGGTCTCAATATGTCGTATGCTTTTTCGTTGGAATCTGCCTGTGAGATTGTAAGGTCTACAAAAAGTTGTTCAATTTTACTTCCATACTCCGAAATAGACATATCTTTTTGATTAATATTGTTTAATTGACTGAGTAAAGAGTTCGCACATTTTTTCGTTAATAGGTATAATTTCATGTCTTTAATCAAATCATCGCAAGACGAATAAGTAAGCTTTAATTTGAGTTTAGCTATTTTGTTTAATCGGGTTTTTAAAACAAAAGATATTAATAAATCTTTTCCTTTTGAATCTTCCAAACAACTACTATACATTTCAATCCCGTCTATCATTTTTTCTACGGTTTCCTCCTTTCCGTCCATATTTGGTATTAAATTTGCTGCCGTTTTCATATCGAACTCCATTTTTGAATATTTTTTTGACAAGCCTTTATTTGAAAAAATTGGATCTGATTTATTTGTTGAAATATAACTTTTTATTTTATTGTATACTGACTCAATCTCATTAGACAAAATGTCTATAATATATTCCGACAACTCTAATTCACTTTCTTCTTCATATCTTTCACATATTAATTTATATTGAAGAAAATATGTTTCCGCTAATAATACCTTCTCATTTACTTTGTCTCTATACTTTTCTCTTCTTTTTGGGCCTAATTTTCTCAAACTTACTTGTATATCTTTTAATTTTTCATAAATGCAATCTAATTCATTAGCCATTAAAATTAAAATAATCTAATAAGAACATCTTACCACTAAACATAATAACAATTTGATATAATAAAAAGTCAATGTTCCTTCATTCATAAATCCGCTATTCCACTTGACACAGTTATAAAAAATAGAAGTATCTCTAGGATACTGCAAAAACTTACGCACCTGCGCTCAATTTCGCACTCACTTATCACTTTGATTCTGGACCATCTTAATATCTCCTCCGGTGGGCTCCTTATGCTCCTTAGGTATCATTCACAACGCTGCTACCCTAGTCGCTAGCGGCGCGCCCTTGTGCCTTGCGCGTACGCCGTCTCATCTCGTCGATTAATAATTATCCCTTTATATTTCTGTAGATCACGATGACATTTCTGCACTTAAACATTTTCTTCGACACCAATCGGAAAAAAGTACTCCACAGCACACATTGTTTAAAACTTCATGATCACTTTGTTCCTATTTTTATTAATGTTTATCGCGGTTTTATTTAAATTTCACATATTTATACTTTTATTAAAATATTTTTGTTACGATCGTAGGCCACTTGGAAGGGCCAGACGCCGATAACCGTCCCGCGCCCCGCGCCTCAAGTGGCAATGGCAGGGTCGCCATGAGGTGGAGTTAGGGAGACGTGGTTAAGAGAGTAATTAAACAACCTCTCTCTACGGTTGACACTTTAATACTGAACATACTTCACACGTTACAAGCTCTTATATTTAATACTTACATCTACTTATATACCTACCTCAAAGATTTATTTATGACGCATAACAAATACTAGTACGATCGACCGCACGTCATTGGAAACAAAACCAGTATAAACTGGTCCCTCACAGTATTACACTCCCTAATAGGCTAGCTCAAGGTCAACGTGTTTCTTGTGACGTGCGGTCGACTGTACACAGTTCGTAAAAGGTCATCATCATCATCAACAGCCTATTAATGTCCCCACTGCTGGGGCTCAGGCCTACCCTCTTAACGAGGGCGTGCGGGCTATAGTCCACCACGCTAGCCCAGTGCGGGTTGGTGGACTTCACATGCGCCTAAGAATTTCTTCTTCGGCGTATGCAGGTTTCCTCGCGATGTTTTCCTTCACCGTTTGAGAGCAGTCAGTAAATGTACTTAAGTTTCGAGAAAAACCCATTGGTACATGGCCCAGCTGGGGATCGAACTCCGGACCTTTCGATATGATAGGCCGCGTCTTATCCCCTACGCCACAGACGCTCTCGTAAAAGGTCAAAGTAACAATATAGAACATAGAATAGGATGGGATACTCTATGAGTGGTGTAATAGTGACCTGAGCCGCGGCCGACAGACTCCGGCAACTGGGTGGTGTTCCAGCCGGACTACATCATCGACGCGCGGCTCGGCTGCCTGTGGCGCGTGCGCCTGCTGCCCGCCGGACTCGCCCATTGCGTAACTATAATAATAATAAAGCCTTTATTTTTCCACGGCAAGCATAAATTACATCACCAAGCTAAGCACACATAGCAACCAGCTGGCGGCATCTCTATGTACACAGAGTGACGAACTCAGGCGCTTAAAAAGATACAAAGTCCTAGACTTGGCCGAACGATTCCCATCAAAATAACTAACCTCATCAATTGAAGCAATAACTGTTAACTACCACAATAATAATATAAAAAAAACTAAGTAACTAATTACGAAAGCAGCAGTCATTGGACTGGCTGCATTCAAACGTCAAAACTCTACATACATACGATTCGCTTATAGTCCTATGGACTGATCGCAAATAGTGATTAAATATTAAAAAAAAAAAAAAACCAACATTTACAAATCCATATTATTATGATTATTTGCATTAAAATCTTACAGCTTACACCAGCGAACTTTAACTTATTAAAGTTCGCTGGCTTACACAAGTATTTAATTTTACATTTCAATATTTATATCAATTATTATCATAATAACTAATAAGCTTAAATAAATTTGTTATGCAGTTCAATAATATTATTAGGTACATAATTAAAAACAATTTTAACTATTTTAAGATTTCCTGACCTACCTAAATATTGCATTTACTATCAATTAATTTAAACAATATTAACGTTATTAATAATTATATTAAAATTCTATGAGTAATTAATATTTTTATTACATAATATCCTATTATTAAATAATGTTAGCAATTACTATTAAAATCTACGTAATTTAAAAATATTCAATTTATCCATATTTATTATTAGAATGCCCATTTACAGGCAAAGGTCTCCTCCATCCATACTCCATTCATTGTTTCGTGTTTATAAAGTACATAATATTCTGTATTCACTTTTATGTTTATTAATCTGTTGATAATTGTAATTTTAATACCTATGTGAATCTGGGCTATTTATTATAATTGATGGAGTTTTTTTTTTGTAAATACTACATTATTATTCATGAGTGGCCTGTTGGCGTAGTAGTGACCCATTTGGGTATCAAATGAAAGCATGGAGCTAAGAGTCACTCATGCATGACCGTATTTGAAGTGCATGACATGCAAACTACGTGCTGGCCGTTGCTTCACTGTACTATGTGATTCATAGCAAACATGTAATGCATGTCATGCCGCATGATCGTTGGAGCCCATAAGATTAACCTATTGAACGCCACGCCATGTTACGAAAGTGATGCATCCACACGCCACCATGACATTATATGGCGTTCAAAAGGTTATATGAATAATTAAGTAGGTATTAATGTTATTATCCATGGCAGATCCCGAAGGAGGAGATATCTAAGATAGTGGGTGTTCTGCTGCGGCGCGCGGACGGCAAGCCGGCCGTGTACAGGGTGCTGCACCAGCTCGTGAGCGACGCCGCGACGCACCTCGTGCAGCTTGGCCAGGTGTTCGACCAGATCAACGCAGTGTACAGGTGGGCACTTCTTCATAATCTACACTACACTAATAAAAACTGTAACGGAATCATTTCTCAGTACATTAGAGGGATTAAAAATAGTACATTGTTAACCTAGGTGTGAAAGTAACTTATTTAAGTCCCGAGACGGGGTTTGGCGCCCGACGCGTAGCGAGGGCGCCAATAGTTCGAGGGACCTCTAAATAAGTCTTGAACCCGAGGGAAACACTGTGCTTTTCATTAAGAATACACTGAAAGTAAAAACAAAAACAAAATGAGTGTTAATACAAATCTCTGCTATACGGAAGTATAAACAAAACTCTACAACTCGAAAAAACAAAAGAAGATCGGATTGCCGCTTTCCCGTCTATTTTGTTTTTTTTTCTGTGGCCGGCCAGCTATTCTGCCATTATTTTTCATTTCCATCATTGAAAAATTGATAAATATTTTGCCCAAATCTATATTATTTTAAAGAAATAGTTGACAGTAATAATTATATTAAAGTCATTTAAAAAAAAAAATTCTTTAATTATTACATAACTTTATGTTATTTCAATTTTACATTGCGCTGTAATTGGTATAAACAGTTGGATCATGGTCCAATAGAAATGTCAAAATAGTACTAGTTTTTTTTATATAATTTGACAGCTGTCAGTTGAAAGCGATTCTCCCTAGGGCTGAGATGTATTACTTTCAACCCGCTACTCAGGCAACTTCAGACCTTCTTTCAGGGTATGAGTAATGAAAAAGCTATTGGAATACGTTATTTAGACTTAACTGGACCACAAAACACGTTTTCAAAAATTTTCTTGTCTGTCTGTTTGAACCTGCTATTAAAACCACTGGTCCGATTTGAACCGGGTTTTTTTATTGTTGGAAAGTTGTATGACTATATTTTAAATAAGATATGGCTTAAAGGTCTAGTTTACCAAGCCAAAACCTCCCTTAAAAAGACACCACGTTGTTTTGATAATTAGTAAAAAAAGTATAAGTACTTCTTTTTTGCAAACTTTGATAGAATATCTCAATAATATTTCTGTCTTCATTTAGAAAGTGGGCGGACATGGAGGTGGCGCGCAACACGGCGGGGGGCGAGTGCGGGGGCGGCGCGGGTGTGGGGGGCGGCGCGAGCGCGGGGGGCGTGGTCTCGCAGGCCGACATGTGCGCGCACGTGCTGCACGCGCACGCCGACGGCGACCACCTCGTGCAGGTCAGTGGCTTTTTTCAGGGAACTTAGAATAACAAAGAAAATATAATTATGTCAAATACGGAAAATTATATAATAATATTAATATAAATAACTTAATATAAATCTAAAACATAAAACTAAATTATCCTAAAATACGTATGTATCTGTCAAATTATAAGGGGGGAGCCCTAACAAATTCTAATTGTTTATTTTATAGTTTAGATGTCGCCTTAAAGGCCATATGAGCTCGACTTGCGTCGAGGAAACTGATGACAACCTGTACTTTTTTCACTGTTTCTAATCACAGAAAAAAATAATTTGATTTTTGTAATCATCCGACCTATTATCAGGATCATAGCAAAAATCCCAGTTTGTTTAGGTCTTGATTGGAAACTTGTACGCTGATTGGCTAATATAAGAGTCGATCTGTATTCTGGTTGGTTAAAACATCTGACCTAACCTACCCTAATGTTGTAGTTAGCCAATCAACGCATCCGTCCGGCGGTAATTCCCGATTTGACTAAACTAAGTCGGATTTTCGCACAAACACAAAATACCAAACAACAAAAATAGGTGTTTGTCAAAGAAATATAGAAAGAAGCATACTGAATATAAAAAAGATAGAAAAAGTAAAGAATGAAAAAATAAGAGAAAAAACTAAAATAATAGATGCCGAAGAATTTATACACAAACAAAAATGGAGATGGGCAGGTCACGTAATGAGAACGCTAGACGAGAGATGGACAAGGAGAACAACGGAGTGGTATCCCAGGGGAGACAGAAGGACACAAGGAAGACCAAAGAAAAGATGGCTAGATGACATCGAAAAGGAAGAAGGAGTAACGTGGAGCAGAAAAACGAAGAACAGGAAGGAGTGGGAGAGATTGGGGGAGGCCTTTGCCCGAAAAAGGGCAGATAGAAATACAATAGAAAATATAAATAAATAAATAAATTTAATAATAATGATAATAATAAATATAAATTAAAATTGCATGAAAAAAATGTATACTATCGATAATAAAGGCTTTTTTTTTTAAGTCGGATTTTCGCAATGATCCTGATAATATCGGATGATTTAAAAATCTGTCTTAGATTCTAATCATCCGGTCCTTTGCAATCGTCCTAGGATTTTCGCAACTGACACTTATAAGGCTTTACTTGACTATTTAAAATAATAAAATAGACTATTTGAATTTGTTATTAAAATAAATCCATATAAGACTACCGTTGGGGCAGAAAGGTTCTCAAGTGGCGACCACGTATCGGAAGACGCAGCGTAGGCAGGCCTTCGTGAAGGTCGCGGGACCCGGCTGGATGAGGTTAGCGCAGGACCGGGCGTCGTGGAGATCCTTGGGGGAGGCCTTTGTCCAGCAGTGGACGTCTACAGGCTGATATGATGATGATAAGTCTACATAGGCCCCTCAAAGAGCGTGGTGTGGTGTTTGTGCCGGCAGGTGGTGACGCTGTACGTGGCGTCGCTGTGCCGGCACGAGCTGGTGGTGCAGCACCCCGTGGCCGAGCTGGCCGTGCGCACGCTCGTCACGCGCGGCGCCTGCGGACGCCTGCGCGCACTCGGTACCTATACTTACATCTCTCCATCCTCTCTCTCTCTCTATCTTAGAATAGAATAGAATAGAATAGAATAGAATAGAATAGAATAGAATAGAATAGAATAGAATAGAATAGAATAGAATAGAATAGAATGGAATGGAATGGAATGGAATGGAATGGAATGGAATGGAGTGGAGTGGAGTGGAGTGGAGTGGAGTGGAGTGGAGTGGAGTGGAGTGGAGTGGAGTGGAGTGGAGTGGAGTGGAGTGGAGTGGAGTGGAGTGGAGTGGAGTGGAGTGGAGTGGAGTGGAGTGGAGTGGAGTGGAGTGGAGTGGAGTGGAGTGGAGTGGAGTGGAGTGGAGTGGAGTGGAGTAGAGTAGAGTATACTTTATTTAACACACAAAGCAGCACATATACATTGGACCATTGCAAAAATTGCATTGTTCTCTCTCTCTTTCTTTCAAACAGACCGTAAGTATAAACATGTCGCAGATGGATTGCAGAATCAGCTGTATTACACTTGATGATCGCAGGTATTACACAACCATAACAAAACCCGAAAAAGAAAAAAAAAAAAAATAAGGTAGACAGGTACCTACTTTATATTTGTCGGAGTGTGGTTGGTGTTGTTTTGTCGGAGTGTCTTGGCATAATTTTAGTTTATCTAAGGCAAGGTTTTAAATAAAACAATTTTGTATTTGTATTTTGTTGTGATTTGACTGGTGGTGTGTGTTGTACGGCGGCAGTGCGGCGCGGGTGCCTGGGGGACGCGCGGCCCCTCGCCTGCCAGCTGCTGTCGCTGGGGAACATGGACCCCGCCGCCGCGCAGCTCGCCCTCGACATGATGTGGAGGCTCAAGGGTTACGAGGTCAGTCCATACGTACAATATACCATCCCATTTCAACCATGGCATTACTATACTAAAAAAATCTCAAAAGTATTGCGGAATGAAAAGGTTCTTCTGTCATCGATCTTTTTTCCCTCTATATGCCGCGGGTTCCGTACCTCAAAAGAGGAGAAAAGGAATCCTTATATGATCACTCCGTTGTCTGTCTGTCTGTCAAGACAAAATTTCTCAGGACCGCGTGGAGGTATCAAGTTGAAATTAATATCAAATACTCAAGTCTGCAGCCCCTCGGAGCCGTGAAAAAATCTGACTTCTAAGTCATCGCAGTCAGAAGATATGGCCGATTTTGCCGCATTTTTTAGTATCTTGGTCATCGAAACCTATGGGGTACTTCCTGTTGACCTAGAATGATGACATTTGACAAAAAGCAAGGTCTTAGGAGAGCGTCAGTGGCCTCGGGGATAAGACGCGACTTATCATATCGAAAGGTCCGAGGTTCGATCCCCGGTTGTGCCGTGTACCAATGGGTTTTTTCTCGAAACTTAAGTACATGTACTGACTGCTCTCAAACGGTGAAGGAAAACATCGTGAGGAAACCTGCATACGCCAAAGAGGAAATTCTTAGGCGCATGTGAAGTCCACCAACCCGCACTGGGCTAGCGTGGTGGACTATAGCCCGCACGCCCTCGTTGAGAGGGTATATAGGCCTGAGCCCCAGCAGTGCGGAGATTAATAGGCTGTTGATTGATGAAGGTCTTATAGCACAAGTAAAGTTTCATATTTCCCACCGTCATTGAAGGTGACTTGCTTGCGTGCAGGAGGTGGTGGAGGTGCTGCTGAGCTGGCAGGAGCCAGTGTCGGCTGCGGGCGCGGCGCGGCAGGCGGGCGGCGCGGTGTGGCCCGCGCTGCCGGCGCGCAAGCTGCTGGCGGCGGCGCGCGCGCAGCCCGCGCCCACCGCCTTCCTCGCCGCCTACCACGCGCTGCGCGACCGCAACGAGCGCCTGCGCGGCGCGCCCCACTTCCTCAAAGGTAGATACTATGTTCAACAAACGCATTAAGCTGGATGTTTTTATCGGACGCGTCGTAAGCGAAGATTCCTAGACTATAATTGCGTTAAAAAAGTCCGTTCGCTTAGATACGGTCGCCTTTGTAAAATGCCGCCCGGCACGCGCCGCCTCTATTCAAAGGATGCTGCCGCTAAAAAACGCCGACAGTACACCCGCTGTTAAACTTGGCATTTTATATCGAGGCGTTCGTCGCATTAAATGGGTGTGTTGACTGCTGCGTACGTTTATAGAAAATGTTTTTTCGCACGTGTGGAGACAGTGAGATGTCTCAAAATGAAATTTCGGCTGAACTAAAAACAAAAAGACAAACCTTTGTAAAACATGTAGGTACCTAAGCAAATTATAATTGCTGTCCATCGACATTGTGTTGAAATGTACTTGTGTGTATTACTTATATTCGTATTTTTTTCCAAAAGAAGTAAATATAAATCCGCGGCATTGTCCATATTCCGTTCGGGTGTACCGACACTATCCAAGTGAACAGACTTTAATTATGTAAAGGAAACCCTAAATCCCAAACTATGATTTTTCCTGTTTAACTAAGATAATTAGACAAGTAGAATACATAAATATAACATCCAAACTTGGACCAAATTGTAAAAGCAAACAAACTCATTATCGCATTTATAATAGGTAATCTACATGGTGTTCTATATGTACTGGTATCTTATCTTATTGAGTTCGACGTAAGCATGGTATCTGTCGCCAGGGCAATTAATACCATGAGTGGTGCGAGTGATTGTGGGGTCACGGTGAAGCCACCATTTGATAACTTGTCATCGGTTTACGGAAAATCCCATAGGAAGTTATATAGTCAAATCAAATCGACAGCCTAGTAACATGTCCCCACTGCTGGGGCTCAGGCCCACCCTCTCAACGAGGGCGTTCGGGCTATAGTCCACCACGCTAGCCCAGTGCGGGTTGGTTACTTCACATGCGCTTAAGAATTTCTTCTTTCGCGTATGCAGGTTTCCTCGCGATGTTTTCTTTCGCCGTTTGAGAGCAGTCAGTAGATATACTTCATCATCATCATATCAGACAGCCTGTAGACGTCCACTGCTGGACAAAGGCCTCCCCCAAGGATCTTCACGACGACCGGTCCCGCGCTAACCTCATCCAGCCGGGTCCCGCGACCTTCACCAGATCGTCGACCCACCTTGCGGGAGACCTGCCTACGCTGCGTCTTCCGGTCCGCGGTCGCCACTCGAGAACCTTTCTGCCCCAACGGCCGTCAGTTCTACGAGCGATGTGCCCAGCCCACTGCCACTTCAGCTTCGCTAATATACTTAAGTACATGGCCCAGCTGGAGGTCGAACTTCGGACCTTTCGATATGATAGGCCGCGTCTTGTCTCCGACGCCGCTGACGCTCAATAGTTAAAAGCAAATAAAGTACCTAAGAACTCATTCTAGTTTGGGTGGGCTTCGAAATTTCTATGAATAAAGTTTAAAAATAATTGGTAAATCCTTTATTATTGGCAGTATGAGCAATGTAACCTTTAATAACTATTTTCTAAGTGCTGTGGAATTTGTAAAAATAAATAAAATAAAAATAAATAATAATGTACCGATTGTTTCAGGTGAGCAGTGCGACAGCTACGTGGAATACTACAAGCAGCTGACGTCAGAGAACGTTTAGTGTTGTTTCGTATCGATAATGCACTATTGATATAAGAACTGGTGCGTCTTACTGTCCTCAATAAACAGTGCATGCACTGTGAGATCTACTTATGTATGTGACCCTATCAATTATTTAAGAAAGAAAGATTCATTTGCCAGAACATTGTATATAAAAAAGATATAAACAAGTATATAAGAATATGTGAGAGCGTCAGTGGCGTCGGGGATAAGACGCGACCTATTATATCGAAAGGCCCGAAGTTCGATCCCCGGCTGGGCGCTGGGCCATGTACCATTTAGGCGGACAATGTCCCGTTCGCAAAACGTCCCTGACTCAATTAATGATCGACCACACCGGTACTCACTCAACCGTATTTTGAGTACACCGGTGTGGTCGATTCTCAAATGAGTCAGGGACCACACCGGTGTACTCAAAGTACGGAAAAAGGGACGTTTTGCAAAAGGGGCATTTTACGATAGGAACCTTTTGCGAAATGATGAAGGGACATTACGCGAACGGGACTTTGTCCGCCTAAATGCCATGTACCTATGGGTTTTTTCTCGAAGCTTAAGTACATTTACTGACTGCTCTCAAACGGTGAAGGAAAACATCGCGAGGAAACCTGCATACGTCGAAGAAGAAATTCTTAGGCGCATGTGAAGTGCACCAACTCGCACTGGGATAGCGTGGTGGACTATAGCCCGATCGCCTTCGTTGAGAGGGTAGCCCTGAGCCCCAGTAGTGGGGACATGTTATTAGGCTGTTGATGATGAATAAGTTTAATTTGTTAAAAGTCTTGTTAATAAGTTTATTGTCTTTAAAGGGGAGGCCTTTGTCCAGCTGTGGACATCTTTCGGCTGATATGATTGATTGTCTTGTCTATCAATGCAAAACTAAAGTAGACAGGTAATAATTTGGAATTTTTGTTACTAGTGTAAATAAAATGAAATCGTATGTAATATATGAAATCTCTATATGCCTTGTTATAAATAAATTGTATACAATCATATTTTTGTTGTTTAATTGGATACTGGCATGAAGGAAAAAATTTTGCTGCGCGAGCGCCGATTAAGTTTTTAGCTTCATGGATACTGGGGAAGGTTTGTGAAGAGACTCACTTTTGTAGGTACTTTTTTAAAGAGTATCCTGCCCTATTAAAGCGTATCCCAAGCTCGCGCGGCCTGCGGTGGCGGCCTAGCAGGCCGCAGCCTCAATATGCAAACGCTGGCCGCGCGCGTGTCTGAAGTCTCACATACATTGCTTAAGGAATACAACAGGCCGCCACCGCAGGCCGCGTGTCTGAGATCCCCTTAGCAAATTGCATGCATATTGTCATAATTATTACACAATATAATATGATAAATTATGTGATAACTAGGTACTTATTTGATTAAAAAATCCAAGATAATGTGCTTCAAATTAGCTACCATCAAAACTGATCCTTGAGTTCAATTGAGAATTCAAAATAATATAAAAACGCACTTTATTAAGGCTGTTTTTTACAACTTTTTTTTAACATACAATATGAGTTCCATTGATAAATGCTTAGCAAAATATATAACCTTATTCCTTACACAAATCAGTTCCCTTAAGCCTAGAAGTGCACAACGGCACGAATGGACTGCCCCGTGTGCATCAAGTGGAATGCCTCGTTGATTTCCTTCAGCTGGACGTTGTGGGTGACAAAGTCATCCAACGGCAGCTTCTTCGCCAAGTATTCGTCTACTAACTTTGGTACACTATCACGGCTCTTGTATCCTCCAAATGCTGTCCCCTTCCATGTGCGGCCCGTCACAAGCTGAAATGGACGAGTGCTGATTTCCTCACCAGAGGCTGCTACCCCGATAATCACAGACACCCCCCAGCCCTTGTGGCAAGCTTCGAGAGCCGCCCGCATCGTGCCCACATTGCCGATGCATTCAAATGTGTAGTCCAAACCTCCATCCGTCAAATCAACCAGAACCTGCTGGATCGGTTTGTCATGGTCTTTCGGGTTGACGAATTCGTTGACACCAAACTTCTTGGCCACTTCATACTTGGCAGGGTTGATGTCTACTCCGATGATACGTTTAGCACCAGCCACCTTGCAGCCTAAAGCGACAGCGAGTCCCACAGCTCCGAGACCGAAGACAGCGCAACTGGAGCCCGGCTCCACTTTCGCTGTGTTCAACGCCGCTCCGTACCCTGTCGGGATGCCGCATCCGAGCAGGCAGACTTTATCCAAGGGCGCAGCGTCGGCGACTTTGCATAGAGAAATTTCTAGAACGACAGTGTATTCACTGAAGGTGGAGCATCCCATGAAGTGGTACAGCTCCTTGCCCTTAGAGCGGAAGCGGCGCGTGCCGTCCGGCATGACGCCCTGGCCTTGGGTGACGCGCACCTTCTGGCACAGGTTGGTCTTAGGATTCAGGCAGAACTTACAGGACTTGCACTGCGGGACGTACAGCGGCACCACGTGGTCGCCGGGCTTCACAGCTGTGACCCCCTCCCCGACGCTCTCCACTATGCCTCCGCCCTCGTGACCTAACACCACGGGGAACACGCCCTCGGGGTCTTTCCCGGAGAGCGTGTAGGCGTCGGTGTGGCAGACCCCGGTAGCCGTGATCTTGACGCGCACCTCGCCCGCCTTGGGAGGGTCCACTTCGATCTCCTCGATGGACAGCGGCTTGCCGGCCTCCCAGGCCACCGCGGCTTGGCACTTGATCACTTTGCCGGCCGACATGTTCACAGCTCTGTTTGCTAGTAAATGAATCAATTAAAACAAGTCACTTTCTTATAGCGTAGGCCGAGAGACAAAAATAAACGATAAGGATGTGATGTAATATAATGCGTTAAAAGCGAGTTATCAATGACCTTGAACCTTATAACATGACGAGGAAACATGCGAGTGACCAAAATTTTGAATTTACAATCCATCGACGTTTCTTCAATTTAGCAAACAATTTTAGCGTATAGGGAGCACGCAGCAGAAACTAAAATTTTCGAATCTCGCGGGCAACAATTGCTTTAGCCATATGGTGGATGACAGCAGGATAGCATATTAAAATTATCGTAAGTAAAACAAGGATAGAAAATCACAATGATAAAAACATTAAATCGGATACAAGTGCAATCTTGTACTTAACATTTAATTTTTTATGAAATGAATATCATAAACTGTAATGATTTATCCAAAAAATGCTAAGTTGATAAATTGAGCATATACATAATCACTACATTTTAATAATTACTACCACTGAGCATTTATGTAACCGGTAGTTTTTTTGTATGAATATTAAGACAACGATTTGACGTTGCTTGCAAAGCCGTAAACCAATTTTAAAAATAAAACTTACTGCACCATAGGCTGCATCTGTCTCCAGTGCGCTATTCTATCTAGTTTGTGGTTTCATCTGCCTGTGCTGCAAATCATTTTTTTTCAAGTTTTCAGTTAAAATCCAACTGATGTTACACTAAAACAATTTTTAAAATGGCAAAATTTCACAGTTATTACGTTTTGTGTCCATTGATTGATCAGAAGAGTTTCCTTGGAGTTTCTCAAGACATAGAAGAGGAATGTGTTGTCGTCACTTTAGGTCGCAATGTAGTTAACAAATACAGGGTAAATCAATGCATTTCACTTACAAAACTTTTGTAAATCTACTCTCCGCATTAAATAAATCACTATATTTACCCACGTGTAATGTTAGTCAAAGTATCTTTCATTTGTAATTTTAGGTTATGTTTACTTCACTACAAAGTTGTATTCTTTCAGCTTTCAGATCAAAAACAAATTCGTGGGTGGACTTCCAGAGACCACATAACCTCCACGGTCGTTTACGACAAAGACCAGGATAGTTACGTTGGTGTTTTTAATAATAATGTTATCAAAATGTGGAAAGAGGATGCTACCAACTTGGACAAGGTTAAAAAATATAAAGTAAGTACCTACCTAATTTAATTTAAAAATAATAAAGATATAAAAAAACAAAATCTTTTAAAACCACCCATGTGAAATGCCCAACTGTACAAAACTGTTTCTTTGCAATTCCAGTTTCCTGTGAACATATTGAAACTCATACCCAGAGGAGACCAGCCATCGCTCATCGCCTTCTCCAACGGCAACTGTGCAGCACTTCCATACGCTATTCACAACAGAAAGACTTACGAGAGCAAGTCCCTGCTAAAAGACACAGAAACAATTGTTGACACTGCTTGCTACAATCTAAACGGAACAGATTATGTATGTTATGTTGTCAAAAATGTTAAAGAAAATTATGAAATTGTAAATGGTCCAGTAAGAGACGAGTTCGGTGATCTGGATAAATACAAGTTGAACAAAATCAAAGTTACATGTGCAGAGAACGTGCACATAGTCGGAGAACTAATTAGCACTCTAGACAAAGTTCTGGCAGTGTATTTCTTATGTAAGTTTACATGAACAAATATTGCAAACAAAGAGAGACAGTAAATATTCTTGGTACTAATTTTGTTTTGTTTCAGGGAGCGACTCCAAAATGACGATGTATGACCTAACAAAGAAATCTTGGAAAATGATTGGCACAGCCCCATGGGTATCAACCCTCAACAGTGTTTCCCTTGCCTGGATGGGAAAAAACCATATTTTACTCTTTGGAAGCAACATGGACCAAGATGGGGCTATAATTGTAGCATATAATGTAAACCTTGGCATTGGATCATGCAAGTACCCAATGAAAATGTACTTTAAAGACTCAAAATTGTACTGCTTCAATGGTCGTATCATCATGGAAGCTTCAAATCACATCGGCATGCTACCATATATGTTAGAAACAAAACGGAACCTGTCCAGTATTTTGGGCTCCCATGAAATAGGGCAAGGTGAATGCACAGAAATTGCAGCTTGGGATGCACCAACAGAACTCTTGGTTGAGGCTGGAAATGAAATTAAAGAGCATTTCAAACTTGGAATGACTCACAAGTCAGATAGTGAAGACTCAGACACAGCAGCAGGATCTTTGATTGAAGTCGCTGATATTATAAGGAAGTACTTGAAACTGGGCATCACAGAAAGAAATATATGTTTACAATTAATACCATCACTAATAGAAAAGAAGGATATTCAAAATGTTTTGGTGGTTATCAAAGAATTCAAAGACATACCAGAATCAGTTTTAGTTCAGTTGTTAAATTACTCCATTAAATCCATAGATAAAGATGGTATTGATGTTACAAATCATGATCAATTTGTAACATTCTGTTCTACGAATGAGGAAGATTACAAATTTAAACTATTGAATCACATATTTGATATATCGTTCAGTGACGCGCTTTTGATCCCTTACTTGAGAAATGGATTAATATTAGACGATACACTGTTTCTGATGTCTTATATTTCATATTTACTTGTTGACTCGGATATGAAAATAGATGCAGAATACGAGAGTAAATTACTAGATTGGTGCACCTTACTCATGGATGCCTTCTACCAACAGTATTTGATGACAAAAGATGAAAAAGTAACATATGTGCTACGGAACACTTTGAATATTGTTGTGGACCTTCTCAAACAATTATCTGTAGTTGATAATACAATGATGTCACTAAATAAGTTCTTGTCAGGAAAGGATAGTGTGGTTGAAGATTCTTTGTCATATAGTATTGAAATTCTGCAAATATAATTTTTCAACTATATTTTCTAGTTTTTCTTGTCTCATGTACAATTTCATGCACTGTACTTAAAGAGTATAAAAGCGTATCCCAGACACACGCGGCTTGCGGTGGCGGTGGAGGCCTATTGTCTTCCCTATGCACTGTATGTGAGACTTCAGACACGCGCGGCCTGCGTTTGCATATTGAGGCTGAGGCCTGCGGTAGGCCGCCACCGCAGGCCGTGTGTGTCTGGGATACGCTTAATAATTCACACGCACATTATTAAGCGTATCCCAGACAAGCGTATACCTTCTTGGTCTCAAGAGTATATTAGTTTCCTCATGGTCCCACTAGGACAAATAAGTAGGACCACAAGGAAATGGGTATAATTTCCAATCATTTAGAAAAAAATAGTCAAACCCTTTTTCCTTTTCCTTTCAAGTGTCTACAAATAAAACAGCATATTAGTTTGATTTTTTATTCGCTGCTCTAGCAAATTGCACCACCAAAGGTCTTTCCTTCAACAAATATCCATTGGTTTCATGCAATGCAGTTTCTGCTAATTCTAGTGTTGGAAATGTGACAAATCCTTGTCCTTTCATCCTTCCCTCCTGCATGACCCTAACATCAAATCCTATCTGCTCCTCTACTGGCAGATCCTCCACGTAACGTCGGTAAATTCTCTCTACGTCATGCTGCACCACAGTTTTTGCTAAATTTTTAATGTACAGTCTCATTGATGGTTCTCCTGGGTGGTAGTTTTTGTACACTGTTAGTACTTTCATGTCGCTATATTTGATCCTGTTGCGTAATAGTTCACTTTTAGTAACAGTAGGCAGTTCTGGTTCAGGAGGAGTTTCCACTTGAGCCGGCTGATACTCTCTTGCGAATTTCCCGAGTTCTCCGACAACTTCAAGTTTTTGGGGTTGTTTTGGTGTGGCAGCGCTCTGAGGAACACATACATAAATTTTCTTCGGCTCTTGCATTGGTGCTGTTTCAAACACTTCCTCCTGATTGACTGGCACGTTGGGCTTCTTCACTTTGGGTAATGATGCCGTTGATAAAACGGCTGCTGCAGTTTTTATAGGTGCAGCTAACGTGCGTTTTCTTCGTACTCTTGGTGTTGGTTGTGTTTTGTGTTCAGTTTCTTCACTAGACATCTCAGATTCACTTTCTGGTTGAGGTATTGATGTTAGAGGCACTACATCTAAGAAGTGCTGTTTAAAAGTTTCTCTGAAATGATGAAATGCTCTCTTATCTTCTTGAAATGGTGGATCAATACACATTTTATTCATCAAGTGTATTGTTTGTACGTACAATGGTTTGTGGTGGAATAAGGCGTATATGATGTTGATCACAATATTTGGGGTGATGTCCGGATATTTATATTTCAAGTGAGTCGGAGGTGGCTGGTAGAAATCTACAGATGGGTTCCAAGCGTTGAGGGCTTTTAAGAAATCTTGTACATGCCTGGTTGCGATAGAGCTCTGTTCGAGATCCTGCTTCTGTGTTACCGGTTCCTTTTCGTATGAATACTCCACCACCAGCCTCCTGTGTGCAATTTCCAGTTGGTGAAGGCGTACGAGCGAAAACTTGGCTTTCTCGACCGTAGGGAACGATGCAAACAAATAGTTACGTTTCCTAGCCGTCTCCCAAACCCTATCGGCGCCAAAATGTTTCAGGAGTTGCTCCTTGTCCTCTAAAGCGAGCGAATTGGGAAGGTGTCTTATCATTAAAACTTTAGACATTTCAGATTGTTTAGTTTAGTACTGGTACGGTAAAACAAGCCTTCAAGTTAGGTGGCTAGCCTGTGGGTAGGTAAACTAGATACATAATTAATTAGTAATTAATTAGTAATTAATTATCTTCATCCGATCCGATAAACAGGCAAACAAGAAATCAATCAAAACAATCAAGACAACGAACGAACGAAACGAATCCCACCCACCCATGTGATGTGACATTTCGCTTTTGTCTATGGGATTTTGAAGAAACAAAACGCAATTCGGTGACTGGGGGAGGAAGCGTCTGTTCGTTTCAAAATTTTAATTTTTGAATTTCACTTGCGGCACATTCGCAATGCGAGAAAGAATAAAAAAGATAGGATGTCACATTCATCGGTATTTGCATGACATTGTTTTATGTTTATAAAACGCAGCGTTGGTGTTTATTTTGAAAAGTGACAAACTAAATCGAGAATTACTGTACTTAAATAATTGGTAATAGGTAACGAAGAATATTCTAACCCACCATGGCTGAGGATCGCGACCGGAAATCTGTAAAAGTAGTAGTTTTAGGTGATATTGGGAGAAGTCCACGGATGCAGTACCATGCACTATCTCTTGCCAACCACGGACTCCTAGTCAATATCATCGGCTACGTGGACAGTTCCCCGCTCTCAGAAATACTGGGACACCCGAACATAACCATCACAAAGTTGCACCCTTTAGTTTTCAACCAGGGCCCCAGACTTCTGCAGTATGGACTGAAAGCAATATGGCAAGCTATAAGTCTGCTGCTGACATTATTTGTGACCGGCAGCTGCCAATATGTTCTCTGCCAGAACCCGCCGGCCATACCCACGCTGCCCGTCTGCCGGTTCTACTGTTTATTTACCCGCACTAAGTTTATCATAGATTGGCACAACTACGCATACTCCATAATGGCGCTGTCGCTACCGCCCGATAACTTACTGCTGAAAGTATCCAAGTATATAGAGAGGTGCTTCGGTCAGTCATCGCATCACAACCTTTGCGTAACCTATGCTATGAGAGAGGATTTGTTGTCGAACTGGAATATTCTGTAAGTATGCCTCTTAGTGCTCTTTAGGAAAGTCTATGGCCGGCAGTGGACTTTAATAAGATGATGATCTAACCTTAATAGTAATCAAGTTATAATTAGTTTAAAAAAAAAAATTACTATAAGAACCTTTTTACTTCCTGGCCACTTCTGAGAACTATGCCTTGTTTGCCTATATTATACTGGCTCTCCTTCAACCCTGTTTGGTGGCAGGAAAAGGTGGTGACCATCCAAATTCCAGATGAATACTGCACTTGGAATCTAATTTCTGGTTTCCTCGTTTAATTATCTGAACTATTGTAAGCAAAGCAACTTAAAGAGTGTACTACTAAAATTGTAACATTTTCAGAGCCAAAGTCCTGTATGACAAACCCCCCAGGATCTTCCACCCGATAACATTGGAGGAGAAACACAGCTGGTTCCTCAAGATCAGTCAGCAGTACCCTGAGTTTGGTTGTTCAGGGTG
This sequence comes from Metalampra italica, assembly GCA_949699065.1. NCBI lineage: Eukaryota > Metazoa > Arthropoda > Insecta > Lepidoptera > Oecophoridae > Metalampra > Metalampra italica. The sequence continues at coordinate 10,873,052 of OX452980.1, forward strand.
TGACACGGCAACAAGGACTGCCTTCACACAGCTAGTGGGGAACCAGGTGGAGTCGAGGGAAGACAGGCCTGGACTGCTGTTCAGCAGTACTAGCTGGACTCCGGATGAGGATTTTGGGATATTAATGGAAGCCTTGCAAGGTGATTTTAGTTGCAGTATTTTTTTTATAGGTTGAATTGCAAAGTATACACTTGTCAAAACAAAAAGTTTTCTCCTATGCTAAAGGAATCAATTATTATTGCATGGTAAAAGGCATTCAGTTACCAACTATAATATCAGTAAAGCATGCCTCCTGTCAGCCTACAACGTCCACAGCTGGACATAGGCCCAATGAACGCCACCACCCTTGGTCCTACGCCCTCTGCATCTAGCCACCTACCTACACCTTAGGTAGTCCAGTCCGCCCACATAAATATAATATTACCTATAATAATAAAAACTCATTCAGAGGATAGAAGGTATTAGTGGATCAGGTTTCGCTGATGTTGGCTGCATAGTCTCTAGTATGGTCTTGTCTAAAACAGTGGCTTTTCCTTCCATTACAGCATACAACACAACATATGATCTAACAAAAAAACTGCCAAAACTAATCTGTGTGATTACTGGCAAGGGTCCCATGAAGCAGCATTACGTAGAGCTTATGGAATCCAGGAAGTGGCAGCATGTGCAAGTGGTGACACCTTGGCTGGAGGCGTGCGACTACCCAACAATGGTGGCCAGTGCAGACTTGGGTGTTTGTCTGCACACCAGCTCTTCAGGACTTGATTTGCCGATGAAGGTTGTGGACATGTTTGGGGCAGGTCTGCCTGTGTGTGCCTACGACTTTCAATGGTATGGATTCTCAAATCATAATCATTCTTATTATCCCAGAATCCGAAAACCAACAGATATGCTCATCACACAAAATGTTGGCCCTGGTGGGATTCAAACCCACAACCTCTGGCTCAGCAGGCATTGTCACTACCAAGCCAACAGGCCAGTCAAGGCAAGGGTGTTGAATGTTGATACTACAATTGATCAAACACAAACGGGTTGCTTATGTCCAGCAGTGGACTAGGACAGGCGACGATGATGAAAGGGGTTGCCTCTATTTTCCAATCAACAAGCGTATTAAGAACTCCCCTATTTTTGCTGATTTGCCAGAACAGTTAACAAATTTTTATTTCTTTCCAGCCTCGATGAACTAGTAGAAAATGGTAAGAATGGATATACCTTTGACAACAGTGATGAATTGACAAAGCAAGTGGTTGGATGGTTTGCAGACTTTCCTCACAATGAGGAGCAAAACAGAACAGTGGAGAGGATGCAGAGAGCACTTGGAGAGTTCCAAAAATCAAGATGGGAAGACAACTGGAATTTGAGAGTGAAAGAATTTTTTGATTCATGATTTTAAATTGTAATTTATGTAGGTAATTGAATTAGGGACCAATAATTTAATTAAACACTAGACTGACTGACAATGGTAATAGAATATGTAAGGTAATAGAATACGTAAGAATAATGAATTATTATATTAAGTAATATTGCAGTTTACTATTTCATTTATTGTCATAAATGCTAGGCTGTATTATAATGGGCGGCGGCGAATTCGGCGCCGCCCATTACAATACAGCCCGTACCTCTCCTACCTCTCTGCTATTGCTAGGTGATTTAACTGAAGGATAGGTGGGTATTCCTATAAAGAATGAATTCATCATCATCAGCAGCCTATTAATCTCCCCACTGCTGGGGCTCAGGCCTACCCTCTCAACGAGGGCGTGCGGGCTATAGTCCACCACGCTAGCCCAGTGCGGGTTGGCGGACTTCACATGCGTCTAAGAATTTCTTCTTCGGCGTATGCAGGTTTCCTCACGATGTTTTCCTTCACCGTTTGAGAGCAGTCAGTACATGTACTTAAGTTTCGAGAAAAAACCCATTGGTACATGACCCAACCGGGGATCAAACCTCGGACCTTTCGATATGATAGGTCGCGTCTTATCCCCGAGGCCACTGACGCTCTCGGAATAAAGAATGAATTATTTTAGTTTTTTTTTGGGAATAGTAAGTTAATAAAAGAATCAAATACATTTAAAACTTATATTTACATGGCTCAAAAATCTTATACTAAGAGTCTCTCAATCTCCTGATGGATACCTTGTATCTGGGGCTTCAGTTGCGAGCCCTCGTTGATGGTAATGGAGCACGCTATGATAGGCCGGGAGACCCCACACGCACGCCCCAAGGCCTGCTTCGACCTCACAAACACATATGGAACATTCTTATCCTCGCACAGTATCGGAATGTGTAGTACGATCTCCAGGGGCTCAGCGTCCGCAGCCATCACGATGAACTCTGAAAGCCCTCGGTTCAGGGTTTTGGTGGCTTCGTTGGCTCCCTTACGGAGCTGCTTGTAGTTGGTGGCCTGCTGTACGAGATTCAAGATCTTCGCGGTGAGGCTGGCGTCCGCGAGCGGGTACGCTTTGGGGTTCACAGCGGCTTCGTTTTCACCCTGGAAGTTTATAATTCAAAGATATAGAAAGAAAATAACACCACGCTAACCTAACCTATAAATCGAAATTGGCGTCCTTCGAAATGATTCGGAAACTCGACTTAAAATCTCAATAACATTACTGCTAATGCTAGAATTGAACTTGAATATTAAGTGTTTAACGAAATAATTAAAAACTCACCATGTTATCGGTGTTCACGTGCGGATAATGCTATGGAATATTATATTTATATTCAACCTCTCGGCGATTTCTCGCTTCACTGAGGAATCAATCAACAGACAGAAGAACAATGATAAATACCAAAAAAAATTAAGCTTTGCTATTTTCAAAATTATAAATTTTGAAAAACACTCCAACTCCAATCAAAGCCTCATGCACGCAAATTTTTTTGACAGGTGCGTTTTGTTTCTACAAAAAGTACAAAATAATCTAAGCTTGTGGATTCGCGCCAACAACTTCTCGTATAGCGTTGTCCCGATTGTCCAATCATGTTGTACTCAAATCATTCCTCAAAAACAGTCAATTTAATAGCGGCTGTTCGTTTCATCCACAAAAGCAGAAAGTTAAAAAAATGTTCCTGAAGTTACTATTTCGGCCGCTAGAGGCGTTGGTATGAATCTTTGTGCCGCCGGTACTGGTCGTGTTTTCACCAGTAGTCGTTACGGATTACGGATTATTCCCAGTTACTGTTGTCCCAGACACTATATTATTAATCTGTGATTGTCCCCCTGGTGCTCGTGACCAAAGAAATTTGAATTGCTATTCAAATTTCTTTGCTCGTGACCTGCCAACTGTCACCTTACCTTGCTAATCTTAGGTGTCTTAGGCTTTTCGGCATCAGGTTTTTCGCATGGGATCTCCTAATCTTTCAACTCAATATCATATATAGCTAGAAACTTACGGATCAGCCGTGTGTTGTTACAAAATATAGATGGATACAGGAAAAAAACATCGATAACAAAAATAGCATAATTTAATGCTTATAATTGATACACTCCTCCCACACTACTACACTAATTATAAACTATTATTTAGATAATTATTTAGATTGTAATTTATTAAAAGTTTTCCTTATTTGTGTCCGTAAATAACAAACTGCGATAAGTCCACCGAATGAAATTGAAGGAAAAAATGCAGGAAGTAAAAACATTTGCTATAAGGAAAAACGTATTTTTAGAATGGACTTACCGATTTAAAACTTTTGATCAGTCTTTTAAAGCGAATCTTGAATTTTTTTATAATTTTGAAGTTGAAATTTTAAAAGGGAATCGACTAAATAAAACATGAGTTTGGAAACGTAGTTGGACTTATGGCAGTTTGATAATTACCGATACATTTCTACACGACACGACATAGAAAAACAGTTTACGATTTCGACACAGTCCAAAAAATACAACTTAAAGTTGACGTACAGTCGCCAAAAGAACGTAAGCCCGCTATGCTTATCTGTGCGATATTAATCGGCTTGTTTCTTTGACGATAATACACACATAAAATATTATTCCGCTAAGTCCATGCCATGGCGTAAAAATCACATCACTTCAGTCTACGAAGCCCTGGGCTTCACAAACTTATACTAGTTGGGTTTTTTGAACCCTGCATTGTTGTTCTGGTTGTGGCTGGAGAGGAATGCGAGATGACCCTTGGGACACTTGTTGGCATAATGTCCTTTCGCCCCGCACTTGAAGCAGGTCACTTCCTCGAGGGGCTTGTGCGCCATGCGCTGGCGCGGCGGCGGCGGCGCCGGCATGCTGGCAGCATCGTCGCTCTCATTTGTAGATATTGCTGCGGGTTTAACGTAGCCCAGCGCCCGGTACCGCGCTTCTTCTTGCTTTAGAGCTGCTTCTCGTGTCTGAAAATATTCAACAAAACTTAATAAGTACCTATAATAATAATAATAATAATAAAGCTTTATTTTCCAAATTTTTACAATTCATTTTTATACAATTTATGTTCCGTTTTCGTTTTCCTTTTTGGACCCCATTTGGGTAAAAGCCTCCTCCATCTTTTTCCACTTGTCTCTGTAATAAGTACCTTATTTTTATTTATTTTTTATTATAGCTATTTATTGCAGAAGTTTACAATAATATTCTTAATTCTAAATAACTTTAATTCTATATTTCTGCTTGTCTTGCGACATAAGCCTCTTCCAGAGCTTTCCAATCAGTTCTGTTCCTTGCTTTTTGCATCCATATTCCTCCTGCAACCCTTTTCATGTCATCTTCCCATCTACAGTGTTGTCTACCTCTCTTCCTTTTTCCATCTCTGGGGTACCATTCTACTATATCCCTAGTCCATTTTTCTATCTTTTCTCTAATCATACCTACATAGTACCTACTAGTCATTTATTTTTAAACACACAGACAGAAAAATTGACTGAGCCCCATTGGCTCTACCCACGCAACGAGGGCGAACAGGCACGCTAGCCCAGTGTGGGTTGTTGAACTCTACATTTGGTGTTTTCTTCTATGAGCTCTTTTAATGTGATCCGTTTCAGCTCTAGAGGCATTCTTCAAAAGATAACTCATTAGTTGTTGATGTATCTTAGTATTCTTAGTGATAATTTTTATTACAGCCTTTTTTTTAGATGCAAATGTTCAATTTGTGTGATTGTTAGTGAAGTCAGATCAGGCTGAAGCAGCATGCTTAGATACATATTTCACTATACACTTCTTAAACTTTCCTGACTTTTTACGCAATGAACTAATTGATGGTTAACTCACCTCCGGCGGCATTTTATTGCAACTCGTGGCCTTGTGCCCCACCTCTGAGCAGTAGTGGCACACGGGCAGCCGCTTGGTGTCCTTGGTCTGCTCGGGCGGCGCGGGCAGGTCGAAGCGCGGGTGCATGTACTTGCAGGCGCGGCCCTCGGGGCAGAGCCCCGCCAGGTAGTTGGTGCACAGCACGCGCCGCACGTGCCGGTGGCGGCAGTGCGGCCCGTGCCGGCAGAACCCGCGGTCGTACCTGCATAAATAAATATTTATTTATTTATTTTATTTTATTTAAATGGAAAGGCAGCTAAAGCTGATGCTTCCATATCAGCAGTCGACTTGCTTTCATAATTTATATTAATTTATTGCGTCTTTTTAGATTTGAGAAAGTTGTCTAGTCTGTTCTTGAACATGTTTACGGAAGTGGCAGATACAACAGATTCTGGCAGATTATTCCATTTGGATGCAACCCTGTTGCTTAGAAAATTTCTGTAGGGGTTCAGCTGTGCATTGGCTCTTTGTATTCTCAAGTTGTGCCCTCTCAGTCTCTCTATGGGGTTAGGGTTAAATATGTTCCTTATGACAGATGAGTTGTAATGGTTGCTCAGAATCTTGAAGGTCTCAATTAGATCACCTCTATCTCTACGTTCTTTAAGTGTAGTAAGGTTCAAGCGCAACAATCTAGCATCATATTCGAGTCTTTTGAGTGCATGCGGTAGTTTTGTAGCTCGCCTCTGCACATTCTCTAGAAGGGTGATATCTTTCTCGAAGTAGGGGCTCCACACTTGATACCCATACTCCAGAATTGGTCTTATGTAAGTCTTGTAGATCTTGAGAAATAGTGTAGGAGTGAGACACTGGAATGTTTTCCGAATGCAATACACTGTAGCATTTGCAGATGTAGCAATCTTATTAATGTGACGCTCCCACTTTAAGTCGTCCGAGACTATGACACCTAGGTCTCTCTGCTGACTAACAGAAGACACCGGCCTGCCCTCCACAAAATACATAATACATATTTTCACTTAACTTAAAACCTAAATAGGTTGATAAATATAAAGTGAAATTGTAACACATTCCTTTTTTATAAACTAAACAATTACAAATAAGAAACTAGTAGTGTTCATTTAATTTGAAGTTAAAGGAAATTTTTGTTCTTAGAAGGGGGCGACAGTCCCTGCACTCACTCAATGAAAGCGGGAGTTTTGTGCATTATTAAAGGAATGTGAAAAGAAAATTATTTATTTGCTAGAAACATGGTATACAAAGGTTGACTGACGGCCCGGGGGGACTTGCACAAAACTCCCGTCTTCGTGGAGTCTCGTGGAGTCGGTGCAGGGACTGCCACCCCCGTCTAAGAATAAGGTATACAAAGGTTGACAAATATAGGTAGGTAGTGTTTCATATTTCTCACCAGGTTAATGGCATGCAAAAATGTTTCTTACTGCATACGATAACAACAGTATATACAATTTTAAAATCCTACCTCCATTTAAAAAGTTAGCAAAGCATTGTCCTACATTGTGTCAATAATTTAACTTATTTGGTACAAAAATCTTTGTTTTTTTTTTACTTTTTGAGTAAACAGTTCCAAAAGTTCAAGCAAAATCTATACTTTAATTTTAAAATGACTGGTTTTAACAAGAACTGCACAATATTTTCCCTGCTTCCCAACTGCCCACCTGAGCTGTCCGCCTGGGTGGGCAGTTAAGAATAAACGTTCTTTCTCCACCTGATTCAATCTCAACTTTTATTTCACAACACAATAAATGGTCATTTGACTAGATAGGCATTCCGATAGGGGTCCGAAATAGTCGGAATAAATTACTCCAAATAAAAAAACATTGAAAAAAACAAAGAAATCATACCAGGGGCAGTCTTTAATCTTGCTCTCGGGGTCGATGTGCAGGAACGGGCACTCCTTGTTGTGGCACGCGTTGAACCGGGCGTAGAAGTAGCACTCTGGCATCTTGGACATGTCGTACTCGTGCAAGAACTCGCACTGGTCTCCCTTCTTGCACAGTCCGCGCAGCCAGTGCTTGCACACGACGGTGCGGTCGCCCCGCACATGCCGGTACGGGCACTGCGGACCATTGCTGCAACCGAATGGTGTGCCGAAGAACTCGCACACCGCCGCAATCGACTCTGAACGTTAATAACGTTTACAATTAAGATTACACTTCTGTTTTTATTTATACATATATAAATATATAAAAAATACTGGTTTGGCTGTTACTTGGTGAAGGGAAGATATTTCACAAAGTATACATGAATTATTTATGAAATAACCAGTACTATTTTATTAGACAACGCAAAAAAAGATATCTGGAAGCGGCTTTTTTTAGAAAAATTTAATCTGTCAACTTACTGTCCATCCCTTGGAAAGGTAACGGTAGGGCTCCATATTGCTCCTCCAGAGCATAATCGATGTCGAACTTGATATGATCAACGTTTGCCACGATTACTTCCATTATGCAAAGACAAAATAAGAGGCTATTTTACAGAAATTCACACTCGCAAAGGAAGAAATGAAAAATACAAAAAGAACAAGGCCACTCGGGCCGACGTTAGTTTGATTGATTTGATTGACTGACGTTGACTTGACACTAGATTTGATTGACAGTGACAGATTGCGTTTTGTTTAGCACGAATAGCACAATAGGCCACCCCCGCCCACCTTACGTCTTCCTGCACAATATATAATAATTAATATACCTATGTTCCGCAACTCGAGATAGCGCCACACGCTATCTCATCTCGCTATACATACAAGAGCGACGCGACGTCGATCGATACTCACTACACGATTTAAACTAATTTTGGTTTTTGTGTAGTTTGTTCAATGTAACTACCGCTTTATCCATACAGTGTGTATTGTATCATATTAGTTACATACCTATAATAGATATACCACGTTAGTTAGTTAAAAGGCATTCAGTAGGTATCGATTGGGTATGTATCTAGTTAACATTTTTTGGCGACTATAAGAAATTTTAAATACAGTCAAAAGTTGTTGTTGTGGCGTCCAACTTCCTTGACTGACTGACCGACTAGAACTTTTGGTTGTTTAACTTGACTTCACAGGACAGAAAAACAGGTGACGACTGGACTGAAGACAGATTTTTTGCATGAAAATTTAATTTTAAATGAATACTTTCGCATTAGTAATTGTCTGATCATTTTAGAGTATTGTATCGAATTTTCAAAGTTTTCCATTATAAGTTTTTTAGTAAGTACCTGACTATTTATAGGGGTCCGTTCCTCAAAAGGAAAAGAGGAACCCATAAAGGATTACTTCGTTGTCCGTCTAACTGACCCTTTTTCTCAGGATCGCGTTGAGGTATTAAGTTGAAATTGATATAATTAATATAATTAAATCAAATCAAATCAATAAATCAAACTTGTACAAGTTTGATTTTTTTAAAACACCAAGGGATTACGGACTTGCGTATTCGATATTAATTTCAACGTAATATCTCAACGCGTTGTCAACGCAGTGAAAATATATGGCCGTTTTTGCCGCATTTTTGAGTATTTTATTAATCAAAATCTATGGGGTACTTCCGGTTGACGTAGAATCTTGAAATTTGGCAAGAAGCAATGTCTTATAGCGCAAGTAATGGAAAAATCCGAAAACAGTAAATTTGTAGTTACATCACGAAAAAATTAATTTTTCTGTTACCAACAAACTTAATTTTGTGTATAATCAAATCAGTATGTACTATTAACGATTTGAGAAAGTTTAATAATAAAATTAACGTAGAACATAATAATACCCCCTCCCCCCCTCCCTTCCCTTTAAATGTGAAAATCTAAAACCAATCATTATTTGATTTATGATATGTAGCTACAATTAAAGTTTTCATGTTCCTGCCTTTAAAAACCGATAGTCCCGTGCAAATTCTCACCCTCCCCAGTTGACGGGTTGTCAATGTCATAATAATAAACGAGGGGAGCCAAGTGGACGGAGGGTAATAACATACAGCCCGATAGTCCCGGGTGGGAATCGAACCCACGACCTTTGGCGCAGTAGGCAGGGCCACTACCACTACGCCAACATGCCAGTAGTCGAGTCGAACATAAACGAACTAAATAGTTAAAACATATTGCCAACAGAATAACAGAATAGATGGTGCTGATACAAGAAAAATAAATAGATGGCGCTGTTTTACAATGTCACTTTTGTATCCTACTAATAGGCTATCTCAGAGCAAGTATGGCTAGTATACTAACTCTATGTAGGCTATAGATACCTCGGAAACAGCTGTTCCCACGGAAAAACTTTTCTATGCGAGAAAAACAGTGGGAGTTGTCTCGAAGAAATCGTTCTTAGCGATGAGACTGCCTAGATGTACATTACTGTATCTATTTTTTTTTCTTTTTTTTTGTCTGTATTTTTTTTTTAAAGTATTTTGAATTGAATTAATTAATAAAATTTATTTGTTTACATGCGTAGGTAGGTACTTAAGTAACAGACTTTGATATCAAAATCCAAAATGTTAATTGACCCATAGTCTGTAGAATCTAAGTAGGTGCTTAGACTACTACAAACTATGGGTCAATTAACATTTTGGCTCAACACCTCGACTTTATACAATATCGACAGTCGATATTGTGTAAAGTCGAGGTATACCGTCGATATGGTGTACTGCCGATGGAACGTTTTCGATACAATGACCGTCGATGTAATGACTGTCAGTGTCGCAGCTAAAAATGTCTATTCCAACAGCAACATGGCCTGTGGTATTGAGTTTACTTATGAAATTATCAAAGAGGAGCTTGACTTGGCGGATGAAGATGGAGATGACACCTGGCATGGAACGGAGAAGACAGAAGTCCAGCATGACCCTGTACCTGACTGTAACAATGAACAAATCAAACTTGTTTCCGATGATCAGCCGTCAGCACAAGACAAACTAAGAGAGTGGCATCATGTTATATACGGGAGCCATGTGGGAAACGATGAGATGGTCGTAAGGCCCGTAGTGCTACGGCGACCTGTACCCGCACCACAAATATGCAACGGTTGGTATTATCTTACGGTGCCCGCGAAGCGTTCAGTTAATTTATTAAGCTAGTTTAAGTGCCTTAAATCATATTTTAATTGTTTGTGAGTTTGTGTTGTGTCAGTGAATATATGTCTATCTCAAAAACTATAATGAAATGCCATGTTAGATTGGCATATTTATATTATACACACACATACACATAATGCACTCATTTTCCATGGTGTGGGGCCACGGAGTAGGTGGGACCTAGTGACCTGGTCCAATCCTAATATAGGCACCAGTCTCACACAAAACCAATTAAATTTGATAACTGTATAGGTATGTTAATGCTTGAAATTATTTCTGTATATGTGTTAGAAAATAAATAAATTTGTAATAATCTTAACTTTTACAGAGAATACCAAAATGCTTTTGGAAAAATCATTACGTGAGAGACCCCTTGATGAAACGCAGCATCGTGATATTTCTAGCAGTATTAACAATAAAGACACTCGTAAACGTAAAAAACTGTTCTTCTCCGATATTAATAAAAAGCAAGGTAATCAAAAAGCCAGTCTCAGCAGACACCTAAAAACTCATAGAGCAGATGAACCATACTTAAGTGATATTTCTGAAAAACGATTCGCTGAAAAGGGTTATTTACGACGCCACTCACAAAATGGTCTTATTGGGGAGAAACCATTTTCGTGTGATATTTGTAAAAAGGCTTTTAAACAAAGAAGCAAACTAAAACGTCACATGTTAATTCACAGCGGTTGTAAACCTTTTTCATGTGATATTTGTAAAAAGAAGTTTAATCAAAACTCCAGTCTAAAAAGTCACCTAAAAGTTCATAAGGGCGATAAATCATTATCTTGTCATATTTGTAAACAGCGGTTCACTGAAAATTCTGTTTTTAAGCGCCACTTACGTATTCACGATGGAGAAACACTGTTGTCATGTGTTATTTGTAAAAAGCGGTTTACGAAAAAGTCTGCCCTAAAAAGTCACATAGGTCTTCATAGTAAGGAAAAACTATTCCCATGTAATATTTGTGAAAAACAATTTTGTCGAAAGTCTTCTCTCATCAGGCACTTACGTGTGCACGGTGGGGACAAACAATTCCCATGTGATATCTGTAAAAAACTATTCACTGAAAAGAGTTCTCTAAATCGTCACATGAGTGTTCACAGCCAGGAGAAAAAATTCTCATGTGATATATGTAAAATACGATTTACTGAAAAGGATACTCTACGTCGTCACTTACGTGTTCATAGTGCGAAGAAACCATTCTCTTGTGATATTTGTAAAAAGCAATTCAATAGAAGAATCCATCTAAATACTCACTTCAGAATTCATACTGGCGATAAACCATTCTCATGTGATCTCTGTAAAAGACGATACACTATAAAGTCTAATCTAGACTGTCACTTACGTATTCACAATGGGGAAAACCTATTCTCTTGTGATATTTGTAAACAACAATTCAGTCATAAAAGCAGTTTAAAACGTCACATTCTAAAAAATTGTAAAAAACGATTCAATGAAAAGAATAGTCCACTTCGCCACATAAGTGTTCACAAATCAAAGAAACGATTCTCTTGTGATATTTGTAAAAAACAATTCAAGCGAAGATTGTATTTAAAAATCCATGGAAGAATCCACACTGGTGATAAACCATTCTCGTGTGACATCTGTGATAGACGATACACTATGAAGTCTAATCTACAATGTCACTTATTACGTGTTCACAGTGGTGAAAAATCATTTTCATGTGATATTTGTAAAAAGCAATTCACCCATAAATGCAGTTTAAAACGTCACATACTAACGTATAGCTGCGTCATGCGGTAAAGTGTATTTTTTTCTAATATAGTGACTCGAGGAATTTTTTTGCTGAAAGGAATACTTATTATCCAAGAAAATACAAAACATTGTGGGTAGTTGTATAAATTGTGATGAGAAGTTGCTATTTCATATTTGAGTTGTTACTACGGTCTGAAGGACCGTTTCGTAGCTAAACTTCAGAGCCTGCTTCTAAACGGAAAATAAAAATCTCGTTTATTAGCCAGATACGAAAATAAATTTGAATGAATGAAAAAGAATGAATGAGATTTTCCCACTGCTCAATAGAAAATTCCTCATTGTATAATCTGATTTTAAAGGCTTTACATGTCATATTTTATTACATAAGGAAAAAAATAGAGAAGAAAATGGTTCATGACTAATTAAGACAAAACACATGGTAATGGTTTTTAGGTAGGTTTACAAAGAGAAGAAGATTTGGCTGGCCAAAAGACAAACCAAATAATTATTACTATAATGATGATACATTGTAAAAACATGAGAAACATGTAAATAGATAAGTGTAATGAATGAATTATATAACCATAAAGCACATAAAGCACCTTTATAGACAATGATGATACCTGCTTAAAATATAACAATGTTAAAGTTTAAATAAGTAGGTACTTACCTGCCTATATTATTGTTTTATTCTCTAGTGCACTAGGATTCCTTAGGTATAAGATTACTTAAAGTAACTAACTGAACTAGACTAACTGAACTGCAATATTCATGTTATAATTATTTTAAGGTCGTTGTGTCTTTCTGTGCAATAGTTTTATTGCCTTGATATTGATAGGACTGATCTTATATTAAATGATTCTGAGAAAAATACATAGTTTTTTAAGTCTATTCTATATTTAGAGACCCTTTAATATAATTTGAAAACATTTAATAAGAATACGGATAACTATTCAAAAATCTTCGTAACTGTTTTATAGAAATAAATAGGTACATATATATGTACCTACATTAATAAAACTGGAAACTGCGGGTCTGACTGTAAGTATTGTCTGTATTTAACCGAATGAAACTTAAACTTTACTTTGTAGTCATTTGTTTAAAATTGTTTTTATAGTGTAGAAGAGTTTTATTACGAAATTTAATTCTGACGAATGTAACTTAGAATATTACTTGTAATATTTAATAATTGTTTATAAGTTGGTAACTGGTACTTATAGGTAAATAAATACATTCGTATTAGGTATATTATATGTCATGGTATGTACCAGCTGGCGCATCACGCCCGACCCTGTCCGCTCAAACATTTGTTTGACACCTTGTACTTGTAGTACAGTCGACCTTACTATTTAATAACTTATAATAATAATTCAGGCAAAAATATGCCCCATACAAAATAAATATTTCAGTAATCGTAATATAAATATATATAACACTGTAGTTGTGCAAACAATAAACGATTATCTAAATCTTATGAATAAATATAGTTTTCAGAAAGGGGTTTACTTGATAGAATATTTATATTTAATTAAAATTCAATTGACTAATTCAATCAGAAGATGTGAATTTATTTTCAAGTTATATATTGCTACTAAAATGTTTCTATTTTTGACCATAATTGAATTGCTGAGGCGAGTCTTGCGTCTACGTATATGATTAAAAACATTCGTTTATATTGTCTTAACAGTATATTATGAATCATATGACGTCAGACTAAGCTGTATCATTAATTTATTGAAAGCAAAGACAAAACGCAGTTGTCAAAGCTGTCAATCGGATAGCCAAATTTGATTGAATCAATCAATCAATGCAAATCGTCTCGCAATGCAAACCAAATAAATACAAATAAATGCGATTCAAGTGATTGTGTTGTATTTGTAGGTATTTAACAATTATTTCGTCAAATTCGTGCGACTTCCGCTACAAAAATGTCTGTATCAGATATAAAACATTCACTACGGAAATATGAATTTCCCGCGAGCTCCAAGGAAGCCCTCATAAAAATAGGTAGGTAAAAGTTCATTCACTATTTGTTAGTATAATAGAGAACCTTGCAATAACATCACAGCCCTCCCTTACAGAGCAACTGCTGGTCGGTCGCGCAGCGCCTTCCAGCAAGCAAATGGACGTGGCCCTAGACATAGTATCGGAGTTTGTGTTCTGCGAGGACCGTCGCGGCGGGCGGCGCGGCGCCGGCCTCAACCCGCTGCAGGAGCTGCAGCTGATCGACATGGTGTGCGAGTACCTGTGCGCGTGCGCCAGCGACACCGCCAAGAACACCGTGTTCCTGTCTCTGTTCGGCGCCAGCGACAGCCAGCGCCAGAGGCTCAAGATACTGAGCATCCTGGCCAGCATGGCGGTGTCCGCGTCCAGCACCCCGGTACGTTTAAATATGAAATATTTATTTAGAAAAAGAAAGAATTTTACAAGAAAAGTTTACCAGTGACACCCACAATAGGCTATGCACAGAAAGTTGTTAGTATAGTATACTAGCTATAGAGCGCGCGCATCGCTCATTGCCCATTGTGCCAAGTGTAAGCAGGTGTTCTATGGACGCTTCTATTTAGATTTTTTCTAGTTCGTTCTTTTCCGAGAATCGTGTTTACAGCTTGGCACTTGCACATTTCACCATGATTACTCCAAATCTAAATAAATATCGGCGAGAGCAACAATCAGCGCTACTGACGTGTTGTGACTAGTAGCGTCGCCCCGAAAATTTCGAGACTGTTCAGACCCGTGCTTACAGTTCAGACTTGCTAACGCGCGGTCTATGCTATGCCTGTCCCATGGGAGTCGCTTGTTAGGCTTTACAATTGAGTAGTACACGAAAATACAGATACAAAAAATAATATAAACAAGAATCAAGTTAAGTTACGAATTAAATATGGGAATGAGAGCTGTAATATAATCTTCTATTTTCCAAAAAAATAAAACTAAAAATTATGATTTACTTACCAACTTATTTGATCCCATATATATTTTTAATTTCCGACCTTAGGGACTTAGAGGTGAAGTATTTTATTACCAATTGAATTGGGACCAATCGGGAAGTCACGTAAAATATAATAATTTTTCAAATCGGCTTATAAAGAGATTGGAAACATAAAAAAATACAACCGAATTGAGAACCTCTTCCTTTTTATCCGACTGCGGCGAAGCTCAAAAGGAGGGTTATGTGTTAGAGTTGTATGTTTTTGTTATGTAACTCATTAATAAAGAATACGAAAATGATGTACATTTAAACTTTGTAACATGTACATGTCAAAATTTTAATAACAATAACGAGACGAACCAAAAAAATCATTTATTCAGTATATGGCCCTCATCTCGGTGCATGAAAAGCCAATACATAATATAGCACAATAAATTGGAAGTGAGGCACCTTGTACAAATTAATAGGTTCCGGCTATTTCATTTAAGGTGCTTCTGGCTGTGGGAGTGTGGCTCCAGCAGATGGGCTGTTCGTCTCCTCAGTCCCTGCAACTTGTGGAGAATGTGATCCGGGACCACTTCTATCTGAACACGTCCAACCAGACCGCCCTGAAGTCGCTCGCCATCACGGCCCCGCAGTTTGTGTCCAACTTCATTACGGCCGTCACTGAGCTGTATATGCACGATGTTCAGGGCACTAGGAAGTTGCCTCCCAAGAATTTGTTGGAAATTATCACCTCCTGGGTTAGTATTTTTATTATTAACTAGCTGTTGCCCGCGGCTTCGGCCGCGTGGAATAAATTTTTCCCGCGGGAACAGTTTGCTGCGGCAAAAAGTAGCCTATATGCTTACAACCCACAGGTGTACTCGAACCCTGGTCTGTGCACGCGCGCGCAGCTGGACGCGGCCGCGCTGCCGTTCGGCGCCATCCCCATGGCGGCCGTCACGCCGCTCGCCGGCCTCGTGCACTGGTGCGCGCTCGCGCCGCTCTACGTGCACGAAGGTACAGTAGACACCAAACTTATCGAGAATTGAGTGACGCAGTGGGGGAAAGTTCGCGCATAATCACATTAGTATACAAACCTATTAATTAGCTTTAATTATGTAATATCTTTAGAGTAATTCTTATTGTCGTTGTCCGGTCGTCGTGGAGATCCCTGGGGGAGGCCTTTGTCCAGCAGTGGACGTCTACAGGCTGATATGATGATGATGAATTCTTATTGTAAAAAAATCTGATTTCTGAATAAATAAAAATTCAAAATTTACCATATTAAACAAATTGTAGGCATACTTACAGATATTCGACTTTAATTTTTTTTTAACGAAAGGTACAACCTAATTCTGTGATTGACTTTCAATTTTCGAATTACAGACGCAGAATTGGTGGAAGTGGTGGTGCCGATGAAGAAAATCAAGCTGGAAGGCGTCACCGAGCACGCCATAGTGAAGTCTGTGACCCACAAGCCGTTGACCGAGTCCGAGCTGTATGTCAAACTGCACCTGGGCGTGCTGAACAGCCTGCGCGCGGGGCGGAGGACCCACGGGCCCCCGACGGCGGTCAACGCGCAGCACCTGGCGGGCCTCACGCCCGTGGTGCAAGCCTACGCGCACCAGCTGGTCAAGAGTGGACACAACTTGAAGACAGATGGGAAATTACAGGTTAGAGAATTTTTGGTTTTGAGAGGCGTGATTTCGCGGGCGCGGCGGCTCTTGTATGCAGGTGAAAGCTTAAGGTGTATCCCAGACACACGCGGTCTGCGGTGGCGGTGGCGGTGGCGGCCTGTTGTCTTCCCTATGCAATGTATGTGAGACTTCAGACACGCGCGGCCTGCGTTTTCATATTAAAGCTGCGGCCTGCGGTAGACCGCCACCGCAGAACGCGTGTGTCTGTGATACGCCTTATTGTTACAAAATTTACAGTACAATAACAAACAGGAATGAAACTAGGAAAAAATATGGTCTTGACAAACAGACGGACAACGAAGTGAAGTCCTATAAGGGTCCTTTTCTCAAGGTATGGAACCCTACTATGTATAAATACGAACTTATCTCACTTAGCGGTCTCTCCCAGTCGAACCTAGGGCAACTGAAAGGATGAATTTATACTTACAAGTAATATACATAGGTACATAAATTGTTGCTTGCATACATTTTGTATGAAAACTCACTTATGTTGCGGAGCCCAATTTATTCACAAGCGTCCCTTCTGTATAAATAGGGGGCACATTCGTCTCACATTAATGACCTGGTGCAATCTATAGACTCAACCAAGTAGGGTTATTACTTAATTTTTTACAGCCTGAACTAAAGACATCATAATTTAATGATTAAATAACCTTAGCATTATCATCAATCAATAGTAAAATGTACTATCATTCAAGTAACGTAAACGTTTACAGGACTGTCTCGACCGCATCGGTCAGTCGGTGCAAGTGGCACTGGCCAATGGCTGCGTTTACGGTAACATCAGCAACCTGCTGGCCTCTCTCGACACCCTGCCCGAGAACCGCCTGCTGAGGATTATCATCCGGACGCAGCAGCAGACCATCTGACAAGTGCTGTAACGTGACTGCCTATGGCGGAGACTGTAACCGTAGTTCAAACAAAATGTAGGTTTCGCTTAGTACTGTGAGCTAAGTAATCAATTTAGTAGCAGGACAGTGAGGAGTGCTAAAATAAGTGACTTGCCTTCAACGAAATTGTATTATATAATGTTTAAGAAAGTTGGATCATGGAAGCTTCTTTTCCAGTATGTTTAAGGGTGGTATTACAGTGAGCGGCGGTCCAGCGGCGCGGCGCTGCTGCTCTTACGAGATTACATGAGGTTGTATGAGACGAATTATAGGCAGCGGCGACGCCACCCGCCAGCGTGGCGGGTAGATTCCATACAAAATTCGCCGCCGCTATAATACAACCCGAAGTATTGTAAATATATGTCTATAAAATACAAATAGTACTCAAAATAAAGAGCATATATGCTTATAAACTATTTATTTATATTTTATTTCAAAACGGTTTAAATCTACGACTCTGCTTGATCTGTGCAATCTTCTTCTTGTCCTCTTCAAACTTCTGTCTGAGCGCTACAATGTGTTTCATCTTGGATTCTCTTATCTGAAATGTGTAGAAATTCTTTAACTCTTTACGTTTTGTCTTTTTGTCTTCCTTCTTCATGATCTTATTCTCTACTTTTTCCGTTCGAGCAAAGCTTTGGACTTTTCCTCTCTTGGTGACTGTCACCCATCCCTCATCATCCTCCTGTTCTAATTCTTTTTCTTTATTTTCAGCACGTTTCATCTCAATATCATGTTTTTTCATAAATAATTCCACATTCTCTTTCAGAAGTTTAGGTTGTAGAACCGAATTATTGTATTCCTCTATCCACTTTTTGATACCAAGCTTTTTTTGATGATCTTCAGAGTTCATGGGATGTAATTTTGATAGCTTTAGTGCCTTATCTAATTCTGATACTTTTTCAAAGACTATGTAGGCGGCTTGGAAGCTTGGTTTTCTAGCTTCGGGTATAAATTTGTTGACATGTTTTACTTCGGCTGTACTTGGTTTTAGCGAGAATTGAACGGATTCCACGGTGCCAGCGTCACGGAATGCGTTGGCAATGCCTTTTTCGTCGACATATGGAGGGATATTTACAACGAGTAGCGTTCGCCCAGACGGCCTGTCTTTTGTGTGTTCTCTAACTGAATGTTCTTTTAAATAGATTGTGTGTGGTGACACTGAGTCTTCTGTAAGCTTTAGTTTCAGTGCTGTAAAGAATTAAAATTAAGCTTATAACAACAGTTTATAGTGCAGAAACAGTTTATAGGGCAACTTTGATAATATACCTGTGAAACCATGAGCGTGTTTAGGGGTTTTCTTTGTATCTCTTTTTAACTTCATATTTTATTAACAATTAATATCATGTTTTGGTGTGTGCAAAATAGTGCCCAACCAACGAACGATTCACTAGATTTTTTTAGGTTATATCAGGGGGCGGGGTAAGGTGTATGACTTCGACATTTTGATTATCGTTCAAAAATATAGGGTCTGTTCGTTACAACCGTGGTTTGTTTTTGATGTGGTCGGCATGTTTACTCATTAACTTAATTATTTTAAGAATAAATCCTATTGATTAAATCAATGATGAAAATAAATGGTTAAGTTAAAGTAATTTAATGTAAAAGGATCCTTTATTTGTGATTGTCAAATTTAATTATCGTACTTTTCGTTCAGAAATTATTTTGTCGTTGATTTTTATATCACGACTGACAGGACCACAGATAACATACTCAAAAAGGTTGTCTGTCTATGGTTTGGTGTAATCGTCTGTTTTGTCGTCAGTCAGTTCCGTTGGTTAATGTCTGTTTTTCTTAATATTTTGCGTAAATTTACGGCCATGTGTGGTAATATTTGTGTGCCGAACATAAGTTCTAGTGATGCTATCCACCACTGTAAATAGTAAAGTGAGAAATCCCAAGGGGTCCGAAGTCCCAGATGGTCTCGAAACGGATGACATCGCTCAGGAAAACTCAACGGATGATAAGGTCAGAGGTTATGTTGGATCGTACGATGCTTCTTCGTCGTTTGGAGGGCCTCAGAGAGAGGGTCGTTTTCGACCCCGGGGCCGGGTCACAGAGTTCCGGCATTCGCGCGGCAGCGGCCGGGGCGCGGGCCGCGGCCGCGGCAGCTTCCCGCCGCGCGGTGATCGCGAGCAAACCGACA
The DNA here is from genome assembly GCA_949699065.1 of Metalampra italica. NCBI lineage: Eukaryota > Metazoa > Arthropoda > Insecta > Lepidoptera > Oecophoridae > Metalampra > Metalampra italica. The sequence goes on from OX452980.1 coordinate 10,892,696, forward strand.
ATTCCTACAAGTACCACGATTCGCTAGGCCAACCCAACAATGATACTTGGTCTCAAGGAGGTACCAACAAATTCTATGAGAGGTCAGAACTGCTGCCAGAAGACCCTCGGATATCCAAGCTCCTGCGCCGCCTGTGTGCCGAGGTGGACGTCGAGAAGTCGCTGGTACTGTGCAGCAAGCTCCAGGACGCTGTCATGTTGCCAGATAATGCTCGGTACATACGAAGATCTTATGACATTCTTGTGGAATCACTGCTCGACGTTTTGTATGACGCCCCTAGTCCGGAAACAAAGGAGAGTGCAGCTGTCGTTCTAGGCCGGATCGGGTATGTGATGGGCCCAGATTTCCGTAAACACCTTGACTGGGTGGCATCCACATTTGCAGTACACAACACTTCTATTAAGCATTTGCTTACATATTCATTCTCAGAGACATTCCAACTGGATTACCAAACACCCACCTTGACAGATTTCTCTGAAATGACATTAGACAGACTCCAAGTCATTATCGAAGGGACTGACTCTGCAGATGTATTCATGGCTGCTATAAATGCAATGATAATAATGTCAAACTCTTACCCAGATCACTTTGCACACCATTTTGTTGATACTGTAGACATACTGGTTGGTTGGCACGTAGATAATGCCCAGCCCAAAAAGACAAAAGATTTTGCTCTTCAGTCGCTGTTTAAACTAAGTCGTCACTGGCAAGCGAATACTGTATTTTCAATAAATCTGCTGAATCAATTTGTAGAAGACATGGTAGCATACTCCAATGATTTGGATTCAAATAGAAATGATGAAGAAAATGAGCCAAATTCCTTCGAAGAGTGCATGCAGAAAATTACATCTTTTCTAAATGTATTCAACACTGTAGTTAAGAGTTTGGGAACACTCCTGAGTCCTACGACATCCCAAAATGTGTCCTGGTCTTTTTTGACAGAATCATTAACAAAAGTTCTACAAGTACTAACAAAGACTTTTACAGAAAACACAGAGTCAGACTTGATAATGGCTGGCAATGAATGCATCGGTCTGCTGCTTAAATACCTGCATGGAAAATCAACTTCCTGCACTCCTGCCCTATTTTCATTGATTTATATGGAAATGGCGAATTATTTACAGGCAGATGAAAGTGTGTGCCTCAGCATTGTTGACATGGTATCAAAAACTATAAAGGAGATTGCTTCAAACCTTCCCATAGAATTCATTACCCATACTATCGGTCCAGAATCACAGTTGCGTCGACTGCGCTACTCGGACAGCGCTGCCATTTTGCAGAGTGTTATGGCAGTTTACAGCAACCTATTGAATTTGAAAAACATACCTCTCTTACAGGAAACATACAAGTTTGTTTTGATAGATTTGCAGAATTCATATTCTTTTGTTATACCTGATTTACAAATTATACAACCGGATTATTCAGAAGAGGTCACCAAGGATGAAGCCGAGGGGAATGTGATATTTTACCTTCAATGTTTATCTGACCTTGCCAATGCTAGCAATTCCATCATTGGCATGTGGGCTTTACAACCAAGTATCCTGGAACTATTAGCTATAAAAATGCGTCCACATGATGAAAATTTGTTAAAAGACAAGCCAGCCCTGCAATACGCCGTATTATACTTGCTATATTCCCACTGTAAGAAGAACAATCACTTTATAGCCTCCAGTGACCTAGTGTCAAACAAGCAACAGAGAGCTAATGACTTATTTGGTCTATCCAAGCTGAGTCTGGGAGAAGTCTCAAGTTCCAGTCCCACTTCTGGACATCTGGCAGTTATCTTGAATACCCTAAGCATGGTCTTGGATGAGGATCTACCGAAAGAGACATTATTGCTAGTTCTAAACTGGATATCAGACATATTTTGTCAGTTGGACAAATATTTGCACATAGTGAGCATGTCGAAAATATTCATTGTGCTTGTCACTAACATGCTATCGCTCGCACACAGTTTTGACAATGACATAGTTTTGCTCGTGATGAAAAACTGTAAGCTTTTACTGAAAAACAAATCACTCACATGGAATGTAATGGTATTAAAAACAATTGCCATTTTGTGCATCTTACATATTGATAACGAAAACAGGTCACTGTCCAATATTTGCAAAACTTTATTATTTGAGTTACCTTGGGACATTGTCCAGTTGGAATTAGATAAACAACTGATTAAAGTGTTTACAAGTAGAAAGGTGAGCCTCAGTGTACTTAATAGTGACACAAAAGTGAATTCCTTTAAGGAATATTTGATGAGAGGATCATTCTCGACATTATCCAGTCAACACTTCAAAGATATAATGAACAGTCTCCTTCAGTTAACGTTTGACGATAAAACCTTTTTAATAGACGCCTTTCTGGCAGCATGGCCACTGCAGACGCAAGATGCTGATGAGAACAACTTATTATTTTTCCGACAATGTGTCACGAATTTTTCTTCTATTTGCATCGGTTGGGCACTGTCAGAATTAGCTCAGACATGCGTCGCTTTGAAGCTCAGAACAATCTTGGGAAAGCCACAGGAGACTTTTATGAAAATTGAAGGAGCTCTGAAGGGAATAGCAAGAGAGATTTCTTCCCAGGAAACAAAATATATTGCTACTGATCAAAAGAAGTTAGTAGACGTTATAGTCGCCGAGCAAATGAGAAGTCTCTGGATCACTGAGTTTATGATGTTCCTTGAAAAATATATCTACAATGCAGCTGAGGGAACGGCCACAGTTTTACCGGCAGTGGGAAAGCCTGTAAGAACATTTTTTCATACGAACTGGCCGACATGCCGCGAATGGCTGACTAGGGTACGTCCAGCAGCGCTTGCTGTGAGCATATATTCTGGAAATTTTGGCGCTGCGGTTTATCACGCTTCACTAATATTACAAACGGCTGCGAACACCAACACTAACATTGACGTCGAGGCCATCACCATGAGCGTGGCACGGGCGCTTATAAAGATTCAAGAGCCAGAAGTTTTACACGGCCTTTACGTTTGGATAAAACAAACATTTGACAAGAAGTTACTCTGGCTGAAAGGAGCAGCTGAACAAGCTAATTCTAGACACGAATTGGCTTTAGAGTTTTATAAAAAGCTAAACAAGTCGCATGATGAAAAGAAAGAATCGGATTCTAACTCTCAGGTGGATGTGAGAAGCATTCGATTTATTCATGAACAAATGATGGAAAGTTACAAACATATACAGAATTGGGATGAAATGCAGCTGTGGAAAGAAAATGAACATCAAAATCATAAACAGAATTCTCAGTGGGATTCATTCACTGCTTTAAAGATGTTTGAGGAAAATACTGACATTCCAACGGAATTGTGCAATTGGGACATCCTAGATGTTGATGCAAATGAAATCTCTAAAAATATTTGCTCTTACCAAGGACTTCTGAATAAGATTGAGTCTACATTAGTTTGCACGGCAGTCAACATTTACTACAACGATTACGCTGAGAAATATGACGATCTGATAAAAGATTGTGAGGTGTTGCTAAATTCAAGCACTGAAGAATTCAGTAGAACGAACGCGGTGCATTTTCTTAAAGAAATTGCAGTGTTACAGTTAGCAAGTCATGGATTAAAAAGTATAATTAAAGACGGAAAATCTATATCAAACCCTTTCAAACCTTCAGCGATTAAGGACCATAAACATGGAACAGATCTTAAAAACCTTAGCCGAGTATTGTGGTGGAACCAGTATTTTACAAAATTGAACTTGACTGAAGAAAATTTGTTCTACTCAGAATGTATTCGGTTGGACGTAATTAAAAGTGCGAGAAAAAATGCAAACTTATTGATGGCCAAAAGGGAGCTTGAAAAGCATTTCAAACAGAATTCTGCATTCCAAATGTGCCTAGGTGATGTCAGCAATGTAGAAGAGCTGGGTGACCTATTGCTGATGTCTACTAACACGTACGATTTAGACATTTGGACTATGAACAATGCTACAGCCTTAGCAGAACTTTGCAAATTGACATACGTGAAAGAGGAAACTAAAATTCGGGCTATCAGTTTGTGTGCGAGCATTTCCCTCGGGTTTTCGCAAAGACTGGCGATGGGCGAGCAAAGCTACGAACTGCGCGAGAAAGGCACACGAATGCTACTGACCTTATCGAAATGGGTCCAAAATGAGAATGAAAACATATTAGACATTGATTCGCCTCTGATGAAGTTGATTTCAGCTTTACCCGAAATTGGTTTAGTGGACAACAATATTTCCGAAAACGTTATTCCTCTGTCAGATTCGGCTGTTGGGAAATTATTACAGTTTGGAGTCAATCAGTGCCCTGGGTTGGCTAAAGCATGGGCTAACTTCGCGGCGTGGTGCTTCCGATGGGGTCGCAAAATGGTTGAATTCAGTTCTAAGACGCGGGAGCAGCTTACTGAAAATGATAAAATACAGATAGAGAGTGTTATGATCGGATGCTCTCCTCAAGACTTCGAGGCAGTTTGCGAAATTCTGTCGAAAACAAAAGCGACCTGTGACGATGAAGACATTGACTGGAATGAAATCAACACGTCAGAAATGATCGAGAGTCAGCTACGCACCGTCCCGTCACTGAGTAACGCGTTTCCTGAGCACCTTGCTTTGCTAGTGGACATTTGGCGCCAAGCTCAAAAACGAGTATTTTCCTATTTTGAATTATCGGCTGATGCTTACTTTAAATTTCTGCAGCTTATTTGCGCATCGGACTACATAAATCACAGCGGAGAAAACGCCGTGGTCAACGCAACGTTACGACTTCTTCGTTTGATAGTAAAGCACGCCATGGAGTTACAAACTGTCCTCGAGTCGGGTCTAGCAAACACGCCCACTCAACCGTGGAAGGTCATCATACCTCAACTGTTTTCAAGACTTAACCATCCTGAGACTTACGTAAGAAAATGCGTGTCTGATTTGCTGTGCAGACTGGCGGAAGATACGCCCCATCTCATTACATTCCCTGCTGTTGTAGGAGCAGTAGAAAATGAGCAAAATGATCTATCGGAGTTGAATATAACGAGATCATTCTTATCGAACGATCCTGAAAGTGACGATGAAAACTTTGACTTAGAAGACAGTGCTAAAGATAAAGTTATCAACAACGAACTGAATTCATGCTTTTTGGATATGGTGGAAACGTTAGCAAAGCAAGCACCGAAAACGATTCTACAAGTGAAACTGTTAGTCAAAGAATTACAGAGAATAAACTTACTGTGGGACGAATTGTGTCTCGGAACGTTAGTGCAACATCATTCAGAATTCAGCAAGCGTCTCACGCAGCTAGAAACTGAAGTTGCTAAAGTTAAAAATAACGATAACCTTTCTCCCGAAGAAAAGGAAAAACTAATCAAAGAGAAACATCGCATTATATTTGAACCAATCGTGTTTGTATTGGAACAGCTTAATCATGTGACGTCAGCTAAAACAGAGACTCCGCACGAGATCTCATTTCAAAGCAAATTTCAAAATCTTATCAGGGACGTCATAGATAAACTGAAGAACCCTGTCAATCCCGAGAAGCCGCAAGACTCATGGGCACCACTGAAGCAATTACAAATTAAACTCCAACAGAAAGTTAATAAACGAACTTCGTACATTCTAAAGATGTCAGACATTAGCCCTGTATTGGCAGAGATGAGAAACACCGTGATAACAATGCCGGGAGTACATACACACCAAAGAGCAGTCAGAATTACAATCAAGTCGGTAGAAAACAACGTTGCTATATTACCAACCAAAACTAGACCCAAGAAACTAGTCTTCTATGGGTCCGATGGCAAAGCATACACATACCTCTTCAAAGGCTTAGAAGATTTACATCTTGATGAGAGAATAATGCAGCTATTGTCGATCACGAACACAATGATGGCACGTGACTCCGAAAATAATGACAACCAAACTTACCGAGCTCGACACTACTCCGTCATTCCATTGGGCCCTCGCTCTGGTCTCATCAGCTGGGTGGACAACGTGACGCCCCTGTTCGCCTTGTACAAACGTTGGCAGAACCGGGAAGCTGCTATACTATCCGCCAAGACCAATAAAACCGTCAACGTTCTGCGGCCATCGGAGCTGTTCTACAACAAACTGAATCCTCTCCTCAAAGAAGCGGGCATACCTACTGAGAACAGAAAGGAATGGCCGGTGACGATACTGAAACAAGTGATGCAAGAACTGGCGGCGGAGACTCCTCGTGACTTGCTGTGGAGGGAGTTGTGGTGCGGGAGCGTGACCCCCGAACAGTGGTGGCAGATGACGCGCAGGTACAGCTACTCCGTAGCGGTGATGAGCACCATCGGTTACATAATAGGGCTCGGCGACAGACACTTGGACAATGTGCTGGTGGACTTGACGTCCGGTGAAGTGGTGCATATAGACTATAACGTGTGCTTCGAGAAGGGGAAGACGCTGCGGGTGCCTGAGAAGGTGCCTTTCCGGATGACGCCCAACTTGGTGACGGCACTTGGTGTGACTGGAGTTGAGGTGAGTTGTTTCAAAGTTTATTGTTGTAACGTTTAGCACTACCGTCGTCGGAGGGTACACCGCTATGTGACGTGCAGTGCACCGTTACAGGTCTATTTAAATTAATGTACTGCTCTTTTTTTTATCATTTTGTATGCCTTGTTGTAATGTCGTCTAAATTCAACATTATCTCTCCGTTATGTCGTTTTGCTTTGCCTTCAAACTTCGTACAGCGCGCTTATGGAAGCCTACGTCCATGCATCATCTCCATCTAATGTTTTATAATTAATGATTAATTAAACACCTAAGCTATTTTATTTATGCCTCTCTTACCAACTACAAAGTTAAGTTTTTTCTCAAAGTTACACCTGTTGATTGTTTTATTCATTCGTTTTAGTATAACAATGCCATCTATATTTTCTCTGTGAAACTATTTGAACCATGCTAAGAATCTGTCGTCGCGCCGAGATCCTACGAATAATACGTCAGGATCTTGTTAGATGGCGCCACTGCGTACAAAACCGTTTGAAATGAAAACGCACAACGAATAATTTAATATATTTTAATCTCAGTAATACATCGAACATTTTAGATATAATTTAATTATTTAAACATCTCAATTTATTTGACAGAAACCTCTTTTTATTTTTATAATAAAATTTTCAATATGGCAGGAAACTCATTAGAATCTCTCAATAAAATATTCAACAATAAAGCTTTTAAAAACTTGAGCGCAGAAGGTACCTAAATGCGATAGGGGTACCTACACTAACAACTTTAAACCCTAGAAGCGTTTCACGTTTCCGTTAGAACGTCTATGAACGTTGACTGACACTACACTGCGTCCGGGGGGCGGGTGCCGTTCCGGTGCACCGGCGTCGGCTCGGGAGCGTACGAGGGGTTCGCGTCTCCGGCGTCCCCGTCTATGTACCCCGCGTTCTCTATGATGCGGCACCTCGCGGTGTCCGTCTCGCGCTCCTCGTACACCAGCCTGGCGGGCCGCCCGCCCAGGCTCGCCGCCAGCGGGCTGGACCGCGTGATGGAGCCTTCCCGGAGCGCTACGGAGCCTCTTTTCCGCTCTGGCGCTGGCGAGCCCCTGTACTCGGACGTGTCGGGCCGCTTGCAGCGCAGCAGCTTGGCGAACGCCGCCCGGAAGCCGGCGTTCTTCCACGCGTAGATGAGCGGGTTTATCCCCGAGTTGGACATGGCCAGCGACGACGTCAGCCGGTACGCTATGGGGCTCTGGAGCGAGAGCGCGGGCAGCGTCTGCGCGCACGCCACCACCACGAACGGCATCCAGCATATGGAGAACGATCCTAGCACTAGCAGCACCACCTGAAAATTATAAAAGAGAAAGTTTTTAGCGAGGTGTAGGTAGCATAGAATAATCTATTCAAACAGATGCTCGCAACAAAATTGCACTAAAATTGATTTTATCTTTTCCCCACGTAAGAAGATACTAATTTTAGTGCTGTGATATTTAAATAAGTCTTTTCAGAATCATGACTCGCGCCAGATTTCACAGTACAGCATGAATGTAGCGAACCAGAATAGCGAGAACATTGGAGACAGGATGCTAGTTCTTTCATGACGCAGGGTATTTTTCCAAAAGGCCGTATGAGGCCGCGAACGGTATAGTCGGTTTACTTAGATAGTGTCGGTACACCCGAACGGAATATGGGTAAGGCCGCGGATTTATATTTATTTCTTTTGGAAAAAAAACAATATTAATAATACATACAAGTACATTCAACACAATGGACATCAATTTAAATTTGCTTATGTACATGTTTTACAAAAAGTTCGTCTTTTTGGTATTGGTTCAGCTGAAATTTCATTTTGAGACACCTGCACAGCGAAAAAAACATTCAACACGCAGCAGTTAACACGCCCTTTTAATGCGACGAACGCCTCGATATAAAACGCCAAGTCAAATAGCGGGTGTACGCCGCTGCCGGTGACTTTTGTGTTCGCGGCGGCACTAGAGGCGGCGCGTGCTGGGCGGCTTTTTACAAAGGCGACACTATCTAAGTAAACCGACTTTATAGTGGGGCAATAGTACCTGTATGCTCTTCCAATCGTTGCCCCCGGTGGGGCAGCAGGTGTTGGCGCGCATGCGGCGCGCGTGGCACGTCGCCTCGCGCCAGATGCGCCAGTACAGCACGAACATGGCGAGCCAGATGAGCGAGAACATGGGCGCCAGGATGCTCGTCGTGTACGTCTTGGGCACCACCTGCAATGTCGTTCAATACCTGTTAACGTGCACAGCAATCCAGGCATCTATTAGCCATTACGTACTAGTAACCGATTCTTTAATTTATTTATTACAGCTTAATAAGTACTACTAGTAATACACCATCTACTATACTAGTACCTGCTACTACTAGTAGCTACGATAATCTATAGTATACTACACAATCTACATCTGGAAACAGATCTTCCTCGATGAGCGTAAATAAAAGTGGCTAACTTTAACCGAAATAGTTCAACCAGGCCCGTGACAGTTACTTGTTTTTTTATTTATTTCATTTTGGAATATTTAATCGATACGTCGGTTCAGATACGTCATCACCATCATCATCAACAGCCTATTAATCTCCCCACTGCTGGGGCTCAGGCCTACCCTCTCAACGAGGGCGTGCGGGCTATATTCCACCACGCTAGCCCAGCGCGGGTTGGTGGACTTCACATGCGCCTAAGAATTTCTTCTTCGGCGTATGCAGGTTTCCTCACGATGTTTTCCTTCACCGTTTGAGAGCAGTCAGTACATGTACTTAAGTTTCGAGAAAAAACCCATTGGTACATGGCCCAACCGGGGATCGAACCTCGGACCTTTCGATATCATAGGTCGCGTCTTATCCCCGAGGCCACTGACGGTCAGATACGTCGATGTTAGTTAAATCGATGATGGTCAAATACCTAATAATGTATAATGAGCAAAGTTTCATAATATTGACTAAAGTTACGCAGGAACTATTATAATCTGTGATTTGATTATAGGTACTGATTAGAACCAAACCATACTGATAGTGATCATGCGATTGATCGATACATTAAGTGAACTGACACAGACATTGCACTATTTAAATGCAGTATACAAATAAAACTTTTTTTTCCCCGAGACTCTCACTCAATGCCCGTGATAATCTTTATTCTTTACCCATCTTGATAAACTCTAACATTTTCTAAAACCGGTTCGGTAGTTCTCGAGCAAAATTTAAATACTTTAATAAATTAAATTCACACTCGACACGCTCGCTTCAAAAGAGCTTTAAACTTGGACTTCTAGTTAATGTTTATACTAAACATACCCCGTAGCAGTTTGCAAAACTTATTCTGTTCTGAATGCAGTAATTTTGCCTGCCGTAAGGCAGTGCCACTGCTAGCTTCAATTAACTATGTATTCAAAACCATACTAGTATTGAATACATCTGTTCAATCTGGTGAGTCCGTACGATATTTTAACAAAATGTATTTGATAAATCAAGAAAGAGAGCGTCAGTGGCGTCGGGGATAAGACGCGGCCTATCATATCGAAAGGTCCGAAGTGCGATCCCCGCCCAGGCCATGTACCAATGGGTTTTTTCTAGAAACTTAAGTACATTTACTGACTGCTCTCAAACGGTGAAGGAAAACATCGTGAGGAAACCTGCATACGCCGAAGAAGTTCTTAGGCGCATGTGAAGTCCACCAACCCGCACTGGGCTAGCGTGGTGGACTGTAGCCCTAACGCCCTCGTTGAGAGGGTAGGCCTGAGCCCCAGCAGTGGGGACATGTTAATCAAATCAACAGCCTATGATTTGATTTGAATCAAGAACTAGAACGGGAATACATAGATCATCAAATTGTGGTGAATCCCGATGTGTGGACTTAATGGGAACCAATATAACGCTTGGATTCTGTTTGAATGGAATGTCGAAGGATCTCACCCTGTGCATCTCGCAGGCGACGCCCTCTTCCCAGTCGTTCCAGAATATGGGTACGCAGCTGATGCAGACGGCGATGGACCAGGTGGCGCTCATGAACAGTCTCGTCACCACCTTGTTCATGTACCGGCTGTAGTGCAGTGGGTGCACTATCGCGATGTACCTGAAATATATAGACAACTATGTTACTCAAAGTCAAAAGTCTCACGTAATTTTTTTATCTACCACCGCTTCCAAGGTGTTAGCGCTGTCAAGAAGGCAGTATTATTATCTGTATTGAAATTGTTATTAAGTACTGGTACGTTTTGGATAATGCCTTAAATCTAGAATTCAATTTGGTGACCTTTGTTACGTGGTTTGATTTCATGTTTCAGGAAATGAAATTTCGTCATATGTTTCTGTTCTCTTTTCGTGACTTTCATTGCGTGGCAGTGGCACAGCGGTTCCAATTTGAAGCTATTTTTAGTGGTACAGTTATTTGTACCACAATTTGTTTATTAAATTGTAATAGCGACTCACCTGTCGACAGCTATTGCGATGATGTTGTATATGGAAGCGAGACACGCGAGTATGATGAGGATGAACCTCATGAGGCAGGACCACTTGATCTTGCCGAAGTCGTCGTCGATGTAGAAGACGAGGTGGTACGGCAGGGTCAGCCCCACCATCAGGTCCGATACGGCCAGGTTGAGCACGAACTGGTTGGAGACGAGAGACGACAGGCGTCTGCTCAGCGTGACGGCGAGGATGGTGAGCGTGTTCCCGCTGACGATTAGGATCATCAGCGAGCCGTCGACGATGCTCCACGCCCAGTAGTTGTAGAGGTCCGGAGCCGGCCCCTCCGCGGTCGCGTTCCACCAGGGGTCGCTCTCATTGCCCAGCACAAGGTCCATACCATCGCTGGCCGCGGTCGCCAGCGCACCCCACTCGGAAAGGTTCGACGTCGTGGCCGAACTTCACGCGCACATTTTAAGTTTCACCATCACTTTTCACAGTATGTGTGTCCACGATTAGTGTGTTGTTCCACAGTCGGCACATGTTCATGCGATTTTTAGTCTTCGGAGCTCGGGATACCTGCAACAATGTAGCTTGTTAAATGTGTACCGCGGGATGCTTGCACGAAATGTGGTAGCGGAGGTGAGGTATGTACAGACAGTGCAGCGAGGGACGTGCCTCCCCTCGCTAGCTCCCCCAGTTCGCACCGCGCGTCTGGAAATCGCATTATGTACTTTTTGAAGGGTTCCTGCAACGCGCAGGGAGCGGGTCCCGTGCCGCCCGCTCCAGCGCTGCCGCTGCTGAATTATTTATGGCTCAATAAGAGACGAGCTTTGTCCGTCTGCAGCCAAATCGATTGCCGTACGTAGCGCTCTAACGGCTATAAATGAATTATTTCCAGACGTCGAAGGCCACGTGGCGGTTCATAAAGTTTGTATCATTGTGTTTGGTAACATATAAGTTTATTAGTTACTTTTTTTACTGCAATTCCAAGGTTTTTTCCATCGTCGTATGTTTTATGTTTGAGATTACAAAAGAGGTCTTCTGAAACTTTTTGCGCTTTTGTAATAGTTTAGAAGGACCACTCGTAATTGTCGAAATCCTTTCTCGAATGCGAAAGAGTGGGATGTTATTATATAGTTAAATCGAAGAGGGGAATATTCCCAATATTCAAACGCTCCGTGGAATTACTTTGAATATTTACTGATAATTTATTCTTGAAGGGTGTTTTGTTAGTCGATGAAATATTAACCCCCGCTGGAAGTGCCAGCTCTCATTACACAGATCGACTGCGACCAACTGGCGACGCATCTGAATTTCAAATACGCGTTAACGAACTTCATTAATTTATTAACAGCTCTTTGATGTCGTACGGTTACGTCTTTTTACGGTCTGTTAACGTCTCTCGTTCCTGCGACGAGGCTTGGAGTGCCTCGAGAGGCATGTCATTAGACATGCTTCCGAATTTCTAGAGAGTGCAGTTTCCCTAACGATGTTTTTTTTTTCCAAGTCAAAGTTCAGCTAATTGTAGGCAGAAGGCGTGGTACTATGTTTGTTTTTCTTACTTGCATATTATGTCAATACAAATACACGAATGAATAAAATATATGCAGGATATTTTTTATGGTTAGTTCGTTTTTAATATTCGGATGTTGCGTCATAACAAGATATGCTCTGCGGTTTGACTATATTGTCGATCGTTAAACGAAATTTAATTCAAAAATAGGTTATTGAAAGCTTCCGAAATGAAACGATTGTTTTCTAGGTCAACTAAGAGCATTAATACAGTCCATTTATTTCCATTTGAGTGGTGTCGAACAATTTGTTTAATTTATTTAATGCTATAAGTACTAAGTGATGTTGCAGAAGCGGATGTTTGTATATTTTTAGTCGTTATGCGGATATGTGTCGGTTTGTTCGGAAAGTCGGCATACCTTCGTTATTCGGGTTCGATACACTGTTTATGTTAATTTGTATTCAATGACACTGTTTGTATCGTTTTCGAAACAATTGGATACAAAACGTAAAATGTTCATGTATTTGTTGTAATGTATTAAAACAATAAAGAAGGTGAACGACAGATATCAACGCACGGCGAAAAATATGGCTAGCTTGAAGGAATAGAACAAAACGGAATTTAAAATGGTTGAATTGAATAAATTGAAGATATAGATGTGGACATTCCGGGAATAGGACCAAACGGGCCTGAGGGGTATAATCTTAGCAATCAGTGGTAATCATGACGTGACAGGTGGAAGGAACTAACACCACTTGGTTTTTGTGGTATCACTACCACTAGTGCGACCTATCATATGATATTGCTATTTTCATTAAAAAAAAATGAAGGTAATATACAAAATAAATATTTTGAAAAACGAAAATAATAGCCTACACGATTATTTTATAGTTGAATTTTAATATACGACCAGGATTGAATCGCTCGCCTCGCTATCGGATATCGAAGGAAAATTAATAGAATCGAAGCGAGGCGAGCGATTCAAAAATAGAGGTCCTGGATGGTACCATCCAGGTCGTATATTTACAATTCGTGCATTATCTAAAAGTATTATTAAAAAATGTTATCTTGCACGTGATGAAATATGATACTGAATTATACGGAAAATAGAAAACACATTATTACTGATTATTTTGTAAACAAACTTGAAAACGAATGTGTTAATTCGATTAATCGTCGCTAAACGAATACTAAGTAGGTATTGACATTTCCTGTGACGTTTTCAATACCTTTTACCATTAGAATTTAGTATCATATTTCATCACACGATTATTTTATAGTTTGCTTTTAGTTAGTGCATGAATTGTAAATATACGACCTGGGTGGTGCTATCGGCATAGTGTATATAATGCTATGGGCATGCACCCACAAACAGTTTTGATTAATGGAACGTCAGCGGCTTTCCAAATTAGATACATTCGATTAAAAGCTTTGTCGCGCTGCAACAATGACATATTACAATGGTTAGCTTCCATTTGCTCTGGCTTTACTAAATAAACATTAGAATACCTGCCTACATATTTAAATCGTCGTATAGAAGTATCGCTACTATGCGGAAACATGAAGAGCACTCGTGTCGACGTGTGGGATTAGAATGATGTTGATGAGATTTAAAACGCGAAAGATATTCCGGATCGTGAAACTCGCGTGCTGCCCGTGGTAATGCCGCCCTCATTAAGAGATTTTCATACATCAAAATTAGAAAGCCATGTTTAAACACTGTTTAATTCTCTTCTGGAAGCAATAATGAATATTGTTCAAAAATGATTATTTACATATAGCATTTATATAAGTATTTTCGCAAGATCAGGTTTTTTACATATAGCTTTTAATAGATCAATTCAAAAGTTTAAGTAATTTCTGATGCAATCAAATATTTTCTTTTTAAACTGTCAATTGTCAATGTCTTGAAGATAGGTTTACCGTATTGCCGTGTAGAATTATGTATATTTGTAGTAATAGAACAAACAGTTTTATTCATCAAAATAGTTTACCTAATACATACAATTTAATTCGAAACTGTTTAATAGAATTCAACCAAACACCGTCTATCCACCTTAAGAAAATAATAAATTGGAAGGCAAAAAGGAATCATGCCCGTATTATGTTATTAAGTTGAAATTATTCCCGACAGCTTCTATTTAAATTAATTTCAAACGCTTTCGAGAAATACGAGGCAACGCGATAACTGAATCAGAGCGTTCAATTTAAAAATTTCAATTTATTTATTAATCTATAAAGATTACACTAAATGTGTTTTCGACAAATTGTGCAGTGTTTATTTCGAACTGTCTTTTTCCCCGCGGGCGTTGCCAATGGTTTCTCATTCATTATGTATGTATTCCAATGTTTTTAGACCGATTTAGTGGTTAACCTAAGCAAATTCACACACCTTTTTATTGTATTCGTGTAAATTGTATCTAGGTCTTATATATTCTAGTTGAAGTCCTAAATTTCTCGATTCGAATCGACGATTGTTCGTGTATCGTAAATTGTGCGATTGTAATGCATTGGATTAGTTTCGCTTGTTAAATAATTTATGGAGCTTTATCTGTTAGGGATACCGATGTCGCGATCAGTTTCATAAGTGGGCTCAGTAAAGCGTTCTGTTTCATTTCTGGTTTCGGCTTAACGTTCCGTTATTTAGTAGTTTCTAGCGACTTCACTCAACCTAGATACCAAAAGATAATTAGATAGGTTAGGAAATTGGTAAAATTAACAACAAAGCACGCAAGTTATTAATTAGTTAAACACTTTCGTTGTTTTCAAGCAAGAACGATCAAAAGATAAAAAGGCTGAGTTCAAATCAAAATAGGATGTTGATACAGCTTTAGTACAACAATAATATGTCACGATTGCAACAAGAAAGGAAGTGAAGCAATAGAAAAATAACAAAATGAAAGGAAATTTCCCAAGCCAAGGTGAAGTAGCCGAGGCAAACGTCGAAGTGGCGTGTCTAAGTCATATAAATGCAACAATGCAACCGACTCGATCAGGACCTAGTATTCTAGTCACAATGGCGTTTCTCAATGCACGCACAGGGATAGATCCAAATGCCCTTTGACGTGCAACTTTCTGCCTTTGATGCTGAAGGTCTTCTTCCGTACGTAACTAGCTACAATCGTGGAGGGGAGACGCATGTTTTCTTCCGATGCCTAAATCCTGTCATGAAAAATCCGCGGATGGAGGATACACGCACACATATACGCTGTCGGTACGAAACACATGTAACAAACAAATCGAACAAATTCATATAATCTCACTCATCGATACAAAGGCCGAAATCCGCCTTTCTAGGAGATCCGCCAAACTAGAAGTAACGGTTAGCACAGAATCACCAGATTTATGTAACGGGAAAGAATATATTGATAGAGATAACGTCACAGTACTACATAGAGTATCCTGTGAGTACATCGATCACGTCGGTCCATTAGTATGCCACGTTGGCGTCCTATCACTGTCACTAATGTCGTGCGACAGAACCTGTTGGTGTCGCGTCCTGATGGTGACTCCGCATCGGTCCACATGAGATAAATCGTCAATATCTATACGAGATTTTAAAAGGCATAATGAAAATTTCGGATGTAAATCAAAACCTTCAGGAGTCTAAATTATACGTCGTCAAATAAAATGGAGAACCCTAATACTACAGTACCTTTTCGTCAGGGTTTTTTTATTGAAAAAAAGGTTCATGAAATTTATAAATATTTTAACAATAATAGTATGTTTTAATTAATCGTCTGCCTTTCAGCGCCCACTGTTAGACGTAGGCACAGAACACTGAAAAAGCTTGCTATTCTGTGGACGTAGGCACTCACTAATCCCCAGGCCACCACACATCCTGTTTTTCCCTCGCCCAGCGATGTTATTTTGATCACTTTATAAATTTGATTAACGTTGCAGGTTTATTGTAGATTTAGATATAGATAATCAAAAAATTGTTACATAGTCATTGTAATTAGTCACGGATCGATTAGCTTCAAGGCCTTTGAGTAGCCAATGGTGTCGTTTGCCATTGTTTTTCCCTTGTAATGTAATGCACTGATGACATCATGCACTCACTGCTGCTATTTTGTTCGTTTGTGTGTGTTACCATATTTACATAGAACTTTGTATTGACTTTCGTTCCTAAAGTTCACGTTACGTAATCTAGTTTGATACTAATTAAGATTTGTTTGTTTTATTTCTTCTACAAAGATTTAAAAGAGTATTTTATTGCAAACGAATAAACACTTAAAACCTTATAAATTCACTCGAATACTTCAAACTAACATTGACGGAAACACTCGAAATTGTAAATACCCAAATACGGGACGGTGATGGCCGCTCGCCCAACTTTGTCAATAACGCGAATTCCCTTTTGTATGACATCATAAACTTTATTGCTATTTAACATTTGACTCGTGTTTTGTCTTCTCGTTCACTTGGTTTTGTTAAATTTATTTGTATCAATACAGTGACCATTGGACATTGAACAAAATGTTGTGTACTTCCATTGTGAATACGGATGTCATATTTGTGAAATATGATGTTATTGTATAATCCTCACAGTTCAAAGAGCTCTAGCTCTAGCTCGAGCTCTACAAGTGTACTGTTGTTGGTGACATTACTATAGAAACTATATTTTAATATTCCTTTCTCTATAGCAGCTAGAACGATAGTTGTCAATGATTGTGTGTGCCACAATATATTGATAGGTTGATACTTTTCTAATTTAATCATTAACTAATCCAGCTATTCAAGTCGCGTAAGTGAATTAGCGTTATCGACAAAACTGTCAAGGGCGAAAGTAAACCACATTAGCGTTCACGATAACCTCACTACGGAATAGGAACGCGGAAAAGTTTCACTGGGAATATTCTGACGACCCTTCTGTCTCATTCAATTAGTTCGGTCGGGGTATTTGAAACCGCCGCGATCGGTTGAGTAAGTTCTTCAAGGAAGCTGTAAAACATACATTGTTGGACTGGACATAGGTTTTAAGAATAATCTCTGTATTCGCCACTCTGGGCAGACTAATTCGGAACGTCGACGCTTCCGCTTCCCACCGATATGTCACTTGTGATGCAGCTGGTTTGAGTGGTTAAACCGCTATTGTTCGTCAAAGTCTGTTTATAAACTAGTATACTGAACCGAATGCAGAGGCAACGTTGCCAGTTGGAACACTTGATGATGTTGCGTCCCCAATTTCATTGAATTCACCAATGGATTTAATAAAATCGTACGTGCATTGTGTAATTCCTTCAGTGGTAATTAGACAATCTGACGTCAGTTTCGTGTCAGACATTTGTCCAAAACCATATCTTTGATCAAGCGTCTCTCTTTTATTTTGCCGCTTTTTAATTGCCGTCAATATAAGCTGTTGATCTTAGTTTCCCCGTTTGGTGCAACAGTACTTTTAGATAATTTACGTCGACCATCTTGGTTTATTTTTTGTGTATTTGTGTTATTTTATGTACATTGTACTTAAATAATACTATTCCAATTAAATATTCATTTAGCTAGTTTCACTTCATTTATGTACTATTTGTTTACAGATTTATTTCTTAAACACTTTTTTATAAGGAGAGAGAAATAGCTACGTTTGACGTGTTGAGAATTGAATAGAAAATTCTATTTTGTTGCAATCGAGATTTTTGTGAAAAGAATTTCGTTTAAAATAGTCACGCTATAGAGATTTTTATTTCGATTTGTTACATTGACTAGGAATAAAGAACGAATTTTTATTTATTGATCTTTATCGCAATTAAATTGTAAAAATAGTTTTGCATTGCAGCACAGTCTTTAAAATTCAAATAAACTTGATCATTTGTGTTTTCATATAACTCGATACGACTCCAATAATATAATACAAGACGTCGGAAAATTTTCCTTCCGATAGAAGAGAGTCGGAATTGCGTTACTGCCTCGGTCCCTCGAGAACAGTAGCGAGATTGGAGGTTCATTACTGAAAATAAAGTAAAATCTACCTATGTATGGGTACTTATTCCCTCTGTACCATTAGGAAACCTCTAGTTAGAACCCTAGCCTCTATCGGTAAACATTTTACTCTGCATTTTTGTATTCATATAAGAAACTTAATCCTTTGATTTGCGAAAGTGGATAATCCAGAAGTGACTGAAACTTCAAAAGCAATACATTTCGTAAAATCAAAATAATCCTGCAACTTCCAAACAATGTTAGCAATTCCCCAAGCTTACGATGTTTGCTATAACGGTGTAGACAAACCTTAACAAACACGAGATGTTTGCCGTTAGGGCAATGTACACACTTGCTCCTGTGGCGCTTTACAACTATAATAATGTATGAAGGAGTCTTTAACTACATACAATAGCTACAGAGAAACCAAATAGTTAACAATAGTTACAATAGAAGTATTATCCTTCATGAGATCGCGTAACAAAGTAGCTGTACATAGTCTGTATTCTGAAATAATTATTTTCCGTCCCTTGTAAGTGAACCCATAGATCAACGTTTGCTAGGCATATGTTTGGATGTTTCCTTCGAAGCTTCCATCTTTGCAAGATCGTTGAAATTTTATGTTTTCAAAAGACTAATCCATGCGTATTTAAACGCTATGAATGTTTTCCTTGTTTTTTTGAATTATCGCTTTTGGGTTAAGGTAACAACATACTTATTAGATCCACTTAGTGCCATTGAATATATTACTGTTGATTTTGTCTTGTCAAGAGCGATGTAATAATTGATGACAGCGTAATATTTCATGTTTTATTTTTTCGGTCTGTGAGTTTCGATTTGTGTTTGATTATTTTAGTATTTCTTTCCAGATCATTTTGTTTATCTTTTTTGGTATCACTAATTTATATTTCTGAACATGTATTAATTTTATATCCGGCATTGTATTTCAAGTTCAAATAATGACATCATTTAACTATTGTTCGTAGATACTTCGCTTGTGACTTAGCATTTTTTAGCTCATAGGATAACACATAATATTTACATACTTGACATTTTCTTGGAATTTTATAAATTTTGTGGTTTTTCGCTAATATCCTATTTACTTTCATAATATCTTCTTTAAAGGTTGTCTGGAAGAAATCGCTCTCAGTAACACGTAATATTTACATACTTGACATTTTCTTGGAATTTTATAAATTGTGGTTACGTCGTTTTCCGTATTTATTTTCTTTATTTCTGTATAATTTTAACGTAATAGCTTTTGCGGTATTGTGGTTTTTCGCTAATATCCTATTTACTTTCATAATATCTTCTATAAAGGTCTGGAAGAAATCGCTTTCAGCGGTAACACCGCCTTGTTGTACCTTCTAAATCTACTCTATTATTGTGTTCTGTTTTATTTTTTGTGCAATAAAGAGTACTGAATTGAATTGAATCTTCAAACGTAGAGTCAGATATGTATAGTGTATTCGTAATCAATTCGTGTACTGCTTAAGTATACAAATCACTGTATCTTTTTCCACCATGTATACCTGTATATATTATGGCGTTTGAGACATGTCAGGAGAGAGAATACTTCTCAACTTTGCAAGGAAAGCACTCTCGATTCTTGTCGTGTGCGAACTCGATCGGCACAAAGTTGGATGCCATTTCAGATGGCAGACATTTTGTAAGTGCTTCGTAACATGAAGAAAAACTAACATTTGACGTGTCCCCATTTTTAAATTACAGTAGAAGTATTTTTTGTTTTGTTTTCAAATACATTGCAACATTTAGTTCCCAGTACTATGTAATATTATATACATTAAAGATAATCGTCAATATCTGTAGGTTCAGTTTTAAGTTAGGAAGTATTTTAAATACAATTAACATGTGAGGAGGTGAGGACGTTGTTTTCTCAATTATTATTTTACGTGTTTGTTTTACTTCCTTTTTTAATGTAATGTTTTTTTAGTTGTTTGAATGTCCACTCTGTTATTTGTATGAACTTCGAATGTTTACTCGTATTCTAAAATTTTACTATTGTTTTCACCGGACTTTAACGTAATGAGAATTTTGTTTCCAAACGAAGTTTCAATATCAGGTATCGACCTGCAGTAAAATGGGTTTTCTTTCATCCTGCATTGCTTTCTGAGCTGACTCATATTGGCCGTTCCCCTGACGTATAGGAATGGTTATAGACTTGTATACCTCTCTACTTGATCACTAGCGGTGTCTATGC
Source organism: Metalampra italica (assembly GCA_949699065.1). Classification (NCBI taxonomy): domain Eukaryota; kingdom Metazoa; phylum Arthropoda; class Insecta; order Lepidoptera; family Oecophoridae; genus Metalampra; species Metalampra italica. The sequence goes on from OX452980.1 coordinate 10,913,216, forward strand.
CGCGTTCAAACCTCGAGCGAGCAACTCTATCTAGAGAAAGTCATATCAGCATAGATAGGTATTAAAGTATGAAATTGAAAGTGTTTTTCTGTGAAATTCTTTAGAATTTGTTTTGTCGTAACTCAAAAAGTCCAATTTTCATTTCTGTCTTCCATTTCGAAAACATTACATAAGTCACGGTCAAGTGATTTCGAAGAAAAGCCTGAAAAGTATGAAATAGATTTTTTTTGTTTAGTGTATCTATGGTTGTAGCCGTTCTATTTCTGACATGTTTCTTATTCTACTTCTATCTTTCTTCACTCAGGCCAGTTACTGGCTAGTTACTATCCGACAGTGTACCCTATGCTTCACTTGGCACAAATAGGTGGTGATCGAAGTTTATAGCTTTTCAGACGCCTGGCCTGGACAATGGAGTCACGCCTTGCGAATCACAATTCGAGTTTTGACACTTGAGAACGTCTAACAGCATGGTAACTTTATCTTTTTCATCTTTATTTAACGTGTCTACCTCCACTGTTGGCCTAACGTGGGAGTAACAGTTTAAGACTTAGATGTGTTGTTACATAAGCTGGTGAAATTTAATACGGTCAGTGAAAATGGTATTAAATGGAGTATTCAATGTAAAACCTGCATTAATAAATGTTTAGTACGGTCAGTCGGCATTGGGTTAAAGTGTCTTTTTTCAACAGTCATAATGCTCCTTATGTATCAGACAGACATCATGTAGGCTGAGTATAAGATTATTCGTCTACTAATCAAGAGAATAGAGAAGAATAGAGTTCGCTTCCCGGCCTTGCAAATGTTTGTTGTCTAGATATTTTGTTTCTTGTTTCATTTTACTAGCGGGAACCGCTGAATCCGAAACATAGCAGGTATTGTTTTCGGCAGAAATAGGTAAGGTGGAGCATGCATTAGTAGAGACCTACAACCCCTATCTAGTTAGATTTGGTGTTCTTCTAAAGATAAAGGCCCCTAAATGTCGCAATCACAATAAACCAATGAATGACTTTAAATGTCACGACATAGATAACGAAAAGGTACAAAATGTAACGGTGCTCCCAATTACGCGGGTAATTACATAAAACGGCCCTCCTGAGCCGTATTGATTCGAGCCCAATTGGCGGCAATGGAACAGGTAATACGGAATAACTTAAAACACACCCTAATTCGTTTAAAATAAGTAGAACCCGCCAAGTTGACGGATGAATTCTAATGGAATTTTCTGCTGTCACTCAGGTACCTAGATTTTTTTATGCACCCCCGGGTTCGTTTATCACTACTACTATATAAATGCTAACTTGAATATTTTGAGCTTGATTCATTTTTATCATCATCTAAGATCCGTATATTCGTCATTGTCGTCGTCACATGAAATAAAAAGCCCGTTGTCAACTTAGTGTTGCTAGCTTAATTGTTCTAAGTATTGTAAAAAAATATGTTGCCATGACGAGCTTTCAATTTAATGTTGCCACAACAGGTTAAATAATGCTTTTTATATCATGTGACGGCTATAGGGACATTGACGAGTATACCAGCGTCTACCTAATCGTCATCTACTCAAAGCTCTATTCCTTTTTGTATTAAAATAATCAGATTTGTAAAAGAGATTTCACTCTTTGCAAGCTTCTCAAACATTTGTTAAATGCTAGTGAGTGGTGCCATATCTTATGAAAAACCTTTCATTCGCTTATATGTGTTCCATTCACAGCAATAAACTGTATATAGCTAGCCTGTGTTACATAGCTGTGGACCGCTGAGCAGTGCATTACTGTCCATTAGCTCGCAAGCGCATCTGCTCGCGAATGCACAAGCAAATTTGTAGTACAGCAATGCAATTTCTAGTATCCACAACGCATAAATTGAATATCAAGAAAGTCCAGTTACGTCTGCAGCTCGAAAATCTCTGCATTACTAACATAACAATCGTCTATCAAAACAATTTATTTGGTTCTATGAATGCACATGCAAGTTTATTTAATATAACACGTATAGAACGAAACTTGTCGAACCTTGATTGTTTTTAAACGTTAATAATTCAATCCAATATTTGCTTTCGGAACACGGCGTTATTGTTTTAAGATTAATTTTCCTTTTGTTCTAAAACGAACGTCTGTAAAAATATGAACATCGAATCCCATTTGAAAATAAGGATTCCCAGAGCGCTACCTTCTATTGCTATTCAATTCCCCCGTGCTTTGCAAAAACAATAGACTTTTAGATGAAAAAAACAACAGCAAAAAGAAATATTGAAAGGGAAAATGTGATCAAAACACACTGAGATAGATCGATTGATTTCATAAGAGGAAATGAATACCTTGTTGAAACGTAGACTACTTATCTGTTAAGAGGATTCAATATCCCCAAAATTGAGTTTCCCCGCGAGATAAAACTCAGACCGAAGCGGGCAGTTATATAAGTGAGGGCGGGGAAGCTTACGTAAGGTCGTCTGGAAAGTGTAGCCACGGCGGTGCATGATACTATCCATTGAATTCACAAGATACACCCACCCGCATAGCATTCTCATTTGCATTTAACTTTACAACGTTAACTGCTGGCTAAACACTGAACGCAGTTACGCGTTAACAAGTTTGTTTAGCAAATACTGGTTTTGCAATTAGCGCGAGTGTTGTTTGTGTTTGTTGTCATTTTTATTGTTTATTTGTTTAATATTGATCAGTCTAGTTTGTACTGCGTGTACATTCTTTAAATTAAAGCCGTGTATATAAATATGTAGATTCAGATCGGAGACGCGAACTCGGACGCCGGATAGTTCCTCAAATATGTGCTCAGCCGGCGTTCATCCGACGAGAGCCTCGGAATCCGATGCCGTCAATATTTACCTCCTTGAACCCATTGGCGCTGGTCGATCCCCCGGCAGATCAGTGAAACACCACGCTACATCGTGTAACATCTAACGCACGACAATCCCACGACACTTTTCACAAAAACTTTTCCAACTTCGAGTGGTGGTTTCCGTGATGTTTGCTATTAGCTGATGCGTGCGCTCTGCTCGGCGGCCGGCACGAGACTGCCGGTGCCGCTGTCGTCGACGCGGCTTCCGAATTCGAAATTCGAGGTCTTTATAGGCATTAGCGGAGTGTATCAGTGGCAAAGGTCATGGTTTGCGGAGTAAACGGAATTGTATAGCGAACCGGCGATAGGAGTAGCCGGGTGAACCGTCGTCTAATGTGGTCGGCACTTCGTTAGTCGCACTAAACGGATGCGCTAACGATATTACGGTCCCAATTGGAGATCGCCGACAGATTGTGTGTGTAACTTCAATTTTACCTACCATCATATCAGCCTGTAGACGTCCACTGCTGGACAAAGGCCTCCCCCAGGGATCTCCACGATGACCGATCCTGCGCTAACCTCATCCAGCCGGGTCCCGCGACCTTCACCAGATCGTCGGTCCACCTTGTGGGAGGCGTACGCTGTCTCTTCCGATACGTGGTCGCCACTCGAGAACCTTTCTGCCCCAACGGCCGTCAGTTCTACGAGCGATGTGCCCAGCCCACTGCCACTTCAGCTTCGCCATTCCTTGAGCTATGTCGGTGACCTTGTTTCTGACCTATGCCTACCATGTAAGATGGGAAATATTAGATTTTCCATGTTATTTTCTGTTCTTGCGTACGAGATTGAAATTATATGAAAGGGGTGTGCTATTATCGAATCGATGTTATATGGAGGGAACTTATCTACATGCAGTCGACCGCACGTCAGCGGAAACGCTTTGAGCTGGCCGAGCCTTTTAGGGAATTTTGATACTATGAGGAACCAGTTTATACTGGTTTTGTTTCCACTGACGTGCGGTCGACCGTACTTGTATTACGAATATTGCTATTGGGAAATAGGTGTAGTATGTTCTCGTCTAGTTTACAGTCTTAGAAATTTCAAATGTTGTGATGCTGAGATATTTGTTGTTATTCTAGAAAATTATTCTAGATAGGCCTTTGGATGTAGGTAATTTTAGTTAAATTACATTACATATATTATTTCGAGTAACAGGGCTCATAGGTACGTACTGATGTTTAGTAAAAGATCCCATCCTACTAGGAGTATTATAAACGAGAAAGTTTGTACGGATGTAGGTATGTTTGTCACTCTTTCACGCAAAAACTACGGAACAGATTTTGATGAAACTTTACAGTAATATAGATTATACATCGGAATCACACATAGGCTATAGTAACCTCAGGAAAAGCTGTTCCCGCGGGAAAACTTCTACGCGCGCGAATCCGCGGGAAACAGCTAGGTAGATGCGGCTGGACGCTGAAAGCGGGGTATGGCGGTGTTATTAAAGCATGAATCAAAAAATTTAGCCACTCCCATATGGATGAGTAATAAAAGCATCCTATGGGTGTCAAAATCGTGTCAAATGGATTACAATATTGTAACTCACTCACAAATTCTCATTTTCAAACTCCATATAAGTTTGTATTAGCAACCTCCCGCTAGTCCGCTTCCTTCGTCCGCACCCCCCGGTAAATGGCATCATAGGTTCCGATACTAAATATGCAAGATGCGATCTCCACAGGGAGCGCGCGCAGAGATTTGAAACTTCTTGTATTAAAGCAACTGATAGAACCGGTTCATATATCACGATGTTTGCTCCCAATTCTCCAGCTGTCTGCCAATAAATCAGTGATACGAGGGAAGTTGCACCGTCTGCACCGTGCATCCCAGATGAAAGTACTAGATTATCTTAATGAAAGTTTCACTGTTTTATGTTCAGGCGGGATATACCGGCGTTAACTGCGGCCGCAGTGCTTTATAGCGCCGTATCTTCCGCAAGTATCTAGCACACGTCATTCCTGGGCGTAAAACTGCACGGTGGGTTTGTTAGATAATTTTCCTCAGTAAGGTTCGAATCTCTTCGGAGACTGCATCTTGCATATTTAGTATGGGAACCAATGGTGCCACTTACAGGAGGGGCGCGGACAAAGGCAGCGGTGTAGCGGGAGGAGGTTGCTAATACAAATTTATTTGGAGTTTGAAAATGAGAATGTGTGAGTAAGTCACAGTATTGTGATACATTTGACACGATTTTGACACCCATAGAATCTTCGATCACCTTATACTAGTATATGGTGATCGAAGCATAGAATGCTTTTTTACGCCTCTTTAAGGGGCCGCGAGCACGCACCAAAGAGATCTTAACTATATGATTTTCCTAAACATTTTTCCCTTAAAGCTGATTTACACTCTCCATTTCATGTCTTCCCAAACGCAATTTTACACATTCTCAAAAAAAAGCGCATTAACTTTTGGTAGCGACTTTTTTCTTCCGGCTGTTTTCGCGTTTTGTGGCCGTTAAAGTAGTTTTTGCTGTTAGTTTTTTTTTCTTTATTCGCATTTCCTTCAAAAAATTTCTTTTCAAAAATTCCCTGAAAAAAAGGGCGACTGGAAATATTGCATTAGTGGTGGTCTAAAATAAATAAATTTGATGATGATGCCGAAGTCAAAGTCAAAATAATATGTTATTGCATATGAGTAGGTACACTGGGTACATTTGTACACGTCATAGTTTATACCACCGCTTCCTGGGTGTTAGCGCTGAGAAGAATTGTGTGTCAAGTCGGTCTAAATACAGAAGATTCATCATGATGATGATATGAGTAGGTACACTGGGTATATTTGTACACGTCATAGCTTATACCACCGCTTCCTGGGTGTTAGCGCTGAGAAGAATTGTGTGTCAAGTCGGTCTAAATACAGAAGATTCATCATGATGATGATATGAGTAGGTACACTGGGTACATTTGTACACGTCATAGCTTATACCACCGCTTCCTGGGTGTTAGCGCTGAGAAGAATTGTGTGTCAAGTCAGTCCAAATACAGAAGATTCATCATGACGATGACATGAGTAGGTACACAGGGTATATTTGTACACGTCATAGCTTATACCACCGCTTCCTGGGTGTTAGCGCTGAGAAGAATTGTGTGTCAAGTCAGTCCAAATACAGAAGATTCATCATGATGATGACATGAGTAGGTACACTGGGTACATTTGTACACTTCATAGTTTATACCACTGGGTGTTAGCGTTGAGAAGAGTTGTGTGTCAAGTCAGTCTAAATACAGAAGATTACGTTAGATACAATGTCGAATTACTCTCGGTTTCCTGCTTTAATAAAATAGAATAAAAAATGAAATAAGATTGTCTACTGGTCCGTGTGGTGTCGCGGTGCCATTGTGCGCCCAGCCGTTTTCAATTATTACTCAGTTTCATTATTCACGGCGACAAAGGAGCGGGCGGGCGGTGGCGGTGCGCCCGCGGCGGAAAAACGTCGACATACGAGTAGAGCCTCCTCGCCGCTAGTTACGCTATTATTTGCCTTCCTTTTATATCTAGACTTAGCTAGCTAGCTGTTAGCTACGAACTGAACCGTGGACTAAGATTCTTTACTAAAATCTTCAGTCTTAGCGTAATGTGTAATATAATAATAATAATAATGTACTAACATCTATGGACATTTGTCTGATAATAAAGAATTTTGAATTTGAATTTAGCACTGTTATTGGGGAGACGATTTTATTTATTCGTCTACTTATTGGTAAGGCATGAATCCTGCTAATGTTATAAACGTAATACGGAACCCTAAAAATTAGGGAGATTTCGAATACAACATTCTTAACCAACTTAACCTTACTTAACCGCGTTTCATACGTAACTTTGCTTAGCTGTTTAAGTACTATCAGTAGATCAAAACAGTCAAAATCCAATCAACAGCCTAAATCATCATCATCATATCAGCCTGTAGACGTCCACTGCTGGACAAAGGCCTCCCCCAAGGATCTCCACGACGACCGGTCCTGCGCTAACCTCATCCAGCTGGGTCCCGCGACCTTCACCAGATCGTCGGTCCACCTTGTGGGAGCCTGCCTACACTGCGTCTTCAGATACGTGGTCGCCACTCGAGAACCTTTCTGCCCCAACAGCCTAAATACCTCCTCACTTTTGTGGCACCTCTCAAGGGCGTTAGGTCTATAGTCCACCACGCTATCCCAGCGCGGGTTGGTGGACTTCACTTCCTTCTTCGGCGTATGCAGGTTTCCTCAAGATTCCGTTGGAAACAATAGTGAATTTAGTTTTCTTTGTTATTCTTACGTGTTTGTTCGGAAAGTAATTAAAAAGCTGAACTGTCCGTTTTATCAGCGGCCCGCAGCCGACCTCGTGCTCGGCTTTAAGAGGGAGCTAATCTGCCGATATCCCCTGTATCTGCCCCTATCTGCCCTATCTGCGTATAATGACTCCTGTGCCCGTAAACACTTGTGATGTCGATAATTGTTCATTGTAAGTACCCACGTACTCATTGTTGTTCGGTGGTGATACTTATTACATTTTTAACGTAATGTGTCCCGAATATTTCATCAATCATCATCATATCAGCCTGTAGACGTCCACTGCTGGACAAAGGCCTCCCCCAAGGATCTCCACGACGACCGGTCCTGCGCCAACCTCATGCAGCTGGGTCCCGAATATTTACAACGTTTTAAATACCTTAAAAAGTTAAAGTTAATATTTTCTGAAATATAATCTATCGTTTCGTAGATCCAAAAACTTGAATGCATTTTGGCATGTCGCGTATATGCGTTTTGGCGTTATGCGTATTTGCCATTTTGCGCACCGTTTGACGTATCCGACATTATGCCGATATTCAACCACTGATTCCCCGAAGACCTTGGTTCTCTCGACACCGGTTTGTGGATAAACGAACTACGTCCGTTTTATATGCAGACTGCGACTGGGACACTATTGTTCTCCTATATTTCTTAACAGAATCAGAGTGCGCGACTCCCCTTTGTGTGACTGCGGTATGGAGGAGGGATCTTTAGACCATATATTTTTTAATTGCCCTAACTACCCTACTTCCCTATATGATATTATCCCCTCTAAAATTCCAAAACCCATTAATATGAAATCCCTTCTCCTCTTCACGGACTCTCCATTCGTCAACCTTTTATGTAAATATATTAAGGTGTATAATATAAAGTTATGATATTTATTCTATTCAGTGTTGTCTTGTGTCGTTTGTATGTGTGCATGATGCAGTGTTTCTTTCAGGTAACTCAACCCCTTTTTGGAATTTTGGCACATTTTATAACCGGTCAATCTCCATATGGTGCCTTTTCCATAACTTGACACTGGCAGTAATGGTTGATCGCACTGTCTGACGACCAATTGCCATTAAACAAAGAAGAAGAAGAAGAAGTGATGTGCGTTCGAAAGGTTTAAATCCGTAACATAAAACTCTTTTTGTGTTGGATAACAACAAAAGTCGTTCTGATTTTGGCTTTAACCGGTACATGCGGTAGCAGATATTCTTCGGAAACCTAAAACGCATTTTTTTAATATTTGGCATTATGAGAATGATACTTGTAAGTTGCTGCGGCCCGGCCATTCCGGATCTTGCTCTCAGTTTATTTCTTCTCCTTTGAGATTCTTTTTCTCTTTTTGGTACAAAATGTGGGATAAAATATGCTTTGAGTTTTTCGTAGTCTGGATTGACAGTTCGTTAATGCCATGAATCAAAAAATTTAGCCACTAGGGGTCCGTCATTTCTCTACGGTCAATGCGATGAAACCAAAACAACCAGTTGTTTCAATTTCATTTTTATTCTAGCTCAGTGATAAATTCAGACAAAAGTTCTTCAAAGTCCCAAAGGTATGTATTCGGAATGGAATGTACTAAAGCGTAACGACCTTCAGATTGAACTCTATGATCAACGCTCCAAGGTCAAGGCGAGGCCTCAAGGTGAAGGCTAACCCTAGAATAGGCACAGCCGCCCTGTGATCACGCAACTTGTTATATAACAAGTCTCTAATCCCAGACGTAGAATATACTTATAGTACTTCATCATCATCACCAACAGTCTATTATAATATGTCTCCACTGCTGGAGCTCAGACCTACACTCTCAACGAGGGCGTATGGGCTATAGTCCACCACGCTAGCCCAATGCGGGTTGGTGGACTCCACATGCGCCTAAGAATTTCTTCTTCGCCGTATGCAGGTTTGTTTCTTTCACCGTTTGAGAGCAGTCAGTAATGTACTTAAGTTTCGAGAAAAAACCTATTGATACATGGCCCGACCGGGGATCGAAATCGGACCTCTCGAAATGATAGGCTACTACTTCCACAACGCCACTGACGCTCTTCCCGCGACTTCGTTCGCGTTAAACAGTATCATATATGTTTTTCAGGCTTTCAGTGTACAGTGTCACCCCGGTTTTGTCACCCCCCGTTTCGACGATTTTACAAGTTTAGGTTATATTATAGTACTAGAAATATACTAATTACTTGTCCAGCGGTAGTCTATGACCCTAGCGGCGGGAAAAAGTACCTGTAACTACCTAGATAGGCTATTGATTTAATTTAAATACGATTTTCTGTATTAATGTCCAACGACCATGCTCAAATTGAAAAATGTATAACCTACCATCACGGGACCCATTAGTTTTCCCTTAAAATATTAACAAGAAAAGCGACGAAGAAAACCTTAGGCATCCAATAAATTTGGGAAGGTTCCCCGCTTCTTCAGAGCGGCACTTAATCAGGGTATCCCGACCGGAGCCGTTTTGGCCTGGTGCGCCATTAACTCCAGCCGTTTATTATTCAAACCTTTACAGATTACAAGTATCCAGAGTTAATATTGATGAGGCTGCTTAGATATGCTCTGTTCGCTTTTAATCTATGCTAAGCAGCTTAATAATTCCTTTAAAGACGCGTAGCGGATGCTGTCTTGCTTAAATAAATCTGTTTCTGGGTCAAGCAACGATGTTCTCTTCTAAGGGATTCTATGAGTGACATCATCTGTTATCTTCTCGGCTGCCTCGAATCTCGCTGTCTTTTGACTTCAGTTTTTAGCTGTTAGAAACGCCACTTAATAAAGTTGGCTTATAGACTAGGCTGTAAAACTCATTGCCTCATCAAAATAATAAAAGGTTAACTACCCATTTTTTCTCTCTAAAATTTCGCCATCACGGCAAGCGCATCGCTCCGATATATTTTTCAATTTAATTAATTTAAATGGCTTTACTACGCTTAAAACCACATACATACATTTACTCACCTCCTACCTATATACTACCACGGCCTGACTAAGGTCTTACCAAGTAACCACCCATCAGGAACTTGATGAAAACCTACCAAGGAGTTATCTGAATTTCGAGGTCCACAGCCCACGTGGTGTTGAGGCACTTTTCTACGGAGGGTCCCCGCGATCCTGCTACTGGAGCCGTTACCACCTTGAGGCCAGTGATCATAATTAAGCTAACTCATCTGGATTGACTGAGGAAGAACAATAAACGTATTTAAATTGATTACTCTCGTAAATCATTTAAGGACCCCACTACCAACCTAAATTCTAATCTGTGACCTGGGTAAAGCATCCAAAACGTTACAGTGGCACACTTCATATATTCATATATCAATTAAAACACTTCATATATCAATTAAATCATCCAAAGCGATCTGTGATACGATTCCCGCCGGATTGAGGTAAGTACCTACTCACCGCCCCTTTTACAACTTACATCAATTTCAAAATTTAAGATATTCTTCCGCACTAAATTGGCTAAACGGCCATGGAGTGAGGTCCATGTCCGGCCCGTTTAGCTGTGTGATATTCTTCATCTATTTCCACTGTGGCATTCCTCTTCGCATGCAGGACTAGCTTCGGTTTGTAGTATTTATAGTCGATCGATGGACAGGTTATTCCGCATCTGCTGGATAAAGTACGCCGTTACCTAGTGACACTGTGTTACCTTCCCATATGGAGGTAAGATTGACATTCAGTTTATTGATATGGCTGAAGGCTGTACCTTCACTTCCGAGTTCAGTAATAACTAAAAAATAATTCATTTATTAGGAAATCCACTGGCGATACGGTATCGTTACCATTAATATTTTATTCTTGTTACTTGTACACTAGAAAATGAGTCAAGGCTGAAAGGGCTATGGAAGGACACATCCAAAGCGAGGATATTGTTATTTATGATGTAAGCTCTGAGGTCGTGTAGTGTATCACTTTCATCGATATAGTCAGATTTTGAGCGTCAGTGGCGTCGGGGATAAGACGCGGCCTATCATATCGAAAAGCCCGATGTTCGAGCCCCGGTTGGGCCATGTACCAATGGGTATTTTCTCAAAACTTAAGTACATTTACTGACTGCTCTCAAACGGCGAAGGAAAACATCGTGAGGAAACCTGCATACGCCGAAGAAGATGTTCTTAGGCGCATGTGAAGTCCACCAACCCGCATTTTGCTAGCGTGGTGGACTGTAGCCCGAACACCCTCGTTGAGAGGGTAGGTCTGAGCCCCAGCAGTGGGGACACGTTAATAGGCTGTTGATGATAGTCAGATTTGGTTTGCAAGAACTGCTAATTTTTTTTATTTTCTTGGAAAACCAACAGCATACAGAGTTAGGTAACATTTAGAGGTAAAAATAACATTTTGTAAAGCTGATTACAGGTTTTCACTTAAGATTAGAGAAGAACAAGTATGTTTCAGTGGCAGTAAAAGGAAAAATTTGTTATAAGTTTATGTAACAACAAGACATTAACATAAGTAGGTGCGTGTTTGTATGTGTGTGGGTGTGTACGAGTGTGTGTGTGAAGGGATAGGGAAGTGGGAATGGGATTGGGGGATGTGTTATATACCTACGCAAAATTGTAGATATGTCTGAAGAGATTGTGTGTGAATATCAATAGTTATCCTCAATAAGTTTCCTAGTAACGCTAAGCTTGAAGTTTGATTTTGATTTAACAAACGGATCAAGATCACCAAATGTTCTATTGTAAGTTCTACTGATACGGCTTATTATAGAATTTTGTGCATAATTTGTCCTATGAAATGGTACACTGAGCATAACAGTGTGACGGTGCGCTTTGATGGTGCACGGAGTCCGATTTCGGATACCAGATCTGGGCAATCAATGGTGGTTTGAACTTGATCTTGGTTAAAATTTTGATACTTTCTATTTTTCGCTATAAAAACAGCTTGTCTTAGCGAGTACGGGATATAATATTTTAAAAATAATAACCATTTATTCAGTACCGTGTCAGAACCACTCGTGGCAATCGTCCATATCTTTTTCATGTTTGTTGACTGCTCCGTCGATATGGCGCGGCGGTGGTGTAGTGTTTGAGCTTGACACTCGTTTGCTGGCCTCTCGCCAGGCCGAGGATGTCAGTGTCACGACCACACTTTCTCTCTGGATGTGCTGTGGGGGATTCAGGGTAAGGCTGCTGATTGGTTGTCAGCGATCGCGATTTTTTTGTTACGTGAGTGTTTTACCTTAAACGGATCTTACCTGTTCTGTTAGTCTTTACTCGTAGGATTTCAGTGTAGAGTTCACCTGAGGAGGTAGTACCACCGTCTTGCTTGACACATCTTACAGTGTTTTTATTTTTAAAATTAAGTGTTTTAACTCGTACACGAAACATTGCATCCAAGACTCCCAAGTCCTCAAAACGCAATGCAAAGGTTTCAGGTACAACTTTTAAGAGCTAGCTTATTTAAATCCTTAAAATCACCTATAAACAGCTGCGGCCTTATTCGACGCCAAAGGGAGCTTTGTTCTACACACACGGGAAACCTGTCAAAATTACAGTGTTGATATACTGCCAAACTGTCAACGAACAGGCCATAACGCTGTAGATTGTTCAGAACTTCGCCAAATAATTGACATGAAGCTGTCAGAGTTCTGCTTCCAATCAGCTAAGGTGTAACGCTCTTGTGACAGCGGCTAATTTTAGACTTCCTGACCTGGACAGTGTCAAGATCATGGCTGGAAATCTATTTTGGGTGTGTTTGAAGTTGGAATAGCGTGCAACTGAAGTGCCGAAACGTATCGTGTTTCTAAAGGTGTCATTGCAAAAACTTGCGTCTTGTTTAGCTGTATTTATTTATTTGTCATCCCCTATATTTTACATTTTAATGTTTAAGTTTTTCTGTGCTATTGCGAGGAAGCTTACTATGAATCTGAGGGTACGAAAACAATTCTTTCCCTATTTTATTTATCATAAATTTAATGTTAGCCATATAAAATTTCACACGCTTATTTCTCTCCAGCAGGCCGCGTTGAACTTTGTCAGATTTATTACATTAAAAGCACTGAAATTGAACACAGCAAAATCGTGCTTTTCATACCAACATTCAAACAAGTCATACAACATTTACATTTGCAAAACTTTTTGTTTTGCTATTAAAATTTCATTTGAATGAAAGCAAAGTTGTTGCAGAAACTGGAACTAGTATTGGAGTTCGTTTGCGATTGCCTTATTTCATGGATGTTAGCGCCGCCCCGCTGCGTTGCGCCGAAACTTCTATATTTCTGTTTCGACGTCGTGACGCGACAAATGTGTTTCGAAACGAAACCTAATGTCTCTCGACTCTTGACCTAGTCGGTTACGAGCCACTTTGCGAACAACATGGTGTACCACGCTCACTTCAAGTGTCTCTAGTCTCTATTTTGTTTCTGTTCTTGTGCGCTAGGTCCTCGTTCGAACGCTTACGTTTACGGTATCCGGATCATAAGAGTTTTTTTACAGTTCTGTTATACTCTAAACCTGCTCGCCAAGTGCACTGATATATCAGCGCTGACCACAGCTCATTACTGGTTGATGAAGGCGATTCTAGGTACCAATATGTCCAAATCCAATAGTACATTGTTAACCTAGGGGTGAAAGTAACTTATTTAAGTCCCGAGACGGGATTTGGCGCCCGACGCGTAGCGAGGGCGCCAATAGTTCGAGGGACCTCTAAATAAGTCTTGAACCCGAGGCAAACACTGTGCTTTTCATTAAGAATACACTGAAAGTAAAAACAAAAACATAAAATGAGTGTTAATACAAATCTCTGCTTTACGGAAGTATAAACAAAACTCTACAACTCGAAAAACAAATGAAGATCGGATTGCCGCTTTCCCGTCTACTTTGTTTTTTTTCCTGTGGCCGGCCAGCTATTCTGCCATTATTTTTCATTTCCATCATTGAAAAAATGGTAGGTATTTTGCCCAAATCTATGTTATTTTTAAAGAAATAGTTGACAGTATAATTATAATAAAGTCATTTAAAAATATATATTCTTTAATTATTACATAACTTTATGTTATTTCAATTTTACGTCGCGCTGTAATTGAGTGGCTGTATAGACAGTTGGAACATGGTCCAATAGAAATGTCAAAATAGTACTAGTTTTTTTATATATAATTTGACAGCTGTCAGTTGAAAGCGATTCTCCCTAGGGCTGAGATGTATTACTTTCAACCCGCTACTCAGGCAACTTCCGACCTACTTTCAGAGTATGAGTAATGAAAGATATTGTAAAAGTCTCATCTTATCTAAGTCTTATTTTGTCTAAGTCTCATTTTCAATGTCATTTGATGTTTTTATGACATGGGTTAGCTTGGTGTAAACCGTTAATTTGATCAAATAAGTAATCTTAGGGATAAACATCCTCTATCGATAATCTTGATAACCACCCACAGATCTCAGCCAAATCTTTCTCTGGCGGAGGACCAAAGCCTATAATTTGACCTCGAATGAACGATAAAAATGACCCAGTTTTTACGCTAAGAAATTGATTTTCCATTCTAAGATGTAACATGTATTTATTTTACATCTGATCTAATAAATTTGTTTATTGTTACAGGTAAGCCAACAAAACCCAAGGAAGACTTCGAAGAGAACTCGAGGATATTTCCAAATATTCACGGAGGTACAAAACTATTTGAAAACGGAGTAACAGTCATAAAAGCCAGTTCCCTCGCCCCAGAAGCATATCCCCAAATTGGATGTCGCTTCCGAAACAACTCCTCAACGATAAAACCCACATGTTCCCGCGAACTACTAAAAACTGGCTTACTAAGACTCAAACTCAACCGTTTACGGTCACGTCTGTCTGTAATGCCTAAAGGTTAAGGGTGGGTTTGCAAGGTCGCAGCCGTGTGGGGAACTTGGCATTCCGCATGGCGGCGGGGAAGTCTGTTGCCATGGTGGTGCCAACCCCGTTGGCGGACTGCCAGATACGCTGCCAATGTCAATGGCACTGGCGCGCTCCATTTGAGGCGTAACGTCACTTTCGCTGCCTCTTGTTCGTCCGCGATTTGGCGGAGTCATAGTAGTGGTTATTTTAGTTCGGGTCCAGTGATGCGGTAGTCTTTATGTTTTTCGACCGAAATGGTGTTGCAATATAAAAAAAAATATATACCTACATAGGTGGACGGATAATTAGAAACAGGGCAAGATTTTCATACAGTCGAGGTCACTTTGAAGCCTTGGGTCTCTGTGAAGGATTGATCGGGGCATGATCTGATGACGGTCATCGAGAAAGTAGATGGAGGGCTTTAAGAGTGCTATAGATATCCAACTGATCAGATAAGCCGTTTGGAAGCAGCATCGTCATGATTCCTTAACTTTAAGATTTTCATACATTTTGATGCCATTTTGCGGGTTTTATTCTTTATGACGATGCTGCTTCCAGACGGCTCATCTGATCAGTTGGATACTATAGCGATCTAAAAGTCCTCCATCTACTCTCTCGATGACCGTCATCAGATCACGCCCCGACCAATCCTTAACGGAGACCCATGGTGACCTCGATTGTATGAAAATCTGGCCTTGTTTCTAATTATCCGTCCACCTATGTATATAATTTTGTCGTTTATAGAATCCACAGACCACTGAGTGGTCTATGATAGAATCTTACATCAGAATCTTACTGTACCAAGCTCTGCACGTAAGAATATTATTAATGTACGAACTTCAAACTACATCATCCCTTGAGATTGTAATTGAGAACTTATACTTTAATAACATCATGCATGTTTTCGGAAACCTAGTTCGGGAGCAGGCTGTAAGTTACTCTAGCTCAACTTGTACTCAAACGCAAAGTGATATTGGTAGTTCGTTTCGTTTCGTCGCGAAGTCTTTTTCATTGCACTATTCTCTACTATGTGTACCTAAATATATATCTATTTCTCAAAACCGACAAAAATATATCGCTCATCGACGACGCGGCTAACGATCTTATCAGGAAAAGTTTAATTAAATATTATCATTAACGAGATGTCAATAGGTAAGTCGAGGTGGTTTTCACCGTGGCACTGGCCGAGGTAAAGTCGCTTTCATTAGAAGATTCCAAATTAACAAAGCACTTGGGTAATCACAATGTAAAATTATTCCACGATCACTTCCAATCGAAGATCGAAAACTGTGTCATTAGCATTATATTCATATAACATTGTTTTTTAGAACATTGGGACATAAACTACGAAAGAAATAATAGGATATTTTCAAGAAGTTTCAAATCTCTTTTGTCGCGCGCGCGCTCCCTGTGGAGATCGCATCTTGCATATTTAGTATCAGAACCTATGGTGCCATTTACAGGGGGGGTGCGGACAAAGGAAGCGGAGTAGCGGGAGGAGGTTGCTAATACAAATTTATATGGAGTTTGAAAATAAGAATGCGTGAGTGAGTCATAATTTTGTGATTATTTTGACACGATTTTGACACCCATAGAATGTTTTTATTACTCATCCATATGGGAGTGGCTAAATTTTTTGATTCATGGATATTTTCATACATATTTTTTGAGGTTATCCAATGTTAATGTCATTCAGGCCATATTTGTTTACCTCATTGGAAACTTCTAATGACAGAGAATTCATTATATGGTTACCGACTGTCGCCTCCCGGACTACCGAGCTGTATAGTGCGAGTAACAATAAATTCTCGGGATTCTGTTACGAGTCCGCAAATTTTACTCGTAAAATATAAATGCAACGCGCTTTGCATGTGGAAGTGGCCGACATTGAAAACATTTCATATTGACCTACTTACATACTTACTGAAATATGGTTGACAGTTTTTCATAACAATATGTGTAATAATGTACGAGGGATTTTAAAAATAAATACCGCTAGCATTCGCCCGCAGCTTCGCTCGCGTGAAAGTACGTATAGATTTTTTTGTATACGAACTAAAATCGTATTTATTATTTAGTCTCTGAGCTATAGTCCCCGTAGAATTTCTTGGCGGCTGCATGAATATGGTCACATATTATTTGCACATCGATGACAGTGTTATGCTGGCAGCGACACTTCAACCCTTTTGGGATCTTTCGCGCCAAACCCCTGTCCACCAACGGTGGCCCAATCCGTTTTTTGGTTGTCTTCGCATACGCTTCAGAATAGAAATTCTAATATTTGTCGTATGCAGGTTTCCTCACGACGTTTTCCTTCACCGAAAAGCCATTACGGTGTTATATGAGGATAATCCTATCCTTTCTACTAATATTATAAAGGCGAAAGTTTGTAAGGATGTGAGTGAGGATGTTTGTTACTCTTTCACGCAAAAACTACCGAACAGACTTTGATGAAACTTGGTACAGTGATAGCTTATATCCTGGAATAACATATAGGCTACTTTTTAACGCGGACAAAGTCGAAGGGCGTCCGCTAATACCCCCTAAGTAACAAGACGCCTTCATAGAGGGCGCTGTTTCACAATGTACACGGGAAAAACTTTTGTACGCGGGCGAAGCCGCGGGACAAAGCTAGTGTTATATATATGATGGTGTTATAAATATTGTAGTTTTAATCTGTAAGTTGGAGTGGAGGCGGCGCCGCTGGGACGTACAAATTTTTATTATGGGGTATATCTTTATTGCGCGTTCGAAAAGCCACCGTAAAAGTGGCGATAATGGCCGGTTATACGGCCCCCGTCTATTTCGGTGCACAAATATGTAGGCGATGTTGTGTTACGGTTTTTAGATGAAAGGTGTGACAGAAAGTGACCTAAGTATTGATGGCGAGCGGACAGATACAGGTTATATTGCCACGTGTTTATGTTATACGTTTATTGACGCGGATGGCAGGGAAGCAAGAAGTTTCAAATCTCTTTGGTCACGCGCGCGATCCTTGTGGAGATCGCATCTTGCATATTTAGTATCGGAACCTATCGTTTTATGGGAGGGGGGGGGGGGGGGGGGGGGTGCGGACAAAGGAAGCGGAGTAGCGGGAGATTGCTAATACAAATTTATAAGGAGTTTGAAAATGAGAATGTGTGAGTGACTCATGATTTTGACACACATAGAATGCTTTTATTACTCATCCATATGGGAGTGGCTAAATTTTTTGATTCATGCCGGGACGGGACTGCTTTCATGTCTAATCTTAACCTGTTTATGGCTAGATTTGAAACTATTGTGTGTGTGGGCCCTGTGCTGTTGGGTTTGTTGAAACACTTCCCCTCGGCTATACAGCGGTGGAAACAGACGTAGTTTTGGACAGAATTGACGTCAAAAAGACAATTTGTATTCCAATTTTTATTACCGAATTTTCATTTTCATATTGTAGTAATCAATACTAAAAGAGGTTAAAACTGGTGGGTAATTTGCACGCCTATCTTATATATCTTGCGAAAAACCAAATGATAGCGGGGTGTAAAATACACCTAACGCCATCTATTGACAAACTTTAAAACTAAGAAACTGGTATTATTAGAACGGGTTAAAAAATTGAATAACATGTAAATAGTATACTTTATAACGCGGATGAAGTCGCGGGGCATCGGCTAGTATAATATAGAAAGAATGAAAAGAAAGAAAAATAATTTTTTATTCAACAACCACAAACACATAATAAAATAGTTAACTAATAAATTGAATTAAACCCAATACAAAAATCAGGTAGTAGATGCCGTGGATGTGAGGAGGTCGGCAGCTCAGCAAAGTGCTGCAGCCGAGAGGCAAAGAAAACTCTCTCAAAGAAACTTGGATCTATTCAACAAATAGATTTAAGTATGTACTTCAAAGAGCGTCAGTGGCCTCGGGGATAAGACGCGACCTATGATATCGAAAGGTCCGAGGTTCGATCCCCGGTTGGGCCATGTACCAATGGGTTTTTTCTAGAAACTTAAGTACATTTACTGACTGCTCTCAAACGGTGAAGGATAACATCGCGAGGAAACCTGCATACGCCTAAAAAGAAATTCTTAGGCGCATGTGAAGTCCACCAACCCGCACTGGGCTAGCGTGGTGGACTATAGCCCGAACACCTTCGTTGAGAGGGTAGGCCTGGGCCACAGCAGTGGGGAGATTAATAGGCTGTTGATGATGATGTACTTCAAAGGTTCGGTTTACATAAGCCAGGCTAGACCATAAACCGGATTGATGTTTAACTTTAAGGCAAGCTCTCCGTAATTCCTTCCTCCATTTTTTTTTTAACTAGGCTTTACGGCTCTGGAAACAAAGTCCTTTTGAGCCAGTCTTCACTAATTGTTTTTTTTTTCTTCCTCCATAAATGACAATGTTGCAACACGCGCGGGCTCGTAAATTGAAACATTTCTTAAATTTAACCGCCAACTCGCAATTTTCACCTCGCGAACAAATTTAATTTGGCGTCCGCTTCGTTTTCCCATCATAAAACGGATAAAGCGATTTTTAAACAATATTATCCGGCTCACAGACCGGATGTGCCTTCCGGCTAACCTCGTTTACGACTTTACCTTTGCCATTTTCATCAGAACGGCATCCTGTCCCAAATTGGCGTGAATCGTGTTCCGGTATTTATCCGTTGTAATTGTATTTAGTAATAGTATTTAGACCGACGATCTGGTGATGGTCGCGAGACCCGGCTGGATGAGGTTAGCGCGGGACCGGTCGCCGTAGGGGAGGCCTCTGTCCAGCAGTGGACGCCTCCAGGCTGATATAATGATGATAGTATTCCAGTTGGTTGTGCACCCGTCTCACGTTCACGAGGTCGTGGGTTCGAACTTTGGCCCGTACCAAAGAGTTTTCGAAACTTAAGTACAGTTAATAATACCACAGACATTTCGGTGAAGGAAAACATCGTGAGGAAACCTGCGTAGGACAAAGATTAGAATTTCTATTGTAAGGCGTATTGAAATCCACCAAACGGATTGGGGCACCATTGGTGGTTTGGCGCAAAAGATCCAAAGGGTCGGGGCAGACCAAGCGGAAAAATGCCCGCGCACTTTTTGACGTTATTGTCAAATGGACCATACCACTATGGCCTAAAGAACAAAATCGTATGAATGACCTCGAGCGCGAGGCGTTATGTTCATTCATATGGTTCATTCAAGAAGGTTTAAATCTCTTTGGTGGCGCGCGCGCTCCCCTATGGAGACTGCATCTTGCATATTTAGTATGGGAACGGATGGTGCCACTTACAGGGGGGGGTGGGACAAAGGAAGCGGAATAGCGGGAGGAGGTTGCTAATACAAAATATGGAGTTTGTAAATGAGAATGTGTGAGTGAGTCATAATTTTGTTTGACAGGATTTTGACACCCATAGAATGCTTTTATTACTGATCCATATGGGAGTGGCAAAATTTTTTGATTCACGGGTTCATTTGACAATGACGTCAAAAAGTGCTCGGGCAAATTTCCGCTTGGTTTGCGCAGTCCCCAAAAGGGTGTAAGTGTCGCCAGGTATTCCTGGCTCCTTATGAACATTAGACAGTTGTATTTAGATTCTTCTCATTAGAACAGAAACAGTTGGCAACAAATATTCGAGACCAACTTAGCAGTGTATTGGCCGCAGTGGCGTATCCTTGTATTTCTTGTGATCCTTTGTATTATTTTGCGCAATAAATTTTTAATTAAACACCTACCTGAACATAACTTTTCCCTATTTGTTCTTGTTTAGTAAAACTGCAAATTGTTAGACTATTTTTTCGTTACGGCAACACCGTGACGTAATCACTTCGATTCTCGCTCGCAAGCGCATACAGTGCACTCTCGCATATTTTTCAATATATTTTTTTATTGTCTTATCCATAAGACGCGGCCTATCATATCGAAAGGTCCGGAGTTCGATCCCCAGCTGGGCCATGTACCAATGGGTTTTTTCTCGAAACTTAAGTACATTTACTGACTGCTCTCAAACGGTGAAGGAAAACATCGTGAGGAAACCTGCATACGCCGAAGAAGAAATTCTTAGGCGCATGTGAAGTCCACCAACCCGCACTGGGCTAGCGTGGTGGACTATAGCCCTAACGCCCTCGTTGAGAGGGTAGGCCTGAGCCCCAGCAGTGGGGACATTAAGAGGCTGTTGATGATCCATATATATCTACATCCCGTAGGAATATTTATTTACGCCCGCTCATTTCATATAAAAAACGAAACGTTTCATCCCTTAAAATCGACCCCGGTTAGGGAAACCGTTAAATCTTTGTGTGAGTGTTTTGTCGTTCCAGTCTTCTCATCTGACTGGTAAGTTTTTCTGCATCCCCTATTAAATCTATAAGGAAACGCCTAGGCCGAACGTTTAAAGGAGAAAGACCAGTACATATGGAGTATTGCTCTCATCTCTGAGCTGGTGCACCACAATATCAGCTTCTTCCACTTGACTCCGTTCAAAAACGTGCAGTTCGGGTCGTCGACGATTCCATACTCACGGGCGGGCTGGAGCCCCTTAGTCTGAGGAGAGACATCGGCTCCCTATGTGTGCTCTACCGCCTGTATAATGGGGAGTGTTCCGAGGAATTGTTCGATCTGGTGCCAGCCACCAGTTTTCGCCATCGCACCGCGCGCCGTCAGAATACGGTTCACCCACATTTCATAGATCCCTGGCGGACCAGCACTGTGCGCTTCTCGCGTTCTTTTCTGCTGCGCACGTGCAAAATGTGGAATGATCTTCCCTCTGACGTTTTTCCACAGCGCTACGATATGGGGTCCTTCAAGAAGGGAGTCCCTTCAACCTTGGCCGGCGCCGCACCAGCACCCCCCGGGTATTGCAGGTGTCTGTGGGCGGCGGTGACCTCTTAACATCAGGAGGCCCGCCTGCTTGTTGCCCCCGTAGCAATAAAAAACAAAAAAAAAACATAGTTGTTCCAACTCGTGAACAACCCCCCAATCGTGGCATCGCTCCAGGATGGCACGCACCTAAATGTCCTAGGTGGACACAATTAATGGACTGTTCTATTTGTAGGAGCAATGTTTGTAGAACGCTGTGGCCACTCATCATCATCATCATCAACAGCCTATTAATCTCCCCACTGCTGGGGCTCAGGCCTACCCTCTCAACGAGGGCGTTCACCACGCTAGCCCAGTGCGGGTTGGTGGACTTCACATGCGCCTAAGAATTTCTTCTTCGGCGTATGCAGGTTTCCTCACGATGTTTTCCTTCACCGTTTGAGTGCAGTCAGTAAATGTACTTAAGTTTCGAGAAAAAACCTATTGGTACATGGCCCAACCGGGGATCGAACCTCGGACCTTTCGATATCATAGGTCGCGTCTTATCCCCGAGGCCACTGACGCTCTTGCTCTGGCCACTCAATCTTATACTAACTAATTACACTTTTGTTCCCAAAGTTTCAATTAGGTGAGGTTTACTTTGTTTTTCCCCCAATTCGAAGTTGAGCCGTTATCGAGTAGCAATTTGTTAACAAGTTCTTTGTGCAAATAAATTTGTTTGCACTTTTTTTATTTATTTATTCGGGACATTTCGCCCTGTGCGGGTGGCTTGTCCCGCTTATTTTCTCATTTTAGGTTCGGTTCGTAGGTTTACGTAGCTTAACGGTACTTTGACTGAAGTTGTTGCTTT
The DNA here is from genome assembly GCA_949699065.1 of Metalampra italica. Taxonomy (NCBI): domain Eukaryota; kingdom Metazoa; phylum Arthropoda; class Insecta; order Lepidoptera; family Oecophoridae; genus Metalampra; species Metalampra italica. The sequence goes on from OX452980.1 coordinate 10,935,794, forward strand.
TCCTTTTGGCGTTCGTTGTAATAGGAGATTATAGGATTTTTTTGTAAATAAAGATATTATTTCTCAAGGAAATTTTCTCGCTGGAGATGGGGCGTTGAATATCATAATATTTATTTGTCCCGTTAAATTGTTTGTTTAAAAAAAAACTGAAATGCACACTTGGACATTTTGGAAATTGGTCGATGATGAAATGGAACGCAAACCATAACTTGTCGTTTGAGCCGTGGTAGCCTAGTTGGTCGTGCACTCGCCTCACGTTCATGAGGTCGTGTGTTCGATCCTGGCCCGTACCAATGAGTTTTTCGAAAACTTAAGTACGGTTAATTATAATACCACAGGTTTTTCGGTGAAGGAAAACATCGTGAGGAAACCTGCATACGCCAAAGACTGGTATTTACTATTCTGAGGCGTATGTGAAGTCCACCAAAAAACGGATTCGGGCACTGTTTGTCGGACAGGGGTTCGGCACAACAGATCCCATAGGGTCCAAGTGTCGCCAGGTGTTCCTAAGATAAGATAAGATAACTTATCGTTCGTCATTCTTTCATTAATATTATTCATTCATTCATGTCATATTTTGTAGCTCACTCACTCTCGCCCTCATGTCGTATTGCACTTTTTGTATTACATTGAAATAATACATTTTTCAGTAATTAAAGGTTCATAAAATATACCACCAGAACAACAGTCAATTTGGGAATTGGACATTGGGAGACTGATCCGAAAGAAGATTGAATGAGGGAGTATCTTCTGAGTAAGCGCTTCTTTTGCGACCTCAATTACTATGAGGCGTCAAATGTAGGTCAATTAACTGATTTGGCCGCTAAAATGCATCAGCAAACGTACTGCATATACCTATTTGTTTGTTGCCACAGTGGCCGCTGACATTTCGCTGCGAACTATTCTAAAACCGAAACCTTTTTCATATAATTCCGCCCGCTATACCTGTATAAATAGATAGCCGTACGTTAGGTTTTCAATGTACACGGATAAACGAATTTATTGTTGGGTGTTCTCGGAAAATGCCACAAAAACACCGGTCAGCGATCACGTTTCGACTCAATGGTCACCGTTCGCTATTTCCAGCTGTCCGGTGGACTTTGTGTGGCCGATTGTCGAACATAGGCACCCTATATATAGTAAGGGACTGCGCAAACCAAGCGGAAATTTGCTCGCGCACTTTTTGATGTCATTGTCAAATCAACCATCCTACTAATATTATAAAGGCGAAAGTTTGTGACGATGTTTGTTAGTCTTTCACGCAAAAACTACCGGACAGATTTTGATGAAAGTTGGTACAGTGATAGCTTATATCCTGGAATAACATATGGGATACTTTTTAACGCGGATAAAGTCGCGGGGCGTCCGCTAATACCCCCTAAGTAACAAAACACCTACATAGAGGGCGCTGTTTTACAATGTACACGGGAAAAAATTTTCTGCGCGAGCGAAGCCGCGGGAAAAAGCTAGTATCACTATAACCTAAAGAACAAAATCGTGTAATGACTTCTGCACGTCGGCGTCGCCTCGCGCTCGAGGTCATTCATACGATTTTGTGATTTTGTGAACGAAGTTGATGGACCATTCATTTGACAGTGACGTCAAAAAGTGCGGGAGATAATTTCCGCTTAGTCTGCCTCGACCCTAAGCAGTACCGACTACGTAAATTCTTTACGTTTAAAACATGCAACTTCAAATCTACCGCACTGCGTCCGCGGCGCGTTCGCTGCAGCCGCACAAAGGGACGCAGTGAATCCTATAATAATGCACTGAGAACAGCTCTTATGTTGTTTTATTTTTTCTGCCGCAGAGACAACTAGATAGGCTGTATCATATTATTATTAACAAAGCTGCTACCCTAACAGTACCTACTTACACTCTGAATTAACTAAAAGTAATTGAAACTATTGAAAATAATCTGGTAAAACAAAATTGAAGATAGATTTAAATTCGAAAATTTTGCAACGTACAAATTGGTGCTATTGTAATCTATATCGAAAAATAGAAATAATATTTAAGTTTTCACTGTTTAATATATATTATTATTATATAAATATTTATAACCTACCTATTTTAGATTAAGATTACTAAAAATATGTATAGTATGCAATGTATCGCTTTTTCCGTGGGTGGAGACCTGGTGACCTGGATCACAGACTACTATGTCTAGTTCAGGCATCAGTCTTCACAAAAGATGACCACTTACTAAAACATATTGTTTGTACTTTATTTTAAGTTCGTATTTGTGAAGACTTTTGTGAAGAAACAAATAAAGATATTATTATTATTATTATATCTACACTAATAGTAAAGAGGTAAAATCTATCTATACTCTATACTAATAATAAAGAGGTAAAAACTGGTGAATAATTTGCAGCTTATCTTATATATGTTGCGAAGAACCAAATGATAGCGGGGTGTAAAATACACCTAGCGCCATCTATTGACAAACTTTAAACTAAGAAACTGGCATGATTAGAATGGGTTAAAAAATTTGACTTTGAAAAACAGACAGGATAAATCTACTGGATACCTAGACTAAGACCTATATGTAAACATTATCTTTGCAAATAAAATATCTTTGAATAATATTTAAATAGTATACTTCATAACGCGGATGAAGTTGCGGGGCATCGGCTAGTTTCTAATACTTTTAGAAATTTCTGGGTAGTTTCGTAGCACCAGGAGGATTTTTTAAATTGCATTTTATATTGCATTCCAGTCTTCCGATTTTAATTCTAAACAGGGATAATTAGAAACAGGGCACGATTTTCATACAATCGAGGTCACTTTGAAGCCATGGTTCTCCGTGAAGGATTGATCGGGGCGTGATCTGATGACGGTCATCGAGAGAGTACATGGAGGACTTTTAGATCGCTAAAGATATCCAACTGATCAGATAAGCCGTTAGGAAGCAGCATCGTCTTGAAGAAAAAACCCGCAAAATGTAAAAAAATCTTAAAGTTAAGGAATCATGACGATGCTGCTTCCAGACGGCTCATCTGATCAGTTGGATATCTATAGCGATCTAAAAGTCCTCCATCTACTCTCTCGATGACCGTCATCAGATCACGCCCCGATCAATCCTTCACGGAGAACCATGGCTTCAAAGCGACCTCGATTGTATGAAAAACTTGCCCTTTTTCTAATTATCCGTCCACCTATGTATAATCGGTAGGTCTGTGCGCAGCCTTACCTCCTCGTGCACTGCAGCGGATCGTTACGCCGCCGTCCGCAAATCGGCACGTTTTGTGCCGCGAGCGAACAATGTCACTTTTTAAACGCTAGCGGTGGAATACGCTTTGTTTTACAGCTTTTATAGTTAGTTGTCTTTGTAAAATGTGCCTGTTTTCATTTTAGTTTTGGGTAGGAGTGATTTTTTCTTTCTCTGGCACTCAATCTAGTAACATCTTAGTCTTCGTCTGTCCCTCTGTACGCTTAGATATTTTAAACTACGCAACGGATTTTGATGCGGTTTTCACTGTCATTCAGATAATTTCATCCGGATGGTTTAATCCATGCATGTACAGAGAATATAAAAAGTCAATATTTAGTTTATATGTGAAAGTTTGTGAGGATGTTTGTTACTCTTTCACGCAAAAACTACTGATACATAGGCTCTACGCGGGTGAAGCCGCGGGTAACGGCTAGTTTAATAATATTTAGTAAATACTAGCGTTGGTGGCGTGGTGGGTCAGAAGCGGCCTATCATCTCGTCAGTTCGAATTCGATTCCCGGTCGAGCCATGTATCAATGGGTTTTTATTCAATCTTAGTACATTTACTGACTGCTCTCAAAACGGCGAAGGAAAACGTCGTAAGGAAACCTGGGTGTACAAACTTGAAATTTACCCCAGAGGTCCTCAACAACCTCAAGTCACTCGGCTAGCCAAGCTGAGAAACGAATTATCGAAATTTCACCCCTAAAATGTTCCACCTCCGACCGAAGCCGCGGGCAACTGTGGTCGCGTCGTAAACCAGTTACATCTCCGAATGAAACGTGAAACACAAAGTAGCCATTGTACTTACTTTGCCCCGCCCGTCCGCGGCAGACGCGGTGGAGTCAAGTGGTGCCTCATTGTGTCAAGTCGAGTCGAGTACTTGGATCGCAGATTTAACTTTAAGCTGTTAACTCTCGACGGATGTAGATTTAGAGCTGTGAGCAAGTCAAATAGTGTTATATTTATATTATACTAGCCATAGAGTTAAGATCTCTTTGGTACGCTCGCGGCCCCTTAAAGAGACGCAAAAAAAGCATTCTATGTGTGTCAAAATCGTGTCAAATGTATCACAATACTGTGACTCACTCACACATTCTCATTTTCAACCTCCATATAAATTTGTATTAGCAACCTCCTCCCGCTACTCCGCCTCCTTTGTCCGCACCCCCCCTGTAAGTGGCACCATTGGTTCCCATACTAAATATGCAAGATGCAGGCGCCACCAAAGAGATTCGAACCTTCCTGATACTAGCCGATGCCCTGCGACTACATCCGTCTTATAAAGTATCCTGTCTATACTAATAATAAAGAGGTAAAAACTGGTGGATAATTTGCACGCTTAACTTATATATGTTGCGAAGAACCAAATGATAGCGGGGTGTAAAATACACCTAACGCCATCTATTGACAAACTTTAAAACTAAGAAAGTAGTATGATTAGAACGGATAAAAATTTTTGGTGTAACATATAAATAGTATACTTTATAACGCGGATGAAGTCGCGGGGCATCGGCTAGTATTTAATATTTTCCTATAGTTTAAAACCGACACTCCCATACGAACTTTCACCCCGTTCACCCCTTAAAATGTGAAAAGTCAATAGATGGCGGTAGGTGTATTTTACACCGCTCTATCATTTGCTTCTTCCCAAAATATCAATAAGGGACTGGACCGGGCGTCGTAGAGGTCTCTGGGAGAGGCCTTTGTCCAGCAGTGGACGTCTACAGGCTGATAATATGATGATGATGATGAGAATGCTGGTTGTCTAACTTTCTTTTCTACAAAAAGGGGTTAATTGTCAAATTCCGTTTCTGCATGTAGACGGTAGCTAATCATCATCATCAGCCTGTAGACGTCCACTGCTGGACAAAGGCCTCCCCCAAGGATCTCCACGACGCCCGGTCCTGCGCTAACCTCATCCAGCCGGGTCCCGCGACCTTCACCAGATCGTCGGTCCACCTTGTGGGAGGCCTTCCTACACTGCTACAGACGGTAGCTAATAATGTTTCATTACTGTTTCGTCGTAGCAGCCAAGGTTCGTAGCACGTCTACAGAAGCTACGTGCGGCGCTACGAACGGCGTAGACGCAGATGAGATTGCCTATTGTAATCATTGTTAGAGTTTGCGCGCCTTTGCCTTCATGTAATGGGATGTCTTTGTCACTTGCCGTATGCACTGGTTGGTTACATCTATATGATTAGGTTATATTTGCGGCTTCGCTTGCATTGGATAGTTTGTAATTAAACGCCTTTATGTACCACTCAACTAGAATAAGACCCGAGAATTTTTATAATGGTGCCCCCCCCCCCCCATTTTCCATTTTTTTCTTCGGCGTATGCAGGTTTCCTCACGATGTTTTCTTTCACCGTTTGAGAGCAGTCAGTACATGTACTTAAGTTTGGAGAAAAAACCCATTGGTACATGGCCCAGCCGGGGATCGAACCTCGGACCTTTCGATATGATAGGTCGCGTCTTATCCCCGAGGCCACTGACGCTCACAGGTATAATATGAATGTATGAAAGAATGAAATTTCGCGTAAAATGCTGCAGCCGCATTGAGTATAGCTTCCCTACCAAAGTCAAAGTCAAAACTATTGTTATTGCATGTAAGTACACTGGGTACATTTATACAACGTAAATTTTTTATCTACACCGCTTCCAAGGTGTTATATAGAGCTGGGACATTACATACCTCATTTTTTATTCGTTATGACTTTTAAATAATTATTTATTTGACTTTTTATAAGTTTTTATTATTATTAATCGATGGGCTATATATATATATATATATATTTATTATTATTTATTAAAATGAATAAGATGAGATACATGGATTATTTTCTATACTCACACAAACCTCTGAGGTTTATCTGTGACGGAGGAGTTCGATGGTAAGTTATATAATAATACATTTGGAGATTAAATTAGATGAATTTACAGTACATAGCTTAGGTCTTCATATTTTATGAAATATTTTTTTAAAGAATTTTTAAATTTCGGGTTACATGAGTATTCTTGCTGGATGTCCTCAGGCAGGGCATTTAAGATTTTTAGTAGTATATATTTGCAATTTCTCATACAATAGGTATTATTGTAGGTAGGTATTATTATGATCGTTGTATGAAATAATTTAGTGCATAACAGTAACAGTTATATGAATGACAATAATGTCATTCATTGCATCATTGTCATTCATTGTGTAGTACAGAGTATAGAACATTGAAAAGTCAAAAGTGTAGGAAATAAGTCTCAATTTCACTGACAAAGAACTGGATAAGCGCACGTTGTGGGAGGGAGTGTTTTTCCTGAGGTGGGCGATTTATGAGGTGGCGATATCAGATGATAATAATGTCGTCTTATCTTATCTGAAGCCTCGCACAGAATCTATTATGTGTTGTTAATGGATGTTTAGTTTTATTGGTTATGTTTTTATCGGAAATTAGCTTTTTGATCGTGTTTGCAGCTAGCCTTGTGTTATACTTACACTTACACATACTTAGCATACTTAGCTATAAGTTCTGAGCTAAATTCAAAGTTCTAAGCTTGGCTGTTACATAATTTCAAGTCGTAACTAAACTTGGAATTAGCTTATAAGTTGTTTAATATTATGTACACAGACTTTGAGGGATTTATGTGTATGGGTACGTTATACAGGTATGACATTAAAGGCACACAAAAATAGTTTTTATGGTTTTTCGTCATGCTTACAGTACTTTTTTATGACTTTATTCTTATCGCACTTATTGATTCTGAAGATTCGAATTATTCCCAGTTGGCGATAAATTTTCAGAAGAAAACGAAACCTTTATTTTTATTTTATTTTTATTTTATTTCTTAGTAAACCTACAGTAAACAAATACGACTTAAAAACTTAAATTAAAAACAAATAACCAATTAGAGGTTTCCACGGCCTTGGTTGAAGGGCTCTTTTGACTCTCTTCATGAATAAATATAAAAAATAATATAAATAAACGAACTAACAATAATGTGGCTATCTATAAACTTGTTGGCAAGTCTTCAAGTGTTGTAATTTTAACGTGGGGGAATATTCCCCGGTGACCTCTGACCTCACCTCGGCGGGTCAGAAAGGGCTCTTTCACACTCCGACGATGACACGACACTGGGTATATCGTCAGCTCGGACGACAACGATGTAACCAACAGTGCGGTACGCCACAGCAGTCTCGAATAGTCGCGTTGCACTAGCAAAAACTAACATCGCCGCGCGATTCCAAAAGCGTAAATAGTGTATTCGAGGTAATAATGGCAGCAGTGAACTGATATGCTTCACTTCACCCCGCACCGTGTAAAACGATACCGTTGACTGCAACGACAGAGTGTGAAAGTGTTTAGTAGATAGTGAAAACCGCATCAAAATCCGTTGTTTAAAAGATCTAAGCGTACAGACGCAGAAAACGACTTTGTTTTACGATGAAACTACCAGTCGGACGATATCGTACAGTTATCGTGTCGTCATCGTCCAATGTGAAATCGCTCAAAGGGATGCCGACCAGGTAGCTGTAGGCCGGCAGCCCGGAGATAACGACACAAACACACAGACCGACCGAGCCCACAGCAAATACTCGAGTGACGTGTCAACATTTGCTGAACAAGCTTGTACCGGATTCTGTCTCGCTGTAACAGTGGTTTTGTTACACCATACATTGGACCCGGCTGGGACCCGGCTGGATGAGGTCAGCGCAGGACCGGTCGTCGTGGAGATCCTTGGGGGAGGCCTTTGTCTAGCAGTGGACGGCTACAGGCTGCTATGATGATGATGATCATACATTGGCCAGAATGTAATAGAAAACTGGTATAATATCTTTTTGTGATTCAAGAAGAGAGTCAAAAGAGCCCTTCAACCTTGGCCGGCGCCGCATCAGCACCCCCCGGGTGTCGCAGGTGTCTATGGGCGGCGGTGACCTCTTAACATCAGGAGGCCCGCCTGCTTGTACCTACGGTTTATTACAATACCATAGACTTTGTCGGTGAATACCATACCATACCTTTAGAATGTGGCTGTCAAAATTTGAAAACTCCGCAGAATGTGGACGTCATTTTTTGATTTTCGAGAAATCACTTATACATATATATATATATATATATATACGTGATAATAGCCTACAGCGACGACACCCAAACGGGTCGCGTCACATTCTGCTGACAATATTAATAAAACCCGATCGGGTGTTTTAACACTGAGGGTTATAGGAAAAAATCGTGACGAAACGCCTTAGAATACAATTTCTATTCTAAGGCGTATGTGAAGTACACAAAAACACTTATTGGAGCATCGTTGGTGAACAGGGATTTGGTGCAGAAGATCCTAAAAAGGTCGAAGTGTCGCTAGGTATTCCAGACCCCTAAGTAAATAAGATTGGTCTATTGTCAGTAGTTCAATTGCCAGTTCAATTGATTGTTCTACAGAGACTTGATTATCAATAGTTCAAACAAGTTATGTAATTGAACTTCTGCTCAAAAATCTCAGTAGTAGTACTTTTTCCGCGTTAAGTTACTCCAGGATAAATATCACTGTACTAAGTTTCATCAAAATCTGTTCGGTAGTTTTTGCGTGAAAGAGTAACAAACATCCTCACTTCCTTACAAACTTTCGCCTTTATTATTCGTTGATACTCTATATAATCGAGGCAGCAAACTTTTTCTCCTTTCGGATACCGCTGTAATCATCACCTTTAGTTTGTCTACCGTTACATGTGTTCCAGAGCTCAGGTATTTGGTTTTAAAACGCTCCAAATAATCCTTGAAAAAATATTCAATTTTCCATTTAAGTCCGATTTCGTGCCAATCGTGCACTCTCGCCATTTGGTATTCAAAATGGACGCGATGCGTTGCTTTATATACAGACCTATACAGGGTGCAACACTTGGCCCGACTCTTTAAGGCACAGAGTTAAAATTTGACAGCGCTAAAATGATTTCTATCTCTGTCACGTAGTAATAAAAAGATAAGAATAACACAGATTTTAGTGTTGTCAAATTTTTAATGCCTTTATATCGGGCTCAGTTTCCCTGTAGGAATCCGGTACAAACAAGGGCATTCTGTATTGGTGATTGGCGATTATGATGTACAGGAAAGAGCCAGAGCTTAGTTGAGGGCCCAAAGCCAGTATAATGTGTCCTCCAAAAAATACATTTACAAAATGTGTATTGTGATTTATGTTTTTTTTTGTGTGTTTCATTAACATGAAACACACTCCGTCTCGCTCGTGCGCGTACATCAGAGCTACTAAAACTACATATGCGTGAGTAGTGTGTAATAGGAAAATTTAAAAATACTAATAACTAACTAACACCCACGCGTGCAGTTGATCCGTTGGTGGACGCCATGGGCTACGGGGTTCCGAGCCCTGTCCTGGCAGACACTCTCCGGGTTGACTGTACATAGGTAAGCTAGATACAAAATTGTACAAATGTGTGTACAACTGTGTACAAAATTATTGTAATTTGTTGCTTTGTGTGTGCTAAATAATATATTATAATAAATAATAATATTCTATTCTATTTAAAAATACTGTCTATCTATAGTGTCATTGTATTGCTTTATTTCGTTTTCGACTCTGGTCTCTGACACCCTGTATAGTTTATATTTGCGCGGCTATTATTCCTCGATCCAGCGAGCCACGCGGCGATGGATGAATAAACAAGCACCCTTTATACTCGCCGCTGTGGTTATTTGCTATGTAAATGTTATACCTGTGGTATTGGAACCACAATAAAAGGGATATGTTGTGGTGCTCAGCCGCATTTCATAGAGTTGAGGGTTCAAACCCGGACTCATTGGCACGGATACATTTTCGAGAAATACTCACTCACCGACGTAACCTTTATCTTAAAGCTTTTTTGGGGTCGCTGCTTGCAGGTGAGAAATGAAACAACTGATGATCTTTAGATGCATATTTTATTAACAATTGTCCCTAATAATATTTACAATATTAGCTTCGCAACCGGCGACGGTTGAGAGGAGCGCTTAACTTTAGAAAGAGATAGTGATATCTTGTGTCCCCACACTTTGTTCGCACGTTACACTCCAGACACTTGGCGAATGAGGGTTAGGTCGAAAAAGTGTAAGACTTCGGCCGACACGACACTTCGCAATGTGTCCGGAGCATTCCCGAAGTAATTACGTATCATTGTGCCTGCTGTTATAGTGAAAGGAGAGAATTCCAAAAATCAGTTTGCACATTGCATGGTACCTAATTAAGTCTTGTTATCGCCATGGCAGGGGGTTACCCGCTGTTACAAAATGAACTCGCTCGACAGATAAGTAGCGGATGCTTCCGTAGGCGTCCACTTGCGATAAAACTAATCGATATCTATCAGTATTCATATATACATAATTATCTTTAAGCTATGTCTCTGACGGGGTAGGCATATAGAGAACAGAGCGCCAAGTATCGCGATCCTGACACACCTCTGCCGCTTCGCTCAGTCTCATTTCCCTCCACACACGCTCACCGCAGGACGCGTTTGCTCCTTATTAGCTGATCCTGGTATGTCAGTCTACATTCGCTCGATATATTTGTGTCGTCATTCGTTCATCACTCATTCGCTCGACATGCGGTTTATGGCAAGCTCTCTTTGAGCGGTAGCGTAATGTTTGTCTGTCCTGATATTGGTATGGACGAGTAGGTGCCTTGGGGCAATCACGTCGCAAATCACTCGCGCCGCGCCGGCAGCGCTGTCGACGGTAATTGCCAATTTGTACACGGCCTGTTAGTTCGACTACCCTCTCCTTAGGCAAGATGTTAACTCCAGTGGCTCTATATGTTGCTACACTGCCATAATCTATGTCTATAGTTATCTATTAAAGATACTTAAAAGTACTGTGAAATCCATAGACTACCCTTCCTTTAGCATGACTCTAGGGGCTCTATATATGTTGCTATACTGCCATCGATTAAAGAGTTTCTACTAACAAGACTTTAAAAGTATTGTCAATTCGTCAACCTCAGCGTTCGCTGATAATAGACTACCTTCATCAGGTCGCCAAGCCTTAATAGAAGAGTGCTATGCTGGTCTCTCGTTTGCTTCGAGTGCCATCGTCTCTACTATAAATGGTGCCTGCCCACTGTCATTTCATCAGTCATTGCTTGAGCTATGTCGCTACTAACTGTCCGATCAGCGATTGTGTTTTATTGATTGACTCCCGAGAAGTGAGGCGAAGCGCGTTGCTTTTCATTTAATGTGTAGACGGCTAGAACATATTGTCTATAAGTGATGGAATTCTTTGCTCGTTGTGGATTCTTTTGTATATCTCTTATGGAAACGTGAATGTAATAACTGAATAAGCGTGTTCAATCTTCGGTCTATTACCGGCAATAAAATTCTGTAAAGTGTTTTAAGCTACCTGGCATTGTTGTAAACATTTGTAATGATAGATAAAAAAAGAGAGAACGATGTGTAAAGGTGTTAGTCTATCCTCGAGTTACCTAATTTGGAATTGGGGAAGCGTTCCCAACTTGTTTCTAAAGTGCGGGGAACTGACTAATGTGGGTCGGCTTCTTAGGGCCGCCGCTACACAGTTCTGGCGGCGAAGCTGAATGATCAGCTTTGTAGATTCCGTTGCAACTATATAAGACTGCTCTACTCGTCAGAACTTCCACACAAAAAGCGCCAAAAGGTACATTTCTCTGTCTCTATACCTTCTAAGTTTTTATTGATTTTTGGAAATTTAGTTTTTTTATCGCCTGTGATTCCATCTGCTTTAATTGTATGAAAGGGGATTCTGTCTTGCATAACGTGTTTAACGTATTTCCGTGTTGCGTAATTGGTATCCAATAGAATATTTAGGTCACGATTGCTAGAGAGCTTTTTGTTTACTTCCAAGATAGAATTAAAGCTTCGAGATGTGGAATAATTGACCTGTCGAAACATCGAACAAAGTGGTAAGAAAAGTTTAGCAATTTGCGGCCGTTGTATTTGCCAATAAACCACGTGAATGCACTCGCTGAAAGAGACCGGATTGGGCTAACTTTTCTTTTTTCACAGAAGTGAGAGGCATTAGGGACAAATGCAGTGAATGTCCGCTCGCTGCAGCGTGGGAAACTTAAATTCCATTGCAGTTGTCTGCAGGCAATGGAAAAAGTTTCAGCGGCATCGCCTCCGGAGAGTAATAGCTTTGACCCTCTGGTGGATAAATCTGAAACAATTTCGTTGTCCTTTTTACATCGAAAATCGCCCGTTTTATCTCAATGTTTACATTCATACATATCTTCATGAAAGAATTGCGAAGCTGAAGTGGCAGTGGGCTGGGCACATCGCTCGTAGAACTGACGGCCGTTGGGGCAGAAAGGTTCTCGAGTGGCGACCACGTATCGGAAGACGCAGTGTAGGCAGGCCTCCCACAAGGTGGACCGTGAAGGTCGCGGGACCCAGCTGGATGAGATTAGCGCAGGACCGGTCGTCGTGGAGATCCTTGGGGGAGGCCTTTGTCCAGCAGTGGACGTCTACAGGCTGATATGATGATGATGATATCTTCATGCTGTCCCTGATGAAAGGGACTGCCACGTATCCTTATACTGACATCTCTATCGCTTCGCTCAGTCTCATCATTCTCTTCACACACGCTCGCCGCGACACGCGAGTGCTCCTCACGTGTCCGTCTGTGAGCACCCGCTCTGTCTGCTCCTCGTATGTCAGTCTAGTTCGTCCCCGGCTTCCACTGTCACTCGCATTCGCTCGATATATTTGCGTCGTCACTCATTCGCTCAACATCCGAACGTCTATTTTTTCGGTTGTTGGTTTCAAAATGTTTCACTAAATTTTGGTGTTATATTTTGTTTGTCATATTTGGGGTTGTCGACCAGGATGTCAGTGTGATATGAGAAGTTTTCCATGACGTAGCGTAGGCGGGCTCGTTCGTTAACATGCAGATTAACAATAATTAAACGCGACACGGTTAACAGGCTCTGTTGTACTAGCGGTGGGGTCCAAGTTTTTGCACAAGTTTGCTCTTAAATAAAGGGTACGGCCACGCCGCACAACTTTTTCACTCACTCACCTAACGGCTTAACAATGTTTTACCGTAAAAATAGTTATATTGCGTATAACAAACAAAGAAATCGATTTAATTGTATTCGTGCTCTCAAAGGAATGTGAACCTTTGCAGTAGTAGATAAGGTCTATATTCCATTGCTAAGTGCTCGACTCATCGCGTCGTCTCGCCGTCCGCCTGTGAACTTACCTCTTTTCAATAAGCATAGATCTTCATAGTCTTTAAGATCAGATCACCTCATCAGGCCATAGATTTTTCAATTTTATAGCCATAGAATTACCTTTTTCTTCTTATTGTAGGTATTTTGTTTATTGATCGGTGTAAGTAGTTGGTATAAGTTACAATATGCCGAAAGGTATTCCTCAGACCTGTAACAATACGTGAAAGCTTTTTGAACGCACTCGAGGGCCGTTTGGTAGATTTATCGCGACGGGTGTGTTTCGAACGTACCGGAGCCAAAGCATAAGAGGTAATAGAAAATGTATTCCGCTGAAATCTGACAATTTTATCTGAAGCTCCCTTCTCTGCATCAGATCAGTGACCTGATGTTACCAATGATCGAGGGCTAGTGACGTCATAGATGGATGTACTTCGAATCGTGTTTTATTTGATTGGATGAAATCTTGAAGTCATAAATTCAGCTATTTTTCTTCAAATGCTGTCCTTCACGTTACAGCTGTTATTTTAAATCAAAGCTGATCGTTGCATTCTTACTTTGTAGTTTGTTCTTTCATCTCAAGGGGTAACCAAAACTTAAATGCGGATTATTATTATACCCATGCGCTTTGCGGTAAAGTTATAGCTAAGTTATGTGCTGATGCCCAAAAAATAAATCCACCCATAGCCCATGGGGGTGGATTTCCGGAATCATAACTGACATTTTTGTTCCAGAAATCCACCCTTGATTGTCTACGGTTTTGCTCAGAGAAAATTTTCTTGTGTCTAACAGGACTGAACTATTTTGACAGTTCTACAATTCATGCCGTCTCTTTCTTATTTTTTAAGTTAAAAAGAGGTCATTAATTTAAGCATGCATGCACCATCCGAATCGTCACCATTTCCTCATGGCTTGCGCCACCGAGCGAGGTGCAAACCGCTCGCCGTCGGCGGACCGCTCCTGGCACGTGCATCTTTCCATGCACCGCAATGCATAATGTATTCTGTATGCGTTCTGCCTGAAATATTGCTATGATATTAATTTTAGGGTTATGTAAAAGAGCGCAAAGCTTTACTGGGCGATCCAAGGTGATACATGTGAATGTGATTATAGAATTACAGCTAATATTTAGCTAGTTGAAGTGTGCTCGTCTGTCTTACAGTTGTGAGGTGATCGGCCCAATGGCGGAATGGAAAAATGACAGGGTTGAAGGTATAACCCTTAGAGTGTTAATCGACCCATTTGGGTGTCCTGTCAAATGTCCACTGAGTGTTAAAGAACCCAAATGGGCGTCGGCGACACGCGGGCACATTAGTACGGAAATAAGCGACGATATTAAACTTTACTCGCTTTGATTTGCTGCAAATGGGTCAGAATAAAATACTTTCGTTGCCAAAACAGTAAAAATGCGGTTGTTAGTGAAAAAAAGGTGAGAAAACTATCTTTGATACGACACCCGTTTCGGCGCGGCTGTCTCTCCCTAAATTGTCACCAAATCGTGGTTCAAACAGTTTATTTTAGACTTATCACAAGGAATCCTGCTGAAATATAAGTAACAATCAATTTAATTATATAAGATTGTAATTACGTTTGCATTTTGAGTAAAAAACAGTGGTTGAAGTGATGGCATGGCATGATCGTGGCATTTTCCTACGACATTTTTCTTAGATTTTCTGGCATAAAGTTTGATCTATCCACATGTATTTATGATGCTACTCATAGTAAATTTAGTCACATTTCTATTAATACTATGCTTTACTCATATTTTTACCTGTAATGTACGATATTTCAACAAACTAACGGTAACGGGTCATGACACACTTGCCGACTGACAGTTGGCAATCGTACACAAGTAATAATGTGGATACGCTTTCTACCTGTGCCTTCTACAGTAGGGAATTATTTTTTTCAAACCATACAGGTCGAATTGCTAACCTCCTTCTTTTTATATTACAACTAGCTTTTGCCCGCGGCTTCGCCCGCGTAAAAAAGGTTTTCCCGCAAGTTTTCCCGCGGTAAAAATACATTTCGTAGTAGACATCACAGAGGAACCTTTCTGCAAAATTTCAAGTCTCTAGGCTCAGCGGTTTAGGCTGTGCGCGTTTCTTCCCCTATTTTTCATACTTAGGGGTGGAATTTTCAAAATTCGCGAAACACATCATTATTGTTTTTAAACTAAAAGATTAAATATAAAATTTCACGTTCCTAGGCTCAGCGGTTTGGGCTGTGCGCGTTTCATCACTAAAGCGTAACACACACTGCGCGGCGGCGTTGCGAAAGCGTTGCGGTTTTTTTCTGTAATGTTCGAAATAGTATGAAGCCCTTTACATCAAAGCGGCGGCGGCGCGGCGCGTTATTCATACAAACCTTCGCCGCCGCAACGCTTTCGCAGCGCCGCCGCCCAGTGTGTGTTACGCTTTATTTTACACACATAGGAGTAGAATTTTCAAAATTGCCGAAACACGTCATTATTGTTTTTTAACTGAAAGCCTAAATATTAAATCCGGTCGCCCACGGAGGTTTCCGTTCCGTCAGCCACACTAATATGCTATCACTGTACCAAGTTTCATCAAAATTAAATGTTTTTCCCGCGGGAAAAGTTTACCGCGGTAAAAAGTTGCATAAATATTATCCCAGGATATAAACTATCACTGTTAGGTTAGGTTTGGTTAGGTTAGGTTAGCCAAGTTTCATCAAAATTAAATATTTTTCCCGCGGGAATAGTTTACCGCGGTGAAAAGTCACCTATATGTTATCCCGGGATATAAGCTATCACTGTGTCAAGTTTCATCAAAATTAAATATTTTTCCCGCGGGAAAAGTTTACCGCGGTAAAAAGTTGCCCATATGTCATCCCAAGATATAAGCTGTCACTGTACCAAGTTTCATCCGAATCCGTTCAGCCGTTATCGAGTTTCCCGCGGGAACAATTTACCGCGGTAAAAAGTAGCCTACATGTTATTCCAGGATATAAGCTATAAATGTACCGAGTTTCATCAAAATCCGTCGATCCGTTCTTGAGTTATAAATTATATATGAGAATCTTTGCACCCCTATTTCACCCACTTAGGGGATGATTTGAAAAATCCTTTCTTAGTGGAAGTCAGTGCTATATGAGGTACCTCTGTGCCAAATTTCAAGTCTCTAGGTTCAGCGGTTTGGGCTGTGCGTTGATCAGTCAGTGAGTGAGTGAGTCAGTTTCGCCTTTTATATATGAGATTAAGCTTTTTTTTAACTTGCCCTGTTAGTATGTATGTGTGGGTCAAATCTTGCAAGTGAATTTTGACCCACTTCCTGATGTTTAATTGAGCTGAAATATTACATACGTATGTAAGTCGGATGACAATGCAATATAATGGTGTCACTGAGCTGATATGATGATGGAAGCGGAAGGTGGCCACGGGAACTCTGTAATAAAATCATGCAAACCCATCGAGTTTGGGCTCGTTTGATTTGTCTTGACAGGTACTCTGATCGTAGATGGTTACCAGGGTCTGATGATGGAGCCGGAAGGTGGCATTTTAATTGGTATGGCCCAGCCGGATATCGAACTTCGGACCTTTCGATATGATGGGCCGCGTCTTATCCCCGACGCCACTGACGCTCTACAAAACTAAAAAGTTGAAAAAGGAACTCTGTTGTAAAACATTGTACATAATAACTTTTTTTTTACTTTCTCGACCGTAGTACCAGAGGTACGTACTACGGGCAGAGGAAGTATTGTAATCGCGAAGAAAAAGATTTTCCAATTTACGCATAAATGTGTTCTGTATCGATAACATTTAACTAGGTATCGGAAAACCAAGTAGCTCAATCCCGTCCGTCCGCGTACGTCAGTCGTCAGGCTTGGCTTTGTTGGCTAACCTTTGGTCCGATTGGGACCAAATTTGGAGAGTGTTTAAATTTATATTATCAAAGGATTATCAACAGTTATCTCCAGTCAATTACAGAGCGATGTAAAATTTAATTAACATAAAGTTAAGTAATAATTGTAAAAAGCATATTTTTACACTAACTTTTGCCCGCGGCTTCGCCCGCGTAAAAAAGGTTTTCCCGCAAGTTTTCCCGCGGTAAAAATACATTTCGTAGTAGACATCACAGAGGAACCTTTCTGCAAAATTTCAAGTCTCTAGGCTCAGCGGTTTAGGCTGTGCGCGTTTCTTCCCCTATTTTACATACTTAGGGCTGGAATTTTCAAAATTCGCGAAACACATCATTATTGTTTTTAAAATAAAAGAGTAAATTTATAATTTCACGTTCCTAGGCTCAGCGGTTTGGGCTGTGCGTTTCATCCCCTATTTTTCATACTTAGGGGTGGAATTTTCAAAATTCGCGAAACACATCATTATTGTTTTTAAACTAAAAGCCTAAATATAAATTTTCACGATTCTAGCTTCAGCGGTTTAGGCTGTGCGCGTTTCATCCCTTATTTTCGGCGATGGAGAATACTCTTATTTTACATACTTAGGGGTGGAATTTTCAAATTCGCTGAAACACGTGTTCATTGGTTTTTAACGAATAGCCTAAATACAATGTTTCAGGTTTCCAACTTTAAAAATGAAGGACTTTCATACAATCTTTGCACCCCTATTACACCCACTTAGGGGATGATTTTTGAAAAATCCTTTCTTAGTGGACGTCAGTGCTATATGAGGTACCTCTGTGCCAAATTTCAAGTCTCTAGGTTCAGCGGTTTGGGCTGTGCGTTGATCAGTCAGTCAGTCAGTGAGTGAGTCAGTTTCGCCTTTTATATATGAGATGACTTTATTGACCGAGCGAGCGAAGCGAGCGAAGCGTCTACGTTTCGAGACTGGCCAAAAATGCTCTTGTCCGGCTGTCTGTCTGTCTGTCTGTAATTCTCTACAGGTCGCATTTTTCAACCGATTTTGACTAAAATTTGGCATATGTATAAATTAATTAAACCTACAAAATGAGTAGAATAAAATTTTGAAAAACATTTTTTTTAGAGTACCTACCATACTCGCAAAGTGGGAGTGAACTTTTTTTTCTTGTGAATCCCATAGTGTGAGATATCGTTGGATAGGTCTTTCAAAAATATTGCTGGTGTGTGAATACCATTTTTTCGATTTAGGGATCCGTTGGCGAAATATTAAGCTTTAAAGCGGTAATTTTTGTTAGAGTCACGTGTCCCCCCCCCCCTGCCAGCTAAACGGTTGCTTCTGGAAATGTGAAAAAATTCATGGCAGTAGCATATATAACGTAGTTACAAGGAAAACTATTACGGCTAAGTAGGTTCTATTAGTTTTTGAGTAATAGTGGATCGACTTAAGAAAGTTGAAAAAATAAATTATGTTCATAGAACTGCATACGTAAAATGGAAAATTATTTTTTTCCGCGTGATATCCATGGTGTGGGGTATCGTTGGATGGGTCTTTCAAAAATATCGCGGGTGTGTGATAAACATTTTTCGATTCAGGGATCCGTTTGCGAAATATTAAGCTTTAAAGTGCTAATTTTTGTCACTTTAGTAGGTACTTTTTCTGTTTCCAAAGTTGACTTTTGTTGGTTTCTTTTAGGTTTGGTTTATAAGGGCTGGCGAGGTCTACTGTTCTCACGGAACTACTAGTTATAATTTACTTTTAACTATTTCTTTAAATTAACATAGATTTGGGCAAAATACCATTTCTTCAATGATGGAAATGAAAAATAATGGCTAAATGAAGCGCCAAAACAATCTTCATTTGTTTTTCCGACTTGTAGAGTTTTGTTTATACTTCCGTATTGCAGAGATTTGTATTAACACAAATGTTTTCTTTAGCTAATTCATGTTTTTATTTTTACTTTCCTATTAATCATAATGAAAAGCACAGTGTAAGAACTTATAACGTTATAATTATCGTAATTTACAAAGGCCTGCGGTGTACTTGCCAATGTTCAGTTAGACAGATTATATCCAATTTGTATTTTTCCAAATATAATTATAACTCTAATACTTTGCTGTCAGAAAAGCCCCGAATGTTTTGATGTAATAATTGAATAAAATTGTGCTTTCCTTTTGTCATAACTGAGCTAGATAATCCCTTCCTCTGGTTTAACACTGATAAACCATCATTAGCGGATTTTTTTATTGTCATGGTATCTAACCTAAAAAATGTATAAGCTTATTTGTATTACTACTAACATTCGTCATAAAATGTTGTAAATTATATGCTACTAAAGTAGCTAATTGTCTTTTAAATATCATTAGGTGCGTCCAGACCGGGCGAGCCGTCGCGGCCGCGGCCCGCCTCGCGCGGCAGCGCGGTCGGTGTGGACGTGACAGGCGCATGCCTCGCCCGCATGCTCGGCCGCGGCATGCGCCTGTCACGTCCACACCGACCGCGCTGGGATTATCGAAGCGAAGGGATTATCTAGCTCAGTTATGACAAAAGGATCTGCATCCAGTCACTATCATCATAATCAACAGCCTATTAAATGTCCCCACTGCTGGGGCTCAGGCCTACCCTCTCGACGAGGGTGTTCGGGCTATAGTCCACCACGCTAGCCCAGTGCGGGTTGGTGGACTTCACATGCGCCTAAGAATTCCTTCTTCGGCGTATGCAGGTACCGTAATACTAGGGCCATGTTGATTAAAAGTTAGTATCAATCAATCATACACTTTCCCTAAATACTTAATTGTCAGAAAAATTGCTAGGCCAAAAAAATGTCATAATTTTATGTCAGTTCGCACAGAATAAACCATCTCGTTTCTCTGTCGTGGTTAATTTGCTATTTACACACCGCACGCACACCAGTGTATGCGTTGATTAAGTCATTATTAAAATTATCCAAAAAAATGACGAACCAATCAGTGCATTTTTTCATTCGTCAAAATATATTTTTTCGAGAACCGCTTGTGAAAAAATGACTAATGACCAGCGTTTTTTAAGAATTGGTCTGAATTTGCACAGTGAATATGTAATTAGCACAGATTGTTCTCTCTTATTTGAGTTTGTTTTGGTAACGAGGTAATTACTTGACAGTGCCCCCGGCTAGGGTAATTTTAACTGAATTTAATAAAGGTAAATAAAGGAAAGAAAAGAAAAAATAAAGGAATTTAATAAAGGTACTTATTTCATACAAAAGACATCAACGCGTCACTTTTCTTTTTCGCGGCGGCTCGGGCGGTGGGGACACGCCTAACTACTACGGGAGTCCTCAGCTGTGAGGTCAATAGTCACAGTATTATTTTTATTTACATTATTATTTAATTATTGTTTACTACCTACCTAATTCATCTTGTGTACATACCAGTAGTACTTTGTCATCAATAACTTAAATTGTGTAATTTTTTATTACATGTACATTTTGTATTTTTGTCAAAATACACTAATTCATCTTGTGTACCAGTAGTAGGTATTGTGGCATCAATCGCTTAAATTGTGTCCAAACAAAAACATGACATAAGTCATATCCATATTATTCTTCGTTTTTTTTTGGTTGAAACCACTAAATTGTTTACTATTCTAAGACCATTGTTCTCGAAATATTTCTATGAAACGAAACTTTGTTTTGTACTTAAACTATAGCCTTGTTACCACACTTTTTGAATTATAAATTGTGTTCAAAATAAATAACAAGTTTTATTGTTATTTACATTTTAGTAAAATCAGATATTTGTATGAACGTAATTAGACCACTTTTTGTTTACCTGCAAATTATAAACTATTACATCTACACTTGTGATGCTTTTATTGTACTTAGATAATGTCCTCAAGTTATTGTTTATACAAGATTGAACCCGCTACCTTGTTTTATCAATTAGTATAGGCATGAAATACGACACCCACTTGAGGTCGAATCCGAGCGCATGACTCATTCCGCTCAAAATTTGAAACATGTGTTACTAAAAAAAAATTTACTGGGGTATGGTGTTTTATTGTTTCCTCATATTTCTAATAGGATGTAGTGTAGAATAAAACACTAAGGTAGTCTGAAATTTCTTTAAATTTTAATAAAATTGCGTTTAACTTGATATTTATTAGTACTGTAAAAGTTTTGTCATAATTTCCAACTACTAGCAGACAAATAGTACAGGGAAAAAATGAAACTACGTACATTATTAATCTGGCTATGTCTATTACCTAAAGTATACCTTTGCATTTCAGTAAAATCTGAGAAAAAAATATTTTAGTGGGAAAGCGCAAAAAAAAACCCCTGTGTGTGGTAGGCACCCATTTGGGTTCCACATTCTACAAAGTTTTGGCATTTTGACAGCCACACTCTAAAGGATAAAAATGTCAAATGTCGAAATAGAAAAATTTTGGAGTATAAAAGTGTATTTAAAATGTTTTTATGCTTCTTAAATTTTGACAGCTGTCATCCGAAATGTAGATCTCATCAAAGATCTCTCATTTGAGTATGTAAACTACTTATCTAAAACAAATAGTTTTCGAGATATAACAGGAATTGCGTATACTTAATTTGAATAATGTAATGCATTAGTTACTTTCATTATAAATTCAAATATTACTTCATTTTACTCATCTCCGTTTACTACCTACCGCTATCTACATGAAAATACCTAGCATATTTCCGTGTGGCAGACTAATGTGGATACAGTGTAATAAAATGCAGCTCGTGCCCAAATTTAACCCGCGAACTAAAACAACAATGCATCGACACTGGGCCACGTTACCAGCGAGCAAGGCCAGGCCTTGACCAGCGCTGGGCCACTATTGGCGCTGGACTGGCGCGCCGCCAAACGGCAGAGGTCGTCCTCCGACACTTTCGCCACTATCGATTGGACAGACAGATGGACTAAGGCTGGACTACACTAGATCGGTTCGGATATGGGCCTCGGTTCTATTCCGGGTTAAAAATTGCAGACATACTGTTTTTATTGTGACTGTCTTCCAATAAAGAGTTGCTATGCATTAACATTGTTTTATAATTAATTATTCCGAAACAGCCCGAACCTGCATGTTTTTTTTTTGGATTCATGGGTTACTAGTAGTATTGAGAAAAGCCAGTCTTAAAGGCCTAACCTTAAAAGCTTCTATATACTTTTTTTTTCTGTTCTATCGAAAAATACGTGTTTACATTTCATTTTGAGTTTGTCCTTCGCTCTGCGTGGTTGTGTTTTTATATAAAATATCTTGGACCTAGGACAGCATCTACACATTGAGGAGCTGATCAGTTTAATTGTCTCAAGCAGTGTCTATTCCTTTAATAAATTCCGGGGTCACTGTTATTTCGAGTTCTACTGTAGCATTTGATTGAGCAGCTTAGGTGCAAAAACTACTAAGATAGCAACTGGTACCTACCCGTGGACTTGACTTAGCAGAAGAATCGAAGATTGCATTACATGTAGTCGAAAGCATTCAACCCCTTGTCTTTCGAGTAACTCCGGCTACTCCGGTTCGTCGGCTCGCATGCAGAACTGGAGCGACTTCGGTTCCCGAGCCCAGTGGAACCGGACTCATGTAGTCCGTGCCTAAGCGCAAAGTCGGCTTACGGGAGAACTTTAATGGATTTCGTCTTCGAACTTTATACAAGCAAAGAAACAAAGATAGCTATATTGGATCAAATACAGAATTCAGTTAAATAATTTGTCGATTCAATGTGTTCTTTAAGTTTAGGCTTAGCGCTTGGGCGCTTGATTCTGGTGCCAGAGTACTGGGTACATACATACAACTTGTACAATATGTCATAGTCGAAACCCTGAGTCAAAAATAAAAGTAGAAAGGAAGAAATACACGGAGTACGTCTCACACAAAGACGCGACAAGCTGTACGTGCGAGCGACCTAAATAATAAACATAGGCTGTCTCTACTCTTTAACAGGAATGACTGTATAACTTTCACTGTGGTTAAAGGACATGGGGTGTTGCTGCATAACAGTGGGTGTATCCCATACTTGTTAGATCCATATGGAACTATGGAGTTGTCACAAAGTAAATGCACCTTATGGCACTGTCTTCTGGGATATAAAAGTCAACATTCCTATCTCCTTTTAACCATCAATCTGGAAACTCTGGCTACTACTTTAAATACGATACGGGATTCTGTTCAGGCGGGGATTCCTCTTTAACCCCACTCCAGTCCCGTTGAGTAGACCCGTGGAATTTGCTGTCAAGAAAAGAAATATGGCACTAAAAGTGTGGAACTTCTAGGATACACCCGTGAAACCATCGCACATTGCTTGCCGTATGTAAGCCCAATGAATACGTGATGCGAGCTCGCTGTGGCGTCATCTCATGCCGCTCGCGTCACGTTTTCTACTGATTTACAAACAGACTCGCTAATTGCGAAGCTTTTTTTCTCTTTCACATACATAGCTTTTTGCCGGCCTTGTTGTCTGCGGTTACTCGATTTTACTATAGATAATCAGTGTTATTTAGCATGTGCTTATCCAGAATAAATCAGCATAAAAATAGTCAAAGAATTTTTAAAATTAATCTGTGCAACTCCAAACTTTATATCTTTATTATTTATTCAAATAAATGTATTCAACGTATTGCAGCCAAGAATATTAAATATTTTGATACCGTCTATGTTAGCTTACAATAAGTTGATGAAAAGGAAGAATTTGCCAAAGTAAGCAAGTAGAAGGGAATGAAAGTCGAATCACAAAAATTGATCAGAAAAACTTTGTTCAAGTCCAATCAAAGTCTTACAGACTTCACTTACTTCAACTGCTTCTGTCAAACTCTATTATAATAGCTCTTTATTCGAATCCACTGTCATATCATAACTCAGGAAAATTATTGTCATTTCTTAGCGTTGAAGGTATGAATTCAGTTTGATAATTCGACAAATTTAACTTTGCACGCCATCAAATGCAGGTTTGAACCTCCACTGGAGACGTTAAGGCTTGAAGTGTGTTTCGGTGGCAGCAAAGTGCCGGGTGTTAATGAAATCGGCTTTAAATTGGAATGCAGTGACCCGACAGGCTTGTGCCGGTGGAGATGTGACGAGTGGAAGGGCGGGAGATTAAACCGCACACACAATCGTATCCAACTTGTTGGATAAGGTTCTGGATTTGCTGTTCTTGTTAATTCTTAGACTTTGTTTCGATTCTTGTAACGAAGCTACAAACTGGCCCATCTAAACGATTTCTCGCCCCTGATATCAACCGGCAGCCTTTGTATTGCACCACCACCACAGCTACAAGTGCGTTGCCATCCTCAGGAATAATAGAGTTGCTGTTATGACTCTGTCTCTCATCAAAACTGAACACGGCTATGCATGTATTGCTTTTTTCCTGAACTACAGTTCTACTACCGGCTCAATACCACCAGCCTGTTCCTTAGTAAGCCTTCGCTTGAGATCGCCTTGAGCCTTGCTTCCAGAGCCATTAATTCTGATTTAATAATGATTTCATTGTCCATACAATCCATGTCAATACAAACCTCGTGGATCACTGGAATATTTGGTCCAGTTATATCTCATCCAATTCAGTGTTTCATTGGACTAGATTTTCGGCTATACTTGTTGCTCGATCGCATTCCAATGTACGTACGAGATGTTGGATACGTTGTTCTCGACACGTCGTCGGTCCGTGTGTAGCTCGGCTGAGAGACGATGGATGAATGCTCCCAAAGTCAATACGCGAGGGTTCAATCAAGCGAACTGCGGCATTATTGTGAGTTTCGGCGCGAACGTACCCTTATAGCTGCACAGTGTTGGCCTTGCAATGCTCGTACCCAAGAGTATTGCTACGGCTGCACAGTGTTGGCCTTGCAATGCTCGTACCCAAGAGTATTGCTACGGCTGCACAGTGTTGGCCTTGCAATGCACGTACCCAAGAGTATTGCTACGAGATTCGCTCAAAGTTGCATGTTTAGTATTACAATACACCATTTTAGAAAGTATAATAGCTTTATTTCATTCGATTTCGTACATTTTGTAAAGGCTAACCTGAAGGCTAACAGAATTTGTACTGAATGCATTTTTCATCCAGAACGCCATCTATCTACCTAATAACAGTCAGTCTACGACCGATATGGCTTCATCCCATCGAACCAGCTCTGTGGTCAGCATTACAGGGGACCCCATCTGCATTCAGATTCCGATAATAATTGTACATAGGTACGGTCAAGTTCATAATTGCAGTATAGCAGTTTCGCAATTCAAGATAAACAACCGCTCTATCTGATCCTATCCTAGTATGTCTGTATAGCTCGTCCCCGGCTCCTTCCTATTACCACTCACATTCGCTTGATTTGTGCGTTGTCATACGTTCATCACTCATTCGCTCAACATGTCCGAACGAACGGAGCATGGCTTTTCCGTCTTAGTGATGACACTTACGTTCAGTCCAGCCGTGCTGCGTATCTCTTCGTTGCGATAATGATTGTACTGTAATTAAAGCTACTCATTTGATGACTAAGGTTCGCTGGGCAGTTACAATTTATTCATAATGTATTCATTACATGAGGTGGTGCCTATTAAAATGTAAATGAGGGCCCTTCACACGGGCTGCAGCGGGCCGCGGTGACACTGCTATAGCGGAATTATTTGCGCATAAATTTCACCGCGCCTGCCTGTTCGTTGAACCACATGTATTATGTATGTGGTCTATTGACGTTTCAATCTTGGGTAGCCCGAGCACCGAATCTCATTTGAGACGGTTTTAGTCGCAGCTTTTCGGTCATACATTTAACGACTAGCTATATAGAAAGAATTTTGTACGGGATTATTGAAAATTTGCACGGGAGTATCGGTTTCTTTAAAGGCAGTAACTTGGAATTTAAAATTACATATTATAATTATAAATAATGATGGGTGTTTGGAATTCACATTTCAAGGAAGAGGGGGGGGGGGGGGGGGGGACAAACAGGGGATGAAAATTTGCATGATTTATTGTGTTCCCATTAATTATTTTGTCTAGATAGACTATTAAGTATAAACTAATTTATAGTCGGCCACTAACTGCCTAAATAAATGAATAGGAATACGTAACGGAGGTACGTCCACCAAGACAGCACAGCATCGCCATCCA
Organism: Metalampra italica; assembly: GCA_949699065.1. Lineage (NCBI taxonomy): Eukaryota > Metazoa > Arthropoda > Insecta > Lepidoptera > Oecophoridae > Metalampra > Metalampra italica. The sequence goes on from OX452980.1 coordinate 10,962,128, forward strand.
ACAACTGCACCAATGGGATGTGTTCATATTCATCAGCTATGTCATATCCCCTTTCTCCCCTCTTTCGTCCATTTTTCCAATTAAACGGCCACCGCGCCGCCGGTTAGAGACACGTTCGCGCTGGGATCAATTATACCCGCAACGTGCACAAAACAAGCATTCTCCTTTATGAATATGTTTTTTTTCTTTTTCATGTGACAATTGTGTTGAAATGCCAGTCTTTATTTGTGCGAAAAAGAAAGAGTAAGCAACATAAAGAGCGTCAGTGGCGTCGGGGATAAGACGCGGCCTATCATAATCGAAAGGTCCGAAGTTCGATCCCCGGCTGGGCCAATGGGTTTTTTCTCGAAAACTTAAGTAGGTACATTTACTGACTGCTCTCAAACGGTGAAGGAAAACATCGTGATGAAACCTGCACAAGCCATAGTAAAAATTCTTAGGCGCATGTGAAGTCCACCAACCCGCATTGGGCTAGCGTGGTGGACTATAGCCCGAACGCCCTCGTTGAGAGGGTAGGCCTGAGCCCCAGCAGTGGGGACATTAATAGGCTGTTGATGATGAATCGCGTCAATCACTACTACTAGACGAATTTAAGATTTCATGGTTTTCCTTTCATTTAATTAATCAAGTTCGTTAGAGAGATTTCATCCTTATAATTGACTCTAACGATCGATGCAATAAAAGTACAGGGTGTGATTTTTACAGATTTTATTCGGTTCGATTCCCGGGTGTGGCAAGCGAATTTTCGAAAACCTTTGAATGCAGTTTTCTTTCCTTTCAAAAATAAAGGAATGTTTTCTTTGAGTAAAATTTTCTTTCTACAGTATTAAGAGTACTTTCCCTCCAGGTGGCATTACAAAATTCCACCCTGTGTATAGATTAGTTGAACGTTTATTTTCGTAGCTTTACCAGTTGGTTGACTTGTTTATTAGAAAAACATTTGGAATTTCGTTGGTTTGTGTACAAACAGAATAGATGGTGTGCGACCAATTTGTCATGTTGACAGCGCATTAGAGCGCATTCGAGCACATTACCCGGACGACTATTTATGACCTACTCTCATTGCGCGGCGGAATATCGCGGTTACTTTATTCACCTAACAGTGCCGGATTAAAGCGTAACACAGACAGCGCGGCGGCGAAAGCGTTGCGGCGGGGAATCTGCGGAAAGCGAATAAAAAGCGGAGCCCTTCTGACAACATATACCGCTAGCGGCGGCGGCGCGGAGGCGGTTTGTATGAAGACCGCTCCGCACCGCGCCGCGCCCGCGCCGCTCTGTGTAGGGGTTCTCATACACTACAAAGGAATACAACGCGCCGCCGCCGCTCCGCAACGCCTGTCTGGGCAAATCTGTCAAATCAAAACGTCAAATCTGTGCGCGCGGTTTTGTCGCTTTCGCCGTCGCACCGCCGCCGCACCGCCGCCGCGCCGCTTTGATGTAAAAGGCTTCATACTATTTCGAACATTACAAAAAATTACAGCGACGCTTTCGCACCGCCGCCGCCCTGTCTGTGTTCCGCTTAAACGTAGTCACCGCAGAACGCGGGTGTCTGTGATACGCCTTGTTCCCAGTAGTCTCCTTTACTGGTCTTGTGGGAACTACTGGTACCTTGGAAAAATCTTTCTTTTTATTCGACAGGTTTTGGTACTCAAGGTTGGTCCCATTTCAATTTGAAAAAAAAACATTTCATCTTTAATGGAATGGTAGAAATTTTTTAAAAGATCAATAAGTCATCGGTGTGCAAAAATCATGATTTTTTACAAAGTAATCGGTTTTATATTTTCTGTAAAAATTCAGATTAAGTAGGCAATGTGTTTTTCAAAACAACATTCCGTCCCACGAACGGTTTGTTTGTCCACAATTCCACGCCACCCGTATCAGTGTCCTGCCTCACGATCCCCGTTTATTGCCCACCTCTCACCTCCAGCTCCGGCTCGGGTACTCGTGTCCCCGTTTGCTGGCACGTGTCGCCGCTACTTGTCGTATCCAGACATTTGATACCTCAGACAGACGTATTAAGACTGGAGTTTTTAACAGACTTATAAATAATCAGTTTTTTTTACAAAATATGATTTTTGTTTATTGTATTTGTTTTTTGTTCCGATTCGATGGTCTTTTTAAAAAAATTCAAATTGAAAATAAAAAAATGTGATAATGCTGAATTATTTTTAATGTAAACGTTGGTTCCGGTTATCGATGAAAAATAATGTCTGAGAGACTGATTCTGGAGACTTATTTTGTAGGAAACTTGTGAAAACAAACGCTCCATTCATCACTAAAATTGTAACAGCGTCAGATATCTGCCCAACTGCCCATGCTTGAAGACTCTTAATGATCTGAATGGGTAGTTTGGTCTTTGGTGCCGGTTTGGTTCAAAGGGAAATACAAATACCCGGAAAAACCAGTAACCTAAGACCTAAAACTACTCTAGAATGCTATTAGTCTAGAAAATTGACGAAACTGAATGTTGACGTCGCAACAAAATTTTAGGCAGCTCATATTTTTCAAGGGCGGTGTGGGCATGCAGGCGTAGTTGGCTGTGGCCCAAATATGCTGGTGAACATGGTCGGAATTATAGCATTAGGCAGATGGATGAGGAAATTCGTCTTTATAAGGAACTAGCGGCCGCCACGCTGCTTCGCCCGCGTTAAAATTATACTGTATGTTAAAAAACGATACTCCTATACAAACTTTTACCTCCGTTTCCCCCCTTAAAATGTGAAGATCGAAAAACCCTAAAACACGCCATTATTTATTTATGCTCAGCACCTGTAATTCAAATTTTCATGTTTCTAACTTCAAAGAACAAAGACTTTCGTGTAAACTCCCCCTCCACCCCAATTTCCCCCGCTTATAGTAAATTTTCCAAAAATTATTACTTAGCGGATGCTTACGCTATAAAATGTTGTTGATTTATTTATTTTATTTATTTATTTAAACTTTATTGCACATTTATTGTACAAGAGGCGAACTTAATGCCTCCAGTTAACCTTTGGGTCGTGTTGATAGATTGTGGTGATGATTTGCGTCGATTGATCAGTCAGTCAGTCACAGAGAGTTGTTAGTATACATAGAGCGCGCGTTAGCAAGTCTGAACTGTAAGCACGGGTCTGAACAGTCTCGAAATTTTCGGGACGACGCTACTAGTCACAACACGTCAGTAGCGCTGATTGTTGCTCTCGCCGGTGTTTATTTAGATTTGGAGTAATCATGGTGAAATGTGCAGTGCCGAGCTGTAAACACGATTCACGGAAAAGAACGATCTAGAAAAAATCTATATAGAAGCGTCCATAGAACACCTGCTTACACTTGGCACAATGGGCCATGAGCGATGCGCGCGCTCTATAGCTAGTATTACTAACTCTATGGTCAGTCAGGACAAACTCATGTGAACTTTATGTAGTTTCATAGACCTTTCTCATTTTTATTTCTTTACATTCTTTCTATCTTTATTTTCTGCTCAAAAGCATTTTCTACAAGAATATAATTCAGATTTTTGTGATAGGCGAACGTCCCCATTCATTATTTACCGGTGGGTATGTTATGTAAGTAGGTATGACATTAGCATATTCATTCTTACATAACGGGTATTCATACAGAATGCCGACTTGAATATTGGGGGAATATATTTTCTTCTTTCATAATGTTCTCGTACAATTACGTATCTTTTTCCTAAAAGAACCATTTGACACTATGGGTTTTTCTAAGATATTGGTACCATTCTGTGCTAGTGTAACGCTACGCAGAATAAGCAGTTATTTCTTATATTGTACTGGTTTACTGTAATAATGTCCAATCTGAAAAATGTCCAACAACCATGCTCGAACTGAAAAATGTCCAAACTGAATAATGTCCAATCTGAAAAACGTCCAATCTGAAAAACGTCCAATCTGAAAAATGTCCAATCTGAAAAACGTCCAACCTGAAAAATTTCCAACCTGAAAAATGTCCATCCTGAAAAATGTCCAATCTGAAAAATAAATAAATAGCTGTTTTTAAGGTTCTGTAGTGTAAAATGTTCCAGAATGGACATTTTTCAGATTGGACATTTTTCAGGTTGGTCATTTTTCAGGTTGGACATTTTTCAGGTTGGACGTTTTTCAGATTAGACATTTTTCAGATTGGTCGTTTTTCAAATTGGACATTTTTTCAGATTGGACGTTTTTCAGTTTGGACATTTTTCAGTATGGACATTATTCAGTTTGGACATTTTTCAACGGTTGGACATTTTTCATATTGGACATTATCGTAAATCATTGTACTTCTTATACTACTTCTTATCTTATACAGCAATATTTGAGCATGCGAAATATAAGAAAAGTGTGAAGCGAAAGAGGTGTGTCTGGAACGCGATACTTGGCGCTCCGTTGTTTCTGCCTGCCCCGTCAGTGACATAGCGTGAAGATATGTGTGAAGATATGTATGTATGTGAAAAGTAAACTTAACGTTGTTTTTTAAACTACTTATTTATTAGAGTCAGATAGTGGGTGAATATCGGATCGCCCTCCCGGTTTTTTTTAACGTATTATGCTCAAAAACAGGCTTCATGAAAATGACAAAGTATACCTAGTAGATACTCTGAAAAAGGAAATTGTATTGAATACTTACGAAAATTGAAAATTTGTATTGTGTGATACCGACCCATAAAGTCGCTGGGCTCTGCACTCACGACTTGGGAACCAATTAAATATCGGTTTTCCCTAATAGACTATTTGGACGTAACCTCCTGTGTGGAAATGAGGATTATTGTTTTGATGTCTTGATATTGTCTTCTCTATTTTGTTGATTGGTATATGTGAGAGATATTTATATCTTGTTAGATTCACGCTGAAACGAAATAAGGGCCTTCAGGTCTGTATTGACTGTTTCTTGTAATACTGGTCTCCATATTAGATAAATCTCAATAACCCAAAATGACAGATTTTCCAAACAGCTTTGTTTATGAAAGGCATAATTTCTTAAGAGTTTGCGTTATTCCGTGCGTAAATGTGAAAATGACCATCGAAATTCCGTTTCAGTCAGTTTTTCCATGATTTCACGTCAATCAATATCAACGAAAGTGACTAAATGTATTTCTACATTGTTGGATTCTTTAAATTGATAGAAATGCCCCGGTCCCACGGTGGGCGCCAATAAGTGTCGAGACGAATTCGGCTGCAGTTTATTCGCCTGAGATGTCTCAGCGTGCAGCATTACGAGATCTGTTCTCCGTCAACCTCTGCAGGGCCCTAAAGAGTACATTCTGCAGAATTTTCTATTTCGCCCGCGGCTCTCGGCACTTACCCTGATTTGAATTATGGCTCCCCACAGCTACCAGTTGGCTGTAAATGCGACGTGATCAAAATTTCTGAAGTCATTCTGTAAGTGTCGAAATATTGGCATCGTCGAGTTGTAATAATTCTAATGGATAAAGTCCGTAATTTCAGATAGAGTCCTTATACTTCAAGCCCGAAACGTTCAACTTCCTTTCGAATGTATCGGAAACACTGAAGTTACGTTTGTTGGGTTGGTTGTCTTGTATTTTGATTTTCAGTTTGTCGCCTTTAGGATTTGATTCCGGATATTCAGTATTTAATTAGACATTCGAGGAAATGGACGTTAGGGATAGATTACATTGACTTGACGTTCGAGTTTGGACGTTCCATGAATCCTCATGAACGGAAATGATTTAGATAGATTATGGCTGTTATTATAAGAACACCCACCATTTTTGTTTAAAAAATTTAATATTTTTTATTTTAACTATCTTGTTGTATTGGGGACTTTTGTTCTATTGAACATTAGTAGGAATTCTTATCCCTGCTATAAGCTTCCGGTAGAATTTCTTGAAAAAAAAAAAAGCGTGCAGACCTTAAAATAACCCGAACCTTACACTGAAAATAGCTTCGTTTAAATGCTCCATGGAAAAACAGGAGGAAGTTTTCAACGGAGTTTATGTAGCACATTCTGGGTCGGGCCGTGTAATGTGTTTTTAATAAGAACAGCGGCGAGGGTAGTTTCTAAGTTGTCTCTGAATAATAATGATGTTTTCAGTAAGAACTTTTTCCTTCCCGTATTAGATGGGCACACATTTGACTTCAATCTAATACATCATCATCATCATATCAGCCTGTAGACGTCCACTGCTAAACAAAAGCCTCACCCAGGGATCTCCACGACGACCGGTCCTGCGTTAAATTCATCCAGCCGGGTCCCGCGTCTTTCACCAGATCTAATACATCATCGCCATCATATCACAGCCCTTCACCATCCACCTCTGGACATAGCCTTTCCCCGTATGAACACCACCACACCCAATCCTCCGCCCTCCGCATCCGGCCACCTTCTTCAAGCCGTCGGTCCACCTGGCGGAGGAGCGTCCCATGATGAGACTGAGCGAAGTGACAGAGGTGTGTCAGGATCGCGATACCGGGCGCTCCGTTCTTTGTGCCTAACCCGCCAGGGACATAGCGTGAAGTTATGTATGTATGTAAGAGAGACGATATCAAATAACTACAAAACACTGGCAGTAAATACGAGTATCTACCTACATTTCCAGTGTAGTACGCAAATAGTCGATACCACCTGTGTCTCGCCCGTGGGCAGTGATTGATTGAAAGCCAAAAAGGTATTATATATTTCCAGCGTGTATAAAAGTGGGCTTCGTTGTAGTTATTTTTAGGTTTACTATGATAGTTATTTTTAGTGTTTACGTGACTAAAATTAATTGACTGGTTAGTTTAAGTTACGACTAGCGGACGCCCCGCGGCTTCGTCCCTAAAATAATCCCAGTTAACGTTAAATTTTCTTAAAACCCTTACATAACGGATGCTTTTAAAAAATAAACTTGCTTAGTATATGCGTTGATAGATCAGTCAATCAAGACAAACAATTCTATATGTTTAGATTTAGGCCCTCTAACACCGCTTGCTGATAAAGTCCCAGATACACTATCTGCAGGTTATCTGACAGATAGCCTATTTTTTTGGTTTCACAGGTATCTGATTGGCTATATCTTATTTATTTTATATAGTCTATCACACAGATTTATCTGATAGATTAGTTTATCACTAAGATTACTATCTGTAACAATATCAGGAAGTGGTGTAAGAAGCCCTTAGTATTTTAAATTTTGCATGCACCTGGCGATGCAATATGTGAAACACTATATTTATTATCCTCTGTAATACCATGTTTCTCGCAAATAAATGGCATTCCTTTCTTTTTGTTTCAGGTAAGAAAAATGATATACTAAGGACCGCTTTGTATTGAGTCGTCCACTTCCAAAATGGACCACTTATGACGTCCTCACGTGAAGAGTATTTGACGAAAGTCTAGCAGTAAGTAGAGTATCTATAAGTATTCTTAATGTATCTTCTATTAGCTTGTCTGTTTCGCCTTGGAACGAAAGTCGCAGAGAGTTACAAGGTGACTTATCGAAGGACGAGGCTAACAGAAAAACCGGACAAGTGCGTGTAGCACTCGCGCCCTGAGGGTTCCGTACAAACTTGTTTATGTACCTAGTAGATTTTTCATCACATCATCCACATACGAATTAAAATAAAATAAATAAATATAATAATAAATAATAAAATAGGTAACTTTTATTTTTTATTTATAACTTCGTAATCGACAAAATATTATATTTACCAAAAAAAAAAACCAATATTTTACCAACTAAATTAACCGTTTTCAAATTTTTTCCTTTAGGTAGGTACTTGTGCTGTAAGATCTTGCTTGTTGCCAAATTTCATGATTTTATGTCAACGGGAAATAGCCTAGGTTTTGATTCCCTTGCGAGTGTAAAAATATTCGGCTTACACGGCCGTATCTTTTGACTGCGTTGACTTAGAATTTTGGTTTTTTCACAGCTCCAAGGAATTACAGACATACAGTACTTGATATAATTCTTCAGCTAGATACCTTCACGCGTTCCTGAGAAAAAGGGTCTTGACAGACAGACGGACCACGAAGTGATCCTATAATAGTGTTCCATATTTTCTTTTGAGGTACGGAACCCTAAAAGTGCGGAATTATTCCGGCATCACGCTTTGTTCGACATAATTAATTGTTCTGCCAAGGATCACAACATCCGCAGATGTCTTTAGGGCCTTGGAATCTGTTATTATTTTTTGGCGGAGGGCAGAGTGATAAATGACTCGAATCTTTTAAATAGCACTCTAATATTACTCTCGTTGGCTCTCATTATGAGGATTACAATCATAAGTAGCTGCATGTAAGAAGTCAAAGGCTTTAGTGCAACCCTAGGATCAGAGTTGGGCGTCAATTAATTGATTTTTAAGTCCATAAAAAATAATGTGTACAGTTAATTTTTAAAACTGTATTTTAAAATAATTTTCTATAAGAACTGACTGTCAGTAAATAATGTATGAAATACCTACTTAATTTCTTGTTAAAAATCTATTAGAAATGTCTATGTAAATAAATTTAAAAATTGCTTTAAAAAAATTTTTTTTAATTAAAATGTTATTTTTAATTTTTTTTAAATTGTTAGCCGCTTTTAATGTTGAATTGATTTTAATTACTGTAGAGTCCAACCATACTTACGTAAATTATCAAACTCAATTTTAGAAAAGTTTACAAAATTATTAAAACTAGGGGTAATAATAAAAGATACACGCTACATATAAGTATAAGCAAATCGCTTGAAAACTCCACTAATTAAGCCCAGAAATACTTTTTTTTTTTTTTCTTTTTAAAATCATTTCTTTTCAAAATGGTGGGGGCAGGCAGCAGTGTGGACCAACGTTATTCCCGAGCTGGAATCCCTTCCGGGAATTCCGGTAAAGTCCGCTGGAAATTCCCCAACATATTCCAGAATATTCTTAGAAGGTTATCTTCAAGCTTTTGTATTATCAAAGTTTGTGACGAACGTTACGACGTTCCAGATTTTTTTCTTTGTTGTACTGCATGATCATCAACATCGTATTAACATGTCCCCACTGCTGGGGCTCAGGCCTGTATGCTCTCAACGAGGGTGTTCGGGCTAATAGTGCACCACGCTAGCCCAGTGCGGGTTGGTGGACTTCACATGTTGTACTGCGGTAAAATCTAATTCTACTTTTGTTAGAAGCAGGAACTTTTGGTTTGAATCCTAGCCTCAAGTTAATCATGTATATTAGTTGGTTATCAAAATGATCTGTTACACCATTTTCCCAAACATTTTATTTCATTGTATTTTTTTTTCAATTCGGGTTTTTCAAACGCAAAATTTGTCGATCGATTATTTTACCATTCGTAAATTATTCCAGTCGCCCATTTTCCCCAATCGTGATTATTCATAATAGTAAATTTATCAATGGAAAATAGCTTATTGTACTATTACCTACTTACGCGAAGGGTTTCATCAAGTGACTATACCTGAATGGAAAATAAAATACAATGAAATAAAAAATTCGGGAAAATTGTGTCACAAAAAAAAAAAAAACAAATATACGGGTCGAATTGAGAACCTCATTTTTTTTCGTCGGTTGACAAAATGAGCAATCCATTAGTCAGTCAATAAGTACGTTCATTCGTGACTCAATGATCAAATTTTTTTTTTTGAGTTTGTGGCTTGGTTGCAAGACCTATAAGCCATGATCTAAATGTTTATGAGTTGCTTGCATGTACAGTCGACCGCACGTCTCTGGCCCGGCCTATTAGGGAGTTTCAATACTATGATAGAGCAGTTTATACTGGTTTTGTTTCCATTGACGTGCGGCCGACCGTACGCGAAATCACTCTTCATTTCCTCGTTAAATATTCAGCGATCGTGTTTACCGTGCTTATATTATGTTTGTTTGTACGTATCGTACTCCAAATGCGAGTATTGTAATATTTGTTATTGTTTTGTTTCCCGCCATGAATTTTTATAAATGTGGTATTATTTGCACGACTTGCGCCTTTTATATTTTCAGTGTGGAATTTTTCTGTTATTGTACTTGACAATGGCTGACGGTTTGCCTTGTGAGTTATTTTTCTATCTCTATATTCTTGCGGTTTTCACCTGTTGTTCTTATTTCTTTCTCCTTGTATACCGATGTGTTTTCTTCTGCTTATTATTTAGGTCGCAGACATGGTTTGTTAAATCAATTGTTATTTTTGGCTCCGATTACAAACTGCTGTTAAACTTTTCCTGTTCCAATGTGAAACGACGTCAGTTTGTCCGTTCCGTATAACTTGAAAACTATTGGTCCTATTTTAATGCAGTCCTCACCGTCATTATCATCATATCAGCCTGTAGACGTCCACTGCTGGACAAAGGTCTCCCCAAGGATGTCCACGACGACCGGTCCTGCGCTAACCTCATCCAGCCGGGTCCCGCGACCTTCACCAGATCGTCGGTCCACCTTGTGGGAGGCCTGCCTACGCTGCGTCTTCCGATACGTGGTCGCCACTCGAGAACCTTTCTGCCCCAACGGCCGTCAGTTCTACGAGCGATGTGCCCAGCCCACTGCCACTTCAGCTTCGCAATTCTTTGAGCTATGTCGGTGACCTTGGTTCTCCTGCGGATCTCCTCATTTCTGATTCGATCTCGCAGGGAAACTCCGAGCATAGCTCCTCACCGTTAACTAGGATATTTCTTGAGAAAAGTATTTCTTAAATCATCAATGTACAATTGAAAGGAGAGTCTTGCAGTAAATGATTTTAGTGTAAGAATTTTTAAAAGCCGCAAGTAACCGCCAGTCGGTAGGACATTCCTAAATTAGTGCACTAAGGGCCTCTTACACCGCTTGCTGATAAAGTCCCAGATACCCTATCTGAAGGTTACCTGACAGATAGCCTGTTTTTTTGTTTGTTTTACAGGTATCTGATTGCCTAGTCTTATATATTTTATATAGTCTATCACACAGATTTATCTGATATAATAATAATAATAATAAATAATAATAATGTTTGGACAATTTTACACACGGCTGTTTAGTCCCAACTAAGCTGATGCTTGTACATGGGTACTCGACAACTGATAAACATACTTAAATACTTATAAATAAATACATACAAACACCCAGAATCCGAAAACCAACAGTTATGCTCATCACACAAATGTTGGTCCCGGGTGGGAATCGAACCCACGACCTTTGGCGCAGTAGGCAGTGTTACTACCACTACGCCAACAGGCCAGTCAAAGATTAGTTTATCAATAGATTAGTTTATCACTAAGATTACTATCTGTAACAATATCAGGAAGTGGTGAAAGAAGCCCTTAATCTTATTAAACCCACGTGATTCAGTTTCCAAGCGGGTCCACCGGCTAAGTGCGAGTTAATTTATTTAGTTTGTATTATTACGAAGGTCGCTCGGGCGGGTGTCGGCTCTAATAACTCCTGCTCCCTCGGCGATGCGGCGACCTTGCTGCTTTTATACTGTATTATGTATTTCAGCTACTTCCACAGCATCATGTCATACGGCATCCTACTGTGGGGTCAAGCGGCAGATATAGAAACCATCTTTATTTTGCAAAAGAGAGCTATTAGGGCGATCTATAATCTGCGTTGTAGAGAATCATTAAGAGAAAAGTTTAAAGAAATTAATATATTAACCGTTGCCAGTCAATACATTTTTGAGAATATTTTGTATGTCCGCAAAAATATATCTCTCTTTTTGAGGCACTGTGATATGAACACAGCTTATGTTACAAGAAACAAAAACAAACTTGTACCACCACAGTTAAGGCTTAGTAAGGTCAGTAAATCATTCACGGGGCAATGTATACGCTTCTACAATAAACTACCAGAAGAAATCTTAAATATGAATGACAGAAAATTTAAGACCCACATTAAACAACAACTTTGTAAGAAAGCTTATTATAGAACAGTCGATTATCTAAATGACAAAGATGCCTGGTGTTAATGTTACTTCAGCCTCGCACAATCTTTACAAAATAATGTTATGTACAAACTTGATTTTAAAAGATGTGTTGCGGAAGTTTGTTGCGCCGCTTCTTCTTCCCAGCTCTATATAACACCTTGGAGGCGGTGGTAGATAAAAAATTGACGTTGTATAAATGTACCCAGTGTACTTACATGCAATAAAATACTTTTGAATTTTGAATCTTATTCTAGTCTATTGTACAGACGTGGTAGTCCAGTTGGTTGTGCGCTCGCCCCACTTTCGTGAGCTCGTGGGTTCGAACTTTGGCCCGCATCTACCGTAAGTCTTTCCGGTGAAGGAAAACATCGCGAGGAAACCTGCAGTCGAGCCTTGAAGAGAGGTGAGCTGTCAGTGTTGAGCGCTGCGAGTTGTTTCTTCAATTGCCCACTGTTGCCCTTGGGTTATTGGGAAGTCTCGGTATCCGCGGGTGTCATCATCATATCAGCCTGTAGACGTCCACTGCTGGACAAAGGCCTCCCCCAAGGATCTCCACGACGACCGGTCCCGCGCTAACCTCATCCAGCCGGGTCCCGCGACCTTCACCAGATCGTCGGTCCACCTTGTGTATCCTTGGGTGTATTCGACGATAAATCGCGAGATTTTAGTTTATCGATCACTGTGTTCCACGCCGAGGACAATTTAAATCCACCTTGGTGGTGATTGATAGCGAACTATGGTTAAGCTATTAGTATTAATTATGTAGTTGGACGCATCAAGACTGACACGAATGGGATCATTGATCAGGCAGGGCTTGTTAATTATAATTACACTACGATTGCATGACTAAATCACCTTTGGAATCGCGTTTAATTTATCTATTAGGCACCTTCTTCTCACCATCATTCATTTTGTAGTTCATTTCATTAGCGGAATGTAGAATTAAAAACACCGGTGGTATTTATATAATGTCAGGTGGTAGGATGAGATTCAGGGCGTCTCACCCCTTGCTGATATTTTTACAGATAGTAAGCTGCCAGATAAACTAATCTATCAGAAAAATCGGTCTGCTAATAGTCAAGTATCTGACAGATAACAGCCACTTGATCTTGCTGTTAGTTTACGGCAATCAGATGTAGAGCGTCAGTGGCGTAGGGGATAAGACGCGACCTATCATATCGAAAGGTCCGGAGTTCGATCCCCAGCTGGGCCATGTACCAATGGTTTTTTTTCTAGAAACTTAAGTACATTTACTGACTGCTCTCAAACGGTGTAGGGAAACATCGCGAGGAAACCTGCATACGCCGAAGAAGAAATTCTTAGGCGCATGTGAAGTCCACCAACCCGCACTGGGCTAGCGTGGTGGACGCCCATACGCCCTCTTTCATAGGCCTGTGCCCCAGCAGTGGGGATATATTAACAGGCTGTTGATGATGTCACATAGTTAAAGCTGCATGATTGTAGACGGATGGATCAGGGGCTCTATTTTTGAATCGCTCTCGTCGCTTCGAGCGGTCGGTTCTACTGATTTTTTAATCGGATGTCGAAGGAAAATCAGTAGAATCGACCGCTCGAAGCGAGGAGAGCGATTCAAAAATAGGGTTTCTGATCGAACTCGGATCTGTCAGTGTGACACTACTGACTGACGCTGTCATGTCGAAGGAAAATCAGTAGAATCGACCGCTCGAAGCGAGGAGAGCGATTCAAAAATAGGGTTTCTGACCGAACTCGGATCTGTCAGTGTGACACTACTGACTGACGCTGTCATGTCGAAGGAAAATCAGTAGTGTCGACCGCTCGAAGCGAGGAGAGCGATTCAAAAATAGGGTCTCTGATCGAACTCGGATCTGTCAGTGTGACACTACTGACTGACGCTGTCATGTCGAAGAAAAATCAGTAGAATCGACCGCTCGAAGCGAGGAGAGCGATTCAAAAATAGGGTTTCTGACCGAACTCGGATCTGTCAGTGTGACACTACTGACTGACGCTGTCATGTCGAAGGAAAATCAGTAGTGTCGACCGCTCGAAGCGAGGAGAGCGATTCAAAAATGGGGTTTCTGGGCTTGCTGCAAGATGCAGCTGCCCTCGACCGCGCTCGGCGCGTGTAATGGGGTCAAGAATGCGCCGCTAATAAGGAAAAACATTTCCCCGCCGCCGCCGCCATGTGCTATGTCTACTGAGCAAATGGAACGTAGGTACCTAGTAATGAAATTAAAAACACCGGTGGTATTTATATAATGTCAGGTGGTAGGATGAGATTCAGGGCGTCTCACCCCTTGCTGATATTTTTACAGATGGTAAGCTGCCAGATAAACTAATCTATCAGAAAAATCGGTCTGCTAATAGTCAAGTATCTGACAGATAACAGCCACTTGATCTTGCTGTTAGTTTACGGCAATCAGATGTAGAGCGTCAGTGGCGTAGGGGATAAGACGCGACCTATCATATCGAAAGGTCCGGAGTTCGATCCCCAGCTGGGCCATGTACCAATGGGTTTTTTCTCGAAACTTAAGTACATTTACTGACTGCTCTCAAACGGTGAAGGAAAACATCGTGAGGAAACCTGCATACGCCGAAGAAGACATTCGTTGAGAGGGTAGGCCTGAGCCCCAGCAGTGGGGAGATTAATAGGCTGTTGATGATGATGATGTAGTTTGGAAAAATTTACGCACGGCTGTTTAGTCCCAAAATAAGCTGAAGCTGGTAAAATGGGTACTCAACAACTAATAAACATACATATATAATTTTTAAATAAATACATACAAACACCCAGAATCAGAAACCCAACAGATTTGCTCATCACACAAATCGAACCCACGACCTCTGGCGCAGTAGGCAGGGTCACTACCAACTACGCCAACAGGCCATCGAGAGAGACCATTAGCAGAGAAATGTCTCCATTTCAATGGAGAATGAGAATTGGCCGCACCGCCTTTCGTAAAAATAATATTCCTATTGCCATCACCATTTGGCATCCCACCATCCCACTCACCACTCCGTTCAAACAATGTTATAGAGATTCTTTTTAATAATACGATACACTTGCGCAAGTAGAAGAAGTAACCTAGAAGCACTCCTAAAACTAAGGTTGTAGTGGGTCATCTTAATTAGGACGAGAAGTATCTTGAAAGGTCGTAAGTCGACTATGAAACACCCGGAAGTCCATCTTGACGGGAAGGAATGTCAACTATAAAACACCCAATTTGTAAGACCCAGTGACCCATTTAGCTCTTTTGCAGACTGCATACTAAAAGTCGATGGCCTATTTTGTACACAGAAGGCAGTTGATAAGGATCCTGCAGTGATGATGCCAGAAATGTCATCATCAATCATCATCAACAGCCTATTAACATGTCCCCACTGCTGAGGCTCAGGCCTACCCTCTCAACGAGGGTGTTCGGGCTATAGTCCATCACGCTAGCCCAGTGCGGGTTGGTGGACTTCACATTCGCCTAAGAATTTCTTTTTCGGCGTATGCAGGTATGTTCTCACGATGTTTTCCTTCACCGTTTGAGAGCAGTCAGTAAATGTACTTAAGTTTTGAGAAAAAACCCATTGGTACATGGTCCAGCTGGGGATCGAACTCCGGACCTTTCGATATAATCGGCCGCGTCTTGTCCCCGACGCCACTGACGCTCTGAATATCATAATATGTTTAAACACAACACTTTCATCTCATGACTAAAGACCTGTGTCTATAGAATTTGGTTTGTTGGCCTACGGATGGGAGACAAAAGAAAAAATGGGACATAAAAGTCGAAGTGTGGCCAGGTGTTCCTGGACCCCTAACACGATAAGATCTTTTAGATTTAGATAAGTCATAGAAGTGATTGTCTAAAAGGACCAATGGTGGAATTAACTGCATTCCATCGCGAGTCTGGAGTCAGTGGACATTATTCAAATCAGCGGGCCGTCGTCGCTGCTCGGTGGCCGACCACGGAATACTAAACGACTGTGATTTTTTCCACTCAGTGGGGAAATGGGACAATAGAAGCCTCATCGGCGAAATGCCCGCATTTTATCTCTTCATTTAATGCTCAAAGTCCTTCCAGCGAGCTGGAATTTGGTCGTCAAATTTCCAGTGAGGAAGTTTTCATACAATTTTTGCACATTCAAAGCCTTTTTGAGAGTCTATTAATTTATATAGCTACCTATATACCTACGTCATCGCTCGGTATATAATTTATATGTGCTTGTTTGTATCGTGGCCGTGATTGTATCATACGTTACATACACTTTATGTATGTAAATGTAACAGTCAAAGCTCGAAACCCAAGATTTACCAAGTGATAGCAAAAGTCCGGATTGATCGTTAGTTTAGGATTTTTATGGCAAATCTTTGGTTTTGCCACAAAGTCATGTCACGATGAACCTAACCTTGCTGATTACTAAAGAACTGAATAAATTTGGCCTTTCAGCATCGTCACAGGTTTGTGTTGGTCTTGCTATTTTGGGCTTTTACAATAACATTATTAATATTAGGTCTAATCTGGCAATTACTCCCAAAACATCTCATTCCAGTGTGAATGGGGTACTTCTGTGGACGCGACGACGCGCGTAATGTCCATCGTCTAGTATCGGGGACGTGCCTTGTTCCACGGCCCGCCTCGGGCACCAATTTGCATGATCACATCGGGGATTACATCTCCCAAATATTCTGCCAACGACTTTCAACCCACTTATTAACAGCTTGTTCCTTGTAGAAAACTAAATTAGATAACCAGTATATAGGTACATACATATCTTCACTCTGTCCTGACACACCTCTTTCGCTTACTTCAGTCTCATCGTTCTTTTCACACACGCGAGTTCTCTTCACTTTTGTGAGGTATGTCTAACTAGTATTCTAGGAGGAAAATGAGGCGTTCGTCGACGACATCATTGCGGTTGTGATCTTTATTGCACAAAGCTAAAAATGTCATGCCATCTCTCTTGTTCACTAGAGATTCAATATTGCATTATGCAACTTGATTGTGATTTGTTTTCTTCTGTTTTCCTATTGTGGGTTTTCGAAGTTTCTGAAGTTTGTTTTTATTATTGTGTGGTCTTTATCATGCGTTGAGTTTCATTCGAGATGTTCTATTAATATCACAGACTATGGTAGATTGACGTATGTCTATACACATACATCCATCATGTAGACGTTATTTAGATGTGGGGATCGTCTTTCAGCTAAGGTCAAGAGCGGTGGGCGGTCCGTGGTGCGTCACCGCACCGTCTACGTCCTGTGACTTATAGTGTGCCGTGGCTGTGCTTGCTTTTTAGTTCTTGGTGATATTCATCATCCCTGCTTTTTTCATCAAAATACTAGCGTTTTGCCTTGCAGCTTTGTAATGTATTTGAACATTTCTGAAAAAATTGATCGACTAACTTTATCGTAACATCCTATTTTTTGTTTATAGTTAACGAATATAAAGAAATACTAATTGTATCAGTATCTATTTTATTTAGCTCCAAACAAACATTAAAGGAAAACGTAAAAAAAAATTTTTTTCATACTTCTTTTGGTCTAAAATATTTTGATCCAAGTTCATAGCTAGAAACGTATTACATAATATTCGATGAAATACACAAAATGTAGGATAAGTACAATGAAAAAGTTAGATGGTTCTTTTCTTGGGAAATGCTCCTCAGGAGTACCACTCCTTGGCATATTAAACTTTATCTAAATATGTTGATTATGTAAGAAACTTGCAGACGTTCAGACTTTCTTCCTTTGATTATATTTGTTAGGATGCTTTCGTAATTTAAATACAAACTAAACAAAGAGAATATATTATTAGATCGTTAAATTTAGAGTTAATATTGTAAGGTAAAAGATAATAACATGTCAGTCGGGACTCGCTAACAAAGATCCGTAACGTTCCGCCCCCTGGGTTTTTTCCACAATTGTTATTAGCTACATTGTTATTGTCGAATGCCAAGGAAATTATCTTTCGATTGGGAGCACTTTTTGTGCGAAATTACTATGGCATGAATATACAAACAATGCCTTGCAGGAAATTCCAAAATTGTACATGTCTTTTAAACTGTTACGTCATAACTTTATTCCTTTTACTTGGGCTGGGGTCTCAGCGTTTGCTTGTAGATCTCATGGCTCTGGATTTCCGATTAGTTCAGGTTACAGGCGAGATGCGTCCTGATATGATGATGAGGATATGGGCGCCGTCTGCCAGTATACTACTACCAAATGTCGGTTGCTTTTTATCACCACCCTATTCAGGCAGCCGATCATATCAGCCTGTAGACATCTACTGCTGGACAAAGGCCTAGCCCAGGGATCTCCACGACGACCGGTCCTGCGCTAACCTCATCCAGCCGGGTCCCGCGACCTTCACCAGATCGTCGGTCCACCTTGTGGGAGCCTGCCTACACTGCGTCTTCCGATACGTGGTCGCCACTCGAGAACCTTTCTGCCCCAACGGCCGTCAGCTCTACGAGCGATGTGCGCCGCCCACTGCCACTTCAGCTTCGCAATTCTTTTAGCTATGTCGGCAAGCGATACACATACACTAATATTGTTCAATATTACATCTTATGTCATCATCATCATCATATCAGCCTATAGACGTCCACTGCTGGACAAAGGCCTCCCCCAAGGATCTCCACGACATCTTATGTAAAGATTGTTAAATGTCCAATATTACAACATACCTACAGTATTTTGAAAGACGCTGTTGTATATTGAAATTTATACATTCGGTTTGAGTGCAACGATGTATCTTCACTTGTGGCAATATTCCCGGAAAATACATAAATTTTATCTACAAGAAATCTTTGTTATATGTTCTAGTTTTAAAAACGTGATACCCTACCTACTAGTCAGTCACCTAAGATTATGTTATTACTCGTATATCGTCAGATCGAGTATAATGGTCTACGTTGATTGATTTAACTAAACAGGGATGTTCAACCCCTACAACTTTCAGGTCTATTATCTGTTAGCTATTGTTATCTTCTCCTTAGTCAGTTCAGTTGTTTATTGTGAGTAATTTCTCACTGAATTAGAGCCAAGCTCTAAGCTCGTGAGGTCATTGAACGCCCCTCCCCTTCCCTCGCATCAAAGCTTCTCTCACACAATCTCGGGGGGCAGTCGCAAGGAGCCGAGCTGCAGGCCTTTCCATTTTAAGAATAGGAAATTTAAGAAATTTGTTTTAAAAAAAATTGTATTCGTCATAAAAATTTAATGTCATTTTCAGCATCTTCTAATTCGAAAATTCATTCACTTTGGGGTTATTAACGCGCACATGCACACTTGTATACGTGCTTTACACTTGTATCATTAGTGGTACAGATGGTACAAATGGTCCAGCGCGACTTGTACTCTGTCTCTACGAAACACATACGTAATTAATGAACAACACACTTATAACCTTTCATACAGATCAACATATTTCGAAACATAGGCTTTGCTTTTTGACCAACAAGCCTCTTTGGTCGTTCATGCCACCGTGGGAGAACCTTTATGCTATGAGAGCACACTTGTTTTCATTAATATTATAGTACGTAGAGATACAAGTGAAATACATTGTAATTATTGTTAAAGCTCCAGAAACCTTTGTTGTTAGAACATTATTTACATGAACATAGTTCACTGGAAATGCTAGCTCTTATAACGTTATCACAGAATAAATGAACGCTCTTATTGTGGTTAGTATTTATACTTGCTGGAATTTCAATTTATCCTTTCTTATTAATTACAAGTTTCCCGATCCAGGGGTTTATGATGTGCTTTGATATATCTGTCGGTCTTTTAGGTCGCTCCGTTTATACCTAGACACTTGTAACGAGGCGCTATATGATAAAGCCTGTTATAACCTACTTTTCAGCAATGTTTCTTGGAATTTTTAAACATCATCAATTCTTTGTTTTACATCACAATTAATTAATTCCTACTTGTTTGTTCAAGGGCAGAGTCCCGACAATTCTAAACACCATTGTTATATTTTTGAATAGCCACGTAAAGCCTTATTTTGTGACCTGATGTTTATGTCTGAATTGTGAATAACAGTTAAACAAACCCTAGTCATCAGTTCCTGGTATTATTTATGTCACCTCCTCATCCTCGCTGAACAAGAGCTCATGAGCTCATCAAGGCGACAGTACGACTCCAGTGGTACTGAGGACAATGATAGAAGAAACTCATTTGGTCCTTCCAACCTTGCGGTTATACGGGCCGATTCCGCTACTTGTAGTGTTGTCATGACTCCAGTGGTACTGTTCAGATCCGGCTACGACCAGGAGACAGATCGTCTGTCACTACTCCCTGATATAAGTACACTCATGCGCAACAATATCTGACCAGGGGCCCTTTTTTCGTGAGATAATTTGGATGAGATGATGGTTGACTTGTTCTTAGACGGGGTTGGCTGGCGATCCCTGCACTGACTCCACGAAAGCGGGAGTTTTGTTCCGTTCCCCCCGGGCCGTCATTTCAGCTATCACAACTCCTTTAGTGGAGTAGGGCTTCTGGCCGACGGCAGCACTGTTTTTTTTTTTAATATCCGGATTGCAAAGCCTAACATCAACATAAGGTTGATGCTCTTGTAGCACTGTTGCCGGTTGCTCGTTGTCAAGGGGTCGGGGATCGGGATCTGTTATAGTCAGCTCCGTTTCGGATCTGAATTCCCGGGTCGCGGGACGGCCTGGTGAGTCAAGTGAGTTGATGATAGATGGCATAGTTAGATTCACAAAATAGGTGTGGTTGTATTTTGCCGGTTGCTCGTTGCCGGAGTCGGGGATCGGGATCTGTTATAGTCAGCTCCGTTTTGGATCTGAATTCCCGGGTCGCGGGACGGCCTGGTGAGTCAAGTGAGTTGATGATAGATGGCATAGTTAGCTTCACAAAATAGGTGTGTTTGTATTGTATTTTTGTAAAGGTGGCACATACAAAGGCCTAACCGGAAATCATAAGCTGCTTAACGGACAGTTTCACTGAAACTCCCAGCTTACATTTGAGTTTCTGCGTAGCAGTGGGTATTATTTTTGGACCAATTAAAAAAAAAGAGTCTATATTACTTTTGATGGTAGTAAAAATATGTCGCACGATTTAATTATAAATAGCGTTTACAACCATTCAATGGTCTGAATAAAAAAGCCTTATTTTATTGGCTAAAACAAATGTTATGTTATAATTATAAGTTAGTAATTAACATTTCTCGGAGTCTGCTCGAGTGCCGCGGGGCGTGGCAACTTGAAATTAAAATATTGTTACGACCAGACACTTCTGAACAATAGAAACGTACTTAAGAAGTTCTACTTAAAACAGTTTTGGGAGAGTCGGTTTATGTTTTTGAGGCTTTTAAATTGTACAACAATATTTCTGTTTTCGCTACCATAATTAAAAACTCTTAGGGCCTCTTACACCGCTTGCTGATAAAGCCCAGATACCCTATATGAAGGTTATCTACCAGATATCCTTTTTTTTCTGTTTCACAGGTATCTGATTGCCTATATCTTATATATTTTATATAGTCTATCACACAGATTTATCTGATAGATTAGTTTATCACTAAGATTACTATCTGTAACAATTGCTGATAAAGTCCCAGATACCCTATCTGCAGATTATCTGACAGATAGCCCATTTTATTTGTTTCACGGGTATCTGATTGCCTTATCTTTCAGATAAACTAACAGCAAGATCAAGTGCTGGTATTTTTTTATCTGTCAGATATTTTTCAAAGTGAAACACGAAAATATTATCCGACAGATTTTATCTGATAAATTAGTTTATCTGTCACCTTACTATCTGTAACAATATTAGCAATCGGTGAAAGAGACCCTTAATGTGCGATTTCGCGCGCCTGTCGGCATGTCGAATAAAATAAAATAAACCTATTGCGAATGTGAAATGATGGCAGCCAACAAGCAATCAATGAGAAGATCACTAAATTACGAAAAATAAAATAATTAATTTTAAATAAATAATAATTATTAAATTAGCTCTCAAACGGTGAAGGAAAACATCGTGAGGACCACCAACCCGCACTGGGCTAGCGTGGTGGACTATAGCCCGAACGCCCTCGTTAAGAGGGTAGGCCTGAGCCCCAGCAGTGGAGACATTAATAGGCTGTTGATGATGAAATAATTAATTTGCATGTGTGTTTGGTTAGTACCTGTATCCTGGAATAACATATCTAGGCTATTTTTTACCGCGGTAAACTGTTCCCGCGGGAAAACAAACTTATTCCACGCGGGCAAAGCCGCTGGGAATAATGTGTATAATATAAAAATACAAATAGCATTTGTATCACAATTATGGCTATTTTCGGTCTCGATCTATTCCGGCCCGGATGACAGTTTAGTAATTAGTTTATTGGCGCCCACCGTGGGACTATATTATAGCATCATGTCCTTGGAACTGTTCATCTCAACTGTCAAACTATCGACCACTCAATCACATTATTGTACGCGAGCCAGTTGGCGTACAACTTGTCTGTCTGTGTCGTAACCATATAATCTTTTCAAGGGGCCATAAACACCTGGCGGCACTTCCACCCTTTTGGAGAAAACCGATGTCCACCAAAACGGTGCGCCAATCTGTTTTTGATGGACTTCACATAAGCTTTAGAAACGTAACTTCTATGGCGTGTGCAGGTATACTCACGATGTTTTCCCTAATAAACGAGACCTACTTTAATTCCGTAGTCATTGGTGCGGGCCAAGGTACGAACCCGCGACTTAATAAACATGAAGTCGAGTGCACAACGAATTATAAGCTGACATAACTAAGCTTCTTATGGAAGTTTTTTTGTAGATATTAGAAAGGGACGCTCCGACACCACAACTATGATTTCGAGGATTGTTCTGTTATTTGTCGGGTTCACGCAGGTTGAATACAACCTAACACGTATCAAAGCTATCATTAGACGGGCACCCTTAGTCTTCGAGTAGCAGCGGTATTGAAGATTGTGAGTAAAGGTAATGAAGACATAAGCGCTCGCAGCGTCGTGCGACACTCGACGCGACAGTGCGACGCGACACAGTGCAGCCGCGTCGCGACATCGCTCACTGTCGCCGAGTGTCGCCGCGACAAATGGCGCCCCGGACCGGCAATTGAGACTGTCCTCCACAAGTGCAGCAAGTAGAGTTGCCAGCCATGTCACGTGCGCTCGTGTTGTGTACTGCATACTTATACTGCCGGTAAAACACTTTGGATACACAGCAACATTTTCATACAAAAGTGGCAACTTTGAAACCTTTTTTTTTAAATTAACATCCGGCTGTTTAGTCCCTAATTAAGCGGAAGCTTGTCCTATAGCTACTCAACAACTGATAAATACTTAATTTATCTATTTCTCATCACACAAATGTTGGTCCCGGGTGGGATATATTATAGTTTTTAGATTCCATCTATAATCCGGGGTGCGCTCTGATGATTGTCATTCAGAGAGTGAATGGAGGAGATCCAGAACGCTGTTCACGCCCAACTGGTCAAGCAAGCCACTAGACCAGGGTTGTTCATCACAAAAACAGCACAATTTTAAACCTAAAACTATGAAGTACTCCACATGGTCTCTCGTGCAAACCATATGATCAGATCCTCAGTGTCTGCCCGCCTCCGTTCTGTGACATTTATATACTAGTTACTACTTATGCATGACGGTTATACCGCCATTGTTTGGGCGACAAATGTCGCCAGCTTCATTTGTTAGCTACCCGGTTTACACCGCATGTATAGGCAAGCCTGACTGTTAGTGCACGAGCTAAGCATAGTGAGGCTGTACATAAGTAGTTATAGTTTAATATATAGGATAGGGTCTTCCAATAAGAATAAATAAGTAGTACATAAGTTATTCTGTGGCTGCGCGTACATAAGAGAGGGCGTCCGCCGCGCCAACACGTTTAGAAATGACTGAGCGAACCGCTGAGACGCACGAGCATTTGTATTTACGTGTCTCGTCCCGCACCTTCCTCAACCCGCGCAGGCGCCACGATCGCTGGCGCCGGTATATTTATGTACCTCGCCCCGCGCCACTCCGCTTTCCGCCCGCGATCGCCTTCAGCGCGTCGCGACGGTGTTTTTCAAGGCGCAAAGTTTTTTAGTTATAGCTCAATAGTCCTTGAACCAATAGGATTCAAACTTTCATCATAAGTTAGCTAACTAAATTACCTTTAAAATGAATATAATTTCAAACATATAGGTTCAGAAAGAGAAAAGTTACAGAGAGAATAGTTTTAAAGTTTTACAAAAATCCGACGTCTGTGACCCTGTTTTAAGCTATATTTTTTACAATTCTTATTGTACAGTCTGTAAATAGTTTCGTTTCATAAGAGTATATACTAAAGTACCTACCTAGACTAAAGTTAACGTTATATCATAAGTTTAGAATAAGTTTTCAGTTCATTTTATGTTGTTTTCGAAGTGAAAATAATTTTAGTAAAGAAGCAGTTAGTCGAGGATCTCTCTAAGGTATTGCCACGACTCAGGGAGTCAATCGAGCGCCAACCCGTGGCATGTTCCGACATCAAGCAAATAAGTAATGAAGAAATCCAAACAAGCAAACAAGAAAATTCAAATAAGAAAAAGTACGTCCAGAGCAGCGGCGACAGCAAGTACGGCAAGAAAGAGAGGCAATTACCTTAGAGGGGGACACGGCTAGCTTGCGCCCGACACCAAACGTCTTTAGTTTCAATACGTCTTATCTTAGTTTCTATTACCCCCTCTACCCCTCGCCTCGCCCCGCAAGGGTCCTGCTACGAGCTACAAGCTACGAACGAAGAAGATATCTACGACGCACCCGAGTCGCGACGGCGTCGACATAGAGAAGTATCTACGGTGACTCGGCGTGCGTCTACATTTGGTCCTTCGAGCCGGATATGAAGAAACAGCGGGGGAAGAAGTCGACGCAACCAGAGCGAGGGCAGGATCCGCCGCCATACAATCTGCGAGGCCGAGCGGGACAAGAAGATCGGCGAGAAGACTTTGCAACTGCGGTCGTCAGGGCGGCCACCGCCGCCGCCGAAGCCACGGTCTCCATCGCTGCCGCCGAAGCTGCGCTTCCCGCGTCTCCGTCCGTTAGCGAGCATGGGCAACAGCCCCTCGCATCGCGCGCAACATATGAAGAAGTTTTTGCGTCCGCGCAGCCCGGTGATCACGTCGCACCGGGAGTCTCAACGCCACGAGACGAGCGCGATGTTACGCGATACGCGAGCGGAAGTATAACGGTATCCGCGCATCCCGGCCATACCGTCGCAATGCTGGGCATTTCCAGTCAAGAGACATCGGTACAAGCAAGAAGTTTAATCGCGTCCGCGCCTTCCGGTACTAAACTCGTCGTAGTGCCGGGCGTCCCGCCGCCACGGGATGAGCGCGATGGACCCGCGTACGCGTCAGTTAGTAGGCCCGCGTCCGCGCCGCCTGCTGCTTATTTCGTCGAAGCAGCAGGCTTCCCGACGTCAAGGGAAAAGCGCGATGTAACCGTGGTCGCGAGTAACAGTCAACTTTCACTTGGAGAAATAAGTCAACTCCACACAAGCTCAGATAATTCGGCAGTTGGCTACAGCATCCCTCAAGACTCTCTGAGTGAAGTCTCAAGCAACCGTTACAGAAGAATCAAGTCAGAAGCAGAACTCAAAAAAGCGCGACTACGGCAAGATCAACTCCAAAAGAAGAAACAATTATTAGAAGAAGAATTTAAAATTCAAGAATCAATCATACAAGCAGAAGCGGACATTGCACTCGCAGAAATTGAAGACGTAGAAGAAAGAACATTTATATCAAGATCGCAAAAGGCAGCATCCACACAAGAATGGCTTGAATATCCCAAGAAGTTTAACATTGAAGATCAAACCGAATTCACGCATTCTACAGAATATCACGAATTCGTCGAACAAAACTATGAAGATTCAAGACAGAAGATTCAAGCTCAATCACTCCCTCAGAAGATCATCAATACGAATCAATTTGCTACGACGAATAAGCCTACGCCTTTTGCTACGAATTTTGCTACGACACAAACTCAGAAATCCATTATAGAAGATGCTACGCGAAGAAACATCCAATATCAACCCGTGATGTATGATCCAGCACACGCCACAGTTTCAAGTCATATCAAGACGGAGCAACAGCCTCTACGATATCCAGCCACTACGAAGCCCGAGGGACTGCGCAGCGCTGCGCAGATGACGTCGCGACCTGCAACTGGTGGGCCTGTTCTCGTCAACCGCGCGACAGCTTCACATCCAGGGTCACAGACAGGTACGCCTCTACTTATTTATGCGCAGCCACCTGTAGAGTTACCTAGTTTTAGTGGGGATTTTTCAGAATGGCCTCTTTTCATTTTGCATTTTAATAATTGTTTAGAGAGTAATTTAATTAGCGATGTGGATCTTTTGCAAAAATTGAATAAAAGTCTTAAAGGGAAAGCTCGTGAGGCCGTAGGTCCTTTGCTCTGTAGTACAGCCAATTTACAGTTAATTAAAAGTAAGATGTGTCTGAAATACGGTGATGTTAGATATGTCATAAAGCGGCTAGTTAATGATATTCGATCCATGAAGCCTTTGCCTGAAAAAAGTACTTGTGACGATGTAAGTGATTATCACACAAAAATGTTTTTATTAGGTAGTCATTTGGCACAAGTTAAAGGGAGTAGCGATCTGATGGATGATGAGTTGTTAAATATTTGTGTGTCAAAGTTACCGTCTGATCTTAGGTGTAAGTGGATGTTGTGGCGTGAAGCTTACGCATCTGACATTTCGATTGTGCAGTTTTCAAGTTTCCTCGAGCATTCTATCGAGATGTATAGAGAGTCAGGATTTACACCTAGCATAGACGTATTTAGTCAGGAACCTAAAAAGAGCGCACCTTTCAAAGTTCTAACCGTAGCAAACAGCTCAACCGATAAGAGTCATAGCAATGATTCCAAGCAAAATTCCAAACAAGCCCTGCCTCTTTGTCTTATGTGCGAACAGTACGGCCACGAAGTCAGGGAATGCAATAGATTTTTAAAATTAAACGTAGATGAACGCTGGGAAAAAGTAAAGTCAAAAAAGTATTGCTTCCGTTGCCTTAAATTAGGTCATTTAGGCAGACTATGTAAATCTAAGTACACAAAAGTCCATCCTTTACTGAGGCGACCACCGTCCGATAAGAGTTCTACTGATCAAGTAAGTGAAACGAAACAAGTAGATGATCTTCCAGTAGACACAGTTATGAGTACATTCATAGGAAACGTCGACACGGACGATGGCTCTGACAACATTTTATTGCCAACGTTATATGTATTCGCCAAGGGACCGAAAGGTGAGTTAAAAATTCCCGCTCAGCTCGACACCGGAGCAACGATAACAATCTTAGACAGCAGTGTGGCCGAGCACTTAGGTTTAAAAGGTGAGAAACGAGAATTACAGTTAGCCGGTGTAGCGAACATGACTCACAGACAATCCGACTCACAAGTTGTTCATTTGGAAATTCGAGGTTCCATGAGCAAAGAGAGCTTTAAAATAAAGGCTCGAACGGTAAGTCATGTCATTGCACAGGAACCGATGCAGATCAAGAAACAGAGGTGGTCTCATCTAGAAGGTATACCCTTTGAACCTCCAGTAACAGAAGCGCCTAAGTTGCTTATCGGTCACAACCATTGGGAGTTAATTAAACCGCTTAGTTATCATGAGGGACAGCGAGGACAACCCATAGCTACAGAGACGAGATTAGGGTGGGTATTGCACGGACATATAGATACAGCCTTCAAGACGCATAGGCCGAGAGCCCACACCGTTCTCCGTTTAGATACGACACACGATCGAGAGCTTGGTAAGTTAGACGACTCAGTTCCTAAGCATTTATTCACATTAAAACCTCGAGTATCACATAAATCAAAACGTAAACGTCATAAACTGACTTCTACGACAAAGAAAACTCATGCACAGTGGGAAACTGACTTGCTGTGTAAAAGTTCAGAGGTACGTTTTCCTTTCAGTCATCATTACGCTGAAAAAAGATTATTATCATCAGCAAATAAGTTCATTAATGATTCCCGAGTTCGAGAACGCATAAAGAGGTTTTAATGCAAATTTACATCGATAAAGTATAAGTGAGAAAATAGTAATTTTACTAGATTATTAGTTAGTCATTTTCATGAAAATTAGGTTACTATGGTATAGAAGCAACAGCAATTTACGACATAGCTTTTATAGTTCCAATTTGCTCTAGCTAGTCAAAAGCGTTTTCAGTAAGTGTCTCACTGTACCATAGAAAAGTAACTCAAAGTGTCTTAAAGTAGCAATCCAAAAGATAGATAGAAAGACACTATAGTTCAACACATAAACTTGTAGATGTCTGTAAAAAGTAGGTAGGTACGACTCGTGCACCGTGAGTGTGACTTCGTCACAGGGGGAAGAATGTTAGTGCACGAGCTAAGCATAGTGAGGCTGTACATAAGTAGTTATAGTTTAATATATAGGATAGGTTCTTCCAATAAGAATAAATAAGTAGTACATAAGTTATTCTGTGGCTGCGCGTACATAAGAGAGGGCGTCCGCCGCGCCAACACGTTTAGAAATGACTGAGCGAACCGCTGAGACGCACGAGCATTTGTATTTACGTGTCTCGTCCCGCACCTTCCTCAACCCGCGCAGGCGCCACGATCGCTGGCGCCGGTATATTTATGTACCTCGCCCCGCGCCACTCCGCTTTCCGCCCGCGATCGCCTTCAGCGCGTCGCGACGGTGTTTTTCAAGGCGCAAAGTTTTTTAGTTATAGCTCAATAGTCCTTGAACCAATAGGATTCAAACTTTCATCATAAGTTAGCTAACTAAATTACCTTTAAAATGAATATAATTTCAAACATATAGGTTCAGAAAGAGAAAAGTTACAGAGAGAATAGTTTTAAAGTTTTACAAAAATCCGACGTCTGTGACCCTGTTTTAAGCTATATTTTTTACAATTCTTATTGTACAGTCTGTAAATAGTTTCGTTTCATAAGAGTATATACTAAAGTACCTACCTAGACTAAAGTTAACGTTATATCATAAGTTTAGAATAAGTTTTCAGTTCATTTTATGTTGTTTTCGAAGTGAAAATAATTTTAGTAAAGAAGCAGTTAGTCGAGGATCTCTCTAAGGTATTGCCACGACTCAGGGAGTCAATCGAGCGCCAACCCGTGGCATGTTCCGACATCAAGCAAATAAGTAATGAAGAAATCCAAACAAGCAAACAAGAAAATTCAAATAAGAAAAAGTACGTCCAGAGCAGCGGCGACAGCAAGTACGGCAAGAAAGAGAGGCAATTACCTTAGAGGGGGACACGGCTAGCTTGCGCCCGACACCAAACGTCTTTAGTTTCAATACGTCTTATCTTAGTTTCTATTACCCCCTCTACCCCTCGCCTCGCCCCGCAAGGGTCCTGCTACGAGCTACAAGCTACGAACGAAGAAGATATCTACGACGCACCCGAGTCGCGACGGCGTCGACATAGAGAAGTATCTACGGTGACTCGGCGTGCGTCTACACTGACATTTGGAGCAATGTGCCTTAATCCTACGAAATGAGGTGCAGAACAAAAATACAAATAATGCAAAAGAAATGATATAACCATTAAGTGCTTCTGTGTTCACTCAGAAGTAGGGGGGAGGGTTTTATGCAACAGTCGGGAGTGTACGCGAGGCAATTACGGGGGGGGCATCGGTCCTGCTCCCTGAGGAGAGCTGGCGTTTTAATTGAACTTAAAAATGTACCGATGCCGGGAGACATTCGGTTTTATACGCGTGGGTCAATCTGCCCGTTCGCGACCCAAACGTGTCATTCAGAATTATGGCTATGTTTCCACAGAAACATAGCGGCAGATGTCAACGGGAGTGTCTAATTATTCAATAGGATTCTTTCCCAGCTCTCCTCCGTTTAGAAAACCCTATTGGTTGCGTCCTGCCTCTACTTTGGTTTAAATAATAAAAATCTGCTTTTCTATCTAGGGAACGTATTGTAACCCTGACCTGCGAGCTGTTTTAGTTCAGGCCTTTCAGCAAATTTCCTAGAATAGTCTTGATGGCTTTTTCGTATTGTAAAAACTAATAGTAACAGTCGCTAGACAAATGGTTACTATGTGCGGGATGCGTCAGTTTTAGATTTCCTGAAATACGAATTGAAAAAGATCCGAATATGAATTTCAGTTCAAATATGAATAAAGGTAAAAAGTTCTAGTGAAGTAAACACGAAACTATAATGTGATTTTGAGAGAGTGCTCTGTTACTTTAATGTTCTAGTCTAGACGATATTTCAATGCAACTTTGTCTATGAAATATTCCTCAATATTGAATTGGATGCAAGTTTGTTTGGAATACAAAGTTGTAAGGAATATTCGTCAGCCAATCAATGACAACCGGGCGTGCTCCCGGACGGCCAGGGACTCTATTTTTGAATCGCTCTCCTCGCTTCGAGCGGTCGATTCTACTGACTTTTGTATCAGATGTCGAATGAAAATTTGTAGAATCGACCGCTCGAAGCGAGGAGAGCGATACAAAAATAGAGCTCCAGATCATATATACACACAGTACAACATCGGCTGAACACTGTTCAACCGACAAACTGTTACAGGAAAAGGTTTTATCTACACTCGAATCGGTTACGGTTTCAAATATTGACCTCCTTGGCCTAGACCTTTACAAACGCAAGCCAAACCCCTGCTCCACACGTTTGCGTTTGCGGAGGTTTGCCAAACGTGTGGATGCAGCATAACGTTTTTGGTTATGGTTTAGATTTGGTGATATCGTTCAGAATTAGCGCGATTAGGCTTCTGGACCCACAGCATCCAAGACAACACCGACGGCCAGTCCAGTAGTGTGGAACGAGGATCTTATAAACGGAAATATCAAAGGAGTCATCGTTCGTGGACCCTTCGCGGCCGGGCCGTGTGTCGCCCCCGCGTACGAATGCATGAATGCAACACGTGCAAGTCGCAACTGCGGGACGAATCGCGCGGCACCTGCGATGCATTATTCACCAGTTGGGTGCATCGCGGAGGGGGGGAGTAGTGGCAGTAGTTCGCTCTGGTAGTGTGGTCAGAGTGAACGAGAGTGAAACGCACGCACGGGTGAGAGTTCGTTATGTTGCCCCGTCCGCTTGCGCTCCGCCCGCTGCCACCACACCAGAGTGAACGAGAGTGCGCAAACTTGATACAAGCGCTCTGGCACGCACGCACACAGGCGTACTATTCACCTACACTAGCACACAGAGATAAGCCCGCGGAAGGAGTACTTGGCCATAGCTTGGCGACGAACTCTCCCTTTATCAGAGAAAGAAGCAATCACCTTTGGCTTGCAAGACACCCAAGTGTCCAGATCCGATTTGATTTATTCTATTATTTACGTGAAGATCGCTTTTTAAACATTAGAATATTCCATTATATCACTTGCAAACCAGACAAATATTTCTTCTCAATTTTTTACTAGATTGCATTTGAGCAAAATACTTACAAGAAAATACTTGTCAATAATTTTTCAGTACTCTACCATACTCTACAACACGTATTAGTATGAATATTCGAGAAACTCTACATAGTACCGTAATGAACTCGCTCGTGTCAGTGATTTATGGCACCCAATAATCGTGAAGATGAAAAATACCCTCGTTATGAGTACGGAATTCTCACGCTACAAGACCGTGTGCGTCCAATTGTCGCTAGAGTGTAAAGTTCTAATAAATTAAACTAGAAAGTTTGAATGTTTACACAAAATATCGAATGCGGGTAGGTAATAAAAATATTGCTCAAACAGTATGTACAGTTGTACTGTTCAATAACATACATATACATACATACATATTATTCCTACTATTAGTTGTTAAATAATCCAACATTTCTATTTTTAAATAATGTTATTAGACAAATCTTGTAACTATGCACTAACCTACAAATATGAAAATACATTTGATACCTAAGATACAAGTAAATTATTTTACTCAGTTTAGGTATCACCCTAGATTATTGTACTACTAACCTCAATTCATTATAACATAGCAATATAAATATCATTATAAAGAATTTGTATACTCGGCACTTTAATTGTAAATACATATCTAGTAGGTTAACAAATTGTTCATTGTATTGTATTAGGCTAAGTTTTAAAATGAAATAAACTTTTATCTTATCTTATCTTATCTTATCTTATCTTATCTTATCTTATCTTATCTTATCTTATCTTATCTTATCTTATCTTATCTTATCTTATCTTATCTTATCTTATCTTATCTTATCTTATCTTATCTTATCTTATCTTATCTTATCTTATCTTATCTTATCTTATCTTATCTTATCTTATCTTATCTTATCTTATCTTATCTTATCTCAGCTCATCTCATCTCATCTCATCTTATCTTATCTTATCTATATCTTCACGTTATGTCACTGGCGGGGCAGCCTATTCAATAACGCAAATCTTCATGCCATAGTATAATGAAATCCCTTGGAAAACTTTAATGGAATCGCGGCGAGAACGAACTTTGTTAATCTCCCCATGGTCTGAAGGATTAAGTACTTCAGAAAAGTAGAACTAGAACTCTTCTACGTAAGTTAATAATTAATGGACTTGTTCGTTTCAGTTTTCGCTCTATAAGCTTTAATACTTGGTCTTAAGTAAAGGGGTCATGCATCATTTGCTGAGCGCGATGCTCTCCGCGAGCCACCAACAGCTGTGAAGGACAGGGAACAGAACGCGTCGTCACAGTGAACAGAACCACAAGTACATCGAGGATGTCCTAGAATGGTTACTTAAACAAGCATTCACACTTAAGTACAGTTATTAGACCGCGCTCTTAATGCGAATAGAGCCTAGGTGATTGACAGCCTACGAATGACAAAACATACCGATTGATAGATACTTTGGTAATTTTTTGAAGGTTTTACCACCGAAACTGTCTGTGAAGTCTGGACCCGGCTACTGTTTAAAGAGGCCATACTGCGTGTCTTGTTTACTGTGTCGTAGTGAAATGTTAATTGCGACTGAAAGGTACTTGCGCACAATCTGGCGAGAGCAAGGATGCGCACCGAGACAGTGTATTTATACAGTACATAGTTATATTGGGCCAGTTACACGCCCGGCGTACCATGCGCAGCGGTAATAGAGGCTACATTGCAATAGTTTTATACAACTCTGCTCTGTCTCTCTCACTGGACAACAGTGCAATAAACTTTTATCCCCAGCCGACGCGTTTGGAAACACTGTCGGAGTCGTTTAGAACGGGGATCTGCAGATAATTGTCACTGCATTTCAACCCTCTATATAACACACAGCCAGATGTTTCTTATGGTTCCAATTATTCTTGTTTCCTAACTGCTAGTTTCTAATGAGTCTAACTCTAAACAGTACTGAATTTTATTCGAATATATTCAAAGAAATATTACAGTAAAAACTTATATTGTAGTTCTACCATGCTTAGTTCGTCATTTTATTAACAGATGAAACAGCTGCATTCAACCGACCCCGGCTGACTAATTCCATCGAACAGTACTGATTTATCCAACAAGATCTAAAAATATGCAATTCTAGTATATTTTTCGTAAACTTTTCAAGCACTCACCAAATATAGCACTGCAATTGTACAACCGTCGACAAGCACCCTCGCTTGAGAAGCGTGAGAGTCGTTAGAGCGACGCGTGGCCCGAAGTGGCGCCCAACGCGGGACACCCGTGACCTTTAAACGGGAGACGAGGAAAGTCGCACAAAGCATTCAAATAGTTTTATTATTGCTCTTGGCAGAGTCAAGAGCCAACAGCTAAGGTTTTGTTGGAATGTGTGGCCTAGTTTTTTTGTTACGGCGGGCGTGTGGCACTCATATAGATGTTTATAATATTTGTAAAATAACACAAAGTCTGCCTTTCTTATGACTTTAATTTAGATGGTTTATCGAGAAAAAAAAAATTACACATATACGACTAAACCCTTTTTGTGCCATTAAAAAACACGTACATATTGCAATCGCTCAATTGAATCGATCTTGAAATCCAGAGTGTTTTTTTTTTTCAATGTATCGCATCGTTTTATCCAAATTGAAACTTTAATTTAACAATGTACCGTCAACGTCGTGCTATGTTAAAACGACAAGTGCTTACGGAAAGTGCGAATGCATGTATTCAGATCGACTGGTGCAATTCTAGTGGATTAAAAAAAAATCTCGTTTATAAAACTGTTGCAAGTTTGCCGCCCGCCGCGCCGCGCGGTGCAGGCAAAGTTCTGTGATTTGCAAGGCATTTACTGCTGAACTTGGTGCCGCCTCGGCCGTGACTTGTTGCTAACTATATTAATTAATATTTCAATCCTTGAGCCGGAGTGTCAGTCAATTTTATTATCTGCTTGTTTTTTTATATAAGAATACATCCTATACTAATATTATAAACGCGAAAGTTTGTAAGGATGTTTGAGTGTTTGTTACTGACTGGCCCGTTGGCGTAGTGGAGTCACCCTGCCTACTGCGCCAAAGGTCGTGGATTCGATTCCCACCCGGAACCAACATTTGTGTGATGAGCATAACTGTTGGTTTTCGGATTCTGGGTGTTTGTATGTATTTAAGTATTTATTTAAAAGTATTTATGTATGATTATCAGTTGTTGAGTATCCATTTACAAGTTTCGGCTTAGTTTGGAACTAAACAGCCGTGTGTAAATTTGTCCAAACATTATTATTATTATAGTGTTTGTTACTCTTTCACGCAAAAACTATTGTAAGCAATTCCAGCTTAAAAAAACAAACTCATGAAACAACATTACAGAATTAACACTTAGAGATCACTTTAAACGTAAATGGACAGCACTTCGTTATCGCACGAGAGCTCGAAACTAACTGATTGTGTGCGATCGGTACGTTTCGTTTATATAACGGCTGGCATCGATTCACTCGACTACAACATCGATTCATACTACCCGCTACATTATATTACATTACCATTGTTCTTAACAGACTCTTGTTAGGGAGCCAGGAATACTTCGTTACCTTTTGGAATCTGTTGGGCCTGACCCCTGAATTCACATACGCCTTAGAATAGAAATACTAATTTTTGTCGTACGCAGGTTTCCTCGGGATGTTTCCCTTCACCGAAAAGCCTGTGGTGTTAAATTAAATCGTACATAAGTTCCGAAAAAAGTCAAGTCATAGTCAAAACTATTGTTATTGCATGTAAGTACACTGGGTACATTTATACAACGTCAATTTGTCGCGTCCGCAACACATCTTTTAAAATCGAGTTTATACATAACATTATTTTTGTAAAGGTTGTGCGAGGCTGAAGTAACATTAACACCAGGCATCTTTGTCATTTAAATAATCGACTGTCCTATAATAAGCTTTCTTACAAAGTTGTTGTTTAATGTGGGTCTTAAATTTTCTGTAAAAAAAAGTTGATTCACCCATTTATAATGTTTTCGATACAATTCTTCTTTGTAGTAGAACAATTAAAGGCCCGACTAACCTCCACAGTGCGGTTCTAGAATCTCTTTAGTAACGTCAACAGAACAGAACAGGACAGAATTTTTTTTTCGTGGAACCTTCTGGAAACTTTTAATTATTCCCGCGTTTCGTCATTAAGGCGGGGTCGGCGGGTCGGGTCTCAAACGAAGTTCACAGCCCCCCCCCCTCCCCCCCCCCCCCCCCCCCCAAGCCCTGACGACGGGGCTAGCGCTACCTCTTTACTACAGTAAGGGTGCGGTCACACATAGCCGGGGACAGCCGGAGAAGGACACGTGCAGACATCAACCGAAAACAGCTGTTCAATTGTCAACAGACTTCATACACGGAGGAGGTTCTCGATTTTTCTGTTAAAAATATTTCACATCTAATGGTGGGAAAAAATTTAAAGGCATGATGAATAAGTCGTCGGTGAACAAAAACCACAATTTTTTTTAAAAAAATGTTTGATTTTTTTAAAAAAATTTATGATTTTAATTCACCGACGACTATTCATCCTCTTTAAAAAAAAACACCTTTAGAGTAGATTTTTTTCCCAATTGAAATACCCTCGAAATATGGCTAATTATTTAATAAGAAAAAACATTCCTCGAGAGACTTTTAACAGCAGAACTGAATGAAAATGTATTCAGTAGTATATGAATCTCGAGACAGATAGGTAATGAGTTATATGCACAAGCGATCAAAAATAGACATTGCATTCTATTTAGTGCTGAGTGAAAGGAGCACTGCTGTTTTCTTCTCCGCTCGTCTCCGCGTGTGACACCGCCCTTGCTCTACAAAATTTGTTTTTTCTCCGTAATTACTTTTTTACCTGTTTCGAGTTTCCTTTGCTCTTAAAATTTATATAAACGTGATTTTTTTGTGCTTCTCAATTTGTCAAGTCTATTATGTGTGGATTGACCGAGAACCGCTGAAATAGTTACCTATATTTCGCGAAAATAGCAATTTCGTTCGCGACTTTTGTATTCTCCGTCCGGGTTTTGTTATATTGTCCAGAAAACACAATACATAATTATGTTATAATTTAAATAACATCTCTTTACGGAACTACTAATATTTCGTAAAGAAATACTCATTATGATTATGAAAAACAATTTTTTAAGAAATCTTATTATAAAATAGACGATTTTTTAAATGACAAAAATGCCTTGTTGCTTCAGCCTACAATCTTTACAAACAGTTGTTGCAAACTTGATTTTAAAAGATGTATTATAATATTACTTAAATTTGTTCCGCTGAACGCTAACACCCATTGACGTGTATAAATGTACCCAGTGTAATCACATGCAATAACATATTTTGACTTTGACTTATAACTCTTATATAAAATGGCCAAATAAACAACGGCCCGAAAAATTCTGTCGGTTATATCTGTCTCAAGAGTCAATCGCAGTCCGCATTTGAATATTGTCCGTAAGTCCGCACTTTGCCTCTCGGTGTTCATAAATAAATTCCTTTGAGAGTTATCTTCGCGAGTTCGCATTATCTTGTATCGTATACATTACGTAGGTGACTCCGCCAAATGCAGATGAAAGTCAGCGAAGTGTGCACCGTAGATAATAAACGGGTTCCGTAAGGTTTATCTTCTCTTAAGGGTCCGGTACTACCTTCAACCCTTTGAGGTTCTCTTGTGCGAAACCTCTCTGTCCATCAGCGATGCCCACAGGCGTTTCTTAGTGGACTTCACTTACCCCTTAGAATAGAAATTCAAATCTTTTGCGTATGCAGGTTTTCTCACAGTGTTTTCCTAAGGCATTAACCTATAACTATGATTTCCACCCGGGACCAACATTTGTGTGATGAGCATATCTGTTGGTTTTCGGATTCTGGGTGTTTGTATGTATTTAAGTATTTATTTAAAAGTATATGTATAACAGTTGTTGAGTACCCAATTGCAAGCTTCGGCCCAGTTTGGGACTAAACAGCCGTGTGTGAATTTCTCCTAAACATTAATAACTATTATTATTGTAATAGACCGTACTTAATTCGGAATAACTCATTGTGAAGTTAGTTGGTTAGGTGAGCAATTATACAACCTCTTAACATTACAAGCTCTTATATTTAACACTTACACCTACTTATATCTACATACCTCAATTGGTACTGGCCAAGGTTCAAGCCCATCCCCGTCTAATAATAATAATAATAATTTATTTCTTATTACAATAGGTTTGTACAAGCTTACACAATTAAATTAACTTCAATTAAATTCATAATTAAACTAAATCATTATATAAACTAGGTAACAGCGCTCGAGTGAGAGTACTCTAGTCCCCAAACTAGGATTCCCTGTGTTGAGGAGTGTCTTCGGATGTTCATTCAGTTGTGCCCGAGTGCAGTATACATTTTAAGGTTAGTTATTTTTAGACTATGTATGTATTTAAATATATATATGTATGTGCGTGTGTGTGTGTGTATGTGCATTCGTATATTTGTATATAGTAAGAAGATTAATAATAAGAAAGGTTCCCGTTCTCGGCTCCAACCCTAAAAAGTGAATATTGGAATCATATTGGGATGGTATCGACGGCGCACCAGATTCCTTTGATGCGTGTATTTCATTAAAAGATTGCCTTCACAAATCCTTTATGCCACGTAATTGGCCGCCTCTTTCATCTTTAATTTGTACCGGTATTGTGTTCTTTGCGTTTTTCATGTGAGAGTTATACTTTGTTCAATCTCGTTTGGATTTGGCATTGTAATGAGAAATCGTGTTTCCCATTCCTCGCTCTGGTATCTCTAATACAGAATGTGAACTGAGAAAAAATTACTTGTGAAATATTCGTACTTTTTATAAGTATCTTGTACTGTGTTAAGTTGTATTTAAACTGACATTTGTGAATTATTGGCATGTACTTATTTCAATTTATTTTGACATTTATATTTTAAATCGATTTAGAGTAATTGACATTTTATTAGAGTAAATTGACATATGTTATATCCATAAGGTGACATTAATTTAATTAGACAATTTTAATTATTTACTATTGGTTGTGTTTTTAATTGAATTGTTTGTTACTGAATATTAATTATCTACTTAGTTCTTAGGAAAATAATGTAATTAATATTGACCATAACTATGATGTCTATAGGAGGCTAAAATAAATAAATAAATAATCTTGTAATAATAAGTCTAGAGACTTACACGCTTACTTTGCAAACTGCAGTACACGTAGACATATGCGTATCTGGTAATTTGCGAAACAAAATCTGGTCATACGCGTATCAGGTCATATGCGTATCTGGTAATTTGCGAAATGCACATCTGGTCAACCGCGTATAAGGTAATTTGCGTTTCTGGTACATACTATGCGTCGGAATGGACGTGAAGTTGTTAAGACAGAATAGATAACTTGGAACTTTAAGGCAGTTACTTAGATAACACATTTACACTCCTTGGGATTATGTATTAAAAAAGGAGAAAGCTTGTTGTTTTAGGTAAAACTCGACCGCGGTATTTGTGCGGTGCATTTTATATTCTGTATTTTATATTCTAAGGAGACGCTGGGCTTACGTAACTCGATTTTAATCCGCCCGTAGCCCGTCTACGAATATCCACCAGGCTCGTAGCGTGTCTACGGGCCGCTACGCTCGTAGCAATGTATGCAACATTTTGTAGACGTATTATTTTTATACTATGGCAATACAGTTGCGGTATACATAGAAAGTTTATTCGGTTATCGAATTCTTTCGCTCTCTGCTCAAAATGACTTTTTGAATAGTCGGAATGCCAAGTCGTAGCGACCAATACGCATAATGACCACAAATAAAACTGGGATTCGGCTTCGTTTTAAAATATAAAAAGTATAAACTTTACGACTATGTAAAAGGAAGTAATTAACACTAGAAAGTAAATAATATACAATGTGAGAATCTGTCAAAAATAATATTGTTTTTTTCAGTTGGGTATTTTTAGGTATATACAGGCTGGAATTTTGTAATGCCACCTGGAGGGAAAGTACTCTTAATACTGTAGATAGAATATTTTATTCAAAGAAAACATTCCTTTATTTTTGAAGGGAAAGAAAACTGTATTCAAAGATTTTCGAAAGTTCGCTTGCCACACCCGGGAATCGAACCGACTCAAATCTGTAAAAATTACAACCCGTACTTTTATTGCATCGGTCGTTAGGGTCAATTATAAGGATGGAATCTCTCTAACGAACTTGATAAATTAAATGAAAGGAAAACCATGAAATCTTTAATTATTTTCAAAAACATGGTAAATGTAAAAAATCAAGCATTACGTTACTAATTAAAACAATCCAATACAACCATCCCCGACAATGCACACCAAGGTCAATGACCCAACTGGGACTAGAGTTTATAATCCTCTGTGCTGGAGTACCCTTTGTAATTCGTTAATATCAGAGAGTTGTTAGTATACATAGAGCGCGCGTTAGCAAGTCTGAACTGTAAGCACGGGTCTGAACAGTCTCGAAATGTTCGGGGCGACGCCACTAGTCACAACACGTCAGTAGCGCTGATTGTTGCTCGCGCCGGTATTTATTTAGATTTGGAGTAATCATGGTGAAATGTGCAGTGCCGAGCTGTAAACACAATTCACGGAAACAAACGATCTAGAAAAAATCTATATAGAAGCGTCCATAGAACACCTGCTTACACTTGGCACAATGGGCAATGAGCGATGCGCGCACTCTATAGCTAGTATACTAACTCTATGGTTAATGTACAAAATTATTATTATAATTTATTTATAACGTCTACCCGACGATAACCATCGTCTGGCTCCTGCATTAATGTCAACTCGTAAAACTGTAGTTTTTACTTATTTTCATAAAAATTTAAATATGTCGTACTTAGTAAGTAATAAACAAGAAGTTTCAAATCTCTTTGGTCGCGGTTCGGTGATGCCATTTACCGGGGGGGTGCGGACAAAGGAAGCGGAGTAGCGGGAGGAGGTTGCTAGTACAAATTTATATGGAGTTTGAAAATGAGAATGTGTGAGTGAGTCATAATTTTGTGATTATTTTGACACGATTTTGACACCCATAGAATGCTTTTATTACTCATCCATATGGGAGTGGCTAAATTTTTTGATTCATGAGAATAAATATTAAAATAAGACGGACCGCCGTACAGTTTATTTATTTTGTTAGGTATTTGTTATTTGTGTTTAAAGACAAGTCTCAAAATCGCAGCTATCCAGATATGCTCGGAGTTTCTTTGATGATCCATAATGAGGAAATCCGACGGAGAACTAAGGTTACCGACATAGCCGAAAGGATTAGCAAGTTGATGTGGCAGTGGGCAGGTCACATCTGTCGCAGAACCGACGGCCGTTGGGGCAGACAGACGGGTGTTGGAGTGGAGACCGCGGACCGGGACGCCCCTCCGCCAGGTGGACCGACGTCCTAAAGAAGGTGGCCGGAAGCGGCTGGATGCGGAGTACCGGGTGTGGTGGCGTTCGTTGGGGAAGGCCTATGTCCAGCAGTGGACGCTAAAAGGTTGACATGATAATGATGATCCAGATATGATGTGTAGGTAGGTAGTTGAATAATATTTTCGTCCCATTTACTACATGCAAATGTTTATTACATTAGTCAGTTTGCTCGGATGTACTATGAATATTGTATAAAGTATCCCGCGCGTGTGTGTGTGTGTGTGTGTCCCCGCGCCCCCCGCGTGCGTCCCCCTCGCCCGCCCGCGGCGGGTACGGCCGGCTCATTATTATTTCAATCGGATCCGCCGTGGAAACAGACAGGCACGGACTCAGGGTCAGAGCTTAGGGGCTGCTTACAGTTTTAGTCGTGATTTAGAAAACCTGAATGTTTGATTCTGTTGATCGAAATAATGAACTATTTCTTGAAATTGAATGAGCGTCTGTAGTCAACTCCTGCACAGCTCCAC
This sequence comes from Metalampra italica, assembly GCA_949699065.1. Taxonomy (NCBI): domain Eukaryota; kingdom Metazoa; phylum Arthropoda; class Insecta; order Lepidoptera; family Oecophoridae; genus Metalampra; species Metalampra italica. Next base: position 11,003,188 of record OX452980.1, read on the forward strand.
TTTGACACCTCAAAGTAGTCATTGCGCAGAAATCCTGCCGACTTCACACAGCCGCCATTAACTCTACAGGGACTGTAGTTACATACCTTTAAATAATGTATGAAACAATGGCAGGGCCCTGCGCTGTGGGGGTTTGTTGCTGTTTCTTCCCCTCGACTATACAGCGGGAACCATACTTCGCACAAATGACATGTCGCACGATCGTACATCCCGCACTCATATTTCGCACGAACGATACTGCGCACAAATGACATGTCGCACGATCGTACATCCCGCACTCATATTTCGCACGAACGATACTGCGCACAAATGACATGTCGCACAATCGTACATCGCACACTCGTATATCGCACAAATGAGATGCCGCACGATCGTACATCGCACGCTCTGGATCGCACTTGTGTAATAACCCCCCCCCCCCCCCCCCCCTGCTGCTGGTTGGGTGCGTGGCTGCGTGCGTGCCTGGGCGCAGCCTTCTCCCGCTCGCGGCTCGCTTTGTGTATTGTTTTAAAGCCACGCGCCGAGTATTGCATGGGCTCCCGACTCTGACCTCACTTGAGCGGCTTCCTCCGCGTGACCCTCGCCCGCGCCGCCCGGGGAATCATACGGCATCCTACTGTGGGGTCAAGCGGCAGATATAGAAACCATCTTTATTTTGCAAAAGAGAGCTGTTAGGGCGATCTATAATCTACGTTGTAGAGAATCATTAAGAGAAAAGTTTAAAGAAATTAATATATTAACCGTTGCCAGTCAATACATTTTTGAGAATATTTTGTATGTCCGCAAAAATATATCTCTCTTTTTGAGGCACTGTGACATGAACACAGCTTATGTTACAAGAAACAAAAACAAACTTGTACCACCACAGTTAAGGCTTAGTAAGGTCAGTAAATCATTCACGGGGCAATGTATACGCTTCTACAATAAACTACCAGAAGAAATCTTAAATATGAATGACAGAAAATTTAAGACTCACATTAAACAACAACTTTGTAAGAAAGCTTATTATAAAACAGTCGATTATCTAAATGACAAAGATGCCTGGTGTTAATGTTACTTCAGCCTCGCACAATCTTTACAAAATAATGTTATGTACAAACTTGATTTTAAAAGATGTGTTGCGGAAGTTTGTTGCGCCGCTTCTTCTTCCCAGCTCTATATAACACCTTGGAGGCGGTGGTAGATAAAAAATTGACGTTGTATAAATGTACCTAGTGTACTTACATGCAATAACATAGTTTTGAATTTTGAATGTTTGGTGAACAACATTGTTTGTGGCTATAAACAGGTATAGTGGTCCCTACACCTTCAATCTGCATGTCATGCAATTACGTGCTGTCACTCATGCATGACCGTCTAGTTGTAGTGATTGACGTGCATGACGTGCAAACTACGTGCCGGCCGTTGCTTCACTGTACTGATTGATGGTCCATCATGCAGCATGACAATCACGTAAACGTAACGCATGTCATGCAAGCATGATCGTTTAGGGACCGCTTAACACACCAGCGTATCTACGTTCATTGCTAGACATAGGCCTGCCCAAGCGATCGTCGGGTCCTTCGCCTTCTGCATCCAGTCACTTTCGGCTAACTTCTGTCTAACTCGGGGGCGTACAATGTTGATGCTGAGCGAGTGTGGTGGCGTTCACTGGGAAAGGCCTATGTCCAGTAGTGGACGTCGAGGGGCTGATATGATTAATCTAGTTGAATTGAAAAGCTTTCTTGTTTGTTTGTTTGAATGCTCTTGCCTCTGGAAGTGCCAGATTCGAAAAATTCTTATTGCATTTGATAGTCCACTTATTATGGGAGGTTATACGGTATTTAACATCACGCTACGACCGTTGGGAGCCAAACAAAAAGAAAAAAGATCAGATGAAGAAAGATGATGACTTATAAAAAGACTAGTATTTACGTAGTGAGCAAGCAACGCAGCGGGTCACGGCTAGTTTGAATGAGCTGCCACCGACCGCATCGTCCGCGACGTCACTTTAAAACCCACCGGCTGCTCTTATAAAGCTGGCCTTCCATCGTCAGGAGGATCGCTCGTCTCTAGTCTCTGCCGAACGTTCAAAAAAGAAGAGTGTGTTCCAAAGCGACGGCGTAGATGTGTGTATGTGTAGACCAACCCCAAATTCAATTTTTTATTGCATATCTCATTATTTACACCCCCCCCCCCAGTCCCATATTATTATTATTTATTTAGAAACAAACAGTCTTTTACAAATATTTTCTTAGACATATAAAAGTAAGTCTAGACCTATAGTTTCCTTAAAGCTCACTAGCTTGTTTTTATCACGGATAACTTTGAAGTGAAAAGTTGAGAAAGTTGACTTAAAAATTGGAAATTTTTAAGCAAGGTCTGCGTGAGCGAACGATAGTGAAGGAATATATAATAGCAATAAGTGGAATCTTAGCTTTAGCTATACCTTGGCTTGCGCTTGACTTGTTCACGGTAATTGTTCTGACGCTCACTGAAAACTCACTTGCAGTCTGACATCATCATGTTTACTAAAAGCGCCCTTACGTCACACACACATAGAGTTCAATTCTTTGACGTCAAAGGAGAAACTTTACCAAGCGTGCAGTTGATACTTACTTGTATCGGTTGAATGAACAGAAGTTCATATTTTTATTTGAATACAAGCGCTGGTGCGATTTTACATGTGACCTTTATTTGGTATTAGTTTTTGACGTGAAACGTGTGTACCTTCGTAGCAATATGGGTGGCGTGTCGAGAAGTGACAGTGAACATGAAATCCAATATTGAGAACATTGAATCGGTATTAAGCGTGACACACACTGAGCGGCGGCGTTGCGAAAGCGTTGCGTTTTTTTTGTAATGTTCTAAATAGTATGAAGCCCTTTACATGAAAGAGGCGGCGGCGCGGCGCGTTCTTCATACAAACCTTCGCCGCCGCAACGCTTTCGTAACGCCGCCGCCCATTGTGTGTCACGCGTTAATGGGAGGAGAATACTTAATGCAATTCTTCTCAAAAATTGGCACCCAATATGTCATAGGCCACTGACCCCGATCTTCGGTTCTCCGCATCCAGTCACTGCCAGCCGTCTCACGCAGATCGTCGCTCCATCTAGCCGGTGGGCGTCCCACACTACGCTTGGCTAGTTGTGGTCTCCACTCGAGAACTCATCTACCCCAGCGGTAGATGTGACCACTAACTGTGACGTACAAACTGTTTGGGTTTTGTCGAAGGCTTTTATTCTCGTTAAGGATAGAATAGAAGAAATTTATTTAGCACACAAAGCAACACATAACAATAATCTTATACACATACATAGGTGGACGGATAATTAGAAACAGGGCAAGATTTTCATACAATCGAGGTCACTTTCAAGCCATGGTTCTCCGTGAAGGATTGATCGGGGCATGATCTAATGACGGTCATCGAGAGAGTGGATGGAGGACTTTAAGATCGCTATAGATATCCAACTGATCAGATGAGCCGTTTGGAAGCAGCATCGTCATGATTCTTTAATTCTGAGATTTTCATACATTTTGATGCATTTTTTTTTCATGACGATGCTGCTTCCAAACGGTTTATCTGATCAGTTGGATATCTATAGCGATCTAATAGTCCTCCATCTACTCTCTCGATGACCGTCATCAGATATCGCCCCCATCATTCCTTCACGGAGAACCATGGCTTCAAAGTGACCTCGATTGTATGAAAATCTTGCCCTGTTTCTAATTATCCGTCCACCTATGTATCTACTCTAGCTTACCCATGTACAGTCAACCCGGAGAGCGTCGGCCAGGGACAGGGCTTGGAACCCCGTAGCCCATGGCGTCCACCAACGGATCGACTGCACGCGTCGGTGTTGCAATGTGGCGCCAAAAGGGACTCCAACTCAGCATATGCTGCAGGGTCTGCAGCGCTGGTTTTCAGTGGAGCCACCGTGACGTACGGACGCAGTACATCCTGTCTCTCATAGAAACTCCGAGCATGGCTCTGTCCATAGCCCGTGGAGAGAGTTTGAGTTTTGGGACTATTACCACGTTTCTCAACTCATTTAGCCCTAAACAAATAGAGATTATTGTTATTACTTATGTAACAAACTATTATGATGTTTAATTACAGTCACACCCAACTCTCCAGCGGCCCTCTCGACCTTGTGTTGTTTTGAAACACGTGCATGTGTTGTGCGAGCCCCTCCGAAGGTTAATTAGGGATCCGTAATCGTGTAAAGCAAGTCTCCCGCTTCTCTCTGACGTGGGGTTCCGGCCAAAATGGCCGCCTGTCACAACGACGCGGAAGCCCGACTAAAGTCTTATGTAGATAGCTATGCGGCTTTGAGTGCTGCGAAAATCGTGCGGTTTTAGTCGCCCGTGTAAATACCCCTTACGCCGACGTGCAGAATTCATTATACGATTTTGTTCTTTGGGCTCTAGTGATAATATGGTTCATTTGACAAGGACGTCAAAAAGTGCGCGGGTGAATATCCGCTTGGTTTGCGCAGTCCCTGTGTCTTATTGCCGGCATTGATTTACTAGACAACGCGTTCCAAACAAAATCTATCTTAGAAAATGTCCCCTAAACATAAACTAAATTTCATTATCTTCCTTCAATCTTTAATTTAAGATACTATGTTACTTACAAGGAATCGATTATATCGTTTCCTTTTGTTTGTTATTCTTTGATGTCTAACTTTAGTCGCAACTTGCGAGCGATTTACAGCTTTTGGGCAATTTTCCGAGGAATAATGGCACAATCAAACCGTGTAACGACCCTCATTGCATAATTAATTATACGAGCGATACTAAACGCGTTCCAACAGCCTTCCGCTCACGTCCGCTGAACACACAACTGGGTGAACTAGAGGTTATAAGTACATTATTTTTTCAATTGAATTCAATAGCAATATACATTGTGTTTCAATTTACATGTCGTTAGTTAGTAAAATCGGAATCAATTTCTAATAAATCGGATCAATCGGAAAAATCGGAATCAATCTCTAACCTAACCTAACCAAATCTTAATTTTCTTATCATCTTAAAGTATAATCCACAAGACGCAACTCTCGTTTTGACAGTTTGTTGTTAGTATCGGTGTGAGTGGCGGCCCCCCGGAGTGTGATGGGAGCCCCCGTCCGCGCCCCTCTCGCCCTTCGCCACGAGCAACTGTTGAAAAGCTTTAACATCTCTGGCGTCTGTTTGTCTTTGTATCGCTGTCTCTGCTGAGACATTGTGAGACTCAACCCGGATGTTTGTGAGCGACTTACTACAATCGCAGTCAACCTTTAAGTTCATCGGCTTACTACAATCGCAGTCAACCTTTTAGTAAATCGGCTTATGACAATCGCAGTCAACCTTGAATATCATCGGCTTACTACAATCGCAGTCAACCTTTAAGTTCATCGGCTTACTACAATCGCAGTCAAATTTTAAGTTCATCGGCTTACTACAATCGCAGTCAACCTTTTAGTACATCGGCTTATTACAATCGCAGTCAACCTTGAATATCATCGGCTTACTACAATCGCAGTCAACCTTTAAGTTCATCGGCTTATTACAATCGCAGTCAACCTTGAATATCATCGGCTTACTACAATCGCAGTCAACCTTTAAGTACCGCGGATTATTACAATAATCGCAGGCAATCTTTTAGTTCATCGACTTATTACACACAGTCAACTTTTAAGTTCATCGGCTTATTACAATCACAGTCAAGTCCATTCCATGTTTGACGATATCGTCAGTGCCTATTACGTTAATCTGAAGTAGATTATACCTAAATTTTCTCGTGGTCTTCTCTTTGCATAGTTACTGCGGTACTTCCTATCAAAATCCCCAGTCTCAATCCAATCAGTCTTTACTTTTTGCATACCCACCTACAACGGTATATTTTTTGAAACCCCATGTCGGCGCCCAAACAATGGGGCATTGTTTGGAGTATTGCGCCATTGTTGTGTTACAGCAGAAAGGTTAAGAGTGCCAGCGGGATTACTGCCACACGAGGCATTCCAATCAAATCCTCAGAGTGCGATTTCAACCCCACTGTACAGTGTGAGCAATGAACTACAGATATCGTACAGTCGACCGCACGTCTGTAGATATATACCTTATGTTTGTTTCTGAACGATATTACCAAATCCAAACTGTAACCAAAAACGTTATGTATGATGCATGTACACGTTTGGCAGGTTAAACCTTTACAAACGCAAGCCACACCCCTACTCCACACGTTTGCTTTGTTCTTGGTTACGCAGTTGTCGCACAAGTTGCCATGTGCTGTATTATTAGGATTGCTCTCCCGGGAATCGAACCCGTTACTCGTAGTTTCCTAGTACAATAGGCATATATTGACTTTCGAAACGGTACGGAGGCTCCGATGAATGTTGTATGTTGAAGCCTCGAGGCGACTACGGAAGGAGGGGGGCAGGGGGGGGGGGGGGGGCGTAGTTACTAATTACTGAAGTCTCACTGGTGTTAATTGAATATCATTTATGGATTAGCACATATATTTTTATTGTGGATGTTTGGAAGGTCGATATCATCACCACCCTGTATATCAACACCTCCCAAACATTCTCTCCCGATTATTTGAAGTCATCTTCATCGTCATCAGCCTGCACTAGTCCAGTGCTGGACATAGGCCTCCCCAAAGACGCTATCAAACCCGATCCTCGGTTCTTCGCACCCAGTCATTGCCTAGTCTAGCCGGGGGGCGTCCCACACTATATGCTTACCCAGTCGTCTCAACTCGAAAGCTCGCCTGCCCCAGCGGTTATCGGTTCTTCGACAGATGTGATCAGCCCACTGCCACTGAAACATACTTGGTACGTTGGTTCTCTGGCGGATCAGCTCGTTTCGGATCCTGTTTCTGCGGCTCTAACCTGGTAGCACGCGAAAATTGTTGCGTCCACTGACGAATGCACGGTATATAACGTTAAAATAACCATGACAATATATCCGAAACTTCGATGATTCAATGTTCAGAGCGTCAATTAAGCGGTTCCGCTTGTCCCGCGACTACCTCGTACAGCTCATGCTACAAGATATCCCCCCCTCGAGTTTTACGGAGCCCCGGCGGGTAGGCAATAAAAAACCACCGCTCATCGGATCCCAGCCGAGCGGTTGATACGTGACCTGGCCTACTCGAGAATTTGTGACGTAAAAAGCAAGGCAATTTCGTCGGAATTCGAGATGAGGTCGCTCTTCACAGATATTAGATAGGACAAAAACTGTATTTAGACCATAGAGTTAGTATACTAGCTATAGAGCGCGCGCATCGCTCATTGCCCATTGTGCCAAGTGTAAGCAGGTGTTCTATGGACGCTTCCATATAGATTGTTTCTAGATCGTTCTTTTCCGTGAATCACGTTTACAGCTTGGCACTGCACATTTCACCATGATTACTCCAAATCTAAATAAATACCGGTGAGAGCAACAATCAGCGCTACTGACGTGTTGTGACTAGTAGCGTCGCCCCGGACAATTCGAGACTGTTCAGACCCGTGCTTACAGTTCAGACTTGCTAACGCGCGCTCTATGTATACTAACAACTCTCTGCTCTAGACATTGTGGTGGAGAGCGTCAGTGGCCTCGGAGATAAGACACGGATATCGAAACAAGAAGTTTCAAATCTCTTTGGTCGCGCGTGCGCTCCCTGTGGAGATCGCATCTTGCATATTTAGTATCGAAACCTATGATGCCATTTACCGGGGGGGTGCGGACAAAGGAAGCGGAGTAGCGGGAGTAAGTTGCTCGAACAAATTTATATGGAGTTTAAAAATGAGAATGTGTGAGTGAGTCATAATTTTGTGATTAGTTTGACACGATTTTGACACCCATAGAATGCTTTTATTACTCATCCATATGAGAGTGGATAAATTTTTTGATTCATGTATCGAAAGGTCCGAAGTTAGACCTCCAGCTGGGCCATGTACCGATGGGTTTTTTCTTGAAACTTAAGCACATTTGCTGACTGCTCTCGAACGATGAAGGAAAACATCGTGAGGAAACCTGCATACGCAAAAGAAGAAATTCTTAGGCGCATGTGAAGTCCACCAACCCGCACTGGGCTAGCGTGGTGGACTATAGCCCGAACGCCCTCGTTGAGAGGGTAGGCCTGAGCCCCGGCAGTGGGGACATGTTAATAGGCTGTTGATGATGAGACACTGTCGCGGCTTGTTAGGTATGATAGATAGCCATTAATCGTCTTAAGCATAGTAAAAACTTAAACTGTACAACGCTAGATTACAAAGTTGGTAGTTGAAGTTAATAGTGCTACCATTAGAAAACACTTCGCGAAAGATAGAACAGATACGGACTTACCCAGACGTCATTAGCTTTCTCTCTTAAAACAAAGATAGATGTAATGACTCAATACTACTCCGGGTTAAACGTCTGGGACGTTAAGTCAATAAGTCTGCAAAAAACTTGAAAATAACAGGCAGCTCAGAAAGGGTTCTTCTTTGTTTTGGTTTTGCTGAGTTAAACACCGGCTTTTTAAGCCTTCAAAAATATAATTTAAAATCCCAAAGTTCGTATAGAACGGTATATGTTTTATTTTCATAGATTCGGACTTGAATCTATTGTAAAAATAAATACATATTCGACATTTTGATACAGTCAGTGCCTCTATTGAGGTTTTAGAGCTGTTTTCTAAGAGGTAAGTAAACATTTCTCGCTGTCATTGTCAAATCTGCATGTTTCCAATAATTCATCAGTTTTTCGGAAAACATGGAGTAAACAATAGAGACGCGCAATAGGAGCGCGTTTTATCTTCGTTGTCAACTCGACAAATCCTCGTAGCGTGTGCGCCGACACGGCGTCCATTAGCCGAGCAAACCGGCCTGGCACCAGGGACATGAATATACCGTGTTATGTATTATTTGTGCACGTTGAAGTGGCAGTGGGCTGGTCACGTCTATCGGAGAACCGATACCCGCTGGGGTAGACGAGTGGAGACCACGGCTGGGCAAGCGCAGTGTGGGACGCTCCCCGGCTAGATGGAGCGACGATCTACGTGAGGCGGTTGGCAGTGACTGGATGCAGAGAACCGAGGATCGGGTTCAGTGGCGCGACTTGGAGGAGGCCATGGAATAGTCCAGCAGTGGACTATTCTGTAAATATAAGTGACTAGCTCTTTCCCGCGGCCTCGCGCGTAAGTTATTTCTGACTTTTTTCTTTTTGCCCAGCTCCTAAGGGTCGTAGCATGATGTTAAATAGCCTATAACCTTCTAAGAATTGGACTATCAAATGCAGTTGGGCTAACGAATGCTCAGCCATCTTCGCGACACATCGCGAAGTGTCGTGTCGGTCGAAGTCTTACATTTTTTTGGCAGAGCCCTTATTCGCCGGGTGTCTGGAGTGTAAACGTGCTTCAAGGAACTACGTTCCAATATACAGTGATCTCATAAAGCGATTGTTGTGGTGCACAGACAGGATTTTTATGTTTTTGTCAGTATGTTTGTGAACATGACAGAAATAATTGTTGAGTGTGAGGAGGAACCGTGAACAAACAATCTCCGGATACGTTCCCGCCGCGTCGGCATGACGATGCCAAAATTACGTTAGGTTGTTTGCAGAACCCACCCGGCATGCGGGGCCCTGCAGAGACGTGTGTTGTTTGATGTGTATATCCTATTAATGTCACTAGTACCATTGATGGTACTAAGGATACAAAGTTGTGTCACTTGTACCATTAATTGACCGAGCGAGCGAAGCGTCTAAGTTTCGAGATTGGCCAAAAATGCTATTGTCCGTCTGTCCTTCTGTCTGTCTGTCTGTAATTCTCTACAGGTCGCATTTTTCAACCGATTTTCACGAAAATTTGGCATGGGTATAAATTAATCAAGCCAACAAAATGAGTAGAATAAAATCTTGAAAAACATTTTTTTTAGAGTACGTACCATACTCGCAAAGTGGGAGTGAACTTTTTTTTTCTTGTGAATCCCATAGTGTGAGGTATCGTTGGATAGGTCTTTCGAAAATATTGCTGGTATGTGAAAACCATTTTTTCGATTTAGGGATCCGTTGGCGAAATATTAAGCTTTAAAGCGGTAATTTTTGTTAGAGTCACGTGTCCCCCCCCCACCAGCTAAACGGTTGCTTCTGGAAATGTGAAAAAATTCACGGCAGTAGCAAATATAACGTAGTTAAAAGGAAAACTATAACAGCTAAGTAGGTTCTATTAGTTTTTGAGTAATAGTCGATTAACTTAAGAAAGTCGAAAAATTAAATTATGTTCATAGAACTGCATACGTAAAATGGGAATGATTTCTTTTTCGCGTGAATTGTATCTATGGTGTTGGGTATCGTTGGATAGGTCTTTCAAAAATATCGCGGGTGTGTGGAAAACATTTTTCGATTTAGTGATCCGTTTGCGAAATATTACTTTATAGTGCTAATTTTTGTCACTTTAGTACTTAATCTGTCTCCAACTGCAAACTTGACTTCTGTTTGTTTCTTTTATAAGGGCTGGCGAGGTCTACTGTTCTCACGGAACCACTAGTGGTACTACTCAATGGTACAACAGACACTACGCGTACCTTTTGCGTTCTTTTACTAAGGGGACTACGGGCTACGGGGTTATTAATTAAGAACATGGTCTTGAGAGACTAGGCAGATTTTCGCAGTTTTTTTATTAGCCGTTCCAATAAATTAGAATCCAAAAAGTAAAGTGCATTACAAGTTACAAGCTTTTATACAACTTGGTGGCGTGTCCGGGAGGAATCTTGCAATCGATTTTCAACCGCTTTCTAATACCCGATCATGCTTACACCCACTTTTGGTCCTGAAGACATAGTATCATTTGGTTCTGGAGGTCAACGCGATGCACTGTGTCTCACCGCGTCTGTCTGCTTGTTGCAGGGCATCTACCGGCTGGCGTGCGAGCACGTGCTGCGCGCGATGCGGCGCGGCCGCGAGACGCTGCTCACGCTGCTCGAGGCGTTCGTGTACGACCCGCTGGTGGAGTGGGGCGGCGCGGGCGCCGGCGCGGGCAAGCGCCGCCGCGGCGCGCGCGACGTGCGCGCCGCGCTCGCCATGCTCGCCGTGCGCGCGCTCGAGCTGCGACACGACGCCGCCGACGTCACGTGAGCACCCTTCTTTTTTATCGTGGGGTAATGCGTTGTGCATACCCGACCCTCTATGGAGGAAGGGGGTTATATGGGACTCGCACCCACTTAAACCCCCACGGTGGCCATCCTCGACTCGAATTCAGTCTCTCTAGCAACACGCCGCTGACGTGACATCAGTACCCAACTATGTTCCGTCTTTCCTTAGTTTTCTGACAAAAAACGCTATTTCCGTCTGGGCAACAAGGTGGGCATGGTAAAAACAAGTTTGTACTGGCCGACCGACTCGCCTCCCTTAGGGTCGGGACAGACCAAGCGGAAATTGGCCCGCGCAGTTTTTGACGTCATTGTCAAATGAACCATATCACATTAGCCCAAAGAACAAAATCGTATGAATGACCTCGAGTGCGAGTCGACGCCGACGTGCAGAAGTCATTTTACGATTTTATTCTTTAGGCTATAGCCATATGGTTCATTTGACAATAACGTCAAAAAGTGCGCGGGCAAATTTCCGCATGTTTTTTTTTTCATTATTTCACGTTATTTTTTTGCGAACAGTTATTTTTCTTTTCCACCCCGTTACAATCTAATCTGAACATCAGTACCCTTCAAGGGGTACATTGAAACGCCGCAATACACCTGAGATACAACTTGACAAAACGGTCTGTCATTTAAAAAAACACGAGGGTTGAAAAGGGTAAATGTAACTCCTGCAAACTAAAGTATCTGTGGAAACCGAATGTTGTTACGTGTTCGTTCATCACTCACGTTCAAACACTGAATGATTAATAAACCTCAGGTATAGTCGGGCTAAATAGTACATTGTTACCCCAGGGGTGAAAGTAACTTATTTAAGTCCCGAGACGGGGTTTGGCGCCCGACGCGTAGCGAGGGCGCCAATAGTTCGAGGGACCTCTAAATAAGTCTTGAACCCGAGGGAAACACTATGCTTTTCATTAAGAATACACTTAAAGTAAAAACAAAAACATAAAATGAGTGTTAATACAAATCTCTGCTATACGGAAGTATAAACAAAACTCTATAACTCGAAAAAACAAATGAAAATCGGATTGCCGCTATCCCGTCTATTTTGTTTTTTTTTTCTGTGGCCGGCCAGCTATTCTGCCATTATTTTTCATTTACAACATTAAAAAAAGGGTAAATATTTTGCCCAAATCTATGTTATTTTAAAGAAATAGTTGACAGTAATAATTATAATAAAGTTATTTTTAAAAATATATTCTTTAATTATTACATAATTTTATGTTATTTCAATTTTACATCGCGCTGTAATTAAGTGGCTGTATAGACAGTTGGAACATGGTCCAATAGAAATGTCAAAATAGTACTAGTTTTTTTTTAATAATTTGACAGCTGTCAGTTGAAAGCGATTCTCCCTAGGGCTGAGATGTATGACTTTCAACCCGCTCCTCAGGCAACTTCAGACCTACTTTCAGAGTATGAGTAATGAAAAAGTGGTTTACCACCCTAATGTCAATCTGAGTCTTATTGAAAACTTTCCAAAACGTATGCCTTGATTGATACATCACTTACTGGGCCGACTATAGCCTATACAGGGTACTTACTTCAAAATTAACTACAAAAACTTTGTCAGTTTACATAATACAGGTGTAACAGTCATGATTATATTTTTATTGTATTTAAATCGTCTAGTGTTTGAGTTAAACAATAAACAGAAGTCAAATTGGATTTAAAAGTAAAACGTTAGGTAGGTAGGTAATTTTGAAAGACCTTAAATACAGGGTGGATTCGGTAGGTGTTAACGGGTGATAGTTGTTTTAAGGCAATAAAATTTATGAGATTTTTAATTGTATATAAAAAAAAATTTTAACTTTTTTCTTTCTTTCATGTAAACTATTTGCGCCTAGTATAATATCAATAGCTTAGCATAATAATATTAATTTGCAGTTCTTGGTTATCATTTGTGGTTACTTTTGCGGATGACGATTTCCTGATGATATCATTCCAATAGTACATTTTAGACTTTCGCGCTTTGTATTCATAATTATATAATTATTTACGGGTCTTACACACGAAATAGTTTTATTTGCCTTGCCCGACGTTTCGACCAGGTTACACTGGCCGTGGTCACGAGCTGACTGGAGAGGCGAGCTGTCATTGACAGCGATCAACAATGACAGCTCGCCTCTCCAGTCAGCTCGTGACCACGGCCAGTGTAACCTGGTCGAAACATAGGGCAAGGTAAATAAAACTATTTCGTGTGTAAGACCCGTAAATAATTATATAATTATGATATCATTCCATTCTGTACAGTGGACTGCTGGACCACGCGTCTCCCAGACTATACCTGAGGATTGAGTGGGCAGTTGTTTTGGAATAGGTAGCTAATGAGAACACGAGTTTTGTAAATATTAAACCAGAAATATTTGAAATTCTATAAAGGCTTAAAGCTATTTTTAGTTTACAAACTAAACAGGGCATGCATAATTCATATTCATTATTATGGCGCGTTGTATGGGATTATGATTGTTAATGTTTCGCTAAAAGCTCTTTGATTCAACATTACGTTTCCTGTTTAAGCTCGCTGAATTATTAAACAGGTGACGCGTCACGTGCGCTCGCATCATACATACATTCACTTCGTCCACAAACCCTTGAATTGTAAATGAATCGAAATATTGTTACAGGGAACAGTTTCTGGCGGTGATACCCGACATCCAGGAAAGTGCAGACAACTGGCTGCGGGAGAACGAGGAGCTGAAGTCGGTGGAGACCAGACTGCAGGAGTGCCACCACCAGATGTCGCTCATCAAGGAAATAGAAGCCTACGGACCGAATCTCAACAGCCACCCGCTTTATGCGATCTCGCAGAAATACACGTCGTACAAACAGGCCAAGAATGCCGTCGAAGATTCCATGAAGGCGCTTGTGAAGATACTTAAAGATTTCGACACGCAAATAGAAAACTTTGCAGCTACTAACGAAGCGATCAACGGTCCCCAACTCATGGCGTGGGTCCAAGAGTTCTCTGGACCGAACGAAGACGACGATAAACCAATATTTGACCACATCAAAGAATTTCTGACGAACGCGGGACAGAGCTCGATGATGTCTCAATGCGAGCAAGCTGAAACAGAACTGAACCAAAGCATGCAACAGACGAATCTCCTCGTCAGATCGTGTCTAGAACTGCTCTCTCAGTACGTAGCCGTCTCCCAATACTACCCACAGAGTCGCACAGAATACCACCATGTTGTGATGTTCAGGAAGTATCTGGCGACAGCTCTGGAGAGCAAGTCCCCAGAAGTATGCCGCGAAGTGGCCAACCAAGTGGCCGCGCTGGTGAACGCCGACGCCGACACCAGCGACCGGACGCAGCACATCGTGGCCTACAACTACCGCTTGCAAACGATCAATGCCGACGCGAACACGAACCTGAACAAGTCATACGAGAGACTGCAGCTGGAAGGAGGCGCTGACGCGTTAGTTTTGGCGCAGGAATCGTACAGGGAGGCGAAAGCGAATATCAGCAATTGGGTGAGAGCAGAGGAAGGGGCAGCGTCGGCTTTGGAATGCGTCGTTATAGGCATGCTCTGCGGTTTGAATAGAAGGTACTTGACGTTGGAGAACGGCGCTCAAAGCGCCGGCGACTGTCTCGTGGACTTGACTTCGAGAGACGGGGAATGGTTCTTGGATGACATGAGCTCTCTGTCGATGCAAGCGGTTGAGTTGCTGTCACTGCTGCCGTTGCAGTCGGCATCGGCGGAGGACGCCGCGATGCCGGCGGCAGTCGAATGCGTACGAAACTCGAACCTGTTGCTAGCGGATCTCGTGCAGCTGAACTACAACTTCAGCACTATAATTCTGCCCGAGGCGCTGAAGAAGGTCCACTCGGAGGACCCGTCGGCGCTGACGATGATCAGCGAGCTGAACACCGTGATCATGGAGACGCCAGTGCCGCTCAACGACCTCCTTTCGCAGCTGGAGATGCATCTCAGATACTTAGTCATGGATATGGAGGTAAGTCGGACTCCAGTTTTAAAGATTCAATACAGATATGTTCCATTGACAATACAATTATTGTCAAAATACATTGTTTAATATAATAAGTACCTACATTTACTGACTGCTCTCGAACGGTGAAGGGAAACATCCTGAGGAAACCTGCATACGCCGATGAATAAATTCTTACGAGCATGTGAAGTCCATCAACCCGCACTGGGCTGGTGTGGTGGATTATAGCCCATATGCTGTCGTAGAGGGCAGGCCTGAGCCCCAGCAGTGGGGACATATTAATAGGCTGTTGATAATGATGATGACACTATTTTATATTCATGGGCACCGCTTCTACATCCTGATGAAACGAAGTTAAGATCTTCCGCTATACTCGTGCCCCCAGTCGCCGGCCAGCGGCGCGCAGGCGATGGCGGGCGAGCTGCGGCTGCGCTACGAGGCGCTGCTGTCGGCCGCCGCCCCCGAGGCGGAGGGCCAGTCGGCGGGGCGCATGCTGCTGATGGGCTTCAACGGCCTGTTCGCGGCCGTGGAGCTGCGCGCGCGCGAGTTGGCCGACCACCTGTCGGCGCCCGTGCCGCCCGCCTGGCGCAAGATCGACCACATCAGCGACGCCCTGCACATGTCGGTGAGTGCTATAAATACTGTCACGAATGCGAGGTTGGTGACATCATTGCAACACGCGTGGTTCACAGCGCGCGCAGCAGTGGGACAGCGCCTTTCGTCTGGTGTTGAATCTTGAACCATCATCATATCAGCCTGAAAACGTCCACTGCTGGACAAAGGCCTCCCCCAGGGATCTCCACGACGACTGGTCCTGCGCTAACCTCATCCAGCCGGGTCCCATCCTGCGATGTGCACCCCCCCCCCCCCCATCCCCCTCCACTGCCACTTTAGCTTTGCAATTCTCTATATAATTCGAGCTATGTCGGTGACCTAGGTACTCCTGCGGATCTCCATCTTCTTGAACCTTTCTCTACTTGAACCATACATGCGCAATTTAAAGAACAATCGTCTGTTGTGTTTTTGGTCCGTATAACAAATGGTTGTTGGTTGGTTGCAGGCTGCGCTGCAGAGCCCGATGGTGCGCGGCGTGCTGGAGGACATCTTCCTGGTGCGGCGCGTGCAGACCGCCGCCGAGGTGCTGGCGATGTGCGCGCGCTGCGCCTGCGCGTTCAGCGCCGCGCCCCACCCCGCGCACGCCCCGCCCGCGCCCGCGCCCGACGACGCCGCGCTCTGCAAGCCGGTGCGCAGGTCAGTTCGAAATAACAGACGGCAGTTGGAAGGAAAGTATCCTAAATATTGATGATGGCAAACTCTACTGAAAAGAAGCATGCCTTTATTTTCAAAAAATAACTAGAAGTATGATCTGCGCAGGTTCACTGCGGAGTACGTGTCGCGCTGCGTGCTGGGCGTGGGCTCGCGCGCGCTGGCCGCCGTGCTGTGCCTGCTGCTGCGCCGCGCGCGCCTCGACCTGCGCCACGAGGTCGAGCAGAAGGAGATCGGTGCGTACAACCAACCACTCCGGTACTCCGCGCACTGTAGCATCCTACCTACTGATATTATAAACGCGACAATTTGTAAGGATGTTTGTGACTTTGACTTCGGATGTTTGTTACTCTTTCGGGCAAAAACTACGGAACAGATTTTGATGAAACTTTACAGTAATATATATACATCAGAATAACACACAGGCTTTAAATACCTCGGGAAAAACTTTTCGAAGCCATAAGAAAAAGCTAGCAATATAATGTACGATGAAGCAATGAATAATACTGGTGGTGTTGTTTGTTTGTTTGCAGGCGCCTCGTGGAGCGTGTCCCTGGAGTCCCTGTGCGAGAAGGCCCGCGTGACGCGGCGCGTGCCGGCCGCGGCGGCGGAGCGCGCGCGCGCGCTGGCGGGCGGCGCGGGCGCGGCGGCGGCGCGCGCGCACCGCGTGCGGCTCGCGCACCGCGCACACGCGCGCGCCGCCGCCACCGCGCACCAGGCGCGCGCGCGCCTCGCAGCGCACGCGCAGCTGCACGCCGACGTAACTTTATGCTACATATACTCCCCTCTACAATCATACGAGTATCGAAATCGGCCCGTATTACCGTGAGGTTTGCACACAAAAGAACAAACCAATACATTAATCCCTGGTCAACATTATCAGCAAACTACTCATCAACACCAATCTACCGAGCCCGAACTCGAACGTTTGGGGTGTTCTAGTCATCAACTTCTGGCTTCATCATCATACCTTGATCACCATCTGTAAGCAAACAAGGCAGACTCAAAAAACTCATAGGCCAATCTAACGAGCCCAAACTAGGCGCTCTGGCTGGTTAAGGCTATATAAATTTAGCAGACCAGCTTCATCATCATGTCAGCCTGTAGACGTCCACTGCTGGACAAAGGCCACCCCCAGGGATCTCCACGACGACCGGTCCTGTGCTAACCTCCAGCTTCTTGTTACCATATTATTGCATTGCCACCGAAGTTACGTATAGTTATACTAAATTTCAGATCATTCGGACACAGATTTTTACTATTTTCCGAGATTCATTTGAACACGTTGTATGGTCGCAGGTGCTGGGCGGCAACCAGGACCCGAGCCCCATGCTGGCGCGGCGCGCGCGCGAGCTCGCCGCCGCCGCCGAGCGGCTCGGCGCGGCCGCGGCGCGCGCGCAGGCGCTGCTCGCGGCCGCGCACCAGCGGTCAGTTACTTTGATAACATTTATAAAAAGAACAGACTAGACAACATTCTATAAACATAAAAAGCGAGTCGACGGCTGATATGGAAGCTCAGCTGCCCTTTCCATTCATCATCATTCCATTCATCATACTTTATATAAAAAGTGTAATTTCTTACTTTAGTGAATTTTATTCTTGTAAGAAATAAAGAAACTTAAACCATCATCATCACATCAGCCATCAAATATTTTGTCATAATTTGTGCCGTGACCAGATTTAAATCATATTTTCTGATAAAGTTATTGACACAAACCAAGACTTACTGACGGCTCAGGCCTGAAATATCCGTTTTCCTAAAATGTATTTTTTCGCAAAATGTCTGCTATTCCAGACTGTGAGCACGTCTTTCGCAAAATGTCAGCTTTTCAATATGACATTATGCAAAAGACGTGCTCACATTCTGGAATAGCAGACATTTTGCGAAAAAATACATTTTAGGAAAACAGATATTTCAGGCCTGGGCCTTACTGACACTGACCAAGTAGTCAAGTGTTTCTTTATTTTACTAACAGTTACGTTATAATTCAGTTACTATATGAAAGACGTTCCATTTAGAAGATATTGAGAATCACTACTGTATGGACCGATGGCAAATTGGTTTATTCAGAACACTTCAGTTACACAGATATTGTAGGTTGTCTCTGATATTGTTGCTTACAAAAAAGACGTACAATTTCACACAATATCTTATTAACACAATAAGAGAGCCGAGCAAAACGTAACGCGTCGACAGATAGTGTGTGTCCAGAGCAGCCCCAACAGGCCGCGCCGCCCACGCCGGGGCTAGCTCTTGCTAGTTCTTGCGACAAGGTCTGATGTCCGGACGGTCTGAGTATTTAATTCGTATTAGACGTAAATATTTATTAAATAAACATAAATATTAGGGTTTGTACGCTTTATACCAGAAAAGCACAATGTCAGATTAGCGGAATATCAGATTTGCAGTATGTCAGATTAGCAAAATGCCAGATTAGCATAATGTCAGATGACTCAATGTCAGATGGCGAAATGCCAGATTTGCATAATGTCAGATTAGCAGAATGTCAGATTTGATTTCACATTACACATCACACTGACCAACACACCGACATACTGACTGACTGACTGACAGGGTTTGTACGCTTTATACCAGAAAAGCACAATGTCGGATTAGCAGAACGGATTTGCCGTGTGAGAGATCAATACGGCATTTGCTAATCTGACTTAATGCTAATCTGGTATTTTGCTAATCTGGCATTTTGCTAATCTGGCATTTTGCTAATCTGACATTATGCTAATCTGGCATTTTGCTAATCTGGCATTTTGCTAATCTGGCATTTTGCTAATCTGACATTATGCTAATCTGACATTTGCTAATCTGGCATTATGCTAATCTGGCATTTTGCTAAACTGGCATTCTGAGTTAAACCGTACAACTGCAGTTCATGATTCTAATTTAGGTGTCACTATTGAGTGTTTACTTTTATTACAACATTGTTTGAGACGGTATGTTGTGTTCGGCAGAGTGGTGTGGGGCGCGGGCGCGAACCCCGCCCTGAAGAGCGTCGTGCGCGCGCTGGAGGGCGCGTGGGGCGCTCGGCGCGCGCGCGCGGCGCGGCTGGGCGCGGCGGGCGGCGCACTGGCCGCGCACGCGCGCCGCGCCGCCGCCATGCGCGCTCCGCGCACGCACGCGCACGCGCCGCGCGCGCCGCAGGCCGCCGCGCTGCGCACCGCGCGCACCGCACGCACAGCGCTCGCGCACTGGGAGAAGGTCACTAACACGCAGATCTATTTAAACTTCACTTGTATTGGGTGCTTTCCTTACCTATGTAGTTGCAGATTTGTATGGAGAAAATCGGAGTTTCCCTGCGAGATCGAATCTGTAATGAGGAGATCCGCAGAAGAACCAAGGTCACCGACATAGCTCAAAGAATTGCGAAGCTGAAGTGGCAGTGGGCTGGGCACATCGCTCGTAGAACTGACGGCCGTTGGGGAAGAAAGGTTCTCGAGTGGCGACCACGTATCGGAAGACGCAGCGTAGGCCTCCCACAAGGTGGACCGATGATTTGGTGAAGGTCGCGGGACCCAGCTGGATGAGGTTCGGTCGTCGTGGAGATCCTTGGGGGAGGCCTTCGTCCGGAAGTGGACGTCTATAGGCTGATATGATGATGGAGAAAATTAAGAAGATTGAATTTTGGCGTAGAGGCCGCGCCCGCCGGTGTACGGGACGAGTGGGTGGTTGGAGATTAGGGTGGGATCGTAGGTAGTGGGTCGTTTGCCAAGTAGTTATTGAAGCCACATTAACTTGTATGTGTGTGTGTCGTACGGCAGGCGTGCACGCTGGCGCAGAAGTACTCGCTGCAAGTGTCGCCGGTGGAGGAGTCGCTCATGGAGATGCTGCACCCGGAGGGGAACATCGACACGCACTGGGTGGGTACACGTGCGCACGCACACACGCTGGGGTCTGATGGTTCGATTGTGGCTTACAACTACATCTTACAGAAGCAAATAAGTCCTCACAATGTACCCTTTTGGGCATACATTAATTAGGTATACAATTTATTCAATGTCAATTCAATATTTATTTGAAAATGAAAAGACTATTTATGCTTATTTATTTATTTATTTATTTATGTCGATGCTTGTATAATTACCTTTTGTCCCTATTTATATTTACGTAACGATGTTCGCAACAGGCGACTGTAGAGAGGAGTACTTAATGCTAGACAAGTATAGCACTATCTTGGTTAATGGTCTACCCGCCTACGACATCACTCACATCGAACTATATGAACATGTGTGCATGTGATAGGTGGAGAACGTGTCAGCGCTGCTGCGCGAGATGATATCACAGCTGACTTCGGAGGTGCAGGCGCGCAAGGGGCGCGTGCGGGCGGCGGGGGGCGCGCTGCGCGGGCGCGCCGAGCGGCTCGCCGCGCCCGCCGCCGCGCGCGCCGCGCTCGCCGCCGACGTGCGCGCGCCGCTGCACGCGCTGCAGCACGTCAATGCGGTGAGCGCTGTCATATATGTATAGTATACGTACCTCCTTTTGAAAGAGGGTTGATACTCTCCTACGGATCTCACCGGTACCTCCCACACGCACTGCGCCGAAGCTCTGCCCCTGGGGTAGTGTGGCTACCCCTGCCTGACTGCGCAAGACCACGTCGCACCGCCAACCTTCCCGGGGTCGTGTACGGTCGACCGCATGTCAGTGGAAACAAAACCAGTATAAACTGGTCTGTCGTAGTATTAAAACTCCCTATAGGCTAGCTCTAGGTCAAAATGTTTGCCTATTTGTTCACGAGGGGAAATCTAACCTAATCTTTTTTTTTCCACGTGGTGAAATGCTTTATGCATACCTAACCTAACCTAACCCAACCGTTGCAGGGCAACAACCCCGCGAGCGAGTACATGTCTCGCGAGCAGGCGGCGGTGGAGCTGGTGCGGGCGGTGGGCGGCGTGCGGGAGGACGAGGCCAGCGTGGCGGCGGCGGCGCGCGCGCTGCGGGACCTCGCCACAGACATACCCGCGCTGCACGACATGCTCATGGAGTGAGTGCCTTGCTTCCTATGGAAGCTACCTTGGCCTAGTTTGCAATTTAGTATGGTACCTATAAATCACTGCATCTTGCTTTTTAAAGGATTTTCTGCCTCACAGACTGGTCAAATTGAGATCAGAAGTTGATTTCTTTAACAAATAACACGAATGTTTGCCATCTTTGTTTTTCGGTTCAGAAATAGAAAAATGTCGCAATTCTCTGAATGTAATGGTTGTTGCCAGGCTACCGAACAGCTGGTCCGCGGAGACGAGCGGGCGCGCGTTGCGGCGGCAGGCGGCCGTCAGCGCGCCCGGCGCCGCCGGCGGCGGGGCGGGCGCGCGCAACGCGCAGGGCGCGGGGGTGTGGAAGCGCGTGCGGCTCAAGCTGGAGGGGCGCGACCACGAGGCGGCGCGCCGCCACACGCCCACTGAACAAGTACGTCACACCAAACACACTAACGCGCTACATCATGTCAACAGCCCCCCACTGCTGGGGCTCATGCCTACCGTCTCAACGAGGGCTTACGGGCTATAGCCCACCACGCTAGCCCAGTGCGGGTTGGCGCCTAAGAATAAGCGCCTACAAAACAAATATGCAGGTTTCCTCACAATGTTTTCCTTCACCGTTTGAGAGCAGTCAGTAAATGAACTCGAGTTTCGAGAAAAAACCCATTGGTACATGGTCATTTATGCAAGTGACCACTATTATTGTGACTCAGTGTAGAACGATAATATAATGATGTACTTCAAGTGTAATGCTTGTGCCGGCAGGTGGAATACATGATAACGGAAGCAACCAACGCTGAGAACCTGTGCATGATGTACGAGGGCTGGATGTCGTGGGTGTGAGCCGCGCGGGCGCCCCCCGGCCGGCCCTCCCCCCAACCCTGGGGCCACGCGGCCCCCCGGCCCCCCCCCCGTCCGCCGCGCCTGCGCCACGCGGCCCGCGCGCGCACGGACGAGGACCTACCGACGGCGACGCAACTGTACCGCGCCCGGTACAACCACTGACGGAAGATTCGATCGGAGCGGAGCGTTCCAACGGCGGAATATCGCGTTCTAACCGCGGAATATCGCGTTCTAACCGCGGAATATCGCGTTCTAACCGCGGAATATCGCGTTCTAATCGCGGAATATCGCGTTCTAACAACGGAATATCGCGTTCTAAGGTACAATGGAACGGCTCGGCGCCCCGGGGCGTCACCGCGCCGCCGGGGCGCATTCGGTGTTAGGGTACGGCAGGAAGTAAGCTTTTTAGTCATATTTTTTATTTCTTTTCTTTGTTTTTTTTTTAATGGGCGTCGTGGATTGCGGTCGCTCGGCCTGTCGTCGGTTGCATTACAATCTGTAGAAGTTAGACATAAGCATTGGTATTAAGAATAAACCTCTTTTGTACATCGCAATTTCAAAATGTGTAAAATAGTGTATTCTCTATCAGGTGTCGTTTTAAAAATATTGTCATTTTGACGGTATTTCATATTTCATGCTCTCTGTACGTTTTAAATACAAAATGTGGTCAAATCAAATTTGTACGCTGTTGGCCTAATGTTCGTTCTACATTGGTACAATAATAAATATAACGAAAATAATACCATCAATAACCCAACAGCGCATAAGGTTCCTGCGACCATGCTCCATAGAGGCGACAGACAGGCCGAGCTTATAGTTAGATAGATTTTATCATTTCTGTGTAGACGGCTTACATACTATGCCTATAATAGTTCCAAACTGCGAAAGGTATTAAACATACAGCTTTTGGATTTTTTAATAAACAAAATATCAAAAATTGGTGTTTACAAAAACTATTTTTTCCAAAATTATTCTGTAAATTACGAGACAATTATTCCTGAAAATACTTTGGTACAGTCACCGATATTAATTTGAGACCCGTTTCCTAGAACATTTCTCAGAACACTGATTTGCGATAAGGTCGAAATTTCCAAATCAAATTGCAGCTCTAATGGAGACTGATAAATTTAAGGTATGGCTCCTAAAAAAATTAAGGTATGGTAGTTTAAATTAAATTTCGTACCAACCGTTACCTAGTGACCTTACTTTAAAATTTCGGTTCGTATAACAACGAAAAAAAATCCTTCATTTGCAATAGCACTTCTATTGCAAGCATTATTTAAAACTATTCCAAATTTCAAGTCGATAGCATTAGTAGTTTCTGAGATAAGCAGCTGTGACAGACAGATGAACGGGTTTTAGACGTTTTAGTTTTTACTGTTTTGGTACGGAACTCTAGAAAGAAGCGGTGGTAGATAAAAATTTGACGTTGTATAAATGTACCCAGTGTACTTACATGCAATAAAATAGTTTTGATTTTAAACTATTGCTGTGGAATATTCAAGTTTATTCGACCTTAGACTGGTCCCAAATTAAAGTCCCTGACTGTACCTTCCTTTGCCTTTAACAGCGCAGCGCAGTTTAGCATTTTATACAATTTTCTGACTTTCTTTTTTCAGCTCATATTTAGCTTTTCTCGTTATTGGCAAAATCATCTAATCTTCATTATTATTCGCTGTTTCGTCATTAATATTGCAGAAAAAGTGTAGTTGAGCAGAAATTGGTTTAACCACCATTGACGGTGAGGAGGTGTGGTCTCTTGATCATACACAAGCTTGATCAGATCGACTCTAAACACAGTTTCGATCTAAACATTATAATTAACCTTCTTCATATGAGTAAATGTACTTTTAAACGTAGACCTAAATATTATAGACGGGGTCATTTTCTGGGATTATGTAATGTTTATAAAACTGCTATGATGTTTCTTTTTGGTTATAATTGACGTCAAAAAATTATTTAAATATTTTTTCTCAGTAATACGGAAATTTGGTAGCCTTTAGCCCAATCGGTGGAACCACTTGTAGGTCCTAGGTTTGATTTCTGATGGTGTTTCATAATATATACGTCACAGTTTTATAGAACAAATTAGAATCATCGTCTATTTGGCTCGTGTTTAAATAATACAACAAATTAAGTTTGGACACTTCGAATAGTCAATTTTTTCGATAGCTTACAGTCTCACCGAGTATTGAACTATTTTTCCACCAGAAGGAATGGAACACACGACCTCTGGACCACAAATGCTGAAAACCTAGGCGGCAATGATACCCAGGAAGTGTCTCCCAACATCATAACCTAATAATATTATATATGTTATGTATACCCGCATTAAATATACTCTGTCACGCGTGTCTGGGGTGTGAGTGTGTTGCAAATTACTCCATTTAATTTTCGTGCAGTGTGTGTGCCAGTGAGTGTATTCTGATTACCGCCTACCAAATTGTATGACCGACTTTTGAATCTTAAAATTAGCTTAGTAGATTCGGTAAGGCCCCTTTCACGAACCCGCAGGCCCAAATTGTCCCGCTCTCAAAATTTTTCACGGAATATTTGAGAGCATCTTGTCTGCTCAGAACGCTGACTTGTATAGCCCCCGCGGAGTTTAATGGCGGCTGTGCGAAGTTGGCTGATTTCTGCGCAATGACTAATTGTAGGTGTCAAAGGGGGAGCTGTGCAGGGGTTCACTAGAGACGCTCATTCAACTTCAAGAAATGATTCATTGATTCTATCAACCGAATCAAACCTTTCACGTTTTTGGACATCTCTATGTAGCACTCTATCTCGCTTACGCCCACATAGACTATAAACACTGTCAGCGATGTGCAAACAATCTGTGACTATATTCATTCAGCCGCCAAGAAATTCCGTGTGGACTATACATCCCTACCCACTCCGGCTCCAAATGCGATTAATTACTATAAAAATCTCAGTCTCAAAAATCCGAAGTAATATTATTTTTTTTTTCCTTTACGTCTGTTTGGTACGACTTCGTTTTGAGAACGGGACATTAAGCGAACAGCTTGTTGTCACGAGTGGGACATTTAGCGAAAGATACATCCACTACCGTCCGGATTCGCTTTAGTGCTCGCTAAAGATTTCGCATTCGGTTATAGAGGAGACGACGGAACTAAAACTAAATAATATACAAACCCCTCAGTTACTAAAACATTGTAACACAATTTGTAAATTACATTTTATTGTCCACTTTTATAACTTTGGTGGTTATCAAAATATATTATATAATATATTTATTTAATTAAATGTCTAAATATAAATATACTGTCAAAATTATAGTCAATAATAATAATAAAAATTCATAATTTTTATAATCAATATAACAAATAAGTTATGAAAATTAATGTTTATTTCGTATTTTTAAATTTTCGCGTTAAAAATATTCAAAACTCTCGTCTCCTTATCAGGTAGGTAGATCTCTTTGCCAAACAGAAGTGTAATTAAGTATAAGCCGCTTTAGGTTCGCATCGATAATTCGCTCTGGATGTTATTAATAGCTTGTTACGTAGAACCATAGATAATAACCATCTAGATTTGATATAACAATTTGGTGTCGATGTATGTAGCAACATTTCGTCGTCGCAAGGTCGTTCAATTCTGTAAAATCAGATTCCAGTTAAACAGTTGGTGTAATGTCACCGTGAATTTGTTTCTCAAATGTCCTGCGATCATGTTTTCGCTACCTAGATTCAGCAATTTATACAAATTCAAGTAAAAATGTTTATCAAACTTAAAAAGCTTATAAAATGTTTATAAAACATAATATTGCACTTAAAATACGAGGAATGTCACCTTGGTTAATGTCTCTGGTCAGACTGCAGCGTAAGATTTTAATGACATTAAAAATTAAATTAAATGAAAAAATTAAATCCTTTTTTTGGCGAACTGCCCAATCTAACTAGGGACACTCCATCTGACCAAGGCCACAAGTGTGTTGCTGGACTACCTCTGTGGTATCTACGTACACTAGTAGGTGATCGCAGGTTATTACTATATACATTAGTGCATACAGTAGTATGGGCAGACCCTTTGTAATAGGTATTTTTTTAGGTATTTTGTAACCAATATCAAATTAGAATAAATTTTTTGTAAAATACATTCACTGGAGATATGATTGTCGTCGATTCATTATTAATAATATAATATTAAAATAAATGGTGTATGTATGTCACATTGGTGTATTATTTATTCACATCCATTTCTTTCTGCATATTCAAAGTCTCAGAGTTACGTTTAACGATATGATCCGAAATAACGAGATCCAACGAAAAACAAACGTTACCGACATCCGAAAAGGTAAGTATGCTGAAGTGGCGGTGTGCAGGCCACAGCCTTGTATTTGAAATCTAATCGAAATTGGTCTGTTCCATCTATCCCAACTGGCTATCCGACTCAATTGTGGGACAAATGGAACTTTTTTCCCATTTTTCCAAACAACAGAAGTAACTACATACGTAAATATAGATGTGTCAACGACTGTTGTACAAGTATTGAACAAGTTAGGAAAAAATAGTTCCCCAATTAATTGGGATAGCCAGTTGGGAACATTTCTATGAGAGCCAGCAGACTTCTGTAAACGAGGAATGCGCCCGAATTCGTGAACCACAAGTACAAAAATCAAAACATGTGCCTCGACGATTATGAAATTGGCTGCGTTTGTGGATCGGCCATTAATGACGCCATTGCAGCCACGGCTTATATTTAAATAAATAAAATGACCAAATCAATTTATTATTTTATTAAATTATTTACATAATAAAGGCAGTATCTGTGGCATAAATTTCAAATAATTATATTAACTGCGCACTATACTATACACTATGTATATAATTATGGCATTCTATATAATATCATACATTATACAATGACTGAAACAATATAAACAATAAATAATCAATGACAAGTTAATGGAGAATGCTCTGACGAAAAGCCAAAAGGTCCATTATTCCTTTCTTTTAAAAGATCCTACTATTGTTATACAATAAAATGATCAACATATTCGCTGAAAATAGATAAATGGCTTTATACTACAGAGAAAAAAACCGCTTACAGTTAAACGGTATATCATCAGACAGTCTGGACTTATTCCATCGAATTTGTCTGGCGAAGGACCAAGCCTTCAAAATAGCTTCGAGAGCATGCAAATGTACCCCAATGAACAGATTCGATTCAGATTACAATATCACCTTTGGACTGCCTTGCCTCCAAAACAACTTTAACATTAATACATGTCCGTATTCATAATACCATCTAAAATTCATATATTACAATAAGCCCAATAACTTCAATTCACCTAAGCTATGCCAAGATATCATTTTATTCCATATTCCAGACATCTGAATGTTTAGGGTGTTTCATAATTAAACGCCAACCCTAGGCTGTCTTAACTGTAGTAGTTGTATAGTTATTTATTCTAATTAGACATGAGCTGCCCTATTACCTCATAAAGGGTTAACGTTGGATTTTGAGACTGTATAATAATAATAATGTTTGGACTAATTCACACACGGCTGTTTAGTCCCAAACTAAGCCGAAGCTTGTAAATGGGTACTCAACAACTGATAAACGTACATAAATACATACAAACACCCAAAATCCGAAAACCAACAGCTATGCTCATCACACAAATGTTGGTCCCGGGTGCGAATCGAACCCACGACCTTTGGCACATAGGCAAGGTCACTACCACTACGCCAAGAGGCCAGTCGATGTAACATTATTTGTGTAAAATATTTTAAGGGTGAATATTCAATACTCGATCCGAAACACTCCTATCATACGCAGAACTACATATTATTATTTTGTTTTAAGAAAATGCAATTTTAACTTTGGCATATTTAAAATTTTAAGTAGAAATGAATAATGTCTATGGGGAGTATTTAGAATCTGATATCGACTTATCTTCTAAAATTAATTATACGTGGTAGTTGTCCCACTTTCCGGTTGGTACCATTTTTGACTCCTTCGAACCCAATTACCATTTTTATAATATCATAGAATGAGCATATTTACAGTAAATACAATAATAAAAAAACTTGATTTCCTGTTCGTTTGTCTGTCTGTCTGTCCGGGAGGAATCTCGCGATCGGTTCTTCGAATATTTCCCGATATCCGAAGATGCTCATATCACCCACCTTTGGTTCTGAAGGCGAAGACAATACATTGTAGTACAATATCGTCGTCTAGCAAACAAGGGAATCCAACGAACAAAAAATATCATGAATGTCTTATTATTCTAATAATAACTTAAATAATATACAATTCAGAAACAGCACCAACCCGAAAGCGGAGAAAAGGAACTGAAAATCTTTAAACACTGGTCTTTGATTTTTAATACATCGGTGTAAGTATACTAAGAGATATTTGCTGGTGCCATACTCTTACACAAATTAGAAGTGTAGATTTTACAAGATTTTTGCTAAATTATTCTTATTTTCACTTTAAAATAGAACAATGGATTTCCGTGGTGTGAATTTGACAATGGGATGATGTACACCTGTGTTACTAGTTACAACTGTATCACGTGACACAGTTGTGTCACGTAGTACACCTATGTCACGTGATATATTTGGGTCACGTGGTACACAGTGTTACAACTGTATCACGTGACACAATGTAAGGCACAACGTACATCCGTGCAACGTTTTGTCACATCTGTGCTACACCTGTACTGTGTCACGTAACATAACTATGTCACGTGGTACAACCGGTACACTGTGTCACGTAGCACATCTGTGTTACAACGTACATCGGTTGTGTTACACCTGTGCACGCAGTGTTACACCTGTGTCACGTGGCATACCCATGTCACGCGGTACACCCGGTACATTGCGTTGCGTGGCTAGCTACCTGGGCCCGGCGTCGGGCGCGCTGGGCGCGGCGGGCGCGAGCCGGCGGAGCGCGATGAGCTCGTCGAGCTGCTGCTTGTAGAGCGTGGTCACGTCCTGCAGGTCGAGCCGCACCTCCTCCAGCTGCTCCTCCTTCTCGCCGTACATCTGCAGCAGCGCGTCATACTGCTCCTGCACCGTCTGACAACAAATCAACGTATTTGAGGCGTAGGCGCAGGCGATATGCATGCTTCTCGTAGATTTCTAGAAGACCGTCATATCATCATCACCATATCAGACCTTCAGCGTCCAATGCTGGTCATAGGCTTTCCCCAATGAACGCCACCGCATCCGGTTCTACGCCCTGCGCATCTAGCCGCTTCCGGCCACCTTCTTTAGAAGATCAGTGTCACCATTTTGTTACCTTTAACCATCGATATAAGAAAAACAAGCGGCAGATGGGTTACTATACTAGCCTCTTATCGCAAATACCTCATAACTTAGGCCACTTTGTCCTAATTGACTCACTTCGTTTGGCTTCTATCTCTCTCTGTTGTGATAGCCTTAAAAACATTAAATGTGATCTAGTTCTTGAGCACGTATTGTACGAACGTCACCCATCTACCGCTTGTTTTCCTTATATGGGCCTTCTCTGGTATCTGGGCAGTCCCTCACCCGGCACTCGTCGAGGTCTGCCTGCAGGCGGGCGATGTGCGCGCGCATGGCGTCGCGCTCGCGGTGCGCGCGCGCCGCCGCCGCGCCCGCCGCGCGCAGCTCGCCCTCGCGCCGCGTCAGCTGCGCCAGCGTCTCCTCTACGCACATCGCGCTCGCGGGGGGCGCCCACGTCGGCGTTATACTGCCCTCCTCCTGAAACACGCGGCGACTTGTGATATATCATCATCATCATCAACAGCCTATTAATCTCCCCACTGCTGGGGCTCAGGCCTACCCTCTCAACGAGGGCGTGCGGGCTATAGTCCACCACGCTAGCCCAGTGCGGGTTGGTGGACTTCACATGCGCCTAAGAATTTCTTCTTCGGCGTATGCAGGTTTCCTCACGATGATTTCCTTCACCGTTTGAGAGCAGTCAGTACATGTACTTAAGTTTCGAGAAAAAACCTTTGTGATATATATTTTAAATAGAATAGATTTTTCATAGAGTAGTATTTAATGCTATAACTGTAAACTCCCTATAATCAAACAAAATATTCGAAAGTACTGAACAAATTTTAATACAGTATTATTGACAAAACTGTTTTACTGACTTGACTTGGCATCAAAATATGCGTACTGATGGAATTTTTTGTGTCCTGTCGATCGCTTCGCTCGCTCCAAGGGTCATGTCTTCCCCCCCCCCCCTCTATATTATGGCATTTGTGTGACGTAATGTATGGATGGCTCCCAAGTTATGAAAATAAATAAATATACCTGTGGCCAGAGGGACGCAGAAAACGAGTCTGAGGCTATGGAGTGCGGCGGCGAGACGTCTCCTCGCGCAGACATCTGCTCCTGCGCACAAAGTTGCATCTACTTCAGTTCAGTGTTAACGCATATTTAGAAATTGCTGGATGTGCCCTTAAATTACTGTATTACAGGCAGAGTAAATGAGGTCACTTATAGGATATTTTCGTGCATATACTATTGTTTTTGAAATGTGACAGCATGGGGTGGTCCAAAACCTTAGGAAGTACAGGGAAACTGTCTCAGGTATCATTAGATCTTTTTTATGGGAGCAATTTTAGCGTAGTAAATATATGTTAAGCGTATCAATCAAGATTGATCCACAAAAAATAATGTAAATTAATAATAAAAAAAACAAGTATGTTGATCGTCTCATTTTCATATAAATTTCATTCACTTCATTGTATCGGAAGAAAAAATTGGGTTGGTAAAATAAATGTATTTTTGGGAGAAAACGCTCGGATGTGTATGACTATGGACTTTTGTTCCCCAATCACGCTACAACAGCCGAACGGATTTTGATGAAACTCGGTACAGCGATAGCATACACCATGGAATAACATAAAGGCAACTTTTTGCGGACAAAGTCGCGGGGCGTCCGCTATACGCGTTAAGCCGCTATCTTGTTAAGCGGCCGCACCGGTCCACTCTGAAACTCGTCTGCCCCAGCGGCCGTCGGTTCTGCGACAGACGCAATGACCTTTGTGGAATGACCTTCCCTCTGACGCTTTCCCACAGCGCTACGATATGGGGTCCTTCAAGAAGAGAGTCAAAAGAGCCCTTCAACCTTGGCCGGCGCCGCACCAGCACCCCCCGGGTGTTGCAGATGTCTGTGGGCGGCGGTGACCTCTTAACATCAGGAGGCCCGCCTGCTTGTTGCCCCCGTAGCAATAAAAAAAGACGCGACCTGCCCACTGCCACTTCAGTTTACATAATCCTTTCGGCCATCTGAAGTTGGAAAATGAAAGCGTCAAACCTGTAGTATGGAGTATCTCTTCTTCTCAATGTCCAGGGCGTCCCTCTCGCTCGCCAGCTGCTTCTCCGTCTCGCCCAGCCTCGCCCTCAGCTCAGACACTTCCGCCTCGTGGTCGGCCGTCAGACGATCCAGTTCCTCAGTTTTACTGAAATCAATCATCAACAGCCTATTAACACGTCCCCACTGATGGGGCTCAGGCCTACCCTATCAACGAGGGCGTTCGGGCTATAGTCCACCACGCTAGCCCAGTGCGGATTGGTGGACTAGCTCAAAGAATTGCAAAGCTGAAGTGGCAGAACTGACGTCCTTTGGGGTAGAAAGGTTCTCGAGTGGCGACCAGCGCAGGCCTCCCACAAGGAGGACCGACGATCTGGTGAAGATCGCAGGACCCGGCTGGATGTGGTTGGCGCGGGACCGGTTGTCGTGGAGATCCCTGGGGGAGGCCAGCAGTCCAGCAGCGGACGTCTACAGGTATGATGATGATGAACGTACTTCCCTCTGTCACAGGTAGGCTGACAGAAACCTCATAATGAAATAAGCCTCAACATTTGTTGTTCGTTCTTTCTGTTTTGTTTCTTGTCAATGTTTTGTGTGTATACAATAAACAGATAAATAAATAAAATGAATGTCTGCACCCCACACCTACACTTCAACATCACCCTAAAAAGGTTGCCTGGAAGAAATCGCTGACAGCGATAAGGTCGCCTTTTGATTGTACTCTAGTTTATTAAATTGCCGTAGTATAATTTCTTTAGGTCTATTATTGTTGGTCAATAAAGAATATTTGATTTGATGAACATGTCAACAATAGTATTAGTAAACCTTAAGTCTGCAACTTTCTGTAGCATCAGAATATCTACATACTTTATTTAAAAAACTGTAAATCTCATTTTAAGTGAACCTATGTTCATATGAGAAATAAAATTCTTTAAACCTAACTTGTGTCTGGGGCAGGTTACCTGGTGACCTGCTGCTCCAGCGAGCGCACCGAGTGGAGGGCCTGCTGGCACTGCCGCGTGGCGGCGTCGAGCCGCGCCTGCGCGTCGCGGAGCCGCGCGTCGGCCGCGCCGAGCCGCTCGCCGAGCGCGTGCGCCTCCTCGCGCGACACGCGCTCGCGCTCCACCGCCGCGGTCGCGGACTGCTGCGCTTCCGCTGTGAACGGAATGCGATTTTAACAGGGCTTACACTGAACTAGCATTTGAACTAAATTTGGACCAAACTATAAACTGGATTGAAGCGTGACACACTGAGCGGCGGCGTTGCAAAAGCGTTGCGGTTTTTTTCTGTAATGTTCGAAATAGTATGAAGCCCTTTACATGAAAGCGGCGGCGGCGCGGCGCGTTCTTCATACAAATCTTCGCCGCCGCAACGCTTTCGCAACGCCGCCGCCCAGTGTGTACAAAAAAAAAGTGTGTGTCACGCTTAAATGGTAAATATGTGACTAAACTGGACCAAACTATATAAGCTGAGTTAAATTGGACTAAACTGGACCAACGCCTTATGTGAATTTTATTAGTGGGTCTACGAGATTATGTAATTTTAGCACAAACGATACTTCGCACAAATGACACATCGCACACTCGTGGTTGCACTTCTGTAATAATTCCATTTTAACAGCGTTAGCGGCCGAAGCCGCGAGAAACAGCTAGCAATGAACAGCTTAAAGTCAGGCCGTAACAAACATCCAAAATCCTTACAATCTTTCGACTTTAAAATATTAGTAGGATACTGTTGACGCTTTATGTTTAATACAAAATGAATTAATATGAATATGTTTGTGTGTGTGTATGTGTGTGTGTCTCACCGAGCTGGCCGGCGAGGCTCCTGGCGGAGTGCGCGTGCGCGCGGTCGCGCTCCACGGCCGCGCGCTGCAGCGCCGCCAGCTGCGCGAGCAGCGCCGCGCTCGCCTCCCCCTCCGCCGCGCCTCCCCCGCCGCCCCCCCCGGCCTCCCCCGGCCCGCCCCCCTCGCGCGCCGCCAGCGCGTCGCTCAGCTCGCGCCGGAGGGAGTCCTCGCGGGATATCCAACGCTTCTTCTCTGCGGATAACGACCAAACAACGTTCAATTCAATTCAATACACTTTATTGCACATTTAAAAATTACAGACAAAAAAAGAGAAAAACAGATACAGTAATCTACCTCTAGGCGGTCTTATCGCTAAGAGCGATTTCAACTTTTGGTTAGCCAATTTAGAGTAAATTAGAAGGTAGGTTGTGCAGTTAGCATATTTTTAAAATCTACATACACTAAAATACATAGGTATACAAAAAAATAAATACATACACACATACATGCATACATACATACATATGTAATCAATAACAACAAAGTTCTAAGGGGCCGTCCATTAATCACGTGATCTTTTTTAAAGAGTTTTTTAAAACCCCCCCCCCCCCCCCCCCCTTGATACATGGTGAGGTTTAAGACTACCCAAAACATCACGTGTATTTTTAATATCTAGGAAAAAAAACTTAAATTTTTAAGAATATTATCTTAAATACAGGTATAAAGTATAATCTTATTTTATTCTGAAATTAAGGACCATGATATAAATGTCTAGACAGAAAGGTTGTAAGTTGTTTTTGATAAAAACATATTTAATAAATATTGTACTTAGCAACGGCGAGTCAAGGTCACACGCCGCTTTTCGATGAAAAACAATGAAAAAATAAATACACGTGATATCTTACTACAACCCCCCTCCCCCCTTGTGACATTTCGTGATTTTTGTCAAACCCCTCACCCCCCCTTTCAAGCCTCACGTGATTAATGGACGGCCCCTAAGCAGGTGAAGTGATCAGACACGGTCAGTGAGTCCCTTGACTTGTTGCTTGAATACAACTAAGGATTTGGCGTGCCTGATCGGGACAGGTGGGGAGTTCCAAAGACGAATGGCATGGAGTGTGAAGGATTACGTTTAACGTTTTTATTAACGTTACTGTTGGTTTGTGGCCAACTACGTGCTTGCTTCATATCAAATCAAATATTTATTTATTGTGGATCATAGGTAGGTAAGTAAATACATTGGTGGAGATGTCAAAGAGCTCAGCTATGTCCCGCCACATGGGCATACAACGTTGCATTATGTATTAAAACAATTAATAAATGTCAAAAAAAATAAAAAATAAAAATACAGAAAATGTCAAGAAAATTAACTAAAACGAAAATAAAACCTTAGCTTGTCCGCCTGCAGCTGGCTCGAGAGCTCACCTTGCACCAGCTCAGTCCTCAGCTGCTGCGCCTCGTGGCGGAACCTGTGGGCGTCGCGCTCCGCGGCGTCCTTGTCGGCCTGCAGGCGCGCGGCGGCGTCGCGCCGGCGCTGCAGCTCGGCGCCGCAGCGCTGCAGCTCGGCCAGCTCGCGCCGCGCCGCCTCCAGCGACAAGCGCGAGCTCTCCAGCTTCTGGCTCGTGTCGTCCAAAGCGCTTCTTGTCTGTGGGGAGAAGTCATCATCATCATATCAGCCTGTAGACGTCCACTAGACAAAGGCCTCCCCCAGGGATCTCCACGACGACCGGTCCCGCGCTAACCTCATCCAGCCGGGTCCCGCGACCTTCACGGAGGCCTGCCTTCGCTGCGTTTTCCGATACGTGGTCGCCACTCGAGGACCTTTCTGCCCCAACGGCCGTCAGGTCTTTGTCGCTGGACAATTGGAGGGAGATGGTTGCCGATCATAATTAGTTTAATAATAATTAGCTTGTAAGAAAACCTAATTGTAACCTCTTGAACTATTTATAAAGACTATTATTATTAATGATACAGTCGACCGCACGTCAGTAGAAACACTTTGACCTTGAGCTGGCCTGGATTATTAGGGAGTTTCAGTACTATGAGAGACCAGTGTATAGTGGTTTTACAGAACGAACCTCCATGAGCTCTGTGTCGAGTTTCTTGTTGGCCGTGGTGAGCCTGTACACAGCCTCGATGTGGCCCACCTCCAGCTCCTCCTTGGCGGCCGCGGCCCTTCGCAGGCGGTCCAGCTCACACGTCTGCTCCGTTATCTTGTCTCTGCAAATAAAGGGGGGGGGGAACAGTGAAAAAAAAAACATTTTTATCATAAGTATACAAATTACATAATCCTTGGGGGAGGCCTTTGTCCAGCAGTGGACGTCTACAGGCTGATATGATGATGATGATGATACAAATTACAAATCTCATTACTATGTTGACACTAGTTTTTATTTCACCTCGATACGATACGTATTTACAAAGTTATAAGATTTATAAATTACAATGACTATCTCGTCTATTTTTGAGAATTCGCTGGCGGTCGGTCATCTGACGCCACCCACCACCGATAATCCAGGTTATGAAGTATCCTATGTCTGTACCACCATGTTTGTTTCCACCGCCCCCCGTGACCTTAGCGCATGAAAATAGAGAGAAGAGAAAGGCAAAAGAAAATAAAGATGAAACGTAGAAGAGAAGTTTTTGGTAGAGACTCACCTTAAATTTTTAATGACCTGTTCATTGTCTTTCTCCTTGGCTCGTAGCTTCTTTATGATATTCGACTGCTGTAGCTGCTGTTTAGACAGCTGCTCTCCTTCCTCCTGCAGCTGGGCTATAACTTCGTCCTTTTCTTTCATTGCATTCTCTAGCTCCAAAGAATTTTTACGCGAAGATTCCGCTTTGATATTGTCTAATTGTTTCCTTAGTTGGTCCTGATCAGAATAAATAAATGTTTCATACACACAAATACATACACAACATGTGTCTCTAACTAGGTATAATTAACAGGACATGACCAATATTCCAGTCCAGCTGTGGATCCGTATTCAAGTGTGTCATATTTTGACTGACATCATAGTTAAAGCATTTATTTATTACCACACAAACAGACTAAAACATTGACAATATACTAAAGAGAAACTGAAGTACAAGGGCCAACTTATATCCTATAGAGATTTCTTCCACCAGACCCCGAGAGGGAGATATATAGATATAGTTTAAGTGTTTTGTCGTGGCTTCGATTTCCACTGAGTACGTTTTGTTTCTACAGACAGAGACAAGGGGAATCCCCCATAAATGTAAGGCTATTTACAGAGCCATTCCCTCCCACCAACCATTTAAGTCTAGAATTCATAGGCTACATGTTAATTACCTTTTCTCTGATCGCCTGTTGAAATTTCTTCTCTAACGCCGACATTCTTTGTGTGTAATCCTCTGTTATGGTATTAATATCCCCGACCTCATGCTTCGATAGCAGCGACTCCACCTGACTCTTCAAGTCTGCGTTGCTCTCCACCAGCTCCGCGTTGTTCCGGCTCACCTCCATCAGTCTGTTCTCCCGTGCCTCCAGGATCTCAGCCATTTCACACAGCCGCCTCATCAGCCTGTCATTCTCGGACCCTTGGCTCTCATCACTGGTGTTGCTCTGCACCGATGCTTCAGACAGCTCCCTGTTATGTCCACGTATTTTTGTTGCTAAAGATTTACCTAATACTAAATCTACAAGGTTTGGAGATGTGGTGCCATCAAACTTTGCGTGTTTGAATCCATATTTAGCTGGACTATTTCTGCAGGAACTGTGACCGTTGTCTCCATTTGGACTGGGAATGATTTCTATATCAGATGATGTGGCAGTTTCCAGCTCATCACCAGAAGTGTGACCTGAGGTCCTGTCTGAACCAATTTTGACTAAATCACTTTTACCGTCTGAACTGATTGGAGATATTCTCTCTTTGATGCTACTATCTTTCTGTGAGGATTCACTACTGTCAGGAGCATTGCACTGTTGTTTCTCTACATTGACAAAGGCAGAACTCTCTGATCTGAGCATCTCCGTTGAGGAGACATGAACATTGTAGAAAGAAGAGGAATTACTAAGTTTTTCCATGAAAATGTCTTCTTGGTCAAGTTCTCTCCTGTGCTCTTCCATGGTAGTGTCTAGGTTAATACTGTCGTTGTCAGCATTCAAGGTCCTATCCGACCAGGAACCATCATTTGAGGAGTTTTCACTTAATTGCATCTTCTGTGGGATTAATGGCTGCTCTAAATGCACAAACTCCTTCTCCATACCTTTTCTTTGAGGTTCATATCGTATGGGTCTCGGGAAAGGACTTACAGATTTGTCATCTGTGTCGAGAACTGTAGGGGCCGTGCATTCAGACACAGAGTTATAGGACATGGTGTCTTCATCATCATCGGCAACCAAACTCACACTGTCTGCAGTCTCAACTCTCTCCGTTCTATCTCCAACTGGAGTAGCCTTCTTATCGCTCACATCTGGTGATAAGTTTGAAGATGAACTACTGTTTTTCTCACTACAGTAACTGTCGAATCCTAAGCATTCAATAGAACTTGGACTGACAAGGCTGTCTGGTAGAATCTCAACTGATTCCGAGTTTAGCTTTTGTCCTACACTACTGCTGTGGGACATAGACTGGGCAGAGGCCTCCGAATCGGGAGTTGTTTTGAGACTCTGAGACAGGACTTCTACAGAATCAGAGCTGTTTCTACTAGAAACTAAAGACAATCTATTGGATCGGGATGATCCCCGCCGCTCGTCCACCTTAGAACTGTCGACAGCTTTGACATTTTTATACTCCGAACCCTCACCTTCGGACATGACAAGCTGACTTTTAGAAAACAGATCATCTTGACTATCATATTTGGCATCAGAAATAACATTCATAGACTTAGCTTTAGGTGGGCGGACTATAGTGGAATCTTCTGGTTTGGGGGGCTCAAAGAATGATCCAGCAAACGAGCCCCAGACACTCTGCGAGGTGGATTTGGCGGGGCTCTCGGTGACCACGGGCTGCTCCTCGGCAGCTTCATTCTTGGCACTCTCAGCGCTGACAGTGAGACCCCAGGAAGCGAAGAAATCTGAGTTGTCTTTCTGAGATGCGTTACTGCTACTTGGGAGGGTTTTACCCTTGGACTCCGGCGCGGTCTGGCCCTCCTGCTCGTCGCCGCTCTCGTCCTGTATGTCCAGCGCCTTGTCGATCGTTTTCTGAGCTTCTTTCAGCGCATTTTTCGCTAAACTCGTCAGACCTGACGTGTCGAACCAATTCATTTCGAGATCTCATTAGACACATGAAAACAACACGTACACCAATCACAAGGCAAACAATACTTTTAGAACAATTCTTACTTCATAAAACTTGGAATTATTACAACATTAAACAATTATTACGACCACAATACAGAACCGTCACTTCCATTTCATGTTTTGTTTTGGTAAAATTACAGATTTTCATTCGTGTCAAATCACTAGTGGTGTTGTTTGTGCGATTACTGCAATTTCTTCAGCAAAATTCTTTAAAAATTATCACATTATTTTCCAAGCTTAGAACAACTTTATTCAATTTTGGATTTCACTTCCACGAAACGTAATGAATGGACTGATTTTGACGTTTAATTTACACGAAAAAGAACGTCATTTGACCCAAGTGGTGTTGTAGAACCGAATGGCAATTTTCGCCGCAAAGATCAGAGCTCCAGTGGCGCAATTGGTTAGCGCACGGTACTTATAAGACAGTGTACGTGTGAGTAATGCCGGGGTTGTGAGTTCGAGCCTCACCTGGAGCATATTTTTGTGTACCGGTTTTTGTATTTTTTTTTCTTAGATTAACATGTTTATTTTTTAGAAAAAATATTTGTATCTTAATCCGGTGGCAACTCCAAGTATTATAAGGAGCCCATAAAATGTACTTTATGCTCTGCTGGACTGCAACTGCAATGCTATAATAATGAATAAATGCAACTGGAAAAGGATAATTTAACAAAAAGGGCAGGGGGGATATTTAAGATATTCAGGGCCTTTTACATCGCTTTCTGATGAAGTCCCAGGTACCCTATCTGCAGGTTATCTGACAGATAGCCTACTTTTTTGGTTTCACAGGTATCTGATTGCCTATATCTTATATATAGTCTATCACACAGATTCATCTGATAGATTAGTTTATCACTAAGATTACTATCTGTAACAATATCAGGAAGTGGTGAAAGAAGCCCAGACTCCAGCTCTTTCCATCTGATTTTATCAAAAAGAGAATATAGTAACTATCATTTTCTCTGTGCCAAATACTTTTTCGCCCCCATGTGAAATGTCTCTTTTTTACATCTGCTATGAGGTTTAATCAATGATCATGGTGTAATCGAATAATTTAAAAGTTTTGTGCAACCTTGAAATTTAAGGTACCTACACGTAGACAGAGAACTACATCTACCCTTTCTACTCTTACTTGTTCTGTGACACAAAAATACATACGATTTTTGTCAAACTAAAAGTGATTGCGCCAAGCGGTGCAATTTGTATAGAGAGTAAAAATAATTAAAAAGGACAAAACACATATACATAATTATAAAATAATCTTTTATTTCTATATTTTACAGTCATCATAAATATAATTAATTAATAAAACCTTAAAAATAAAGTGGAATTATCTAACTTTAATACAAACATATATTTAATATCTTCTTAGCATTTATTTCCAAATATGTACTCAAGCAAGAGTCGCCGGAGCGAAATTTCTGATAGAGTTCGTCCCGCGTCAGAAAATTTATGACCAAAAATCTTATAATATTCGACCGACCTGTAAAAGCCACAAAATGGGTGCCTATCTAACTACGCGTTAAATACCCTGAATTATGAAATTGCTTTAAAAAGTAGCTATAGAACTCTAGCAGGCGGGCCTCCTGATGTTAAGAGGTCACCGCCGCCCACAGACACCTGCAACACCCGGGGGGTGCTGGTGCGGCGCCGGCCAAGGTTGAAGAGCTCTTTTGACTCTCTTCTTGAAGGACCCCATATCGTAGCGCTGTGGAAAAGCGTCAGAGGGAAGCTCATTCCATATTACGAAGTATTAATCTATTTTTCATTTTATCTTATAGTAGGTACTGTGCAAGCCAATCTGTGACATTATGATTAAAGGCCGGGTCAAACCGAATGCAGCACGGCGCAGCACAGCACAGCGCAGCACGGCTTATGACGTTGTAAATGCATGGGTTATTATGGGAGAGGACACACCAACGCACGATGCTGCACAGCTACGCGCGTACCCGTGCGTCAAGCCACGCAGAGACAACCCGAGCGCGCGCGGCCTGGCAACGTCGCCCGACAGCACCTCGCGGTCTGGCAACATCGCGCGCGCGCCGTGCCGTGATTGGTCCTCACTAGTTGACGTCACACCGCGTGCGGCGATTGCGTTGCGGCACAGCACGTCGCGACAACTGGCCGGTGTGACGTGCTACGCAACGCGCTGCGCTGCAACGCTCTGCGCTGCACCGCATATACATTCGGTTTGACCCGGCCTTAAAACCAAACGTCACATTATACAATAGTAATAGCTATAGTGTATAATAAGTGTAGTCTATACGACGCCGGTGCCGTGGGCGGTGGGCGGCGCGGGCGCGGGCTGCGTGAACATGAAGGAGGTGGCGTTCTGCAGCAGCTGCTTGCGCACGAAGTCCGTGGTGGCCGACTTGAGGTTCTCCTTGGCGCCGAACTTGCACTTGATGTAGCCGTACAGGTTCGCGCCCGACAGCGTCAGCGCGATCAGCACCAGCAGCTGGGGACACCAAGTGATTGCCAGGGTCAACCAACATGTTTCATTGTATATTGCTGCTTACATCAAATCTCAGGGCGTACGGGCTATAGTCCACCACGCTAGCCCAAAGTTCCGTAGTTTTTACGTGAAAGAGTAACAAACATCCAAACATCCTTACAAACTTTCATCATATCAGCCTGTAGACGTCCAGCCTCCCCCAAGGATCTCCCCGACGTCCGGTCCCGCGCTAACCTCATCCAGCTGGGTCCCGCGACCTTCACCAGATCGTCGGTCCACCTCGTGGGAGGACTGCCTACGCTGCGTCTTCCGATACGTGGTCGCCACTCGAGAACCTTTCTGCCCCAACGGCCGTCAGTTCTACGAGCGATGTGCCCAGCCCACACTACAAACTTTCGCCTTTACAATATTAGTAGGATATGAGCAACTGACCAGCCACTTGAACTTGAGGCCGAAGATGCAGAAGACGAAGAAGGCGGACCACACGAGCGGGCACAGCACCAGCCCCATCCAGAACAGCCGGCTCTCGTTGGGGTTCACGCGGTTCTGGAGAAGAAAACACAGAAACATGCTCATCATATCAGCCTTTTGACGTCCACTGCTGGACATACGTTCATTGGGGAAACACACTCAGTTAATAAATAAGTAAATCTTAAATATGAATGACAGAAAATTTAAGACCCACATTAAACAACAACTTTGTAAGAAAGCTTATTATAAAACAGTCGATTATCTAAATAACAAAGATGCCTGGTGTTAATGTTACTTCAGCCTCGCACAATCTTTACAAAATAATGTTATGTACAAACTTGATTTTAAAAGATGTGTTGCGGAAGTTTGTTGCGCCGCTTCTTCTTCCCAGCTCTATATAACACCTTGGTGGTGGTGGTAGATAAAAATTTGACGTTGTATAAATGTACCCAGTGCACTTACATGCAATAAAATACTTTTGAATTTGAATTTGAAAGTTATTATAACGTACAGACAAAATATAGAAAAATGGACTTGGTTTATAGTAGAATGGTACCCAAGAGATGGAAAACGAAAGAGAGGCAGACAATACTGTAGATGGGAAGATGCCATGCAAAGGGTTGCAGGAGGAACATGGATGCAAAAAGCAACGAACAGCAACTGACTGGAAAGCTCTGGAAGAGGCTTATGTCGCAAGACAAGCAGAGGATAATTAGAATTAAGAACAGTATGTAATGTAAACCTCTGCATTAAATAGCTATTATAATAAAATAACGTACAGAAGCGCTCACCTCTCTTCCCCCGCCAGCAAAAGACTAGACTACTTTATACGAAACTAGCTGTTACCCGCGGCTTCGTCCGCGTAGAAATGTTTTCCCCTTTCTTAGTGGACGACGGAGCCATATGAGGAACCCTTGTGCATAATTTCAAGTCTCTAGGTTCGGCGGTTTGGGCTGCGCGTTGATCTAAGTCAGTTTCATCTTTCATATTAACTTTTTGGGATATAGCTACAGAGCATAGTTTCGATTTCGTTACCTACCTCATCATCAGCCTGCACTAGTCCACTGCTGGACACAGGCCTCCGCCAAGGCGCGCCACTGAACCCGATCCTCGGTTCTCCGCATCCAGTCACCGGCAGCCGCCTCACGCAGGTCGTTGTTACCCACCTGTTTAGCTTCGAACACCCACTGTGACTTCCCGTCTTCATCTACGTAGTTCCACCAACGCAGTCCCACCAGCTGCCGACCTGCAAACAGTACAAACAATACCATTAAATGGGATTGCAACAAGCAATTATAATAAGGTGTAATATTGAGTAATGAAGGAAGACGACGCGAACATATCGAGCGAATGTGATTAGTAATAGGAGCCGGGGACGAGCTCGACTGACACACGAGGGATAGATAGAGCGGGTGCTCACAGACGGACACGTGAGGAGCACTCGCCTCCCACAGCGAGCGTGTGTGAAGAGAATGATGAGAGTGAAGCGAAAGAGGTGTGCCAGGATCGCAATACATGGCGCTCCGTTCTTTCTGCCTACCCCGCCAGGGACATAGCGTGACAATATGTAAGTACGTATGTATTCCATATCAAAAGATGACTTGCTTTTCTAAGATATCTATAAAGTTTATTTTTAAGAATACGTTGATAGATAAGAGGGTCGCCAGTGACTCAAACATCCTCGGTAGAAATTTGCTAAATCCAGATGCAAAGATCAAACACCTTATGAGATTGAACCAAAGACACTTAATAAGTGACTTCCTAAGCCGGCCTTGATATTAAATTAAATATCAGCTGTTCACAAATAAAATTGACTAAAATGTGACACTCACCGCTGATATTCTTGACGACCCAGAAGTCAGCAGAGAGCAGCAGCGTGACCAGCACGAAGCTGGCGATGAAGGAGTCCGAGAACCAGCCGCACAGCACGTACACCACGATGGCACTCACTCGGAACACCAGGTGGAAGAATACTATGTATGGATGGCTGCAAGCATATCTCAACTGCAGTCACACTATTAAGTCACCATTTGTCATCAGACTGTTGATGGTTCAGGATGACATACTCCACAATAGCCTCGACATTTGCACTGTACAGGATGAGATAATCAAAACGACAGTCAGATATAAAAAAAGACCAGACTCTAGTTGAACTCTAATTTGAAACATAATTTATTGTCATTTATTACATGGTCTGTTATTTATTATTATATTGTATGGAGATAGTCTAGAGTCCATACAAGAAAAAACTTCTACAACAGATTATCACCCGATCAATGTTATGCAGAGCTTGGACAAGTCATGGAAATAGAACAAGAAGTAATGGAGTTGTATTATGTATGTGTTATATTTTTCAATAATTTAATTACAACCACAACTCAAAATTGTTCAAAACTTTGTGAGGGTATTCCCATCAACATTTTATGTACTTCCGATGGTTGCATTGACCATAAATAAACAACCACCAACTTTGGACTTGGATGAATATGAATGAATATTATTATAATCAGATCTTAAGTAGGTAAACAGTCTTTTCTGCACTTGTAAATACTGTTGAAAAATATAATTAAAGCTTAACGAATGTAATATGACTCTTGCTTGTTCTATTTCCATCTTGCTTGCAAATGTTTTGCGATGACCTGTCGGAGCTGGGATGATAAGTCATGGAGTCAGGCTACTTACACAAATGCTTTGCCGGTGCTGTCCTCCTCCCCGAAGGCGATGGTGTCGTCATCGAGCAGCGGCACCTGCGGCACACCCGGCTGTAAGTAGCGTGTTACCACTAGTCAGCTAAGCCATGCCAAGCACTACATGAGCTAATGAAAATTACTTAAATAATACCATACTTTCTAACTTAATAACATACTTTCAAATCCTATAATGCTTTTACACAACTCTATCACACTATTAATCACAGCACGTGCAAATTAAAACAGCTATTACAATATTTACGACTAAATTTTAAATAGTAAATAATGGTAGACATGAGATGGAAGTTCGCTTATCTATGGCGTAACAAGAGTTTCTTGGTATTCAGAATACTTACGGTTGCAGAGTTCATTGTTGAATTATTGTTTTAG
The DNA here is from genome assembly GCA_949699065.1 of Metalampra italica. Classification (NCBI taxonomy): domain Eukaryota; kingdom Metazoa; phylum Arthropoda; class Insecta; order Lepidoptera; family Oecophoridae; genus Metalampra; species Metalampra italica. The sequence goes on from OX452980.1 coordinate 11,047,661, forward strand.
TTGAATTTGTTATTGTTGAATTATTTATATAAAAATATCTATTGTAATAATTTAAAAAATCGCTTATATTCCTGCCTGCCTGCTGACGAATCGAAGATGACTGACATGACATACACACACTGACTGACACTGACGGTACTGACACTAACATTGACATTAATTTTATTTTTGACATTGACATAACTCATGAGTGAAGTTGGCCCAAATGCCACTGAGAGCCGTTCATAATTTCAACTGCACTCAAAGTATTCTATTTCATACAAGGCATACAAGTATGTACCTACCTACATCCCAGCCATGGTCTATAAACTTATATTAGTTAATTTGTGCCGTGGTCGATAAAAAGCCGATAGTATGTATGGAGTAAACTACAGCAGCATGCAGTTAAATAGTCCTCCAATTTTGTGGCTTAAAAACAAACGGTGAAATGCGTCTCCCTCTACGGTGAAATGTAATTTAAATATATACCAAGTTATCCGTGAAGTGGCAGAATCTGGAACTATGCAGAATGTCATTCGGCCGTCAGCACAAATTAGAGATTAGATTAGATTTCTTTATAGAATGACGGGAATGCACATGGAACGATGGCAGAACTACCCTTTAGTTCACAGATAAATGTAAAGTAATGTTAATCATCCGAACATGATACTAGGCTTTATACTAATAATATAATTTATAAGACGATATACGACGATAAATTTAAATAATATTATTTAATACGTTGTTTAAAGTATAGAAAGAGTAGTAGTAGATACATAAAAAAATATATGAAAATGAAACGAACAGACCGTTATTATTGTGTTTAAATTATTTTTTTAACTTGAGCAAAGGTCCAATAGTAAACAGTCCAGATAAGTTAAAGGCTCAAGGGAAACCTTACCTTTATGTAAACGGATCGTATCTAATTATTTTTTGTAAGCATCTACTCTATAAACTTTACAGATAAGTATAATATCGATGTGTACATGTTTCTGAACTTTTCGCCCGACCGACTTGCGCAAATCGGAAATTCGCAGCCCGCCGCCCCGCAGCCAACTTCACTCGCTCAACTTGAGGAGGAGTTGTCAAAAATTTGCAGGAAGGCACATGCAACGCTGTTTACAATTTGCGTTCCAACAGCATCCCTCTGTTTGTTGTGTCCTAGTGGTGTCGCCCCCGCGTAGCTGTGCCGCGTCGCGCGTCGCGTGCGATGCCTTCCTGCGGCGCGGGCGTCGCGTCGCGCGTGTGCTCCTGAAAACACTCGGACGTTGATTTTGCGTAACGCCATGGGTGCTAAGGCGAGTACCGCGAACGGGGGGCAGAGTCCTCGCGCGAGGACATTCTCGACGTCGTCGAGCTCGGACGTGGCGGGCGCGGGGTTCAGCCTGCTGCGCGCGATCCCCGGGATCCAGGTGTCGAGCGACCGGCAGCGCGCGCGCTCGCTGTCCTCAGTGCCGGACCTGCACGCGTCGCACGAGGCCATCGCTATCCCGGCCAACTCGCAGAGCTACGAGGCGTCGGCGGCCGCCAGCCCCGACACGGACTCCAGCTCCAACGAGGAGCCGGGGCCGGTGCCCGGGACCTCCCTGGCGCTCGGCAGGGTGTACGCCGCGCACTCCTTGCCCTCACATATCTGGTCCATTAACGGTGAGTGCTTTACCTCTTGTATTATGATTAACTTTGTGTACATAATGAGGAACTATGAAAGAACTGATGAAACATTACGGTCTCTTACTTTCATTCCCAAAAAAAAAATACTACATACAGTAAATAAAATAGGTTGGTACTTATTTTGTATTTATAAAGTTTGATTGGTATATTTTCATTAACTTACACAATGGAGTAGGTACCTAAGGTTACTACAATGGTGGAATAACATTTGTTTACCAATACTTTAAAGATATTACCAAAATGTAACAAAGAGTAATTTGTGGTCAGGTGTGGACAAAGCACAATGAACAAAAGCATTTAGCTTGAAGTGGATTAGTGTTCCTTCGTTGAAAATACAGGTCAAGTGATTGAAACACTTGTATGTATACCTTTACATTTTCAGAAAAGTTATGCATTTTTAATAAATCAAATAATTAGATCACGTAATACAATAACATTTCAATTTTCTAAAGTTTTGGCTGTGATAAGAAATAGCTTGGTTTGCAGTTTAATACTGATGTGTTAAACAGTAGAAAACTTTTGGTGTGTTGCTAGCTGCCAGATTAGGATATAAAAATAAAATTTCTATTTCAATTCTTTGTTGGCCTCGAATTAAATAATTTGTTAACCATGATTGATTAGAAATTTTTTGCTAATAATTTACAAAATTTTAGATAATGAAGGTAACCTACTAGGACATGACAATGACATAGCCATTACGTGGTGATTAGACATGTATTTAATTTATTTGTAATTAAAGTCAATTCTCAATCATGATTGATGTGTTGATTTCTAGATTGCAATCAGTTGACTACTACAATAACTAGCTGTTGCCCATGACTTCGCTCTTGTTACCACTGGAACAGATTCCCCGTTATATTCACATATTTGACAGATCTTCATGACAAGACAATTTAAATAAGAAGAAGAGACAATTTCATGGAGACTGGTTGAAGATTGAATAGTCAAGCTATGAAAGTGTAACAAAAAATCAAACTCACTTTTACATTTAGTTATTTAATTATTAAGACTAGCATACTATCAAGTTGGTCAACTAATTAAACATTTTGGCAACTGAGAGATAATAAGAGCTGTTTCCTATAACGAGGAAACATGAATGTCTAAATAGAACTGATAAAAAATTTATAGGAGTCTTTGATCATTTTGTAAGAAAGTCAAGATTTTTTTAACATGCCTATTCTCATATCTTTGTGAGTAAATATGACAACCTCATTTCCATAGATACTGTAGTAAGTGATATCTGTAGTTCTTTCAAGAATAGCCACTGTTTACTTGACGTCATAAGCCAAGGTCAATGAGCTATGAGAGCCCTTAGCCAGTTTCCACTCATTTGACTCTTGATCCTTGTTTATCACGTTTATACGATTGCATGGTGAATACAGTCCTTTACCAGGCAATTATTTTATTACAGCATTTTAGCTATCAGGCCGGCCCAGACGTAATATTTAAATGCTTAGTTATTATCTGTACTAATAGCATAAATAAAGCTGAACTATCAGTCGGATTTGAAAAGTTCTTTTTGCATTTGGCAGCCCAATTCTTGAGGAAGGTTATAGGCTATTTAAAATCACGCTACGACCCTTAGGAGCAGAGCAAAAAGAAAAAGTCCGAAGGCCGCGGGAAACAGCTAGTTGAGTCAATTAAAATGATTAGAAAAAATGTGCGCGCGGTCGCTACTCCCGTAATAAATCGATAACTTTCTCCCGAACTTGCGTCCAGCGTGTGCTATAATAAATCTGTCCGCTGTTCCGGGTGGCGCGCGCGCAGCGGCGTCCGCGGCCAGTCTCTCCCGGCCCGCCGCCGCTCGCGCACCGCCATGTACCGCCGCCGCTACCGCACCACGCTCGGCCTGGGGCTCGGCTCCTCCTTCTCTTCCTCCTTCTCCACTCAGTTCTCGACGACGCTGTCTTTCCGCACGACGCCCGCGCCGCCGCCGCCCCCCACGGCGGCCGACTCGGTGAGATCGGACGCGCGCGCCACCGCCGCCAAACTCAAAACCAAGTATGAAAACGCCGGTACTGCGCAAGGTGCGTCTGTGTGGTTTGATCTTGGAGGTTGTGAGTCTTCAAATATCAGTCTGAGGTCGCCCCCCTCCTTCTACCAAACATATTCAGTCTAAAATCGTTTGGATTTAGGTGGTTTGCTATTTGATTTTAAAGAGTGTAAGGTACCTCTCCGCTTGTGGCTTTCCATTCTAGCCCTCTGGTAGACTAAATAACATCCAAAGGTTGCAGATGCAGGTGTTTATTGGCACGTCACTTGCCGCTGCACTAGCTGTATGTAGTTTTTTTAATTACTCTACCTTTGCGTGTTTTTCGCTCCGTTTGCGAAGTAGGTACCTACCTATTGTTATAATCGATAGTGTTAGTAAAAGTATCTTTTTTTTATCTTAGGTCATTATTCTGATCCAGTTCTTTTGATCAGACGATAAATACAAGCTAAATCATGCCTTTCTTTACTTGTTTGCCGCTAGTTAAAGGGAAGACGTCAATTATCTCTATAATAGATCTCTAATTTCCGTTATTATACATTTTAGCTTCCAACCCTTGTAACTTTGTTTTCTTGTTAGGTAGAGTAGCTAGATGTGGGTCGCATTACAGTGTACGTACCCAGTTGACTATAAATGTCAAACGTGAAGCTTTTATGTGATGGTCGAATAAACGAGTGGATCAATGAACTTCAGTGGCGATACGTGACGCCGGTGCCTACTTTTTGAGAGAATAATTTCAAAACAATATCAACTTTTTTATAGACATGAAATATGTGGTTGTGCTCAGAAATATCCACACATTCCTACCAAGTTTCGTCCAATTTGGAACCGAAGCTTCCCTTGTAAATTTAGTACAGTCGACCGCACGTCATCGTCAGTGGAAACACTCTGTCCTTGAGCTTATTAGTGTGTTTCAGTATTATGAGAGACCAGTTTATACTGGTTTTATTTCCACTGACGTGCGGTCGACCGTACCTTCCATTCCAGACACATCCGTTACAACCGTAGAATGATACTCAAGTTTTCGGTTCATTTCCCTTACTATACGAGTCCAGCCATCTTCCCTTTGTCGAGAGCGTGCGCCTTTGTCTGTCTTGTCTTTATGTGAACAATATATCGAACGCAACGACAGACAGACCGTCTGTTGATATACATAGGTGTATACATCTATGTATACATAGGTGGTCGAATAATTAGAAACAGGGCAGGATTTTCATACAATCGAGGTCACTTTGAAGCCATGGTTCTCCGTGAAGGATTGTTCGTGGCATGATCTGATGACAATCATCGAGAGAGTAGATGGAGGACTTTTAGATCGCTATAGATATCCAACTGATCAGATAAGCCGTTTGGAAGCAGCATGGTGAGGAAAAATACTCCCTCAAAATGGTATCAAAATGTATGAAAATCTTAAAGTTAAGGAATCATGACGATGCTGCTTCCAAACGACTCGTCTGATCAGTTGGATATCTATAACGATCTATAAGTACTCCATCTACTCTCTCGATGACCGTCACCAGATCATGCCCTGATCAATCCTTCACGGAGAGCCATAGCTTCAAAGTGACCAAGATTGTATCAAAATCTTGCCCTGTTTCTAATTATCCGTCCACATATAAGTATATAAAGGTTTTGTTTTGTGGCGTCAAAAATCAACAACTTAGGAATAAAGACGCTTATCGTCACATTTTGGTTGTCTACGTCCGCTGTTGAACGTAGGTACGTCTTTCACCACGCTGGGCAAGAGGTATCGGCTACCGCATTACCTATAGCACTGTAGCATTACACAGTTTCATTGTAGGTCGAAACATAATTCAGATTTAAAAGCTGTGTTGGTACAATCAACCGCACATCGGTGGAAATACTTTGACCTTGAGCTGGCCTAGCCTATTAGGGAGTTCCAATACTATGAGAGACCAGTTTATACTGGTTTTGTTTCCACCGACGTGCGGTCGACCGTACAACTAGTTGTTGATGGAAAATTAAAGTTTTTCCCACTAATGCATGGTTGCTTTTACTCGTAAGTGGCAGCGTGAGCAGCTTTTAGCTGTAAACATGCCAAGTTCCAGGTCAATGCATGCTGGAAAATGTGGGGCGGGTGAATTGCAGCCAAGTGTAGTTGCGAACTAAGGACTGTGGAGAATTATTAGCCCGTTTTTCAAATACCCTCGCTCTTATGTGCCCTTTGTTAGCCCGCACGCAGTTGTAAATAAAATTATTTTGATGATCTAGAATAGCGTCAGTGGCTTCGGGAATAAGACGCGGCCTATCATATCGAAAGGTCCGAAGCTCGATCCCCGGCTGGGCCATGTACCGATGGGTTTTTTCTCGAATCTTAAATACATTTACTGACTGCTCTCAGACGGTGAAGGAAAACATCGTGAGGAAACCTGCATACGCCGAAGAAGTAATTCTTAGGCGCATGTGAAGTAACCAACTCGCACTGGGCTAGCGTGGTGGACTATAGCCCGAACGCCCTCGTTGATAGGGTAGGCCTGAGCCCCAGCAGTGGGGAGATTAATTAATAGGCTGTTGATGATGATTATAGAGTTCGCAAATATACTTTCGTAGAAGAGAGTTCGCCTCACTCTGCAATCGGGCTAATTTAACGTTCTTTTTATTAATATTTTTTAAACTGAGGACAGACCGCGATAACTAATCGACTAAATATAAAAAAAATTGCGAATCACTCGCTCGGAAACCGTGTCGCGTAAACATTTTGGCCAACTATAATAAACACAAAATTGACGCAATACCCTACGCCTGAAGCAACGGGCAACGGCGGATCTTCCGCTGAATCGTAAACATTCTGCGTAAAATATTGACCGGTCCAAAACGATGCGATATTAAATTCTAGTTTTATTGGAGTCTGTACATCAAACGGCTGTTAATGTCAGATGTTTTATGATATATCTACAAGTGTCCCCTACGCTTGATACAGTAATATTCCATAGACACCCAAGTCTGACTTGAAACGATGACGTCTATATAACAGTCACAATTGGGTATAGGACATCGATGTAAAATTTATGATTTTTGACGACTTACTGATCCTCTATGATTTTTGAATTGTCCACCCTTTAGAGGTAATATATTTAGGTTGAAATGGGACCGCGCTCGAATTAATTTATAATGTGAATAAATGCTTGTTTAATTATGAATATTGTTGGTATCAACAATGAAATTCACACAAAACATCTCTCAACAAACACGCGATTTCAAAACTTTCTTCCCGTCGCGTGGCATTGAACGAGGCACGTTGCGACAGCTCGGGGCAAGGTCTGCCGAAAAATATCGTCTCCCTCCACACTACAATACATAGAATTAGTGTGTGAAATATTATAGTGGACGTTTCGGCCGAAACAGACAGATAGTTCGACTTTTAAGCGTCCTTCGGCAAAAGCCACGTCTCACGTTTTGCAATACATTTGTATTGATTTTAACGAGATGTTCATTTTATTCATTATTTTAATTATTAATTGATTAGTTCAAATTCATTTGTTATAATTTCAATTGTTAGTAAAATATAATGTGTAAATGGATAAATCTATCATTATAAAAACTTGATGACGTAAGTTTATCCGAATAATACTTTCGGCCAAAAGAGCAGAAAGACGAAACCGAAGTCTTCGGTCGAACTCTATAATACATGTCATTTGCAATGTCGCCGAAAATATCCGCGCGGTTCACCCGAGCACTTGATGTATGTCTGCGATGAACACCGTGAAATGGAACGCCCCGTTGGAAATACACTCTTGCCTTGGATGACCTGGATTTGACGGGTGTTTCAGCTAATTAATTTACTTACAGGATTGATGAAGTCCTCGCCTCCTGCAATAATTAACTTAATAAACCTTTACTGCACTCACAAGCCGAAACAATATGTTTTGCAAAATATGAACTGGCGAAAATCTGAAACGGAATATATATCAGCTCCCAATGTTCAAGGCAGACATAACTTGAGCTCTGACTTGTATAGTCATCCCTAAACGATCATGCGGCATGACATGCATTACGTGAATTATCATGCTCCATGATGGACCCTCATGCTTGCTATCAATCACTTAGTACAGTGAAGCAACGGCCAGCACGTAGTTTGCATGTCATTCGCGTCAATCACTACAACTAGACGGTCATACATGAGTGACAGCGCGTAATGCATGTTATGCAGCATGATCGTGTAGGGACCACTTATGAGCGTCATTACAAATCAGAGTCCAATGTTTTGGCAGGATATATTTATGTTATTTTATACGTAAGTCTAATAGTTGGGTTGTACGATGATTTGTTATCCGTAGGTCCACTACGCAATTCGTCCAAATCGTAGTTCGTCCTTTAAGTGGTTCGTCTAGTGTCCATTACAAATTAAAGTGGACAAATCGCTCCTCCAGTACTACTTCAGAATTGTCAAAAATGTCAGAAATGTCAAAAAAGATAAGATATTATGTATTGTATTAATTGTATTTTACATAGTAGGTATTACAGAATCTATCCTGATCTACCCTTTTTGGTATACAATTTAAAGTCCGAAATATATTTAGAATAATCTTCTTTAATATTCTAGCACACTTGTAGACCATTTGCGTTCCGTAGAATAGTCTGTCAGTCAAATTTTGGTTTGCAGTTACACGTTAAAAGTATAAAGTGAACCTAATTAGGAAGACTAGAGTGGCGCTCAGGCGCTAATTTCATGCCTTATAGAGTTGTTACGCCGCCCGCCGCCAGACAGCTTGTTCTTGATAAATGTACACCTGGTTCACGGCTATGTGTTAACTTGAGTTCACTTAAAGATTGTAATTTTATCGGTATTGCTGCCATTTCGAGTTCTAATTACTAATGGATGGTTCATGCGGCTGTGGTTTCGATCATAAGAGCCGGGGTTCGCGTTCGAACCAATGACTTTTTGAGATCGAAGTACGGTCTATTAATTTTTTTTTTTTTTTGTGTACCACTCAATTGTTACGCCTAAAAAGCGACCACTGGTAAATTATTTTTGTACAATTGTTTTGCTAATAAATATATTTTCATTTCATTTTATAAGCCTTTTCCGTGAAGGAAAACATCTTGATGAAACCTGCTCAGATCAGACAGATCCTGACAGATCCCTTAGGGTGAAAATGTCGCTAGGTATATTCATAGAGAGAAGACAAGATACTATATGGATGTCGTGTCATATATCATGCCACTAGGAGGTCCATTGATTTAAATAATATAAATTGTCTGGTACCAGTGACTTCATCTGATCTTTAATAATATTTAATTTACCAAACAATTACTTTAAGGTGGCCAAATCGATATTTAGGTCCATTTTAGTTCAGGCTAAGTCGCTAGGTATTTCTTTTCATTGTTTTTTAGCGCCCAGGGCAGAATTCTTGAAGGTCGTCGAATCCCTTTTGCTTTCAACCCACGTAAAATGTCGAATGTTTAAACCTATCTTATTTCGTAAAAGACTAGCCTTTATTCGCGTTTACGCCTACGTATTTGAAGAAAACTTAGGGACTAATGTTAGAGGGCAGGTTTTAGTTTTTATAGTAAATAATAGGTCACGATTCTGAAGGTACATAATTAAAATTTGACAGCGGTATAGTTAGTGTCACTCTTATCTTCATGATTCTGCGTGACAGGGATAAAAACAATTAGAGTGCTGTCAAATTTTAACTATGTGCCGACCTTGAGCATATTTATGTTCCTCGTTAAGACAATAATACCCCTAAAAGAAAAGCGTACTTACTGGCTACGCTTGTACGATGCAACGCAGAATTTCTTCACCGCATATTCCGAAGCCGTATGATAATAAAAAAACCCAGTGGTGCGTCATCACCTTTGAACCTTCGATCTCGCCAAAGGTTTCTACCGTGACATCCAATTAACTGAACGAAAGAATAGTTATTAAAATCCTCCCTTAGGACCGAGCAGACCACTCGAGGACAAGAGGCACTCGAACTTGTCAACGAGCCCACGATTGACGCTGTAATTGCCAAGGGCTTCCATTCTGCGAACGCATCCAATTTAGAATCAAAAACCTTGTGGGTACAGAGCTATAGGGGTTTGTAAAGGGTGTGATATCAGCCATACGACGTCCACAGTTGGACGGAGGCCTTCCCGATGAACGCCACCATATCAGGTCCTCAGCCCTCCGTATCCGCAAAGGGCCGAAAGGGTCATAGTCACATCAATTGGTCTGAATGCCAACCTTACCTGCTTCTTAGCAGACAATCAATGGTGGTAAGACCGACCGGTGACAGACAACGGCGCAATCGATATGTCGGCCGACACGTCTGATCAGAGCGAACCTTCAAAACGGTCGAGTCTACGGGTCTCTAGTTTTGTTTTTTGCCTTAATCCGATTCTGTAGGTAACTCAATCCATCGATTTTAGACGTCACGACTAAAAAGTGCCCTGAATGAAGATTTTTAATGATTTATTACCTTTAAAACCCACAGATAGAGAGCCGAACAGTAATGATTTGAGTAAAACGAGTGGAGAGAGAGTGCAAGGGGCGCTCGATTTCTCCAGCGTTTGGGCGGGCGGTGGCGTCGCGTACGAAAGCTGTACAATATTTTAACAATAAGCTAATGTACCGTGGCGGCGCGGCTCCGGCTAATTTATTGGATAAATTTAGTTTGTGGCAAAAAAACTAAATTGATGCGACGTCCCGACGTATCCGGCTGCTCGAGTCACTGCCAAGGCGTTGCCCCGGCCGGCGTGGCGGGTTAATCTGTACGCTTTATGCGACTGTCGTTCGACTGTACTTCAAAAGTTTGGCGAGTTTTGTCGGCGCTGGTGTGGTATTGGTCAGATCAACGCTCCCGGTGTTTCGGTATTAGATAGGGGATAGGAGTATTAGGGCTTCTTTCACCACTTCCTGATATTGTTACAGATAGTAATCTTAGTGATAAACTAATCTATCAGATAAATCTGTGTGATAGACTATATAAAATATAGGCAATCAGATACCTGTGAAACAAAAAAAACAGACTATGTGTCAGATAACCTACAGATAGGGTATCTGGGACTTTATCAGCAAGCGGTGTAAGAGGCCCTTATACTCCTATCCCCTATCTACCATAACTAAAGATGACGTACGATATTGTTCCGCTATGACATGTCCATACTCACCTCTACAATGAAAGCGATAGCTAATACGGAACTTGCGATACAGAAAGAGATAGCTATCTGTAACGAGTTGCGCTTGAAATACCAAATACTATATCAAATTACGACAATTTGTCTGAATTTTTGTGCCTCAAGTGTCCGCGCGACAATGAAGTACAATATCATTGGGTTTAAGTTTGCACTGTCAATGCTCTAGGGATAGTACGGACCACTATGTGAAACTACAGTCTCGATGCTTATAGTTTCGAGGTCTCACTTCATCAACAGGGTAAACTCCGGAGTCACCAAAGCTTCGGAAGCTAAGCAGAGAGGAGATTAGGAGAATAACGTCGTCCCATTCGTCGATCACACACACACCTCCGCTCTGCTTTCCTCTTGGTGGACTTCTGGTCTTAATGCTCTACGTATCTATAATACAAGAAGTTTCGATAAACGACAAGGTAGCAACGTACCTTTTGACGGTTGCACAGTGGCCACCATCAGTCAGTTAGGATGTGTTCCACCTGCCGCTGCATTTTGTTAACAAACAGGACATAATCACAGATAGTGCGATCATGTTACGTTGAGAGGCCTTCATCAGTCACATGTTATTAAAATTTAAGGAGTTAAGAGAGCTGTCTTTAACCTTTCCAACGGCGGCTAACCTCGTAGCCGGCGAAAGTTATAAATACAACAACCACAGCCGGCCTTCGGCGCTTTTTATATTTTCGCACGCCGCGTCCCGCCCGTCGCGCAGACACGCCGCTGCACTTCGGTGTGGATACTCCGTTTTACTACTACCACTACCAGCTAGCGCACGCTTTAATGGCTGAAAAGGAAAAAAAAACGTGTCCGGCTCCAGAGAAAGATTCCCCAAGACAATGATATCAGAGATCCAACTTAGACCAACCAGACTCTCGTAGCCAAATTCGATGCGCTCATAGTCGTATGCCTAGAAAGACTTAAATTTTACTGAATGTCCAAAAAAAAAGGGTGACAGTTTGTAAAAATAAAAGGAGAGAAAAAACTAACTACCAGCGCTCAATTACAAGGTCACCGATGATGTCGGCAAGCAGATAGCTTTAACAGGTAGGGGGTTATGATTATGACCTCAAAACGGCGGAAGAAATAACAGAAAGGTGAAACTGGTAAAGAATTGGTGGCAGTCCTAGCTGCACTGATAACATTCGGGCAGCTATGGGCTCGAATGGAGCAGATATTGAAAGACACGTAGCAGCAGAGAGGCGTGAGATAGGGAATCCACGCAAGACAGGAGATTCGGAATATTTCTCATAGCATTGATCCCTTATCCACGATCCAATGCTGACATAGGCCTCCCCCAAGGCGCGCCACTGAACTCGATCTTCGGTTCTCCGCACCGTCCCTGCCAGCCGCCTCACGCAGACCGTCGCTCTATCTAGGTCTAGCCGTTGATTGATCCCTTCCAATGCATAACTCATGGTCCTTCCAACTGGACCTGTTCGAGCGGAGTCACTCACGGCACGGCGAGTACTAGCCAACAGGAAGTTTCAATAAACTAAATCGATGTTGTTGCGCGAATCCCGTCTAAATGCACCGGTGACGGGTGGTCTCCCGCCGCGAGTGGAGTGCACGCGGCCAGGGGTTCACAGACCGCGTTTAATCGCCGACAGCCGGCCGGAGCCTGGCCGCGCTCCAAGCGCACAACAAACTTTCTCGCGCGTTCTTAGGGGCCGCCTGTAACACACGTCTGGAATGTCGATGGTACTTTAGGTGTTGTAGGTAGCTGGTAGCGTGACATAAAACTCGTGTTGAGTGTGATAGAAGAAGAAGAATATTTATTTACAAAAGTAGCCTACTATCGTACAAAATCTAGGTTCGCAACTAGCGAGGTGTCGGCGGAGCGATTAACATCCGTGGACCAATGAGATGCGCGCAGCGCGCTTGACGAAACGGCGCTTAGCGCGGTGGGCCGGTGCATGTGTAACTACCCTCATTATTCTGTGTGCCGTGTGCAGCTACAGTATTCCCCCTCAAGCGAAGCGTACTGGCATCTTCACGGTGCGCCCGCTTCGCGTTGTTTTAACTGCAGGTGCGGTACCACCAACCACAGAGGAATCCAGAAGTCATTAGAGACCTCTTCTCTAGTTCATACACACATACCTTCAGGATATGTCCCTGACACACCTCTTTCGCTTCGCTCAGTCTCACCATTCTCTTCACACACGCTCGCCCCAGGCGCGTTCTTCACGTGTCCGTATGAGATAATACAAATCTATATAAACTTTTCAATTTTTCACTTTATAAAAATTGGCCTATCACAAATAGGTATAATTAAACAGAATTTTTATTAACTGAAAGTTGACGATCGGATCTATACTTAGAAAGGTTCCGTCTATATGGTACCCTGCAATTTTATGCCGTGTTTGTCCCGGGGGTAACCTAACCAGGGTCGGAAGTCCTTGAGCTGCTATAGACGGCTAGCTTTGCTTTGTCAAGCTTTTGTGAAAACAAACCGGAGCACTGAAAGTTTTCTTGTAAATTATTTCTTGGAGGCAGTGGGGCTGCACGCTGTACATACCAGACAAAACGATGCGACGCTCGGATGCGCAAAGAAATTTGAATGTTTCTTTTAAAAATATCATTTTGGTACAGAGTCTCCGAGTTAATATATTCACAGAATTCTGTGCCTCAAAAGAGAGACATTCCAGTTTTAGTCCAGCGGTTTTGAATTCGTTATGCGTAGAATTTAATGTTGTGAAACTTTTGAACATGGCAGCCTCAATATTTACGTGGCTTATGGGCTATCCTGACGGGCTCTGACCATTGTGTTGACCGTGCAAACACATTTAAAATATAAATTGAGTTGTCTGGAATTGTATTAGAACTTCTAAAGATATATCATTAGACTGGAAACAGGTGCTCGCAACCGACACGGCCCGCGGTCGATTTATCATTTCGTCTAAAACATTAATCGCTTAATCATTTCCGATTGACCGACTTTGACTTTACAAGACCTTTAGCCTAAAATTTTCACTTAGTAGTATCTTATACATAGGTGGACGGTTAATTAGAAACAGGGCAAGATTTTCATACAATCGAGGTCACTTTGAAGCCATGGGTCTCCGTGAAGGATTGATCGGGGCATGATCTGATGACGTCATCGAGAGAGTAGATAGAGGACTCTTAGATCGCTGTAGATATCCACCTGATCCGATGAACCGTCTGGAAGCAGCATCGACATGATTACTTAACTTTAAGATTTGCATACATTTTGATGCCATTTTGCGGCTTTTTTTCTTCATGACGATGCTGCTTCCAAACAGCTCATCTGATCAGTTGGATATCTACAGCGATATAAAAGTCCTCCATCTACTCTCTCGATGACCGCCATCAGGTCATGCACCGGTCAATCCTTCACGGAGAACCATGGCTTCAAAGTGACCTCGATTGTATGAAAATCGTGCCCTGTTTATCCGTCCACCTATGTATATCCGCTGGGCCTATGATATGTCTGATATTGAGGGTACGACAGTCCCCAACAGTGGGACACTCGAGCGGCCAGATGCAAGTGTCACTTCCACATTCTCGGTTCGACAGCTGCCAATCGCGCCGGCCGGTGGCGCGCGCGCCTATTTAAAGCCAATGTAGGCCAAGTCAGTGGGCCGGCGCGGGCGCACGCGGCCACTGCTGTGGCCAGGTGGCAACAGACACGGGACGCGCTATTTTCGACTTGCAATTGTTGACTCTCGGTGTAAATATGTACGGTCGACTGCAAGTCAGTGGAAACAAAACCAGTATAACATGGTCCCTCATAGTACTGAAACTTACTAACTTCCAAAGTAGCCTAGGTCAGCTTTAGGTCAAAGTGTATCCACTGACGTGCGGTCGACTGTACAATGGCGTTTTTATTTATCGTCGTTACCTCGCGTAGTGGACCTAAAACTGCTTGTAGTGTGAACCACAGAATAGATAATAGGACAACTGAACTAAATGCACAGAGGAAGTAATAGTGCTAAACAAAAAGTTTCAAATCTCTTTGGTCGCGCGCGCGCTCCCTGTGGAGATCGCATCTTGCATATTTAGGGCTTCTTTCACCACTTCCTGATAATGTTACAGATAGTACTCTGAGTGATAAACTAATCTATCAGATAAATCTGTGTGATAGACTATTTAAAATATATAAGATATAGGCAATCAGCTACCTGGGAAACCAAATAAATAAGCTATCTGTCAGATAACCTGCAGATAGGGTATCTGGGACTTTATCAGCAAGCGGTGTAAGAGACCATTAGTATCGGAACCTATGATGCCATTTACAGGGGGGTGCGGAAAAAGGAAGCGGAGTAGCGGGAGGAGGTTTCTCATACAAATTTATATGGAGTTTGAAAATGAGAATGTGTGAGTGAGTTACAGTATTGTAATGCATTTGACACGATTTTGACACACATAGGATGCTTTTATTACTCATCCATATGGGAGTGGCTAAATTTTTTGATTCATGGTGCTTCTCAAAAATGGTTAGGTAATAAAATTTCCAATGAGACCTTGCAGTAGAAAGACGGTGTTAAAAAAGAATAATTAATATTTGGGGCGGTGTGGGTGATTTTGTGTGACTGAATACATTATACCGTTTCATAAAATATAGGTTCCTCATTTAGGTCACAGCCATTCGAATGATGAATGAATCTTTCAATATGAATGAGAATCGGGATCTTTGGCGGGGGAAAAAATCGGAAACGCAAAGAATTGTGGCTCGTTTGAAACGTTGCGTTTGCGGCGAGGGAAATTTATGACGCGCCAGTGTGGATTGGGAACGAAATGAATGGTAGGTATACCTAGAAATATTTAGGTTCATTCAGAAATACAGAGGTAGAGGATAGACCTGCGTTTATTGATTTTTACTTCCGGGTTATGTCCGCACACTTGACATTTTTCCCCTTGTTCTTTGCAGAAAATCTAGTTAGATAATAACCAGTAAAAAAAACAGAAAGCTTCTAGAGAAAATATTCTTGTTAACTAACCGGTTATCTGCCAGAGTAACCTAGCGCTTACTAGCAGGAATCATTTTCTCCTAGTTGACCGAGCGAGCGAAGCGAGCGAAGCGTCTACGTTTCGAGACTGGCCAAAAATGCTCTTGTCCGGCTGTCTGTCTGTCTGTCTGTCTGTCTGTCTGTCTGTCTGTCTGTAATTCTCTACAGGTCGCATTTTTCAACCGATTTTGACGAAAATTTGGCATATGTATAAATTAATTAAACCTACAAAATGAGTAGAATAAAATTTTGAAAAACATTTTTTTTAGAGTACCTACCATACTCGCAAAGTGGGAGTGAACTTTTTTTTTCTTGTGAATCCCATAGTGTGGGATATCGTTGGATAGGTCTTTCAAAAATATTGCTGGTGTGTGAATACCATTTTTTCGATTTAGGGATCCGTTGGCGAAATATTAAGCTTTAAAGCGGTAATTTTTGTTAGAGTCACGTGTCCCCCCCCCCCCTGCCAGCTAAACGGTTGCTTCTGGAAATGTGAAAAAATTCATGGCAGTAGCATATATAACGTAGTTACAAGGAAAACTATTACGGCTAAGTAGGTTCTATTAGTTTTTGAGTAATAGTGGATCGACTTAAGAAAGTTGAAAAAATAAATTATGTTCATAGAACTGCATACGTAAAATGGAAAATTATTTTTTTCCGCGTGATATCCATGGTGTGGGGTATCGTTGGATGGGTCTTTCAAAAATATCGCGGGTGTGTGATAAACATTTTTCGATTCAGGGATCCGTTTGCGAAATATTAAGCTTTAAAGTGCTAATTTTTGTCACTTTAGTAGGTACTTTTTCTGTTTCCAAAGTTGACTTTTGTTGGTTTCTTTTAGGTTTGGTTTATAAGGGCTGGCGAGGTCTACTGTTCTCACGGAACTACTAGTATATTGGTTCTAGCTTGGTTTTCTACGAGGTACAGTCGACCGCGCGTCCGTGGAAACACTTTGACCTTGAGCTGGCCTAGCTAGGGAGTTTCAATACTATGAGAGACCAGTTTATACTGGTTTTGTTTCCACTGACGTGCGGCCGACCGTGCGAGGGAAATGTTCTAGCGTGGAAAAGACACATTTTGTCCCAGCTAGCACTTTCTTTTAAGCTACATTGTGTCGTAATGCCTACACTTCAAGTTCCAAGCCCTTTATTTATGAATAGAGTGTGAAAAGAGACCGTCTTGACACGACAAACGATTGTCTCAACATCGCATCGTGACACATGTTCCCGGGAGCGAAATGTCCCGGAAATGTCACGTCCTGTCCCGCCCGAAAATGGACATGTCCTTCGGAAACTTGAAGCGTCTACTGTACTATTTTGACGTGACGTAAATTCACTTTTGGAGTAGTGTGTTTCGTGCGTAGATTTCAAGGAAAAGCTTACCTTTGAAAGCGAAAACTGAGGGCATCTTTGAATACCTAGGGAGGTTGATCGATTTTTACAGGCGATCGGCCTGTAATGCTGCCTTTTGCCTTGAAAGTCGATGTGTTTTTTGCATAGAGTTAAGATCTCTTTGGTGCGTGCTCGCGGCCCCATATAGAGGCGTAAAGAAAGCATTCTATGGGTGTCAAAATCGTGTCAAATGTATGACAATACTGTGACTCACTCACACATTCTCATTTTCAAACTCCATATAAATTTGTATTAGCAACCTCCTCCCTACACCGCTTCCTCTGTCCGCACCCCCCCCCTGTAAGTGGCACCCATTGGTTTCCATACTAAAAATATGCAAGATGCAGTGTCCATAGGGAGTGCGCGCGCCACCAAAGACATTCGAACCTTCCTGGTTTTTTGTATCTTAAGCAAGGCTTATTAATTAAATACTGTAATCATTGTATTCTATGTAGTATTTTCTGTTTAAACAAATAAATAACGCAGATTTATAGATCGCTCTAACAGCTCTTTTTTGAGAAATAGCATTTGTATTTTATCCGCATGCTTTAGCCTACAGTAGGACTGGAAGACTGCCGTGAATGTGAAAACGCCCATTGTTCGAGATCGTACGGTCGACAGCACGTCAAACTGGCATCTCATAGTACTGAAACTCCCTAATGGGCTAGGCCAGCTCAAAGGCAGTGTTGCCACTAACGTGCGTACTGTACTAGGGCTGTAAAGGTGAGTGTTGCCAGATACACGGGGTCTCCATTAATAACGACCTCGCGAATGGCTCCCCGGTCACTCACTACGCTCTACTAGTACTATTGTGTGTATACTGTGGTTCTACTGACGCCGGAAGCTTTGTGGCAGAATCCTGGCTCGCCTGGAATTATTTAGGCGATGAAACACTCCAAATGCTGTAACCCGTAACCCGCTACTGATATGTCGAGAGCTATGAAAGCTAGGGGGTTGTACTGGGTTGCATTCGGATTATTCTGATCACAAAAGTATTGGCCTCGTTTTTTAATGGGGTTTACGGCCTTGGAAACTTAGTCGGTTTAGGATTATCGTTTTAAATTAATCAAAAAACTAAGAAGAGACGAACTTGACACTTCTTTCCCCGTCAAGAGTCCAAATATTGTCCCAGTGTAAATTAGTTTAGAGTAAAGCTAATTAGTATAATACCTACCTAAAGTTTTGGGGCTAAAGAGACGTGTTAGTGACCTTTAAGTACCTACCTATAAAAGGAAGTATATTTAGAACTTTCCTGCCGCGTCGCAATTGTTATTATTCTGCTATAATGTTGCCATATTTCTTATCCAGAAACAAACATAATGTTCTCCATAACCTGACAGTAGGCGAATAATAAATGTATCAGTCACAAAACAGTTTGGTACACAGCCAGATTGCAATTTATTATTTGACGCACGCGGACACCCGCTTTGGTTGTATTTAGAGAAAAGTCTAATATATTAATAAATACATTTTCCTTCACTTGCTCCAGACGCGCATAAACTCGAAGATTTATGCCATCTGCGCCTTTGATAAAAAAAACCACAAAGTACGACTTAGATCGTGCCTCAGAACCTTTATCAGGGTACCATTATCGTTACAGGATCACATTGTTGTAATTTTGACTGCGCAAGCGTCTTAGCGATATACACAATGAGTACCGCACTCGGATTAATGGCAACTGAATAGAAAGCTCGAACGTGGTGTTAAAGTGTCCCTAAACGATCATACTTGCATGACATGCAACGTTTACGTGAATGTCATGCTGCATGATGGACCATCATGCTTGCTTACAATCAGTACAGTGAACTCGATGAAAGAAATTAACAGAAACGCAAGAATATGTATACTTTAAAACATACTAAACGAAAAATAAGTTATCCATTTATAGGTAAAGTATCGCGTAAAACTAGAAATAATCAACAGGTTCTAAGGAACTTCACCTATGTTTAAATTTAAAGATGTAACACAATAATCTAATGATGAGACTTTCGGAATTGACAATAATCGAGTATTTCGAATGGCAAGCTTGCAAGCCCTTCCGGCTCACAAACTGTATAGATAGAAATTGTTCAAAGTTCATGTGTACGTTATTCCGACCGCTGTTTGTTGCTTCAAACTGTTATGATGATGCTAACATCTATATTGATGGACGACTCTGTTTGTTTCAGGTAAGAGAACAGTTCTTCACCACTATCTACTGTGCCGTCATTCTGGTGGAAGTAAACTCGATGGTAATCAACGTGCTCGGTGATTCATTTAGCGAGCATTCGTAACAGGAACAAAATTCCTGTAATCTGTAGTGACTCGCTTGTCTTACTCATGAAGTACTATGTGGTCTTACACAATGTCACCCTTGTCTTACTTATTGACATTTCACAAAACATTTTTTTCCTGCTTCATATCGTGAAGATATGTATCTCATCTTTCTAGTTACAGTTTTAGATTATTTTGAACGGTAAATTATTGGTAACCCCGACGCAACAAATGGAGGGGTGTATAAAGTTTTACTCGTAGTATGTTTGTTTTGGTATGTCTTTAACGAGTGCTCCGATTTTGATGTTTTTTTAAAGTTAATATTTCTGAGGTTCTAAGCCAATTTAGTCAAAATCGGTTTATTTGTTTCCAAGATCGTGCCACAAATGCTTGTCGACGGATTTTTAGCGCAATAGGCTATCACAACTTCATATAAGCGATTATATTTCCTGCAATTTCTTTTCGGTATGCTTAAAATGTTGAATAGCCCGTGTCGAGCACCTGTGAATAGAATGATATGAGCGAAGCGATAGAGGTGTGTCAGGATCGCGATACTTGGCGCTCCGTTCTCTCTGCGTACCCGTGTTGGTTTGATTGAACTGGAGTCAGGGGACATAAGACCTTGATCAATGATTCAGCCGCCGGCGGGTGCGATGCAATTTGGCGTTATTACTAGCGCCCGGCCCACCTCGTCTCGTCAGCGACGATTCGTTTTTTTTGTATTGGGTACACTCTGCGATCCGAACGATAATGTTCCTAAACATTCGCAAATTGTCCCACTAATGAAAACATAACCTGTTCGCGAAACGTCCCATTAGCGAAATGCCCTGTTCGCGAATGTATCAAAGTATAGCAACACAGGTATCTAAAGTGACTATACAATAGCGATAGAAGAGTGCTATTAGAGAGTGTGATACAAGATCTATCGTAGCCGTCCTTAGACTTAACTTATGCGTAGCTATTAAGAATGCAGAGACAATTGGGTATTGTCATCATCTCAGCCTGTAGAAGTGCACTGCTGGACAAAGGCCTCCCTCCCCCAAGGATGTCCACGACGACCGGTCCTGCGCTAACCTCATCCAGCCGGGTCCCGCGACCTTCACCAGTATTAAAATTCACCTTGCATGGGTATTAAACAGCAATTAACTTAGTAAAGCTGAAAATTCTTTAAGTTATGTATTTTTTTTAGAAATCTCCCAACGGAAGCGCAGCATTATATGATTATAACTATGTTATTTGTGTATAGCGCCGGTTAACAGTTTACCGGCGCATAGCGTGTACCTGTGTTTGTGAGCCTATTTGCGCTGGCTAATTATTGTAACGAGCTAGCGCCTTGAATAACCTCAAAACATGCACGTCTTTCTTGTGCAAATGTTTGCTTTATAAATGGCGTGTCGGCTGATGTTGTTATGTGTTTCAATTATCATTTTGTCGTGTTAACATATTTTTTTCTTATTTCTCTGTCACTTACTCTATTGATGTTTAAAAAAATTCTACAACTTTTCTTGTATGGTAGATACGGCAAATAAGTATGTCGTTTATCTCTGGTATACCTAATGTTCTTTCTCTTAGTGTGACGATAATCTTTTTAAAGGTTTCTTTTGTACGTAGACAAACCCCGACCGTTACGTAGGTTTTTTGCTTCCGGTTCCGGTACAAACATTGCATGGCCTACATGGTGGTTGTCAAGCACGAAAATGCAAATGGCGCCCTCATTGCAAATTGCCACCCATACATCTTATCGCAAATATGCGCCGTGTGCACTTATTGCATTAATTTTGAGGTAATTTCCATTCGAAATTGATTGGCATACGAAAATAAATATATTTTCGGTTCGGATACAAAATTAACAATACTTGGTGTTCCGAGGTGTGAAGCTGGTGGGACATTACATGCTTATGCACGCACAGTTGCACAGTTGCAAAAAATGCACAGCGTTTGTTTTCCTATGGCAATTGATTTGTCTGAATGATTCTACTGCAGGGTCCGCCTGAGTACCATTACTACATATTTCTGCTGCCAAACCTATGCCTACGTAAATGTATTCCAGTTTGAAGAAACAGAGAGAATCATTGTATTTGGATGTATAGTGTATGTATGGTTAATCAAAGAATACAACCACACCACCTATTGAATTGGGTTCCTTGGAGGCGAATCCACTTGTTCTTTTATTATTTCCTTGCCTTTAAACGGCATCATCATCATCATCAGCCTGTCCACTACTTAGATATAGGCCTCCCCAAGGCGCGCAACTGAGCCCGATCTTCATTTCTCCGCATCCAGTCACTAAACGTAACATAATACAATACAGTTACCTATTGGAGGAGCGTAAAAGTACTCGTGACGCGGAGTCTCGTGTTATTTCTGTGCGGTTCAAGGTCACGCGGATCAATGAAGGCCAAGGTCGCGGTGTCGGCACAAGTTCAGGCAGGACGGGGAGAGTGTCTCCATGTTTCAGCAGAGCAGGACAGCTGCAGGATGCGGGCGGATCTAGGAGCACACTATTATCTGTCTTCTAAGCAAGGGGGTTGACAGACTTTGTCTGCCCCAGTCGTCCCGTGACCGTAGCCTGCGAACTCAGGTTCCTGTCACTAGCTGTGATTTTGGTCGCCTGTCAGATAATTTCGCTTTTATTTTGTATAGTTTTAAGCTATTCATGAATTATTTTTAATTTTGGGTAGAATGGTGGTAGTTTGCTAGCTATCTAGTTTCTAATTGGATCTGGACCTGAATATTATTGGAAATTTTTTCACTTGCCCTGGGGGAGGTCAAGGGGTAGCTGGCTGTCAAACTCGAACGGTTGAGAGGAAAGTTGGAAGTCTCTAGTCAAAAATGTCGAATAAGGTTTTAGCTAGCACCTAGTTGGTGGTACAAACTATAGTGGGCGCGGGGGAGTGAGGAGTGAAGAGCTTGCTGCCTGGTCCATTCCTGAACAGACAAGAGAGCAAATCGGAAGTTTTATTATTTATTTAAAACTTGCACACAATATGGTTCAGAAGGCGAACAAAATGCCAGTATGGCATTCTATACTATTATATTGACCTTTATGCAGATAATGCGGGGGTGGGCACAAAGTGCATAATGAAAATAAATATACACAAAAGATAAAATTATATCAAAGAGATGGTGGCCGGAAACGGCTGGATGCGGAGGACAAGGTGTGGTGGCGTTCATTAGGGAAAGACCTATGTCCAGCATTGGACGCTGAATGGCTGGTGATGGTAATTAAACTGTTAATCGATGGAGTACCAATTAGTGAATGTAATTAAATTAACTAGAAGAGGAGCTTTTCTTATGTAGTCGCCATGTTTGAAATGCACATTATTTTACATGCTTTGGTAACAGCTTTATTTATATTTAGTCTTTTTTTTTTTTACATTAGAGACATAAAAATAGTTTTGCTTTGCCAATGTCTTAGATAATGTGCAGCGGCTAGAAAATTAGTTTGAGACTGAAATAAAAGCTAATCCAGTTTCGGCCGGCCTTCAGAGAAATTGGGGTATGGACTATTTTTGATGCAACATTGTTTCGCGTCAGTTGGATGCAGTTGAATATCTGAAGCAAACTCAATGTTTGATTTTACAAAAATAACCATGAATTCTAGCAGAAGTGGACGTAAGAGGTCTTGATAATTTTGAGTATCATACCACTTTGACTGTAGAAGTTAGGGAGAAAAGCAAATTACTCAGAAAAAACCTCTGCATTGAATCCATTGATGGGTTAATGGTGTTTAGTCATATCAATCAATCAATCATTTATTCAGAAACAATGTACATTGTATGCGAATTTGAAATAATGTCAATATAAAATTAAAAAGATAAGTTAATAATAATGATAACAGCTCCTAAATTTAAATTTATAATAATAAAATCTAAATGTATGTCATATTTCGACACGCACCCTCGAAATGCAGTTCCAAAATCGACAGTATCACCAAACGTCAAATACGGCAAGAATGTTGCCAAAAACCTGTGAAGCAAAGGTATAAAATACTTACTTACAGAATTTAACATTGTTGACAAACCTTTCGTTGACAGTGACATTCTAACGCTATCTATTGCCGACATTAGGCACTAAATGTAAGTAAGCACTGGAAAATAGCTCATTGAATAACAATGCAATGGCGATACGAGCACCGTGTTAGGGCTTGTTTACACGCGGCGTGCGGCCGCTCAAGTACGCTTGAACGACTGCTGGGTTATGAGGATTGTGCCGTGCTCTCGCATTGAGCTGAACTTGGAACATGGAAAATTGTCTTTTGCCTTTTAGAAATACTCGTAGTTCAGGAAATCTCGATTGTCGGACCAGCATATTATTGTTGCATACGACTTACGCTTTGCTGACTTTCTTCCATGACGCTATAATTGTAAGACTCAACCTCGTATCAAGAAATTAGGATGTTTTGGACACGTGGTTGAGTTACACAAGCACAACCTTCGCTTTTTAGTAATGAAGTTATAAAGAGCTATTCAATGGTTGTTCGAGTTTGTGTCGAGCAATTAAGCTATTGTTGAAAGGTAATAGCGACAGAACCTCGTATCAAGAAATTAGAATAGAATGTTTTGGATACGTGGTTGAGTTACAAAACTTTCGCTTTTTAGTAATGAAGTTATAAAGAGCTATTCAATGGTTGTTCGAGTTTGTGTCGAGCAATTAGGCTATTGTTGAAAGGTAATAGCAACGGAACCTCGTATAAAGAATTTAGAATAGAATGTTTTGGATACGTGGTTGACTGGTTGAATAACAAAACCTTCGCTTTTTAGTAATGAAGTTATAAAGAGCTATTCAGTGGTTGTTCGAGTTTGTGTCGAGCAATCAGGCTATTGTTGAAAGGTAATAGCGACAGAACCTCGTATGAATAAATCTTTTTTTGAGAATTTCTTGATACAAGGTTAAGTGATACATCCGTCGCAGTACTAGGCCTTGCACCGCTACTACAATGTACGGTTTTCTATTAAGCCACGAAGTTTTAAACGGAAGCCATACAATGTAATGTTGTGATTTATGTACTGGACACGTGTAGACAAGTCATTGTGTAAACGTAAGAGCGCCGCGTGAAAATAAACTGCCGCCGCGACAAGGTCACACCGCACAGCGTCAAGTGCGAACACTCACTCAAATTTGTGCAGAAATAACGTTTTCGCGACGTGACGAACCGATTCGTATCTAATATACATAGCTCTAATTATGAAGAGTGACATAACTATTGAAAGGAACCATGGAATAGTACCGAACCGACTACCTACGGCCTATGGCAATGGAAAACGGAGGAAAGTACATAAAATATTGAAGACTTGAACTGCATTCAAATTTTTATGAAATATCACCTGATCCGAGAATCTAATCCGACCCGACAAATATGGAAAAAACACCACACCTTTATTTTTGTGATACCACTTGAAAGGTTCCATCATAAGAATCAATTCCTTCTAAATAACTTCAACCTTAACCCATTATAAGGCAGAGACGATTTGTAAACCACTTAGATAACAAACATTTACGGAGAAGAACATACTCTTCTTTATTTAACTATAAGGATAATAAATTATTATAGCGAATATATCAGGCTTTCTTTCCTCATTCATACTTTTTCGGTCAGTATTTAATTTTAGTGTAATTAATTCATCTATAGTATGTGGTCAATTTATGCACTATGCCTATCAAGGGAAGCAAGCTATCGTCATTGTTTCCATATACGCCAGTCTGTACAGAGCACCTTATGTTTCTTATGTCAATGAATTGGAAACAGATCATCTAAAAACTCAAGTGCACTAACAGGCTGCATATATTGACCACATGTTTTTCTTATATGATTTCGTTTTTTTTTGCCGTAGATGTGTTCCCCAGTGCACTACAAACGTGGTGTATTTAACTTTCACGTAGTATATATGTATAACTCATCGCATTTACATTCACTCGGATAGTCAGGCAGCTCTAATGGCGCTAGCTTCGGACATAATAAGTTCAAAACTAGTGGAAAACTGCGTGACACTATTGAACTCTCTGGGCGAAAAGAACAGGGTAGTTCTTCGGTGGGTTCCTGGGCATGCAGGGATCGAAGGCAACGAGAGGGCCGACGAACTTGCAAAGGCAGGGGCACAGGGATCACTATGTGGCCCTGAACCGTGCTGCGGCATACCAAAAAGCCTGGCGCGCCTTAAACTCAGGAATCTATGTCAAGCACAATGCTTACAAAACTGGACCAACGGGCCAGGCTTAAATCATTCCAAAGCGCTAATCAAAGCCTTCAACCGCAAAACTGCGAATGAGGCATTAGCGCTAAGCAGGAAGAATTTACGCACACTAGTGAGAGCACTCACCGGACATTGCGGCCTGAACAAACACATGTTCAACCTCAATCTCCGAGACACTATAGATTGCAGATTCTGCCAAGAGGCAGAGGAAACACCATTGCACCTACTGTGTGAATGTGGCCCACTGATGCGTAAAAGAAGCGTCCATCTGGGCAACTATATACTTCAACCCGATGAAGTAAAACTAATTAGTGCCAAAAGCGTGCTGAAGTTCCTAACGGATGCAAAGCTTAACACTGAACTATAATAAAGGCGGCGATCACAATAGATCAGCAATGGTCGCAGTGATACAAGGCTAGATAAGCCTTGAAAGAGCCCCGACCTCAAATAATAAGAATAATAATAACTGGAGCCTTATAAAGGGTTAATTAAACAATATAAACTAAAAATCTTGCCCTTGTAATTTTTCCGAGTCGATGAGACGAGACTCGAACGCTATTGCCAGCATGTAGCAACTAAAATGTTCATCGAGCCTCGCGTAGTCGACTGTACCTTCCGATCTATGGAGTTAATTGACTTCGTTGTCCCCTTTTTTTGCACACCCTATAAATAAAGATGGGCAGTATTAAAAAGATATATGGCTTGTAATACGGGGTGATTGCTTTCCGGCTTGCCACACTGACCTACTTGGCGCCAAAGTCAGTATCTGGCACGGTTTCTGCGGCATGAGATTTGACTGGAATTTGAGAAGTGTCTTCAAAAAGATGTTAGCGAACCTTTTTCTAATATTTATGGCTTAACTTCTCCGACAGAGAACTTTAGTTATAGCCTATTATATATTCTGTGCTATAGCTCTTCGTATACATGGTGCACAAAATACAGTTGCAATTATTTGTTGCTCAACAACATTTCTTTACGACATTTGGATTTCGATTGGATTTCTTATTACATACAGATTGAACTGCTCTCAGCAAATAGTTTTTAGAAGATTTAATTTTCGTGATTTCCAAAAACACCATCATTGAGACGGTTTCGTCCCAGAATGTCCACTTTTGCATGTTGTTTTTTTTGTCCATTGAGCCACAGCTTTTATACCATCGCGAATTTTGATATTTTTGACTTTTATTTTAACAATTGTGTGGGAATTTTAACTATTTAACTGCTCGTGCTAAGCTCTTGTGAAACTCAACTTCGCTTTGATATCCATTGCTATGATTTGAGACGATTCATCAAACGATTTGCAAATTACATTTCATTTCATCTCAACAAATCTGACATCTAACAAGACTAAGTGTCGCGAGGACGAGTCGCTAGAGCTGTCGCGTCTGTCAAATGATCATACGCACGTGGGAGTGATTAATCTCTCAGTCTCCAGTATCTGAAGCGTGCTCTGTGATCTTGTCGACTGTTCCGAACGTCCTTGGCGTCGCCTCCAGATGTCCTGGTACGATTGGAAAATGGATTCCAAGATACTTTAAAAATTTTTGCAAAAGTAACTTGTCACATGTATATTTATTGCCGTCCACTTTCACGATAGTGATAGCTACCCGGTTTGTCTGTCTCAACTCGAAATTTACGGGACTGGCTGAGCTAAATATACTGAAACTTTGGAAAAACTTCAAAGGAAATAAAATAACACCGTTTAGGTGGAACCGCATAATATTATGGCCGACGTCTCGTTCATTTGCTGTTTTTGTTTGTGTTTAATTAGTTTCAGGCGATAAAATGTGTGTTTCATGCATTTTTTCATGTACCTATATTTCTTGGTGTTTTCGTGTATTTACGTTACTTTTTTTTTTCTCCAACGGTCAGGAGACAGTCTTAATTGTGTGATTGCTTTCTCGCTAGCTGTGGGTCTGTCGCCGTGACTCACTCTGGCTGGTCAACAACTCTTTGCTGAGACCGGCTCTTTGGCGCGAGTGTATTAATAGCGATGACGCTTGCCATGATATTTGCTTTATTTGGATGGTTTTGTCACTTTGTAACGAGACGCTGCTACTACGCCCGTTGATCTTCCTTGTTTTGTTTGACAACCTTTTTGGTTTTATTGGCTTAAAATATAGTTGTGAATTCAAAAGATCTATGAACTGTTATTGTTTTGAAGGTATTCCTATTCTTACTTCAGATTTAAACGAAGACAGTTTTCTTTATTTATATTGATCAACAGCTGACAAATTTTGCTTATGTTGTTAGCCGGCCAAGTGAAAAAACGTATAAATTAAAAGCCAGTTTCATCAGTTCCTGGTCTTCTGTCTTCAAGTCATACTGCAGTTTTTCCATATTCCATATTTCACTTATAAGTCGGATTTGTTAATAATTGGTCTTAGTCTGAATGTTATAATGTTTCTTTTGTAGCTACTGCCTTCTCCCGATTTTCCGACCTACTTATTTCTTTTCATTTTACTTGTGTACCCCCAGCTTTCAAGTTAGCATAAAAGCAAACAACACACAAACAAAATCTCTGACTTACATTGTCATATGAGTGGACGTTAGGAACATCCTACTAATCCCATCCTATCCTACTAATATTATAAAGGCGAAAGTTTGTAAGGATGTGAGTGAGGATGTTTGTTACTCTTTCACGCAAAAACTACCGAACAGACTTTGATGAAACTTGGTACAGTGATAGCTTATATCCTGGAATAACATATAGGCCACCTTTTAACGCGGACAAAGTCGCGGGGCGTCCGCTAATACCCCCTAAGTAACAAAACACCTACAAAGAGGGCGCTGTTTCGCAATGTACACGAGAAAAACTTTTCTACGCGGGCGAAGCCGCAGGAAAAAGCTAGTATATATATATTATATATAATATTATAAAGGCGAAAGTTTGTAAGGATGTGAGTGAAGATGTTTGTTACTCTTTCACGCAAAAACTACCGAACAGACTTTGATGAAACTTGGTACAGTGATAGCTTATATCCTGGAATAACATATAGGCCACCTTTTAACGCGGACAAAGTCGCGGGGCGTCCGCTAATACCCCCTAAGTAACAAAACACCTACAAAGAGGGCGCTGTTTCGCAATGTACACGAGAAAAACTTTTCTACGCGGGCGAAGCCGCAGGAAAAAGCTAGTATATATATATTATATATAATATTATAAAGGCGAAAGTTTGTAAGGATGTGAGTGAAGATGTTTGTTACTCTTTCACGCAAAAACTACCGAACAGATTTTGATGAAATTTGATGCAGTGATAGCTTATATCCTGGAATAACTTATAGGCCACTTTTTATCGCAGACAAAGTCGCGGGGCGCACGCTAATACCCCCTAAGTAACAAAACACCTACAAAGAGGGCGCTGTTTCGCAATGTACACGAGAAAAACTTTTCTACGCGGGCGAAGCCGCAGGAAAAAGCTAGTATATATATATTATATATAATATTATAAAGGCGAAAGTTTGTAAGGATGTGAGTGAAGATGTTTGTTACTCTTTCACGCAAAAACTACCGAACAGATTTTGATGAAATTTGATGCAGTGATAGCTTATATCCTGGAATAACTTATAGGCCACTTTTTATCGCAGACAAAGTCGCGGGGCGCACGCTAATACCCCCTAAGTAACAAAACGCCTACATAGAGGGCGCTGTTTCACAATGTACACGGGAAAAACTTTTCTACGCGAGCGAAGCCGCGGGAAAAAGCTAGTAACATATAATTTTTTATTTATTTTATTAGAACTGTGATGTTATTTCCATAGTAACATCGTAAGACCGAAATTTATGGGTGCTTTAAAAAGGTACTTGGATCGTAGGAATCAAAAATAATAAGCCAAAAAATTTGCTCTGGGTCTGAACGACTACAGAACTTTTAAAAATCCCGCCAGCCTTACGAGGGTTAAAATAAACCCTGTTTCTCGTAAAGTTTGTGATTATTCTCATTATTTGTAACGAAATCAACCATTTGTTGTGTATTTGCGAAGTAAACCTACCCTCAAACTGGCGACATTCGTAACACTGTAACCCAGTTTGAGGAACTTAGTGCCGCGCAATCCTCGATTTGCAATTCAAATGGCAATTTCGAGTCACTTGTCCTACGCCACCTTAGATATGAGTTGGTGCAGTCCCACTCGAAGTTAGTAAAGATTTGATCATGTATATTCTCCAAAATGATTGAAATTTTCAAGGTTTATACAGTTGTGATTATACAATATTTATACAGCAGTGTTTATACAGTAGGTGATTCTGATGTGAACCCTGTATTTAAAATCAGCCAAATGTTTGTCAGTGACGGATAAATCGCCTTCGGCAAATGTAACCAAACGACCTATTCTACTGTTAATATTAACATTTTCTAATATACAATTTGTAAACGCCATAAATACAATTATAACATTTTTTTATTACAATCTCTAGTAAATGTTAACAAATTGGATTATTAGATCGTCCGGGTAGATTTTCCAAAGGTAAGTTATCAATCACTGATTAACATTTTGCCGAAGGGTTCTGGTCAGAATCACCTGTACTCTACAAACATACACATTCATTTTGGAGAGATCGCATTAGCCACCGTCCCTTATCAGTCGAAAGGAAAGGCTCTACGTTTAGCACATGACGTTATTGTGACCAGCTGATGATTTCATCATCATCATCAACAGCCTATTAATCTCCCCACTGCTGGGGCTCAGGCCTACCCTCTCAACGAGGGTGTTCGGGCTATAGTCCACCACGCTAGCCCAGTGCGGGTTGGTAGACTTCACATGCGCCTAAGAATTTCTTCTTCGGCGTATGCAGGTTTCCTCACGATGTTTTCCTTCACCGTTTGAGAGCAGTCAGTAAATGTACTTAAGTTTCGAGAAAAACCCATTGGTACATGACCCAACCGGGGATCGAACTCCGGATGATTTGATGACACCTAGCTCGTACCGTTCGCCTTCTGTTACATCAAAGAGAGATCAATACAAACTGAAGTAAATGCTCAGGTCGAGGTCAGTTAACCTGTAGGTACTAAAAGGGAGTGAGGGACGCAGGCCGCAGTAATGGAGTTTCCTTGTTAATTGTGTTGTCAGTTTTAATAAGGTCCATATTATATATAACTACGCTTGTTAGGCGCGGTTGCTTGCTTTTAATATTTAATTACTCGTTTATCAAATCTTACAATGTATGTAAGTACTGTCTCTATCTCTAATGATGTTTCGTAACTACTCTTTCTTTGACTGGCCTGTTGGCGTAGTGGTAGTGACTCTGCCTACTGCGCCAAAGGTCGTGGGTTCGATTCCCACCCGGGACCAACATTTGTGTGATGAGCACAACTGTTAAGTATTTATTAAGTATGTTTGTCAGTTGTCGAGTAGCCATTTACAAGCTTCAGCTTAGTTGGGACTAAACATCCGTGTGTAAATTTGTCCAAACATTAACTAGGTTTTGAAAGAAACTTGCGGTAACCGGTTTTTTCTACTTGTTACCTCTCAAAAGCTGATTATATTAAAAGATGATTATGATTAATCGCTCGTAGAACTGACGGCCGCTGGGGCAGAAAGGTTCTCGAGTGGCGACCACGTATCGGAAGACGCAGCGTAGGCCTCCCACAAGGTGGACCGAGGATCTGGTGAAGGTCGCGGGACCCGGCTGGATGAGGTTAGCGCAGGACCGGTCGTCGTGGAGATCCTTGGGGGAGGCCTTTGTCCAGCAGTGGACGTCTACAGGCTGATATGATGATGATGATTATTAAGTTTTCTGAAAGTATGCTTGTGTTAGTTACTTCGACCTGTACCGATGAGTTTTATGGAACTTAAGAACGGTTTATTACAATAATATATAATACCACAGGCTTTCTGGTAAAGGAAACATCGCGAGGAAAACCTGCATACGCCAAAAATTCCTTTTGGCGTTTGGCTTCGTTTGGTTCCGTTTGGCGCAAAAGATGCCGAAAGGGTCGAAGTGTTGCCAGTTACTCCTGGCGCTCAACAAGATAAGATAGGATAGATGTGTTATTCCAAGAGCCAGCACCACTGTAGCAGCACATAATGCGTCCTTAGATCTAATACTCGTGAAGAAACATTAACACTTTATAATATCAGTTTGGAAGAAACAACTGCAGTTCTTATTTTCTTAAAATATACTATCAGTTGTCCAAATATTGCTATCACGGCGGACCTTGGCATTGCGCAGACGTCACTCCGACGTGATTTACCGTTATCTTCCGCGGTATCTGTATAATGATGACAGATAACACTTGTTAAATAACTTAAAAATTATTCAATGACTTCGGTCGCCCCGCGACTTCGTTAAAAACTATCACATACGTTCATCATCATCATCATCATATCAGCCTGTAGACGTCCACTGCTGGACAAAGGCCTCCCCCAAGGATCTCCACGACGACCGGTCCTGCGCTAACCTCATCCATCCGGGTCCCGCGACCTTCACCAGATCGTCCGTCCACCTTGTGGGAGGCCTGCCTACACTGCGTCTTCCGATACGTGGTCGCCACTCGAGAACCTTTCTGCCCCAACGGCCGTCAGTTCTACGAGCGATGTGCCCAGCCCACTGCCACTTCAGCTTCGCAATTCTTTGAGCTATGTCGGTGACCTTGGTTCTCCTGCGGATCTCCTCATTTCTGATTCGATCTCGCAGGGAAATTCCGAGCATAGCTCTCTCCATTGCCCTCTGGATGACCTTGAGCCTTCTTATTAGGCCCATAGTGAGGGACATATGAGGCACATACGTTATTCCGTGATATTACAGCTATCACTTTATCCGTTCTGCCATTATAGCGTGATTGAACTTACAAATTTTCGCATTATCCCACTTTTGAGATCCCATTTTTGGCTATACCGTTCTGTTTCTGCGACAGATGTGCCCCGCTCACTGCCACCGCGGCTTACTGAACATCATATCCTTCGAAGAGACTCAAAGCATCACTAAGTGACTATAAACGTGTGTATCAGGGTCTCTTTAGAATTGAACAAGGTATCTGTTAGTTATTGTAAGTGCTTTTACTTCTCGGTTCAGTTTGATGTCATCGTGCGCCAGCGGGTCGGCGGCGGCCGATGCTTCACGGCTATTTATTGCCAGTCCACATTGGCTTTTAGTTTATGCGACAGTAGACTTCACATCCGTGCCCTGAAAGCTTTTCAATCGATTCGCAATTGCTTTCCTGTTGCGTTCCTGCTTCCATTAATGAAAACATCCGCGTGTTACCCGATGCCCATTTCACTAATTGTAATGCAGGTTTGTTGAGTTCTTTTTCACAACAGCTTCCTATATTGTCAACTCCCTTCTTTCTCTTCTTCTCTTGGTTGCTTGTTGGCTGCCATCATTTCACTTTACGTAATAACTTTGATTAATTTGCTAAATATAACTACCTATAAAACTAAATTATCCTAAAAAAACTAAACTAAAACCTATATAAAACTAAAATAACCTAAAATCGTGGAGGCCGGGCGATGGACCCATAGTGCCGAGGACTCTGGCTGTATTGCCTCGATGGATGGCCAGACTGATCCTCTGAACAAGGTATTCCTTCTCTTGGTTAATCTTAATATCTCGGTGATCAGTTAGATTGTATTTAATTTTCCAGTTTAATCCTACATCTACGTTGTATCTATCTATCACCGCTCTGCTTGTCTAAGGGCTTCTTTCACCACTTCCTGATATTGTTACAAATAGTAATCTTAGTGATAAACTAATCTATCACGCGTGATCTGTGTGATAGACTATATAAAATATAGACAATCAGATACCTGTGAAACCAAAAAAACAGGTTATCTGTCAGATAACGTGCAGATTGGGTATCTGGGACTTTATCAGCAAGCGGTGTAAGAGGCCCTAAGTGAATTACTCTACCGCTAGCAATAGAATCGTGCCAAGCGCCTGTATTAAAACAAGTAGCAACGCGACTCGCGCCAACATTGCTGCGATTAAATTTGCAGGCGCTACGAGGTAATTGTTTCGCTCCTTGATGGTATAATTTCAATGAATACCGACTTTTGTCCCCGGCGCCGCTCGCGTTACCCTGGTTTCTAGCTTTTCTCTCTCCTTTTAACATAGTATGTTGTGTTTTTCTCGTACAATGACCCATGCGTGTAATTGAACTTTATGAACTAATCAGTTACTTGTGTCATGAAAAAATTAAATTGATTTAGGTTTCTCAAAATGACCTAGATTCAGGATAAAAATAAATGTGAGTGGTAG
This sequence comes from Metalampra italica, assembly GCA_949699065.1. Taxonomy (NCBI): domain Eukaryota; kingdom Metazoa; phylum Arthropoda; class Insecta; order Lepidoptera; family Oecophoridae; genus Metalampra; species Metalampra italica. Next base: position 11,081,443 of record OX452980.1, read on the forward strand.
TAGGAACCGGGGACGAGCTCGACTGACATTCAAGGGTGAGATAGAGCGGGCTTTCACAGACGTGTGAAGAGAATGATGATACTGAGCGAAGCGATAAAGGTGTGTCAGGATCGCGATACTTGAAGCTCCGTACAAAACCCAATTGGTCTCCTACCCCGTCAGGGACATAGCGTGAAGATAATGTATAGATAAGAACTCACAAAGAATGTACCATAGATTACACACGGGAAATTGTATCACACTGTCATACTCACGCACGTTATGGTACCCACGTTATGAGCCCCCACCCATGAATGTATGTAACTCTATTGGCAAACGCTTTCTTTTATGTTCCAGGTAAGCACTCGCGGTGTTCTCGGTGAGTGTGCCGCAATATGAGTGTTGCCAAGTTAGTCACAGCAGCCGGTGATATACTAATATCACCGGCTGCGTAATAATAGAGTGACGTCACGGATGTCTCCGAGAACGTTACTCAATGTAAACTCAAACAATGGGCGGCGATTGTTCGCCGTCCGTTCATATTAACTATCTCCCCTGTCACCTGTGATGATACGCAGGACGTCCCTTTTGAGACGAATGCCATTGTTTTTCGTACAAGCCGTGGCGGCAGCCTAGTGAGTTGCGCACACGCTGTAGATCGTGGGTTCGAATGAGTTTTTCGAACTTAAGTACGGTCTATATCACAGGCTTTGAAGGAAATCATCGTGAGGAAACCTGCATAAGCCAAGGTTTGAATTTCTATTCTAAGGCGTATGTGAATTGGACCAAAAACGAATTGGACCATCGTTTTAGCATAATAGATCCCAAAAGTATTACTGGCTATTCCTGGTTCCCTAAGAAGATAAGATGAGATACATAATATGTAATTCATCTCATCATTATCAGCCTGCACTAGTCCAATGCTGGACAGGCCTCCCACCAAGGCGCGCCACTGAACAGGACCATCGTTTCTCCGCATCCCATATGAAATCTCAACATATGGATCATGTCACATATTTCCAGACACACAAAAAGGCGCGTTGTCATTGCGGTCTCAGGTAATGCGCAAGACACGAAAACACGACGAGACTCCGCGACGCAGTACTCATTACAAGAGTCGACACACCTCACCCGTATCGGACAAAGGCAGGGGACTGATGATATTTATCGGTCAGAAAAGGGGAAAGATAAGGGGATCCTTGGTGTCTAAATGTATGAAAACAGTCAAAGTCAAAATACTTTATTGCATTAAAGTACACTGGGTACATTAATGTTTAATATAAATGTCAATTTTTATCTACCAACGCTTCCTAGGTTCACACGGACCACAGCGCTACCACCGCTACCGCACGCAACAATATTATCTACGGGGTACATCCCTCTACATAGAGCAAAAAATCCTGACACTACCGGTGTGTGTGCCTACATGCATTTAACCATATGTAAAATAGCCCATTCTACCGCTCACGCGCTCACAAAACTCTCTTAAATTCATGCGAGTACAATTGTCTTCAAAAAAGATATTGAAAAACCACCGGCGTCTTTCCGTGCTTTTACCAACAAACTATAAAAACGTACTAAAGAAAGCTATAACGAACAAACCAAACGTATAGAGAATAAATGAATTTACTACTGTTCTAAGAAAATGACTTGTAGATTTTGTTACCCCTACTATCAATAAATGATTGAAAGTCGCAGAATAAGAACTGCCTAATTACATGCCCTTCGTCGTCGACAATCGCCATGATCCTGTTCCAAGAAGACAGTAAACCTCATTGTAATCGGTCAATCAAAGCTACACAGCAGGACGTAGCTCGCTGCCTTGAAGAAGCAATAGTTTGAACGCAATATGATAGTACAGCCATCTTCATGAAATGCCTCGTGTATCTTATGACGTTAGCCGACGACATTGAGACATGAGTCATTAGTACAGACGATGACAGGTATTTCACCTTTGATTAAGTGAATCACCGAGGCAGGAACTGCTTGTTTGATAATGATGAGTGGTCCAAATAATGTCATAATAATTAATAATCCAGTATATTAATAAATATTATAGTATTTTTCACGACTGTGGGTAGTGTGGGACACCCCCCGCTAGATGCATGAGGCGGCTCGTAGGGACTGGATGCGGAGAAGCGAGTGTCGGGTTCAACAGCGCGCCTTGGGGGAGGCCTGTGTTCATCATTGGACTAGTGCAGGCTTTTTCCCTGCGATATTCACACACATAGCTTTTATTTCTAGACTCATTATGATCCATTGGCTATAGCTGATGTGCATTTGTACGACAGCGGGGTATCATCATCAATATCCCTCGGTTTGTTTATTCTTGGACATAGGCATCTCCATGCCTTCAGTGAATTCCTCCGTGTTCCCTATAATCATTCAGATCTTGGTTAGTCGTACCATCGCCTGAGATTGTAAGTAATATAGTCCAGCTGCGATCTCACAGAGGCCAATGAAAACACCTGTTAAAAAAGCCACTCGTTTCACACAGCCGTGGAAACTGGGTCGTGTCGTTTGCACAGTTGTAGCGTACGTACAGTGTCGGTACGCTAATTGTTTCTTGTGTCTCTCGGCAAACAGCGGCCGACGGACCGGCGGAGTTGTTTCCATCGATGTGACGAATTGCGGTTTTCATTTCGACCGGTTTTTCCTAAAATGTAACTGTAGATTAGTTTTCGGGCTTTGTCTACGTTAGTCTCTTCTATATAGTATGAAACGTACCAACCGAAATAGAGAGGTTTAATTAAATTCTAGGAATCGGCACCCATATTACACAGTTTCTTACGGGTGTAGGGCCTATGTACCTTATCCTAGGATTATCTTATGGTTCTAAGTACTGAACATCCCTCTTTGCGTTTGTTAATACTGGTGTCTGTCTACTTTTGAACTGGTACTTAGGTAATTGTAGTTTCTCTAGCTAATTTTATCATGTATATCTTATAATTCTTCTATACATCAGCAAATTTTCGTCCACTTTTCATATAACATGAAGTTATTCTTTGAAATCTTCCTTAACGAAGTTGGTCCCAAAGATATAGGGAATACTATAGTTCGCAGCAGAGAACTCAAATGAAAAGTTTAATATATACCACTGTACCGATACTTGTTCATGTAAGTCTCTATGCGGTAGGGTAGGCAGAATCGCCAAGTATCGTGATCCTGACACCTCTTTCGCTTCGCTAGTCTCATCATTTTCTTCACACACGCTCGCCGCGGGACTCGAGTGCTGTGCACGCGTCGGTCTATGAACACCCGCTCTATGTGATCCTCGCTATGTCGGTCTAGCCTAGCTAGCTGATGCCCGGCTCGTACTACCCTCCATAACTTATTATGTTACATACATTATTATATGTTACACTCCCCTGGGACTAGTTGTTATGCTGACACACCCTTGTATATTAAACACTTCGTGTCATGTATCATTAATATTCGTCGCGTCAACATTCAATCTGTTACAGCCATTACGTTATACTAATTAGGATACTGATTACTAGCTAACCGGCGCGTCGGGGGTTATGCCAATTGATTGTAATTGCTGTTAACAGCTTGTTGTGTAAACACCTCGTCGAAATACACTATGCTCCTTACGTACTCGAGTTTGGAGTAAACCAGACCACCAAAGCGGGGAAATATCGTGCCAATAAATGAATGAGTTAATGACTAGTGGATTTCAATGAAAAAGTTTGAAGGAACAAGACAGTGCATGAATCCGATGGTGCAATGAAAAATAATAGTCACCTGCGAGAGAAACTAAGCAACATCTTAGATAGACCAGCGCTAGTATCGCAGTCTAAACCATTTGAAGCTAATAGCGTTATTGAAACACAAAACAAGCTATCTACAAAAGATTGACCATAGTATTATCTGACAAGATCAAATAAGATGTATGAAAGATAGCGAGCGTTCTGCAATGAACGCTAAAAGGCATGAAGGGAAAAAAATAGCTACTAGGAGGCGCGGGCGCCGACCAAAAAGTTTTTACCTCTATGCTGAAAGGCGAGGAATACCAAAAGGAAATACCTGTGGAATAATGTATGTATTTTAATTCCTTTGTTTTTGATAGCGGAAGTCTTCAGCAAATGTTTGAACTCTTCCGGCGATGAACTTGTTTCTTTTATCATTTCGTCGTAATTGAAGGCTACGAGGTGATTGAACATCTTTTTTCAAGCAAGACAAAAACTGTCTCAGGCTTGGTTGCCTTCGACGAACAGAATTTGCACTAGTGCAACCTGTCGCTTCAAAATGCAGGTAAAGCCAAGCGTTCTGCGTTTTGGTCTACAGCTTCAAACGATCTCATTGAGAAAAAACCTCAAGGGAAACTTTTGGAAACACAAGTCCTTCGGAGGACTAAGCAGATAGACAGCGCTTAGCGAAATTATACACAGCTCGTGCCTCATCCGAACTTGGGTTATTTAATATTATATTTATGTCGCCATTGTGGCCATGGTGGCCGCCAAACAAACGCTGTCTCTCTGCCGCCGTTCGACCACACTCCACCAACAAATGATACACATCGTCAAGTTTTCCACAGTGGCTACATAGTGGTGTCCGTAATATGGTATCCGTAAATAAAAATGTGGACACTGCTTTTTAGATTAGACTCATTCGTGATACCAGACAAGTCCTTGAACCGAACTCTGCCCTAAGAAATGGGCGGACATGTGAAAATGTTTTCAAGTGTGAAGTCCTGAAGATAACCAAGCAAAGGTTGAAGAAGCCACATAATTGAATGCAGTCATTTTAAAGGTCAACGGTCTTCAACAAGCGTCGTCTAATTGAGAAGAGACGGCGACTTAAAGTGAAATATTACAGTATGAATATCCGGGATCACAGAAACAAACAACTTTAAAATGAAGATGGTGCGAGTCGGCAGCTGGCCGCTGGTGGTTGTAAACAGAGCGTGTCTGCCCGAGGGCCGATGTGGGTCAGCCGAGTGCAGCCTTATCGGTCGCCGGCTCCCGCTACTGTCACTACGGGTCGACAACTCACTGGGAACTCGAACATAGGAACTGATCGTGGTCCGTAAACATGTGGAAGTTTTATTAATAAAAGTACATTGACCTAGCGGAAGCCAGGACGAGCTAGATTGACATACCAGGATCAGATAGAGCATACCAGGATACTAAGCGAAGCGAACGAGGTAAGTCAGGATCGGGATAATTGGCACTCCTCGTGCTCGATCATTTTCTGGTCATTTTAGAACAGCTCATACTCAGCTCCTGAGTCATAACTGATTACAATATTTAAATATTATGAACTCAGTAAAAAGTCATTTGTTTTCGTGATATTCCCACTTTTTATGATGTTCGGAAAATCCACACCTGAGGTCAGTTTTTCGAATACCGCAACTACAATTTTTCATTTTATAAGATTCTAATTTCTGGGACGCAATCCTGAATAACGCGCCTTGCGCCGTTTCTGTATAATTGACGCCTAAGTCTTCTACACGTTGTCAAAATCTGTAGATAGATTTTTCCTTCAAATATTCGTAATAACAAGCACACCGAGCGGAGTTTTATCATCGTCATCAGATAACCGTTTGTTTTCGTTGGCTATCTATCAGCAATGAGGGAGTCACGAATTCACGATCGAGTTGATAAGTCCGGCCCGTGGTAGCGCGTCGGATGCAGCCGAGCCAATGGCGTCCGCGTCAGTAGTAGACGAGTCGCCGAGCGGCGCGCACGTCGACGCGGTCCTGTGATATGCGCAAGCGCGCGGTTTGCCCCCCAGTAGGCTGCGTCAGCTGATAGTGTTGTGGGATCTCAGTGCTGTGATACATAGAGCTCAACATGGGCCAGGCTTTCGGAACCGCCAACAACGGCGAGAGGCATTACCACCGGAAAGATATCGGTGAGTACGTTTTACATTGTGTGTCCCTGACGGGGTGGCAGAAAGAACGGAAACCTGAGGCTGTGCGAAGATTGACAGTTTTAAGACAGACTATAGCTTTACAAAAATATCGGTTTCCCGCGGCTGCGCCCGCGTAGAAAAGTTTTTCCCGTGGGAACAGCTTTTCCCGAGGTATCCTATGTGTTATTCTGATGTATAATCTGTATTACTGTAAAGTTTCATCAATATCTGTTCCGTAGTTTTTGGGTGAAAGCGTAACAAACGTTCAAACATCCTCACAAACGTTCCCGTTTATAACATTAAAGCCTAGTACCTATCGCGATCCTGACACACCTCTTTCGCTATTGTTATTGTCTAGTTTGTAAGAATATTGAAAGCGCGATTTTAGTCCGTTGTTACTTCAAATTGTTTTTCCAAAATCGCTAGTACTTGGCTCCCGTTTGTCGTAGCTTCATGGTTCGCACATTGAAACCTTCCTACAGAGTTCCTTTAAGTTACAGTGAAAACTGCAACAAAATGTGTCCAGCAGTTCTGGAGTTATATACGAAAGGACATAGAAATAGGTAGTAGAATCTAAACTAACTTCTTGATTTTGTAAAATGCGGAAATATTTGAGGATTTCTTTCGAATATTCGAAAGTCCAATAGATAAATCTAGGAGTCTATATAACGGTGACCACTCATAACACGAGGCAGTTGTGTATGCTCTACTTATTATAGTTGTTAAAAGAATAAGTGCTGAAAAAGTAGGAACTGTAGAAGTTTTCTTAGTAATTTGTTTGCTTCAGTTTGTATGACTTTTTAAATTTCAAATTACTTTAAATGTTGCGAGACCGACCGAGGTAGGCATTTAAGTATCCCTTAAATTATTAGACTGTTAACAATATCTCTCTCAATTGACCACGAGTCTATCATCAACTAGATTGTGTTGTGTGGATGGTTTTGTTATGTTTACTTCAATTAATAATTATCATTGGCGGGAGCCGAAATGTTATGTTCGTCTTTTATAACAATTGTAATGTGTACTTAAATTAAAACTTTGATGGGACTAAGAGGACATTGTTTCCAGAGCCGTAAACTCTATTTAAAAAAACGTACTCATGGCAAATGGCTGAACCCACACGCGCAATTTTGTATAGATATAGGTAACATGTCGTCCAGAAGCAACAGCGTACATTCGGTCAAAAAAGTTGTCTACCACCATAAGATTGAAATTCGTTTGCATGTCAACAAATACGAAGCCTGTACTTAGAAAGTTCCACATGAGACGCGCGATAGTATAAAGAAACTAATGACACTGTCGTCACAATAAAACAAAATGGGCGCTGCTCTTCAACAAACACAGGATTTGATTTAATTATGTTTGTCTCTGTCACGCTGAGTAGTGGAAGAGAGAGACAAATCATTGACTTGAATGGCAATTAATCTATTTAAACGACGTAAAACAATAACAAGTAAACAGAAAAAGTGTTGGCAGGTTTTCTATGGGGAATTCCCTAAACTAAACCGTTGTCAAAGAATATAATACTAACTTCGTTGTTCTGGGAAGTCCCTGCAGATGCCTCCAATCCAATAAGCTCATTTTCCCAGCTGGAAGTCGATGGTGTGCAAAAGTCATTAATGAAAGGATTCATGACGGATTTATCGGTTTATTGTCTTTAATTGGTAAATCCCTGGAGATGACGTCAACCCAAATACATATAACTATGTTTAAGTAAAGATTGCAGCAAGACTTGTTACACCGGATAGAAGGTTGTAAATAAATAAAGATATACATACATACATCTCAGCTCATTCAATTACAAGAAACAGTTCATTGATTCGATCAACCGAATCAAACTTTCAAGTTTTTGGACATCTCTATATAACACACTATCTCGCTTGCGCACACATAGACTATAAACACTGTCAGCGATGTGCAAACAATCTGTGACTATATTCATTCAGCCGTCAGGAAATTCTACGGGGACTATACTTATGGCGCTAAAAATGGGCGAGCGAGAGACCGACTTGCATGGTGTTTGTCCCTTTCTATTGTAGGGCATTATAATTATAATTTATTTTTGTGCAATAAAGAATAATTGACCGAGCGAGCGAAGCGAGCGAAGCGTCTACGTTTCGAGACTGGCCAAAAATGCTCTTGTCCGGCTGTCTGTCTGTCTGTCTGTCTGTCTGTAATTCTCTACAGGTCGCATTTTTCAACCGATTTTGACGAAAATTTGGCATATGTATAAATTAATTAAACCTACAAAATGAGTAGAATAAAATTTTGAAAAACATTTTTTTTAGACTACCTACCATACTCGCAAAGTGGGAGTGAACTTTTTTTTTCTTGTGAATCCCATAGTGTGGGATATCGTTGGATAAGTCTTTCAAAAATATTGCTGGTGTGTGAATACCATTTTTTCGATTTAGGGATCCGTTGGCGAAATATTAAGCTTTAAAGCGGTAATTTTTGTTAGAGTCACGTGTCCGGGGGGGAAATTATTTTTTTCCGCGTGATATCCATGGTGTGGGGTATCGTTGGATGGGTCTTTCAAAAATATCGCGGGTGTGTGATAAACATTTTTCGATTCAGGGATCCGTTTGCGAAATATTAAGCTTTAAAGTGCTAATTTTTGTCACTTTAGTAGGTACTTTTTCTGTTTCCAAAGTTGACTTTTGTTGGTTTCTTTTAGGTTTGGTTTATAAGGGCTGGCGAGGTCTACTGTTCTCACCTAGTTATATATATTTGATTATACTATATCGTGGTGTATGCATCTGGCAGGTTGTAAGACAAGGACACACTCCGTTCGGCAATCCTCTCGTTGGGACCGTATGGATATATCATAGCAATAACAACCTCACGTCCAAGGAAGACGGTTTAAATTCAATTTGGACAAAAATCTACTGTGCACCGTCTTGTTAGTAGTATAATGTATTTGGTGTAGACACATTATTTACATTTAAAAAAAACTCGTGTAACCCGTTTCAAGGACCATACGTCCTCAAGACGAAGTACAGGCTCGTCGAGACGCGCAGTTTGCGTAGTTCCTTTGTGTTTTGTGCCTACGTCTACTTAGGTATCTTCAATAAGTACAATGGTATAAAACAAACTAACCGTGTCCGTCATGTCTGTCATCTATTATATTATGTGTCATGTAAATAACATTTAATAATATGACTATGTGCCACAGATAAGACAGTAAATCTTTCACGGGGTAATGTGTACGCTTCTACAACAAACTACCAGAGGACATCTTGAATTTGAAGGACAGATAATTTAAAAATCACATAAAAACAACTTAGGAAAGCTTATAATAATAGACGGTTATTTGAATGACAAAGATTGCCGATTTGATGTTGCTTCAACCTTGCACGGTTTTTACAAACTTTATTTTAAAAGAAATGTTGCGCGGAGCACAGAAAGGATACATAAGTTTCACGGTCGTAGTGATTTCTTTGATGCTTTTGAAGTAATTTTAAAGCATCCAATCCGATCCAAGATCTGTTGGTAAAGCCCGGAAGCGGAGCAGGAAGAATTTCGTACAACGACCCTCATGTCCTCATCACTTTGTCCTTGTCACTTGACAAGGACAAGTGATGAGGGTCGTTGCGCTCTCACAGGTGTATTATCGCCAAAGATATCTTAGACGCTATATGGACGAAATCCTCCTATACATAAAACTAAGGATAGCTAAAGTCCGGACGCGGAGCAGGAAGAATTTCGTGCAACGACCCTCATCACTTGTCCTTGTCAAGTGACAAGGACAAAGTGATGAGGACATGAGGGTCGTTGTACGAAATTCTTCGCTAATTTTTAGCTATCCTTAGTTTTATGTATAGGAGGATTTCGTCCATATAGCGTCTAAGATATCTTTGGCGATAATACACCTGTGAGAGCGCGACGGCAATATGTTTATTTGCGAGTGACAAGGACAAGTGATGAGGGTCGTTGTACGAAATTCTTCCTGCTCCGCGTCCGGACTTTAGCTATCCTTAGTCTTATGTAAGTATAGGAGGATTTCGTCCATATAGTGTCTAAGATATCTTTGATGTATGTAATACACCTGTGTGAGCGCGACGGCAATATGTTTATTTGCGAGTGACAAGGACAAAGTGATGAGGGCATGGGGTCGTTGTACGAAATTCTTCCTGCTCCGCGTCCGGACTTTAGCTATCCTTAGTCTTATGTAAGTATAGGAGGATTTCGTCCATATAGTGTCTAAGATATCTTTGATGTATGTAATACACCTGTGTGAGCGCGACGGCAATATGTTTATTTGCGAGTGACAAGGACAAAGTGATGAGGGCATGGGGTCGTTGTACGAAATTCTTCCTGCTCCGCGTCCGGACTTTAGCTATCCTTAGTCTTATGTAAGTATAGGAGGATTTCGTCCATATAGTGTCTAAGATATCTTTGATGTATGTAATACACCTGTGTGAGCGCGACGGCAATATGTTTATTTGCGAGTGACAAGGACAAAGTGATGAGGGCATGGGGTCGTTGTACGAAATTCTTCCTGCTCCGCGTCCGGACTTTAGCTATCCTTAGTCTTATGTAAGTATAGGAGGATTTCGTCCATATAGTGTCTAAGATATCTTTGATGTATGTAATACACCTGTGTGAGCGCGACGGCAATATGTTTATTTGCGAGTGACAAGGACAAAGTGATGAGGGCATGGGGTCGTTGTACGAAATTCTTCCTGATCCGCGTGCGGACTTTAGCTATAGTTTTATGTATTAGAAGGATTTTGTCCATAATTAGTGTCTAAGATTAATTTGTATCTAGTAACAATTTTTCTCTAGGTATCAGGGCTAGGCATGCTGCCCGAGCGAAGCCGGAGTACGTTGCTAGTGGAGATTTACTGCGAATCTGTCCACGCGGCCGGTCGCCGATGAATATTTAAGTAACGTTCGGTCTCGGCGTTGCGTTACGTGCCACGCGAGACTAATGTAGAACACTTGGATGGCTAATGTCCACAAGTGAATTACCTACTCTAAGTATTGGCATCATCAAATTCCATGGAGTGCCTGATGGCTCAATAATTTGTAATAAATAAGACACGTATGAAACAAAGGCTGGTTGTTGGGGCTGGCTGTTGGGGTTGTTGCTGTTTCCTCCCCTCGTCTATACAGGGGTGGAAACAGACGTAGTTTTTTTAGACAGAATTGACGTCAAAAAGAGAATATTGTATTCCAATTTTGTGCATTTTGCGTTTTAGGCAAATTGCTTTTCAGACGAAATGATCATAACCGATCTCATCAACAATTGCGAGGAATGTCCACTTTTTCTTTAATGGTACTAAGGACACAAAGTTGTGTCAATTGTACCATCAATTGTATTACTCAATGGTACTACTGACACTACGCGGAATTTTAATTTAATGGAATATATGATAGATGATCTCCTAGACGCTTCCGTCGACGGCTTCATGGGATATGTGACACATATAATTGATCTGAGCTAGCCTTATGTCTTCTTAAGTGGTTGAGTTGTGTTTTTTTCGGTAAATACGGTTCATTTATAACACCACAGACATTTCGGTGAAGGAAAACATCGTGAGGAAACCTGCGTACGACAAAGATTAGAATTTCTATTCTAGTGCGTATGTGAAGTCCACCAAAAAACGGATTGGGGCAACGTTGGTGAACATTGGTTTGGCGCAACAGATCCCATAGGGTCGAAGTGTCACCATAATAAAGACAAATGATGCAAGGAAATCGACCCCGATTATAGACTTTGTCTAGACTTTTTACAACGAAAATATTATGAATATCAACCATTGCTGTGTATTCTATATTATGTTAGGTGTTGTTTTCATTGTTATCAACTTATCATGTGTACTCTTTATGTAGACTAGACCTCAAACCGACTGTAAAATAATTATGTGTAAATATGCGCGCCACATTCATTCTATTGCGTCGTAGTGTGGGTGTTATTGCTACGCACGTGTGGCGGTGTGCAATACACTGTTTGTAAATATATGTAGATAGTAGATGTATAGGACATATGTACATAGGTGGACGGATATTTAGAAAACAGGGCAAGATTTTCATACAAACGAGTTCACTTTGAAGCCATTATCTCCCTGAAGGATTGATCGGGGCGTGATCTGATGACCGTCATCGAGAGAGTAGATGAAGGACTTTTAGATCGCTATAGATATCCAACTGATCAGACGAGTCGTTTGGAAGCAGCATCATCATGATTCCTTAAACTTTTAAGATTTTCATACATTTTTAAGAGTTTTTTTCATAATGACTATGCTACTTCCAAACGGAACAGCTCATCTGATCAGTTGGATATCTATAGCGCTCTAAAAGTCATCCATCTACTCTCTCGATGACCGTCATCAGATCATGCCCCGATCAATCCTTCACGGAGACCTATGGCTTCAAAGTGATCTCGATTGTATGAAAATCTTGCCCTGTTTCTAATTATCCGTCCACCTTATATGTGATAATAAGAATTTTTTGCTGAGACTTTGTAACGCATGTAAAACTCAAAACCATCTTTAGATTGGAGTCAGATAAGTGTTACAGATGGAGATTACGCCATACATATACTGTCCAATCCCGTTGTTTTTACGTTAGCTAAAAATAGAAGAAAAATGATTATTTACACGTGTTAAAGATATCGTTTATTGAAATACAAACATGAAGATAGGTAATTAGTTTCACACCAACTCACACTGGTGCGGATTTTGAAAACAGCGGACATTCGAAATATACGGTTATCGACGACTTCGCAATTTTTTTTCATTAGCCACCTTGTAGGTGAAATATTGTTTTCAAATTGAAATGGAACCTTTTAGTGATAGCCTATTCATTAAAAAAAGAATTCAAATCGATTCACAATTAAATAAAATACACGAAATAACCAATTGAAAACCCCCTATTTTTTTTTAAGTCTGTTGATGAAAATGTAACAATAATTTGTCATGTACAGTTTCTAATAAATTTAATGAAAAAAACTGACCCGAATTGATTGCAGCGGAGTGTATGTATATCCAATTCGCAAGCTAGCGAACTCTTTACAGGTTCCAACTCTGCCGGCGGCGGCGCCAACTTCTGGTGGCTTTTTTTCACCGCCAAGTCTATTACTTACTCTGTGGCCAAGTTACGTTCGCCGCTTGTTACCGACACTTACCGTACGCCGTCTAGTGTCGGCAAGTAAAGTGCGCTGTTTGGTTAACTTTTAACTATACCCAGGCACTTAGTCGGCCTGGAGACTTGTGGGAGGTGAGTTCCTTGTGCAAAGTTGGGATGGAGTCAGCAGGGGAAGGGTTACTTACGTAATTTACTTTTATTGCCTTTGTTTAAATAAAGTGTGCAAATCATTGTATTCAACAAGTATTACCTACCTATTTATATACGTACTTACATACGTACATAAGAGCGCCAGTGGCGTAGGGGATAAGACGCGGCCTATCATATCGAAAGGTCCGGAGTTCGATCCCCAGCTGGGCCATGTACCAATGGGTTTTTTCTCGAAACTTAAGTACATTTACTGACTGCTCTCAAACGGTGAAGGAAAACATCGCGAGGAAACCTGCATACGCCGAAGAAGAAATTCTTAGGCGCATGTGAAGTCCACCAACCCGCACTGGGCTAGCGTGGTGGGCTATAGCCCGCACGCCCTCGTCGAGAGGGTAGGCCTGAGCCCCAGCAGTGGGGACATGTTAATAGGCTGATGATGATGATTTATATACGTACGTATTTGTTGAGTACATTGATTGATGCTTTGAACTTTACTTGAAAGGAAAACTTAGCCAACGATACTAACTCAGTATAGTGTACTACACGATGTAGATTAGTTAATGAAAAATAATAAACAATTGGTTACACCTACATAGAAGACATCAAGGCATCTCGTTCGTTGGATATCAATATGCCTTATGTTTTATTTTTGATAGGAATTATGAGGACGTAAAATATAGAAACCTTGCTAACCCTTTGACATAGCTCAAAGGGTTAGCACGTTGAAGTGGCAGTGGGCTGGTCACATCTATCGGAGAAGATAGATAGATAGATAGACATTTATTCATTGACACAATACAAACTCACAAACAATTAACAGATGTACAATAGACTAGCTTAAATTAACCTGAACGCTTCGCGGGCACCCAACGAGACACAATAGGACTCCTACTGTTGTCTTGTCTAGAAGACGTTGGGAGCCCGCGAGAGCGCAGTAGCCGTGCGTGTGCCTGTGTGTCGTGCTAGTGGAAAAGCTCTGACTCAGCATGTGCCGCAGCCGGCAGTGGCTGCGACGCTGGTAATTCTGCCAGGGCCTATAACCGCTGGGGTAGACGAGTTCTCGAGTGGAGACCACGACTAGGCAAGCGTAGTGTGGGACGCCCCCCGGCTAGATGGAGCGACGACCTGCGCAGGGCGGCTGGCAGTGACTGGATGCGGAGAGTCGAAGATCGGACTCAGTGGCGCGCCTTGGGGGAGGCCTATGTCCAGCAGTGGACTAGTGCAGGCTGATGATGATGATGAAAATATAGAAAACTGTTTTAAACGTTTTTCGAAGGCATTCTAAGTGTATACGCTCGCTGCAGCTGAAATAAGGTATCGGCGGATTTTACTTCTTAGTAAGTAGATACTTAAAATGCTTGTTATTTATAGGTAGCTATGTAGGTACTTAAAACTTTTTTTTTTATAATTAAGTAGCTGGTTCCCAGGACTTCTGTACTATTACAAAACCTTGAATGAAACTGCCACAAGTATCGAGAACACCTATACAAATATCACCCGTTCTCGAATCTAACAATACTTTCACTCTCTTCATAAAGTTGTCCTGCTCTGGCAACTCTAACCAAACATCTAAATAAAACCCGTAAACTCACGCGCACCTATATTTGCAGTGGAATTTGAATTGCTTTCGAATTCCCCGTTATCAGTGATGTTATCATGAAATGTGTAGATATTATTATATTTGTTTTTCCTCATTTCTTTGTGAATTCACGTGGCGATTCGTGACGTCTTGGTATTGTTGCCTGACTTTGCTCGGGATAGCCTGGCCTGACTACGGCGATGTTAAAAGAAGTCAATCAAATTCACTTGCCCCCAAGTGACAAATGTACAGTCGACCGCACGTCAGTGGTAACACTTTGACCTTGAGCTGGCCTAGCCTACTAGGGAGTTTCAATACTTTGAGAGACCAGTTTATACTGGCTCTGTTTCCACTGACGTGCGGTCGACCGTACCAATAATACATTCCGGTCCAGTTCCATTTAGAAACGTGAGCTAGCAAAGTACAGAAAAAACTAACTAAACTATAAAAAATAATACGCATGAATAGTTGAAAAAAAAAAGATACGTAAAAAATTCGATTAACTGAAATCTGACAGACGACAGTAGTCAAAGCTTTGGGATACACCCTTCGTTTGAGTGGTTATTAAGCTGAAGTGCCAGTGGGCATGTCACATCTATCGCAGGACGAGATGGTGGTGGACCGACGACCTAATACAACAGGTCGCCGGTCCTGTAACGAGTGGCCTTACTGCTTTTTAAACTTAAAAGTATTTTTAATTTTATTGTCTTTTAAATGTTATAAATATCTGAGAATGACTGAAGCGTGACGATTCAACTTCAAGTCATCATGACTTAGACCGGTGAGTCATCGGTCGGCCACATCATTAAGTCGACCTGAGGTTCTGCGAATCATTAAAAATAATAAATCTAGTCCCAGAATTTCATTTGGCAGACAGTTTGCTAGAATTTTTATTTTGAAGATAAAAAAATCTGTGTATTGCTTTTTTTAAGGTTCCGTAGTAAAACTGCAAGAGCAGCAGTGCGTCGTGGGGAAAACGCCGCCTGTCATATCGAGAGGTCCGAGTTCGATTCCCGACCGTGCCATGTACCAATGGGTTTTTCTCGAAACTTATAAGAGCATTTACTGGCTGCTCTCAAACGGCGAGGAAAACATCGTGAGGAAACCTGCATGCCAAATTCTTAGGCGCATGTGAAGTCCACCAACCCACACTGGGCTAGCGTGGTGGACTATAGCCCTAACGCCCTCGGCGAGAGGGTAGGCCTGAGCCCCAACAGTGGGGACATTTTAATAGGCTATTCATTTGATTTGTAGTAAAACTAGGATCTGTCGTTGTGTATTACTGTCAATAGAATATGATCAAAAAGCGTTGAGACCTTGATTGCACTAGCAGCGATGTTTATTTTTAACAACACTTAGCGACTTATCAAATATGTCTCTATAGACAGATAAACGATAATCGTCAAGTGAGTCATAATATCATATCTATAGCTAAATGTTTTTCCACTTGTGCCACTGTGCCGGATGTGGGTGCCAAAATCAAATGGGAGTGGGTAATTAGGTCATTAGAATAACATGAATAAATTTATAAGTAAAATTGGTTGTATTCTGAAGTATTAAAAAAAATGTTTTTCTTCGCCGCCGTATATTCCTCACGGACGATATTTTCTTCATTGACAGAGGAAAGGTATTTCCAATAGTTTGTATTTTTATTTTTCCACAAGGGCTGAACACTGATGATTTTTTTTTATTGCTACGGGGGCAACAAGCAGGCGGGCCTCCTGATGTTAAGAGGTCACCGCCGCCCGCAGACACCTGCAACACCCGGGGGGTGCTGGTGCGGCGCCGGCCAAGGTTGAAGGGCTCTTTTAACTCTCTTCTTGAAGGACCCCATATCGTAACGCTGTGGAAAAGCGTCAGAGGGAAGGTCATTCCACATTTTGCACATTTAATTTAATTTTTAATGTCATTAAAATCTTACGTTGCAGTCTGACCAGAGACATTAACCAAGGTGACATTTCTCGTATTTTAAGTGCAATATTATGTTTTATAAACATTTTATAAGCTTTTTAAGTGCGCAGCTTTTTTATTTATTTATAAAAAAACATGTTAAAGTCTATAGATATATAGGGCGTAAAAACGCCCATAAATATACTTAAAACTTTATACGGCAACGCACCTGTTGCACGCAGCAATCAAGGTCACAGATGTTTGTGAGTGTGTTATTTCTCGGGTCAGCGAGTGCTTAAGCACTGATTGCACTCACTCAACCGCTCTGAGCTGCTGTGCAACAGTATACATAACGGTACAGTATATACACACCGCGGATAGTTGCCGCCGCCGCACCGCAGACTTGAATAATAGATTGTTTTCTCAGTGTATACAAGATCCTTCAAAATTAACTACACAAACTTTGGCAGTTACATATACAGGAGGTTACAATTAAATTTGATCATGTACAGTTTTTCGATCGATCATCTAGTTTTCGAGAAAAACGATAAAACAGTACCTACTCTAAATTACAGATTTATTGCATTATGTAGGTACATAATTATTGTCTTATATGACTTAAACTATTGTAAAGTGTAAAATAGAATGCTCCAAATACACGGAGCTGACACTTTAAAATTCAATTGAGTATTTATTTATCGTCTTCAGTAGTGTCAAGTTTGCTTTTCAAGATAGTAAACTTGATACGATATGTCTATATTGATTTGTCTACAATATAACCGTCTGGATATCTCGTTATGCTCGAAAACTTATAACGAACTACAAATTGAAAGAGCCAACTTTCAAGGGCAGTAGTTTCCGTACTGTAATTGTGTACTGTGGCCACTGTGGCTCACTTTGGTTCGGTTTTATTGAACGTTACAAGATACTTGTAGGGAGAACAGGTTCTCGATTTCTCAGCTGGTTGCGATTCTGCGTGGCGTAATCTATCTTATATGTTACTAAATACACAATGTGGAAACGTTTAGTGTCGCAGGAGTAAGAAGGTCATCATCATCAATTCATGGGCATGTCTTTGTCCACTGGAGACATATGGCAGTTCTAACTTCTCCTATGCCTTTCCGCCTCAGTCTGTCTTCTTTCAAATCGGCAGTAAATGGTCAGCATCTAAACCACTGCTTCGGTTTGTGTCTTCAGTCTTTGCTTATCATCTTCGAGTCTTTTCATCCTCATATTCAATTGTGCTACATTTATGCATGTTTTAAAGTATTCATGAGTTGAGTTCGAAACTCATTAATATTCCGGAAATACGTTGTCAATTCGGAATTAGCTTAATGTTTTCAACCTATGATAAGCTTAGTCATTCACATTACAGTAACATGTCAGGCAGGTATAATGTCATACCCACATACTTTCCTTTGAATATTATATTTAATATAATATACAAAGGAAAAATCCTTCTCAATAACCTCCTAATGAATGCTAATCCTCTCGGTAACTCTAAGGTTGACTGGAAGAGATCCCTTGGTGGGATAAGTCCGCCTTTGTACTTAGTTTCACTGGTTTAACTATCTGTTATTGTAATGTTTTTAGTACAATAAAGTGTTTACATACATACATATTTCTCCAGAACTCTCTTATCTTTGTCTTTGGCATGTTACCATGGTCTTACCATGGTCTTCCGTTCTTCGAGCGCGTCACCGTGAGCTTAGAGCCCTGGTAAACACCCTGGTAAAGGAAGTAAGATCGATTTTGAACTAGACACTAGAATTAGGGCTTCTTTCACCACTTCCTGATATTGTTACAGATAGTAATCTTAGTGATAAACTAATCTATCAGATAAATCTGTGTGATAGACTATATAAAATATAGGCAATCAGATACCTGTGAAACCAAAAAAACTGGCTATCTGTCAGATAACCTTCATATAGGGTATCTGGGACTTTATCAGCAACTGGTGTAAGAGGCCCTTAGGGCTTCTTACACCAGTTGCTGATATTGTTACAGATAGAAAACGGACAGATAACGTAATCTATCGGATAAAGCTGTCGGATAATATTTTCCGTTTTCACCACTCAAGTCTCTGTTAAAATATCGGGCAGCTAAACTGTCATCGATTTACCGGGGAGTTGGAACATTCCGTTCATTCAATTCAGTTCTTCAGTTCAATTCATTGTTGCGTTTCTATTTAATCCATATCTGTCGTGCCTAGCGGTCAAATAATGACCATATTAATTCATATCTGTCGTGTAACCATGGCAACCACGGAGGTAACATAGCAAAAGTTTTATTTAAATTTCGAATGATGCATGAAATTACATTGATTGCAGGCTTGTATAGCACTTTTCTCAAATAATGCACGGAAATTGTTGAATAAAAAATTATATATACAGGGTGTTTTTTTTATATTATATTCAGATAGATCTCATCGAGCCCTTTCATTTGAGTACCATGAACAAGGGTCTAGCACCAGCTGTTCCGGAGATATGGCCAAAAGAGTGTTTTTTTTTCATTTGGCCATATCTCCGGAACGGCTAATACTAGACCCCTCGTGTTTGTACTCAAATGAAAGGTCTCGACGAGATCTAGTTGAATATAATATAAAAACACCCTGTATATACAATTTTATATGAATATACAGGGTGTTTTTTTATATTATATTCAGATAGATCTCGTCGAGCCCTTTCATTTGAGTACAAACACGAGGGGTCTAGCACTAGCCGTTCCGGAGATATGGCCAAATGAAAAAAAAACACTCTTTTGGCCATATCTCCGGAACGGCTAGTACTAGACCCCTCGTGTTTGTACTCAAATGAAAGGGCTCGACGAGATCTATCTGAATATAATATAAAAAAACACCCTGTATATTCATATAAAATTGTATATACAGGGTGTTTTTATTTTATATTATATTCAACTAGATCTCGTCGAGCCCTTTCATTTGAGTACATGAACATGGTTCTAGCACTAGCCGTTCCGGAGATATGGCCAAAAGTATTTTGATTTGCCGATAGTATTGTGACAACCCTATGTGATCGTTCAGTGCAGACGGTTCACAATTTTAATAAAACTTGATATTTTTTGGATTTCCGCGCATTATTTGAGAATAGCATTATACAAGCCTTGGCCTCAACCAGGCATTGATGGACTCACGTATGTGTGCCTCGGCTTCGCCTCGGCCTACATTCACACGCTCATCCATCAATGCCTCTGTTGCGGGCCGCGACAGTAATGTACTATTTATAAATGAAACAGTGATAAATCCATATATCATAAAAAGTTAACACAAAACTGAAGTATTACCGCGTTAAATTCGAAAAAAAACAATCCATATCCGACAGATAAAGAAATAACAGCCCCTTGATCTGGCTGTAAGTTTATAAGACGGTATATCGGACAGATAAGGCAATCAGATACCTGTGAAAACGAAAAAAACGGGTATCTGGTAGATAACCTGCATATAGGGTATCTGGGGCTTTATCAGCAACTGGTGTAAGAAGCCCTTAATCTACTTATTGCTTCATCTTAGGCCGTCTGCGTTTTTGCCAACATGCGTAAGGTGTTTGTTATATTGCGTGTTTGGTTATCTGCGTGTTTTGTGGCACAATGCGTTTATTGGCCTTTGGGTTTTTGACGCTTTGCGTCTGATTGACTGTAACTGTTCGAACTTAATGGCGTTCGACTGAAAGTTAAAAACATTGATAGTGTACTTTGATATCCTGTGTGCTCAATGAATAAAGTATCTCTATTTATGTTTGACAGGGATAGAAATATGTCGTGCGGTCTAATTTTAGGGTCAATCGTCCGCTTTGTTTGCTCTATAGACACGTACGCTTTGCATGTGAGGGTGTGAGTGAGTGAGCCGCGAGTTTATTTTCGTCTGAACAGTGTTAATGCAATGTGTGGATACTCTTTGTTGTGAGTGAGTGAGTCATCGCCCGGATGTGTAGACATTCTGCGTGTGCGCATTGCGGGGTACTCGCGTGGAATGCGACAAGGATTACTTATAACTGGGGACGTCCCGCGACTTCGTCCGCGCTGAAAAGTATCCTGTATGTTATTCCAGGATATAAGCTGTCGCTGTACCGAGTTTCATCGAAATCCGTTCAGCCGCTATAGCGTGAACGATCAACAAACATCCAAACTCACAAAAAATCGCATTCACCTGTGGGATTAATGGTATATGAGTTGCAACAGGCACCTTACTCATACTTCTCCAGCCTTTTTATTGTTGCATGCTGGGTTTCAGGTGTTAGTTGCCGTTAACCATCAGATGAGATGCCTGCTGGGATGGATGATCAAAATCAGTTGGGATTTCTTTTGCATGCAGATCAGATTTTTCTCATTTTGAATCGCCCTAAACGGCTCGGGTAAAAGCCCCTATTTCGTGGCAACACTCCAACAGAGAGGAGTGTGACCACTTGAGTGTTGTATACAATCGGAGTACAGTCGACGTTGAGCTGGCCTAGCCTATTAGGGAATTTCAATACTATGAGAGACCGGTTAACACTGGTTTTGTATCCAGTGACGTGCGGTCGACCGTAGATGCGGAGTCCCCGCGAGGCCGAGCGTCGACCGCACCCAGACGGCGCCAAGGCGAGCCGCTCCGAGCCGCTCGGCTAAACAAACAGACACACATTATTGCTTGGATTTAAATGTGAAGTCCTTTTTGCAAGCCTTTTTATACACGTCAATGGAAACAATACCAGTGGATACTGGTCTCTCATAGTATTGAAACTCCCTAATAGACTAGGCCAGCTCAAGGTCAAAGTGATTCCAACGACGTGCGGTCGACTGTACTCCGATTGTATACAAACACTAATAAAAGCAAAATTACTCTACTTATAGCGTAACTAACAATCCTAGTAATATTATAAACGCGAAAGTTTGTAAGGGTGTTTGTATGTTCGCTGTTTGACATTTGGCTAATCTGTAAATTGTATGTCGTCTTTTATTCAGCCAACAGATCGATGCAATCACATTATGGCCTCTACCTTAAAATATGTTTGGACCACTAAATGGGCCACTACAGACTATAATAAAATAACAGGTTCAAATAATATGTTACTGTATACATTTACTTAAGTCATTCCGTGATATTGATATGCAATCGTATTTGTAAAAAAACATTGTCATATATATAGGTCCCATTATGTCAGTAGTACCATTATGTGACTAGTACCATTGATGGTAACTTTGTATCCTTAGTACCATCAATGGTACTAGTGACTATAGGTCCCGTTATGTCAGTAGTCCCATTGATGGTAACTTTGTATCCTTAGTACCATCAATGGTACTAGTGACACTAATTTAGGATCTGTAGTACCTCATATCTATAGGTTCCGTTATGTCAGTAGTACCATTGATGGTAACTTTGTATCCTTTAGTACCATCAATGGTACTAGTGACACTAATTTAGGATCTGTAGTACCACATATCTATAGATCCCGTTATGTCAGTAGTACCATTGATGGTAACTTTGTATCCTTAGTACCATCAATGGTACTAGTGACACTAATTTAGGATCTGTAGTACCTCATATCTATAGGTTCCGTTATGTCAGTAGTACCATTGATGGTAACTTTGTATCCTTAGTACCATCAATGGTACTAGTGACACTAATTTAGGATCTGTAGTACCTCATATCTGTAGGTCCCGTTATGTCAGTAGTACCATTGATGGTAACTTTGTATCCTTAGTACCATCAATGGTACTAGTGACACTAATTTAGGATCTGTAGTACCTCATATCTATAGGTCCCGTTATGTCAGTAGTACCATTGATGGTAACTTTGTATCCTTAGTACCATCAATGGTACTAGTGACACTAATTTAGGATCTGTAGTACCTCATATCTGTAGGTCCCGTTATGTCAGTAGTACCATTGATGGTAACTTTGTATCCTTAGTACCATCAATGGTACTAGTGACACTAATTTAGGATCTGTAGTACCTCATATCTATAGGTCCCGTTATGTCAGTAGTACCATTGATGGTAACTTTGTATCCTTAGTACCATCAATGGTACTAGTGACACTAATTTAGGATCTGTAGTACCTCATATCTATAGGTCCCGTTATGTCAGTAGTACCATTGATGGTAACTTTGTATCCTTTAGTACCATCAATGGTACTTGTGTAACCATGGTTCGTGCAGGAACTTCTTAGAATTAAAAGAAGTCTTATAAAACTAATTAAATACCTAACCTAATTGCTTGGCCAATTGAAGCGTGACTCTAAAGGTAACTGATTTGAATGTTAAATTTTCAACCTTAACTGTGTGCCTATAAAGGTCAGTGGAATGCATTATTTATTAGTCGAGTGTAATTTTCTTCAGGGTTCTGTCAGTCAAAACTGATAACCTCAAGCGAAGCTATCAATAAGTAAAATTGTAACTCTAAGGGCTTCTTTCACCACTTCCTGATATTGTTACAGATAGTAATCTTAGTGATAAACTAATCTATTAGATAAATCTGTATGATAGACTTTATAAAATAAATAAGATATAGGCAATCAGATACCTGTGAAACAAAAACAAAACTTGCTATCTGTCAGATAACCTGCAGATAGGGTATCTGGGACTTTATCAGCAAGCGGTGTAAGAGGCCCTAATTCTTTTCTATTCATTATTCTAATTGTTTCTTTCTTTTAAATTTATTGATTATTTAAACGACTTATTAGAATTTAATAGAATTGACTGGACTTTGCAGCAAAGAACCAACCCAGAGATTATGGGTTATTAATGTTTTTGTATTCTTGGTTCATATTATTATGACCAAATCTGAACTGAACCATATTCAACATCTTTTTTTTTTATGCGACGCGTAAATGAAATTACTAATGAATGGAAACAAATAATCACACAAACTTACACACACAAACAAACATATATGATAGACAAAAAAACAGTCATATTTACACACAAGACGGCAAGACTGCCCACTGGATCGGTTCAACGGCTCGTATGTGGCACGAGATTATTGTATTTAATCGTACGAGATACGTTATCATGTCGTGTCTGTCTGTGTGTCGCAGACGCCGTGATGCGCATGCGCAGACGGTGTCGGGGACTTGTGTTTTCGCGACACACGATGCGATGGTGTAGTGCGGGAGCCCAAGTCTCGCATTGGACTGCATGGACCCCAAACAGTCCAATGCGAGAACAGGCAGGACAGTTGCGTCCGGAGTAAAATAAAACTGGAGTCGCTCGAAGGCAAGGCTTGCGACGGGTATCGGAAATACTGGTATCTTTGCCGTTCTAGACAAGGATCCGACCGAATAAAACCCTACGTCATACAATCTATACGTTAGCTACCAGGTCCAAACTATTTTCTTTGATACGACAGTATCATAGATTTAAAAAAAAATGTTGTCTACCGCTGCCAAGGCACAGCCTGGAGCGTTTCGTAGTATAGTAAAAGATATATTTTATGTTGATTTTCGATGCTGGTACCGTTT
Source organism: Metalampra italica (assembly GCA_949699065.1). Taxonomy (NCBI): domain Eukaryota; kingdom Metazoa; phylum Arthropoda; class Insecta; order Lepidoptera; family Oecophoridae; genus Metalampra; species Metalampra italica. The sequence goes on from OX452980.1 coordinate 11,105,444, forward strand.
TAAAAATACCGGTATTTTAGGTATAAATAGTACTATTTACCTAACATAACGTACCATTCCCTTAGAGTGATAAATCTGCAAATAATAAATATTAAGGAATTTATTTGTTGCTTGTTGAAGGAAGCCGTAAGTCTGAAATTACCCCTAAGCGGAAGATGCTGATCTTGGGCTTTAGGCTCCTGTACTATTAGTAAATTTTCGATAGGTATTTTGGAGATTAATATATCTAACTAGGTAGGTACATACGTACGTCAAAATTATCAGAAGTCCTTGTGGTACAAAACCGTGCCACGAAGATAAAACACAAATAATATCAATATTACAAGTATTTATGATTGTATTGTTATATTTAGATCATTATCATATTTATCATTGTAGAAGTTTTCTTTATGAAATGTGTGTTGTAATGTTATGCAATTTCCCAGAATATCTTGGAGAATATCCAGTAGTATAATATGGAGTTTCCATAATTTATTCACCTTTGCCGGGCAGCGTTCCTTCTAAATGGATATCCGTAGCGTATTGAACGGGTATCCTTACATCTTCCGGATATAATTGAATTGAAAGTAATTAGAGATGTGAATTAATAGTTTAGTGAAGTTTGGACTCACAAAGAAAGGCATCCAAGGTCCGGCTCCATTTTGATCCATTCTAATATATGTAATTATATTGTACTAAAAAATAACAAACTAATTATATAGTCACCGTAGAGTTTTTGGGCGGTTGTGTGAAGTTGGCTGATTTCTGCGCAGTGACTAAATTTAGGCGTCAAAGGAGAGCCATACGGAGGTTCACTAGAGACGTTCAATTTCAAGAAATAGTGTATTGATTTGATCAACCGAATCAATCTTTCAAGTTTTCGGACATCTCAATTTATCACACTGTCTCGCTTACGCCCACATATGTCACTGTATTTAAACACTGTCAGTGGTGTGCAAACAATCTGTGACTATATTCATTCAGCCGCCAAAAAATTCTACGGGGACTTAATATTTTTTTTATGACAGTCCTAACCTATATTTATGTGAGGAAATTAGTCTTTAAATTTTTGAATTTTCCATCTTGTTAAAAACACGGGTCTGTTATTTTTCATGTTTTCAAGCATCTTGAACACAAGAAATGACTAATTGCATCTTGCAAACAGTTTGGGTTTAGTCAGTTTTTAAGACTGAAGGTCAATTCCTTATACTATAGATTGTATTTGGGCAGCAAATAAAATACGTGTAAATTATTTTTAAGTACAGAACGAATTTCGTACCTTTCCTTAACTGTAATATATCTTATAATTAGCACAGAACATGTAATAGTACTAATTATTAGTAATTTCTTGAACTAAAACATCATTGGAAGAAACCCGTGTGCATCGGCCGTGAGTACATAACTACTTAACCCTTACACTGTGTCCACTTCACTGGAGTCGTCTATAAATAAACACTCTGGTGTAGTGCAGTGTAAATAGGCTGATAAACGAACGGTTCGCTCGGTGCGAGATAAAGGTCGTTCACACCGCACGGAGGTCGCGCCGCGCCGGACTCGTCTCAGGCGTCCGTGTCATACAAAGGATTACGACAAATCGTGTAGGTACCTACTTAAAGTCACTTTCGATTGTTATTGGGAGGAAGAAATCGCACGCGCACCGCCGTGCTGTGGACTTTTGTTAGCACAGAGCACCCTTCAGTTTAGGTCCAAGCCACACATGGACGTCGGGCGACGATAGTGCGAAGACGCGGCGTCGCTTTAATGAACTTTCATACAAAATGTATTGACGCCTCGCGACGCAAAACATCGCTTTGTCGTCTGCGTCCTATGGCAAAACATGCCGAAGAGACGGGCGCGGGAGCCAGCAGCCACGCAGCGCTCGCGATGCCAAACCACAATACCTCATAAAGAGTTTTCTCTTCTATACAAATTGAAAACACCGCGTCCACTTCTGCGTCCGTCTTACGCCTCTTCTGTGACTTTTGCCTTAGACCGTTAAAATTGAGTCTAATACCACAGAATAGTTAATAGGACAAGTATAATACCAAACTCACATGCATTCAGTGCACCTGGCTAGACCACGCGTTTACCCAGGGCGTCCTTTATGGGCATTTACTCCAGCGAACAGCTTCTGTCCACGATATTGGATTTTACAGGATGCCTTCCTCCACGTCAGCCTTCCCCTGCCACTTCTGTATGCTATGGCTGTAAGCTATGGAAGTGTAAGAGTAGCAACTCAGGAGATATAGTGTAGCTAGTAGGTAAGAAGGTGGAGTGACTTAACGCTTCAGAAAGATAGAAGATGTTTAATTTGTTTCCAACGTAGTCTTATTGGATAGGTGATTACTTGCGATAGCTACTTATATATAAGCTGACGTATAATGTATTGTAAAAATTCCAAGTAATATCGCCGTTAACCCTGCTTGAACCTTCCGACAGGTCCGAGCCATGAATAAGTAACCGACGGAAGCAATCGATCCAGTTCGGTTACCGCCTTACTGAATAAATACCTAGCACAATTTACGCAGACGTAAATTCGAACAACTGTCTATTATCATGATATGGGTTTGATACGTGTATTTTTAGTGCAATTATTTATTAGCAGCGGTCGTAGGTTCAAGTGCCACAGGCTTTTCCGTGAAGAAAACATCGCGAGGAATCCTGCATACGTAAACGATTAGAATTTCTATTCTAACGCTAAGTGAAGTGGCACCGTTGGTGACACAACAGATCCTGTAGGGTCGAAGTGTCGCCAGGTATTCCAAGATAAGATTTACCGCTTCGATCCAACGTAACCTAAAATAAAACCAAGTTCCATTACAATCCTTTCAGCCATATTTGAGCGACAACGAGCATCCATCCCTACTTTCTCATTTATAAAATCAGTTAGAGAAAATTATTCACAGTAAAGTAACTCTCACTGTCTGCGCAGCGGGCAACACTTTAAACGACAAAAGTCATCTGACAGCTGTCAACTGTCAATTTAAGAAGGAAGAAGAAGCGTCCCACGGAATACCGACGTGATACCGACGCGACGCCCGATCTTATTATTCATTTTAAAATTGCTGTTTTGTATCTAAATTATCTAGAAATTATTACAAAACACCATAGAAAAAATTGGAGTCAGATATTCCTCCTTAACACATCGTCATTATCGCGAACACCCACTAATAGATATGTTAGTAGATAACTTGAGATAGTTACGCTGTTGTTACGTGACAGCTAGAGTAGTTGGCAGTGATATCACGATTTCTGTAGTGAGATAAAGGCCGGCTGTGGTCGGCTGCGTCATCACTCAGTGGCCAGTGGAAAATCTCATGGAGGAAACTAGGTGTAGCATATCTTGTACATATACGCAAAGATCTCGTCTCGCTTATGACGCGGCTAACTCGTTTGTTTATTAATCTTCCGTATGATATTCATTGACGCCTAGAAAAGATCCCACCAGGCATCTAGTTTTGTTAAATATATTTAATTGATAGCCGATGCCCCGCGGCTTCATCCGTGTTATAAAGTATACTATTTACATGTTATTAAAACAATTTTAACCCGTTCTAATCATGCCAGTTTGTTAGTTTTAAAGTATGTCAATAGATGGCGTTAGGTGTATTTTACACCCCGCTATCATTTGGTTCTTCGAAACATATATAAGTTAAGCGTGCAAATTATCCACCAGTTTTTACCTCTTTATTATTGGTATTGAAGATATAGATTATAGCCAGTAATAGGACTTTTGGTCTGGCCTTCGTGCTAACGCTCCAGATGCTTGATTTGTAAACAGAAGAGTACGAAGATTACCTATCATCTTAAATGTCATAGGTCAGGCATTTAATAAATGTCATAATAACTTTACGTTTGCCCCAAAAATTTAAGCGATACATTACCAATTTGCCACTAAAAATGATAGTGGCCAAACAACTTTCAAATCTATTTCTGTATCAACCACTTGACTTACTCGAGCATGGTGAAATGAAACAACGAGGCAAGTCACTGGCCTCGCTATATTTGCATGGATCCCATCTTAAGGGGGACGGGTAGAGGGGGAGTGTTAATAATTCCGCAAACAAGTGGTCGAGTGGTCCGGTCGACGCTCTCCCCGGCTATTTTAGAGACACACGTCACGAGCACACCCCTGGCTTTCAATACAAAGCGAACAGATTTAATTCCTTACTACACCTGCCTGTTCGCAAACGTTTACAAAAAGCGGGGTCGAATAATTGCGTACTAGCCATCGTGCTATGCATTTGCGCTGATAAGAAACTGGCGGGGCAGGCGAGTGCCGCTTCTGTACGTAGTAATAGTTCGTATTCTTTGTCAAGAGGGCACAGCGTCGCTTCTGACGCAGCGGTTTTGTTAGCTCTGTTTATTTCAATTAAATTTATTTAAAGCTTGTTTTGACCTTCGTGCAATGTTCATCCAAATGTCCACTTCGTTGACAGTTAGAGCATTTTTCATCAAATGTCAGAGGTGGTACGTTCTATTTCCACCCGGTGGCCTTACTTACCGCCACTCCTTACTTTTGGATTATTGTTGATTACTCAGGAAGTTAAGTGTAAGGAAATGTATAAATTGTACCCAATGTACTCATATGCAATAAAATATTTTGAATTCACATTTTTATTTTATCATCAGATGGACGTCCAGTTCGACATAGACTTTCATACATAATGTGTGCCACCTCATCCGGACGCTGCCTTTATACTTCATCTTCTTCCGGTTACCTTTTTCTGTCTTTTTTTTTCAAATCTGGCTTCTAATTCTAAGCTTATAAGTTCCAAAAAACGTGATTTAAGCGATTTCCTAAAATACGACTATTCGTGACTTTACTTAACTACATTGAGCAGATAGACATAACTATATTGTGCATCCTCTGCACCGCGTCTGCCTATCAAGTGACCGTTCGCCCCGGCCTAGAAAAAATTAAGATAATATGGCTATCGGCTTCTTATTCACCTTAAAGGATTCCCTCGTTCAACCAGTCTCGCTGTACGCATGAAGGATGACCCTATTGGATAAGATATCAAACACTATTGGCATAGCTAAAGATTGGCGTCGGAAGAAAGTCATCTAATTATTAGAAGGCGATAAAACCGCCTCGGCACAAATAGCTCGGCGACTCGTCTATAGATAACTTGTAACAATAACATTGTCGGAGGGGAATTTAATACCGCACAGTTACCCGTCGAACTGCGCGTAACTACCCGGGAATTGGGTATTAAAGATAAGTTGGTACACTCTGGTAGGAAAAAGCTTTTTGCTTGCGAACCAAAAAAAAGGAATTAAGGATTTATTACCACTTGATTTAAAGGACAATGCGTCAGAATATGTATCCCCCAAAGACCCCTAACCCAATAGATTTGAAATGCAACTTCTGTGCAGGATATTTGGATTGTATTCATAAAGATTCCCAGATTTTGACAATACGATGAAGTTGTTAGGAAAATCCTAGCAAGACAGTATCCACTGTTAGTGACCACCAGAATTGGAAGGTGATGATAATTGAAGCCATGAGAGAAAAAGGAAAAGAATTTGTAGAATTACCTAGCAATCAAAATGACACTCTCGTTTCGTTCGAAGTCCCATTTCAAGGCTTTCAAATAATTGGAAAGAAAGATGTATTTCGTCAATTTCCCGCAAGACTGTCCTATATCAATAAAGTTTATACAAGGGTCACATTTGTTAGAACAAAAGCAAGTTTGGTAATAACTGCTCCAAGTTTCTGTCCCAGATAATTTGATTACGGGGCCCACGGCTCGGTAAGCCTCTGTCGAGAGTACAAAACTACTTAGAATATTTATAGTATGGGTTTAGTTAAACATCCAAAATATGAAGTTATAGCGTCATCATCATCATCATCAACAGCCTATTAATGACCCCACTGCTGGGACTCAGGCCTACCCTCCCAACGAGGGCGTGCGGGCTATAGTCCACCACGCTAGCCCACTGCGAGTTGGCGGACTTCACATGCGCCTAAGAATTTCTTTTTCGGCGTATGCAGGTTTCCTCACGATGTTTTCCTTCACCGTTTGAGAGCGGTCAGTAAATGTACTTAAGTTTCGAGAAAAAATCCTTTGGTACATGGCCCAGCCGGGGATCGAAATTCGGACCTTTCGAGTTATAGCGTAATTTATTGTAATTACTTATAAATTAATAAAATTAACTCTTGCCCGTGGCTAAGAAAAAGAGAAAGGCAAAGTAGCTAAAATTTATCCTATGTTCAAAAAGAGAGCGTCACCTCTCCGCCAGGGTAAGTGAAATCGGTTCAGTAGTTACAGAAATTACTTCACACATACATCCACCCATACAAACTTTACCTCATTAGTATAGTGAATGTAGATGTAGATAGATGGAATCCACAAGACATACCAATTACTAAATGTCCTAACGACCACTCTCTATAATAGGAAGATATAAAAACCGTCATTTGAAAGCCTCGTTCGTTAACCATTACCGCCATAGACGGCTATGTCTGTGACGTCTAGTCTAGGTAATCCATTTATAAGCTAGCTCGTAATAGCGTGGCCTGGGTGAGAATTGAGATTACTTCCCAGTAAGTTTAATGATCCTACGTTTATTACTTTGTAACTTTTTGATTGTACAAAGTATTATATTACCGTTTTATAACTCGTCTTCTTAGCGAAAGCGGTATTTCAAAGATAATGAAAAACAAAAGACGAATCTTATATATAATATAAAATATAATATATAATATAAAAGAAAAGGCAAATCTTCTTCGGCATTTTATCAAAATAGGATAGCAATTTTTATGAATTGTATTTTTTTATATTTATCAGAGAATATGGAATTAAAGAAATCCGAATTACCTATCTACATATTGTGGGGGAGGGATTGATGAGACTGAGCGAAGTGACAGAGGTGTGTCAGGATCGCGATACTTGGCGCTCCGTTCTTTGTGTCTACCCCGTTAGTGACATAGCGTGAAGATATGTATGTACTAGCTTTTTCCCGCGGCTTCGCTCGCGTGGAAAAGTTTTTTATTATTATATCATCTTATCTTTAGGCACGTAGAGTGCACTTAGATACTTCTTATAATATACGTATTATAATACTATTAATTATTTGTGATTTATTTACATAATGCTAATTCCTTATAAAATAAAAATAAATAATCTATTGAATACATTGTAACAAAATAATAATATTAAAAAATAAAATAATTAAATTATATATATTTTTCCCGTGTACAATGTGAAACAGCGCCCTCTATGTAGGCGTTTTGTTACTTAGGCGGTATTAGCGGACGCCCCGCGACTTTGTCCGCGTTAAAAAGTAGCCTATATGTTATTCCAGGATATAACCTATCACTGTACCAAATCTCATTAAAATCTGTTCGGTAGTTTTTGTGTGAAAGAGTAACAAACATCCGTCCTCACATCTTCACATCCTTACAAACTTTCGCCTTAATAATATTAGTAGGATGAAATACGGTGGAACCTTGAAAAAGCGTTCCTTTGCGTGAGTTGTCGGTAATAAAAATAAAACAGAGGTAACTATTTAGACTTTCAATAAAATTGAGTCGCAGTTCATTTTCATTGTCAACGTTTATTGTCCAATCCCGTATTTCAATTTACTGCATTGAATTGAAGTTTAAGCGTGTTTTCCTTGACCTTGCAATGTTAATTGAAATAAAAGCCAGCAAAGTGTGCGTCGTCGTACACAGTTGCGGGTTCCGTGAATATATTGTTTACTAAAATATTTCGGAAAATAAAGATTCCACGAGGGCGTTAGGACTATAGTCCACCAAGCTAGCCCAGTGCGGGTCGGTGGAAGAAGAAGACCGCGCCTAAGAATTCCTTCTTCGGCGTATGCAGGTTTCCTCACGATGTTTTCCTTCACCGTTTGAGAGCAGTCAGTAGGTAAATAAATGTACATAAGATTCGAGAAAAACCCATTCGCACATGACACGACCAGGGATCGAACTCGGGCCGTCTTCCCGGCACAACAGTCTCGGCGTCGCCTTGCGCTCGAGGTCATTCATGTGATTTTGTTCTTTAGGCTACAGTGATATAGTTCATTTGACGATGACGTCAAAAAGTGCTCGGTCAAATTTCCGCTTGGTCTGAACTGACCGAACTGACCCTAAGAAAGATCTCACTGGCGGTATTACGCGACCGATTACAAGTGTAGTAGCGTGGCGTCGCCGGCAGTGCAATAATTATAATTGGTGTGCGCCCGCGCCGCCCGCCGCGCCGCGAGGTCGCCGGACAGTGAGCTATTCTTCGTCCACTGTCTGATGTACACTGCGCTTTGTTACACTGCTCTCTACATGGTGTAGCTAATACGTGGAGTAAGAAGAGGTCGTCTTCACCAAGGCATTTTAATACACTTTATTGCACATTCAAAAATTACAGACAAAAAGAAAAAAAGAGATACAATAATGTACATCTAGGCGGTCTTATCGCTAAGAGCGATTTCTTCCAGACAACCATTTGGTAGAGGATTTAATTAAAATGAGAAGGTATGTTGTGCAGTTTCACAAGGATAAAAGCAATATTTATTTATACATACATTTTTATTTTATGCATTGTTATGTTTAAAAACAAAGTATTGGTAGTTAAATATAAGATGTAACATTGTAGTGATGAACCATTTTCATCTAAAATCTAAAAAAAGTAAAATTTTTAGATTTTCGATTGAGTTTCATCACATGACGCATGACCACTAAGAAAGGAGTTTTTAAATTCCACCACAGTTTATTTTTTATGAAAACTTTGAAGTCTTTATGCCTTCGTTATCATATGAATTGAGCCTCCTATACAGGCTGTACCCTAAAACTCAACGATTACACGCGAGTAGGGGACTGCGAACTTATGATGGTTCTCTATTAAAAAAATTGAAACCTTATTGTAAGTTAAAGGCATTTTAAAATATCTATTGAAAACCTGTCGCGCCGCAAAAGATTATTTTTTATGACATCTATGTCATTCTTTTTCTATTTTTAACCGTGATTAATAAGGTGGATTACTATCCAGTTTTTTAACACCTGTTTATTATTTATGTAGGCTGTTGATTGATTTGTTTTTTTTATGAAGCTTTGTAATCAAATCACTAATTGTATACACTTGTTTTCGGGTGCACATTGAAAGTGACGAATACAAAAGATTTCTTAAGGATTTAATTATTGATAATTTGTCGCACCTTGTACAATATCTCGGTTGGTGGCAATGTACGTTGCAAATTAGTTAGAATTGCTGTTATGTAGTTACGTTTGTAATAGACTAGCTAGTTGTTTACTGTAACATTACGTACGCAGTACGTACTCAAGGTTTATTGTACATTTCCATTTCCTTTACTGTGTTGTGATAGCCTTTGAGTGTCGCATTTTCCTTATTAGATCCCACAGAATTGGTTAAAAGAAAGTCTACTTAATGATCTAACACGTAACATGTGTACGTTATTATATGTGTTAATTCCATTATACCAGAAGTACAGCCATAGGAGACATTCATCATCATCATATCAGCCTGTAGACGTCCACTGCTGGACAAAGGCCTCCTCCAAGGATCTCCACGGCGACCGGTCCTGCGCTAACCTCTTCCAGCTGGGTCCCGCGACCTTCAGCAGACTATTATCTATTCTGTGGCAGATCGTCGGTCAACCTTGTGGGAGGCCTACGCTGCGTCTTCCGATACGCGGTTGCCACTCGAGGACACATTAGTAATCGAATAGGAGATATTAGTGCGAATTTTTTCTCAATACGGAACTCACCTTAGACTTACGGCGCGAGGGAGGAAAGGTATCGTGATCTGTGATTGGTCCGTTCAAGGTGACTATGCAACACCAGTGATGTCTCCTTCATCGATAGTTGAATCTATCGATAATCCGAAAATACTCGATAACAATTTTCTCATTGTCGGGTTATACACGTCTGAGGGCGTGGCGTCGAGTGAATACGTCTTGCCTGAGTGAGGTCTCTAGGTCCCTTCCGGACGAATCGTCCACTTCCTAATTTGTCCACTTTTTCGAGTCCAGTCAACTGATTCCAGGTTACGTGCATAGAGAAGTGTTTTTAAGTGTTTTTTTGCTCTCTAAACGATCATGCGGCATGGCATGCATTACGTGCTGTCACTCATGCATGACCGTCTAGCTGTAGTGATTGACGTGCACGACATGCAAACTACGTGCTGGCCGTTGCTTCACTGTACTGATTGATAGCAAGCATGATGGTTCATCATGCAGCATGATAATTCACGTAAACGTTGCATGTCATGCAAGCATGATCGTTTAGGGACCACTTTTGGCCAGTGATCGGTTGAAATAGGTAAGATGTAATGTGGATAAGACCGTAAAAGATTTTGTTGTTAACACAAGACGCCGACAATAACCTTTACCTAATCAATTTTTACATTAAAGCTAGCAGCATACAGGTTTGAGTTACCATGTCAACTTTGCGTTTCACTTCGGAACACCATCTATTGTTTATTTTGTTGATGAGACGACTAGCATGCTTTGTTTTCGTATGCCAATTAATTTGGAACTGAAATGTCCACACAGCAAAGATCTTTTCATCTCACCGGCTCGGAAGGGTTATACTTTCTCATTCGAAATCTGCGTGGAAAACTACACCTGAAAAAAACTTTTTAAAACTTTTCTTCTAATTTGTAGAAGGTGGACATTTAAAGAAGTGGTCAATTCTAATTGTGGTTATTATTATTTGTGGTTCTAAACCGCCGAAAGGATTCAATTCACCTAGTATTTTCCTCGCTGTAGTGAGGTGAAAATTTGTGTGTTCGGTGCAAAGTTATTTTGCGTCTCGTACCTTGAAACCCTCGCTACGCTCAGGATTCTATCTTTGAAACAAATAACTATTATCTTGTAGCTTTTGTTTTTGTCGCAAGTACATAAATTTGCGCTCGAACGGCAGCGGCTCAAAATGAAATTACCGAAATAATGTTCGATAAAGTACATTTTTCAATCAAAGTAAACAGTTTGGTTTGTGTCTCCAGAACTTGGGACATCGTTAATCACAAGATTAATGTCCCGTACCCGTGGCGGGACGAAGTTTGTCCCGTCCGGATTATGAGATTAATCGTTAGCAATTCCTTGTTTGTTTTCTTAAATTTTGTTTTCTTTGGTTTTCAGGTATGTCCACGATAAGTTTTTAATGTACATTCGCGACGATGGAAATCTGTGAGTAAAACAGCTGCCTATTTTGGGTTTGATAATTTAGTTTACAGTACAGTTTACTAATGAAGTTTATACTGAAAAATCTTGTGTACAGTTTACATGGAGCTTAGAGTATACATAAGCTAGCTATATGTGTACTCTAAGACACATATGGGCAACCCCCGGCCCGATCCAGCTTGTGATCCGGGCCGCGAAGTATTTTCAAATCGCGCGTGAAAAATAATATTAAATCCTTCAGCATTCAAAAATGATACTAAATTCGGGAGTTCACGCCAACTCTTAATAAACTTAACTAAAAAGAAACTTAAAAGTTGGCCTTAGGGGTCCAGCCATCCTAGGTGCCCCCAGCCGTAAATTTAAAAAAAATTTTGCGTCTCGCAAATGTCATAGTTTCTTTTAACTTTTCATCATTTTTGCAGGCCGCTGTCATTATTTTGAGTTGATATCTAACATCCCGAATCGTCAAGTGCCTAGGGGCCCTGGGTGTCTAAGTCTGGGCCTGAACCTATGGCCCGTGACTTCATTAGTATCTTAAGGTTTTGCCCGCAACTGCCTAAAGGTTGCACATCCTGGAGTTGTATGGAGTTTTAAATGACTGGTAGTTAGATGTTTCCTGGTGCCCAACAATTTCAAATACCAACATTATTGACCGAGCGAGCGAAGCGTCTACATTTCGAGACTGGCCAAAAATGCTCTTGTCCGGCTGTCTGTCTGTCTGTCTGTCTGTAATTCTGGCAGTAGCATATATAACGTAGTTACAAGGAAAACTATTACGGCTAAGTAGGTTGTATTAGTTTTTGAGTAATAGTGGATCGACTTAAGAAAGTTGAAAAAATAAATTATGTTCATAGAACTGCATACGTAAAATGGAAAATTATTTTTTTCCGCGTGATATCCATGGTGTGGGGTATCGTTGGATGGGTCTTTCAAAAATATCGCGGGTGTGTGATAAACATTTTTCGATTCAGGGATCCGTTTGCGAAATATTAAGCTTTAAAGTGCTAATTTTTGTCACTTTAGTAGGTACTTTTTCTGTTTCCAAAGTTGACTTTTGTTGGTTTCTTTTAGGTTTGGTTTATAAGGGCTGGCGAGGTCTACTGTTCTCACGGAACTACTAGTCATAGCTAATGGACTCTGGCGACTGAACAAACAATGCTGGTATAACCATTCCAACTAGAATGACCAATCACCACTGCACGGGCACTGTCCTACCCTCTCTACGTTAGCGCTATAGTCTACCCGAACCCGTCCTATCAATTATAATTGCGAATAAAATAATATTTTAAGAGATATGTCAGAATCGCGCTCCGTTCTTCAAAGCGTGAAGATATATATGTATGTAAATTGATTTACGGCCGAGATGGGAATTTTTAGTAGTTACCGTGATGGGAAGGGGGCGAGATGGGAATAAACCGCCGAACGGAATAGTACCACAACACGCCAATTGAGTATTTTGTACTGTTCTTTTAAATATGGTATGCATTGCTGTATGTATTACTATTTATAAAAACTAAATTAAATTTTTTTTTTTCTTATTTAAAGAGCTTAGTCGCTAAAGCGACTATGTCGCTCTATTGGGATCAGCGTAGATAAAATATTATTATTTTTAATTATATAAGAACTAATATATTGAAAACAAATTCAAATACATCTACTACGTTAGTAACACTAATAATATATACGGGTTATGTACAAATTAAAATAATAAATTACCTACAGATAAATATTATAAAAATTAAATACAAATAAAAATTATAAAAAATTACTATTACTATATATTATACTATTATTACTATTTATTGTAAAAACATTTTGTGTTAAATGAAATGATGAAGGGAGTTATATTATACACATGACTTGACATCCAGATAGTTTATCAGCTGCAATTGAGTGCTATCTCTTCCTGCATGTATACCTACTGTTAGTTTAACGATAACTTTTAATTGTAAGACGATTAGTTGATTGTTGATTAACACGTTATGTCACAGTCAGTATCATTATCGTCAAGAGAGTCTGAGGAAACGACCGCTAATGATTTCTTATGATTGTTTTATGAGTTAGTAATTTAGTAATGTTATGATTTTGTTTGTTTAGAGATGTAAATGCATAGATAGGGCTTGGTAGCGTACAAAAATGTACTGGTTTGGTGCACTGGTACCTTATATGAAACCACGATATTACGAATTACCATTTATTTTTCGTTTAGCGTAGGTAACACCTTTGTTGACTGGCTCAAAAGGACTTCGCTTCCAGAGCCGTAAAGCCCTTTAAAAAAGTTCTGTGGGAACCAAAATTTGAGTATAGAAGTAGTGGCAGAGATGGCGCCACTGAAATAAATAAACCCGCGGTGCACTGTAAACTTTCTAGGAATTTTTTAACATTATATTCTGATAGAAGAGCGTCAGTGGCCTCGGGGATAAGACGCGACCTATCATATCGAAAGGTCCGAGGTTCGATCCCCGGCTGGGCCATGTACCAATGGGTTTTTTCTCGAAACTTAAGTACATTTGCTGACTGCTCTCAAACGGTGAAGGAAAACATCGTGAGGAAACCTGCATACGCCTAAGAAGAAATTCTTAGGCGCATGTGAAGTCCACCAACCCGCACTGGGCTAGCGTGGTGGACTATAGCCCGCACGCCCTCGTTGAGAGGGTAGGCCTGAGCCCCAGCAGTGGGGAGATTAATAGGCTGTTGATGATGATTCTGATAGACTTGTTTTAAGATTCCACTAAACAATTTCGTTTAGTATCTAGTTCTTGAGTTTCTCCTGCAGACCTTCGAGTATTGACGGAAATCTAATGATAGTTTTTGTAGTAGGTGAAAAAACACGATCGCAATTGGCAACATGTTGAATTGTTAAGTAAACCTATTAACGTAAACTGTTTAACGAAAATAACTCGGCAATAAATCGCCGCGTCGTTCAATTTGTTGCCGAAACAAAAAAAAAAGTAATTTACGGCTCGCATAGCTGAGCAAGGATTTTGTTTGTTTCCGTTAGCGGTGTGTGCGTGGTGGGAACACACGGCGATCTTTCACGTCCGTGCGCGCTACGGCTTCATCATCATCATCAGTCT